>JAHRHZ010000087.1:8878876-8985889 GCA_024137785.1 Ginglymostoma cirratum | reverse complement strand
AACTATGCAAAGTCTTGCCAATTAGCAGCTGACAGCTACTGCCAAAATTAGGACAGTGTCTCAGCCTTGACAAGCAACAGTGATAATCATACTCACATAATCATACCTTACAGACAATGCACCAGACATCACCATCATCATCCCTGGTACAAACCTAGCAGAGGTGGCAGCACAGCAGTACACAATTAGGAGCGAGTTGCTATGGGAGTCCTCACCGTTGGCTCTGGATCTAATGAAGTCTCGTGGTATCATTTCGAAAATGGACAAGGAAATCTTCTGCTGATTACCACATACTGCTCCTACCTCAGCTGATGAATCAATGCTGTGTCATGTGGAAGATGACTTGGAGCAAACAGTGAAAAGGGAGCAGTATGTACGCTGGATGGGGGACTTCAATATCCATTGCCAAGAGTTGTTCAA
Organism: Ginglymostoma cirratum; assembly: GCA_024137785.1. NCBI lineage: Eukaryota > Metazoa > Chordata > Chondrichthyes > Orectolobiformes > Ginglymostomatidae > Ginglymostoma > Ginglymostoma cirratum. The sequence goes on along the minus strand of JAHRHZ010000087.1, from coordinate 8,985,469 downwards.
CAGCACTACAAGCGAGTAAGCCAGTCGAGTTATAAAGGACAGTGCTGCTAAGCTGGGTCTGCAGTAGGTGAATGAGGGGAAAACATAGTTCATTTCTGCCTCACCAGACTGCCTGCACATATGCATTGTGCATGACAGCATTGGTAGGAGTGACTACTGCACAGTCCTTGTTGCAACAGAACATCCAGCAGTATGTGGCAATAGTGATGGACGGCAGTAAGCACAAGAGCTGAGCAGTTTTCTGCAACCCGTACCAACAGGTGGTGATGGTGAAGGACAGCATTTGATGCAAGTGAACAGAAAGGGCATCTTTGATGGGGAGAGGGTTGATGCAAAGTGTGAGCAGAGAGTCAAAGGAAATCTGCAATAAAATGCCAAACCATATGATCCTAACATGCAAGTAAGTGTGAATAGTTCCTTGTTTACCCTTAACTCTCCTCTTTGTTTGTACTGATCTGATACCAGTGGAATAAAGAATACTTGCTCCCTGATTTTTGGGCCTTCTGCTTTCTTAAATCTCATGTCACATTTTGAAAATGAGACCATGGTGTAGTGTGGCACTTCCAGCATCTTAAATGATTTAGATTTTGAACAAATTTAGCAAATCAGAACTGGGCATCCACGAGATGGTGTGGGCCATTAGCCATCTGCAACCTCATAGCTTGGCATATCCCCCACTTTACTATTATGATCAAGCCAGCAGTTCACCCTAGTTTGATGCAGAATGCATGAGGGCATGCCAGGAGCAGCATCAGCCACACCTAAAATGATGATCAAACTTGTGAACCCACGACACTGGACTTACAGGTATATCTGGTATAACACGATATTTGAATTCTTGTGCAACCTCGTGCTATAGAGAATTGCGCTACAGAAAGTTGTTATAGAAAATCACGTTATAGAAGATCGCTATAGAAAATCACTACACCTGTACAGTAGAAAGTTTGAGTTACCCAAACAATGTTCACTAACTTGTCAATCGCGCTATAGCCAATTTGCATTAATGAAACACATGTAATAGCAGAAATATCTGTACTTAGATGCCGAACACCCTAAGAACAAGTGATAAACAGCTAAGAATTTCCATAACCAATGGATCAGACCCAAGCTCTTTAGTCCTGCCATTTGTGAATGGTAGAGGTCAATTAAACTACTTACTGGGGGCAGAGTGTCTGAAAACGTCCCATTCCTCAATAATGGGGGAGTCAAGCACATCAGTGCAAAAGATAATGGTGAAGTATTTTCAACAATCTTCAGTCAGAAGTGTAAAGTCGATGATCTATTTTGGCTCCTCCAAAGGTCCCATCCATCACAAACGCTAGTTTTTAGCCAATTCAATTAATTTTGTGTGATATTAAGGAATGGCTGAAAGTATGTAATACTGCCAAGGCTACAAGTCCCGACAACATTCTGGCAATAGTACTGAAGACACATGCTCGAGAACTTGCTGAGCCCCTGAACAAGTTGTTCCGATACAGCTAAATCACTGGCATTTACCCAACAATGTAGTAAATTGCTCACTTATATCCTAGTAAAATAATGGACGGGGTCATTAACAGTGCTACCAAACAGCACCTGCTCAGCAACAAACTGCTTAAGGATACTTGGGTTCTGTTTGGCCACTCAGCTCCTGACCAATGTTCCCTCTAAACTGTGCACCCACATGCCACTCCAAGGTTCCATACATGGCAATCACAACATTGACTTCAGTTCCATAAGTTGCTGCCATGCACGGAACTCAGTCAGTAAGAAAATTAGAGAGAATGCTGTTCCTGACCTCTACAACCCTCATTCAAACATGGGCAAAACAGCTTAATTCCAGAGGTGATGTGAAAGTGACTGCCCTTGACATCAAAGTTGCAGCTGATTAAGTGTGGAGCCAGGAAGCATGAGCAAAATTAAAGTCAATAGGAATTAGTGGGAAAACTCTTTGCCAGTTACATCCACAACCAGCACAAAGAAAGATGGCTATAGTTGTTGGGGGTCAGTCATCTCAGCTCTAGAACATCTCTGCAGGAGTTCCTCAGGGTAGTGTCTTAGGCCCAAACAGCTACTTCATCATCTTCCCTCTATCATAAGGTCAGAAGTATAGATGTTCAAAGATGATTGTACAATGTTCTCCCACCTTTCACAACTCCTCAGAGACCAAAGCTGTTCATGTCAAAATACAACAGGACCTGAATGATATCCAGGCTTGGGCTGAGAAATGGCAAATATAATATTCAATAGTATTACCATCACTAAGACATTAAAAATATCCTGGATGTTACCACTGACCAGAACCTGAACTGGACGAACTATTTCAGTCCTGTGGCTAGAAGAGCAGGTCAGAGGCTAGGAATCCTGCAATGAGTATCTCATCTCCTGATTTTCCAAAGCTTGTCCACTATCCATAAGGCACAAGTCACACATGTGATAGAATTCTTTGCATCTGCTTGGAGGATTCCAGCTCCAAAAAACTCAAGGAGCACAGCACAATCCAAGACAAAACAGTCTGCTTGATTGGCACCACAAACATTCACTCCCTCCACCACTGACTCCCAGTAGCAGCAGTGTGTACTATCTACAAGAGGCACAGCGGAAATTCCCCAAAGTTTCTTAGGTAATGCCTTCTAAACCAAAGACCTCTACCTCCTGAGCAACAAAAGCAGCAGATACATGGGAACATCCTCACCTGAAAGTTCCATGCCAAGTCACTCACCATCATGAAATATATTTGCAAAAGTTTTTGCATCAATTCACTGTGGCCGGGGCAAACTCCTGGAACATTCTCCCAAATAGCATTGTAGATACTCTTACACAAAATGAAGTGCGGTGGTTCAAGAAGAAAACTCACCACCAACTTTCAAGAAGCAATTAGGAACGAGAAATAAACACTGGCTGAGTCAATGATGTCCACATCAACTGAATGAATAACAAGAACTATTAAAATCGGACGGAATCCCAAGGGTTCCCACTTGCAATTTAAAGTGTTCTCCCACATTTGATCGGTGGTGTGGTATCCCAAATAATCATTATTTATGTGATTGACATGTAACTCAGATCTCAGTAATTTCTGGATCTTTGACATTTGTATACATCGCGCAGCACTAGCTGCATATGATTGAGTGATCTAACATGAATTTTACCTGTTTGGGATCATTCCCATTGGCTGTCACATAAACGATACGATGACCTCTCACTTTCCTTGAAGCTGTCTCCCAGTTTACTCTAACACTACTGTGACGAAGTTCAGTGAGATGCAGATTTTCTGGAGCTTGCAGTGAAACTACAAATGAATAAAACAACAACATTTTAAAAGCCATCAAAAACAGAATAGGTGGTCCTCTGCAGCCTTTACAGTTTCAAGCAATTTTAGATATTTTCTAATCAACCAGTACAGAAATGTTATGAAACACCTCTGGAGCAGGTGGGACTTGAACCCAAGCAGTATTATACTTGGCTTGTAGCTGGTTGCACAGGGTGTGAACGTTAGTGTTCTCTGCTCCTCTGAGCCTGGTTTTGTGTGCATCACTGAACACTACCTCCACCACTACACCTTACATTGACTAGGTTACATTCTCCAGAATCTTATCCACAATTCCCTTCACCTCTGTCTTCCCCTTTAATGCTCTTTAAAATTCATTGCTTTGACCAAAGTTTTGGACACCCCTCCTAATCTCTCCTTATTTTACACTGTACCCATCTTCTTTATATTGCTGTAAATCACTGAGGATATTATCTATCCTAATGGTGCTACCTAAATGCCAGTAGTATTTTTAAAAACTAGTAAACCATCCAGAGCACTGCTTATAACGAAAACATTGTAATACCATATAATGAATAATTAGGCTCCTGCGACATTGCTCATAATAAGATGTATGTTTTACAAGAACAAAGTATTATGCTAAGGGACAATATCAGACACATTTATGTGTTAGCAATGAAGTTAGCCCTGATATCTATGTTTACTAAAAAGAAATCTAAGGATCTGGCAATGCTGGGATGGAACCTTACAGAATAGAAGCACTTGGGAGAGAAGAGCCCTACAATACAAAGAACACTGCTAACAAAGCCTTTCAAGAACATTGGGACAGACTTTTGGCCAAAAGGAGAAGGATCCTGTGACCTGCAGGAAATGATGCCAGAAAACAAACAAATTCGGGAGTCTAAACAAGGTAAAGGTCAGTCTGCATAAACTGATATCTTAATCTTTATTGCAACACAGGACTATGGGAATTCATTTTCCAGCATAAAATTTCCAACTATCACAGGGTATAAACTAAGGTGAAATGCGCTCAGGGCCTAGCAAACAATGGCAAAGTAGCCAAGCTTAACTGGTAGAATTCTATTTCCACAAAAAGACAGACAAGTCTATATACGGGAAAGTAATATCAAGAATGTCAGTTACAAAATGATTCAGTTACTGGCCAAGTTTAATGATTTCTTGTATAATTATTTAAGGTGTGTTCATCATGTTATAAAATCAACTGTAGTCTACAGCAACAGGCCATTCACTCCAACAGCTTGGTATCATACCAAATAAACCTCTTCAACTCAACATCTATGCCTCTTAGGTTCTTTCCCCTTGGTCTGTTTCTGTAGTTTCACATAATTGCTCAATGGGTAGTATGGTTGACAAAAGATGTTGATACAGATGTTTTAGATTTTTTGATAGATAGGCATTTCGCATATGTAATAGATGTGATAAACACATACCAGAGGTAAGACTTTGAATGATATAAATACTGTGGTTCTTGTCACTGTTACGAAAGTTTCTATATCTGTTTTCCACTACTGGACAAGAAGCTAAATATAATTAAACAAACCCATAACAAACTAAAAAGAGATAATATACAAGAGCACAACCTGCATAGAAGCAAATAACTTTTGAAAGGAAATTTGAATTTTCAGTTTGAAGCTTAAAAATGATGACCCAACATATTATGTATTAAGACCTTTCCAGTATGAATCGTCTAAAACCTTTGTAGGCAACTTGTAATTTAAAACAATAGAATATTTCCTACTTAATTTTAGCATGGCTTGAAAACTCACTTGATAGATATATATTATAACATCTTTTATGTAGATATTCAATTCTCCTGAAATCATTCCAAAATGATTGTTAACTCCAAAGGTTTTATTTTTGTTCTTTTCCTCTCTCCGCCTGGTATCTTCTAACACCAGAACTCTCCTTCAATGCAGTGGTCTTGCTGTAGACCCTCCCTCTGTTGCATATCAGGTGAATCTTTCAGTCTCACTTTAACTCCTCATAAATTTGGGTCTTTTCAATCCGAGCATAATATTCCATTCAAATTTCAGCATAGCAATTTGTAGAGAGTTTCAAATACACACAGCTCCCTCTCCTGGACACTGGAAGACTGATCTGTCATAAAGTCATAGAATCACACAGCATGGAAACACGCCCTTCAGCCCAACCAGTCCATGCCGAACATAATCCCAAACTAAATTAGTTTCACCTGCCTACTCCTGGCCTCTATCCCTCCAAACGTTTGCTTTTCATGAACTTATCCAAATGTCTTTTAAATGTTGTAATTGTACCGGCATCCACCACTTCCTCAGGAAGTTCATTCCACGTGCGAACCACCATCTGAATAAAAAAATTGCCCCATGTTTTTTTTTAAATCTCACTCCTCTCACCTTAAAAATGTACCCCATAGTCTTGAAATCCCACATCCTAGGGAAAAAACAACTACCATTAACTCTATCAATGCCCCTCATTATTTTATAAACTTCCATACACTTCAGTGAAAATGTCCCAGTTTATTCAGCCTTTCTCTATAACTCAATCCTTCCATACCCAGCAACATCCCTGTAAATCTCTTCTGAACCCTCTGCAACTTGATAGTGTCCTTCCTATAAGTGGGCAACCAGAACCCGGCACAATATTCCAGATGAAGCCTCACTAATGTCCTGTACAACCTCAACATGACTTTCTAACTCCAGTACTCAAAGGACTGAGCAATGAAGGCAAGCGTGCCAAACGCCTTTTCACCCATCCTGTTTACATGTGACGCAAATGTCAAAGAATTATGTATCTGTACCCATAAGTCCTTCTGTTCTGCAATACTACCCAAGGCTGTACCATTAATCGTATAAGCCCTACCCTTGCTTGTTGTACCAAAATGCAATCCCTCGCATTTATCCAGATTGAACTCCACTGGCCACTTTCCAGCCCATTGATCCATTTGATCAAGATCCTTTTGTAATCTTAGAAAACCTTCTTCACTGTCTATTAGGCAATCAATTTTGATGTCGTCCGCAAACTTGTTAACCATGACTTTTATGACAAATATAAATGACAAACGAGGACTCAGAGCCAATCCCAACACCGCTGGTCACAGAGCTCCAGTCCAAAAAACAACCCTGCAACACTACTCTCTGTCTCCTGCCATTAAGGCAATTGTGAATCTAATTGGCAAGCTCACCCTGAATCCCATGTGACTTAATTTTATTAATTAACCTACCATGCAGAACCTTGTTGAAGGCTTTACTAAAATCCAAATAAACAAATCCAAATCCAAATACTGCTCTGCCATTATCAATCTTTTTGGTAAGTTTTTCAAAATAACTCAATCTGGTTTGTGAGACATGATATTCCTCGCATAAAACGGTGCTGTCTAATCCTAATCAATTTTTGCCTCTCTAAATGTCCATAAATCCTATCTTTTACAATCACCTCCAACAATTTACCCACAACTGAAGTCAGGCTCACAGGTCTGTAGTTCCCCGATTTCTCCTTACAACCTTTCTTAAACAAAGAAACAACATTAGTCACCCTCCAGTCAACAAGCACCTCACCCATAGTTATAAATGATACAAATATTTCTGCAAAGGGTCTCATCGTTTCCTCCCTTACTTCCCACAAAGTTCTCGGACACATTAGATCAAGGTCCCAGAAATTCATCCATGTTTATATTCTCTAAGACCTCCCGAACTTCCTCTTTTGTAATGTGAACTGTTTTTGAAACATTAAAGTTTATTTCTCTGCATCCTCTAGACTCCATTTCTTTTTCCACAGTAAAAACTGACACAAAATATTCATTTAGTATCTCTCCCATCTCCTGGGGTTCAACAGAAAGATGACCTCTTTGATCTTTAGGAGGCCCTACCCTCTCTCTAGTTACCCTTTTGCTCTCGATGTATTTGGAGAATCTCTTTGGCTTATCTTTAACCTCATCAATACTATCTCATCCCCTCGTTGCCTTCCTGATTTCTTACTAACATTATTCTTACTTACACTCTTTATACAGATAAAGAGATTCAATTGAACCAAGTTGTCTGTATCTAAAGTAAGATTCTCTTTTATTCTTGACTAGAACCTCAGTATCTTTATTCATCCATCGTTCCTTAACCTTACCAGCCTTACCCTTCACTCTAACAGGAACAAAATGCCTCTGAACTCTCATCATCACATTCTTGACCACCACCCACTTGTCAGACGTCCTTTTACCTGCAGTCTACTCCAATCAAATTTTGAAAGTTCTTATCTCATACCATTAAAATTTTCCTTACTCCAATTAAACACTTGAACTTTTATGGAAGGCTTATCCTTTTCCATAACCACTGATCACTAGACTCAAAGTGTTCCCCTCTTTTACTTCAATCACTTGCCCTGCTTTATTGCCCAAAAAGGCCTAGTTTTGCTCCTTCTCTAGTAGGAGCATCCACATGTTGATAAAGAAAATTTTCTTGAACACATTTAACAAATTCTTCACCATCCAAACCTTTAACACTATGGTAGCTCCAGTCAATGTTTGGGAAATTAAAATCCCCCATTATTACAACCTTATAATGCTTACATATACCTGAGGTCTCCCTACATACTTGTTTCTCAATTTCCCTCTTATTATTGGGGGTCCAATAGTACAATCCCATCAAAGTGATCTTCCATTTCTGATTTGTAATTTCTACCCATATATTTTCACTGGACGATTTTTCAGAAATATCTTTGGTAGTTAAATCCTTAACTATTCCTCAATCAAAAATGCCACCACCACACCCCCTGCCTGTTATTGCCTCTTTTTCTATCTTTCCTATAGTATCTGAAACCCAGAACATCGAGCTGCTAGTCTTGTCCATCTCTCAGCCAAGTTTCTGTAATCGCAATGATGTCCCAATACCATGTTCTTGAACATGCCATGAGTTCATCAGCCTTACCTGTAAGACACTTTGCATTGAAATAAATGCAATTAAATTCTTCAGAATTACTTCATGCTCTGACTCTCTCGTCTTTCTTTTCTAATTGATGTGGTCTCCTCACGTTCAGAACCTTCCCCATCTATCCTTCTGTTTGCACTGCTACTTGGGATTCCTCCACTGTCCCTTTCGATCAGTATAAAGTCTTTCTTAAAGGAAGGAACAAATTGCCCTGCTAAGATATTGGACCCTTTCCATTTTATGTTAGAAATATCCTTTTTGAACAGGTCTTTTCTATCCCAGAAGACATTCCAATTGTCCAAAAACCTGAACCCTGAAAAATACACCAGCTGTTCAGCCATTGATTTATCTCCTTTAACCTTCTGTTCCTTCCCTCGTTTGAGGTTGGCATTGGACGTAAACCAGAAATTACTACTTTCAAGGTTCTTCCATTTTCCCCGGAGAGACTATCGACTTCTACAGTTCCAAAAACTGAATATCTTTGTGGTAGAGAAATAGCCACCGGAAACTTTTGAACTACCTCCTTTCCTTTCCCAACAGTCACCCATCTATCTGACTGATCTTGCTGTGTAATAACTTTTCTCAATCTGCTAGACATCTCACTCTGTACCTCATATTTGCCCTTAATAACATTAAGCCCCAAAAAAAGGATGTTTCAATAACACCTTACATATAAAATAAACTATCCTTCAAAACCCAGAGAAAGTAGTTAGAATGGAAAAAAAATTAATATATATATATCACATGTTTAAAACTTTAAAAAAATCAACCACTTAGCTGATTAACTGAAAGAAATGGCTCATCAATAAATTCCTCAAAGAAAAAAAAAGCTTTCTCCAGAGCCGACCACGTGTACAACTCCCCAAAACAAAAACACAACACCTTATTTAAAAAAAACTGTTTGGTTTTTCAAAAAAAAACCATTGCAACGTAAAAAAACCTCTAAAACACAGACTTTTTTAACTTCTGAATTTGGAATAAAAAATAACCTCAGCCGTTCACTGCAGATCCTTACAAGTTTGTTTAGATCAAAAGTTTGTTCAAAAAAAACGTGCTTTTTTGTTTTTTTTTGAATGTTGACGAAACAAACTGAATAAGCATCATATTAGTAAAATATAATGACGGTAATAACTGTAAAAAAACTATAATAAATCTTTAACTAAGCCTGTAATCTCAGAAGATACCTAAGGGGAGCCATTTAAACATGCAGATCCTCTGGCTGTAATACCATGTCACAATGTCTTCTTCTGTACTTTCCTGTCTCAAGTTCATTACCAAAGCAGCATGAATTACAAGCGCCATATTCCCAGGTAGAAATGCTGATAAGCAAATCTAATTTCTCTTGGAACTAGCAACGTCCTTTTTTTCTACCAGCACCCTACCCCTACTACCCCCACACCCACTGACCCCTCCAAACTATAGCATAAATGTTGTCCCCTCTACAATTCACATCAGCTCTGATGAAGTGTCGAAATGATAGCTTGCTCCCTCTCCATGGATGCTGTCTGACCCACTCTGGTCCCCAGCATTTGTTGTTTTCAGTAGAGATTCCAACATCTGCAGTAATTTGTTCCTACCTTATCTTGGAATTAAGTGGACAGTGTAAAACACTACTGATTAGAACCTGGCATTCTCAATGCTTTTCCGAGATAGTAGAGGCTCACTGTCAATCTACTGTCAGTACACAGGTTACTCCTGTTGTCTCCACCTGGCACTTTCTTCAACAATAAAATAAGCTTCAACTCCTGACAATCAAATTTGTCAAACCAACATTCTAACTATCTCGGTCCCAATTGCTGTGAATTGGGAGACTGAATTATATATTGTCAGACATTGTGTGTTATGACAGGTGAAAACCTTATCATTTAAACATCCAAAGCATTTGTGCAACTGACCTGTTCCACCAAACATACGAATGACCCACTCCCTAACATGGTGAATGCATCTTTTGACCGAATGATTTGTAAGAGTTTTTCTCAAAGCAACTTTCTAAGACTGAATCCAGGGACATTTCATGGGGATCGAACGGTGTTACTATTTCACTTCTCCTGAATCCATTGTTTATTACTGGGACAGTCAGGATACTTGGAACGGGATATCTATGTATTCTCTCAGGAAATGATTCAGGGAAACATCAAGGTATAAGAGAAATTCTAGCAAAACAGCAGGGATAGTACATATTGTTATGCATATCACTTACACAATTTACAAGCTGGACCAAAAACAAGCTTGATTCAACTCACGTGTTGCTTGCTGTGCAGTTACTGGTTCACTTGTTTCTTCTCCATATAAAGCATAAGCTGTTATGACGTACTCTGCACTTTCAAAGAGACCTTCTATTTCAATATCTGTGTACTGAGCATCAACTCTCACCTGTTAATACAGAGCAGGAAAAATGGTTTTGAAACAACAGTGGCAATTACTAATCATTAAAGTGTAGATAATCTTTCTCTAGCTCTGGCAGACTATTGTTTTAAATGTTGAAAGTAATGCATAATATTTGTCATGCTTCAGAAGCTACTGTCAACCTAATATTATAGCCCATACATATAACATGAATTTATATAAATCCACTGTTTTTTCAAACACTGTGCATTTTCACAGACTATTCCAGCCTCGCACTCAAAAATTATGGGCTGGAAAGGGATTGGATGCAAGGTAGAGTCAGGCTTTCCATCCCTAGGCAGAGGTCTGAGGCAGCCAAACGATCTGCTTTGTGCCAAGACTAAATTTTTAAAAGTCTCCCCTCAGTTTTCTGGGATCTGTCAGAAAGGGGATCAGAATTTCGTAATCTAAAGGCTCCAGGTGTTATTTCTAAGGATTTGCAGATATAAGATCCTCATTTCTCATTGAACTCTTTCCTAAAGACTCATTTACAAGAAAAATTATCAATTAGCCCTTTCTCATTGCACAACACAAGATCCAAAGTAGCCCATTCCTTAGTTTGTTCCTTCAGGTATTGGTCTAGAAAACCATCTTCCATACATTGCAAGAATTTGTTTCCCACAACAACAGTACTAATTAGTTTTATCCACTAAGTAGACTGAGATTCCCCATTGCTACTGTATAATTCTTGCTACACACATCTAATTTCCTGATTTATACAGTGATTTTCATTATCAATGCTGTTTGGGGGCCTATAAATAATTTCCATCAGTGTTCCAGAGGGAAAAAAACAGAAAAATGTGGAAATAAACACACTGGTCACAGGGAGCTCTATTTTGCAGTACAAAAGAGATATTGGAGAAGTATGGGTGGAATCTTACAGAGGTCTGAGCAACATGGGCTATTACAAGATTTGTAGCAGAGTTGGACGTGAAGTTTAGAGAGGCCTACATCGATGTTAGCAACGTCTCACTTCTTCTTCTACACTTTTGACAGATCACAAGATAAGCTTTTCAGTAGTCAGTGGTGAGTTGCCAATTACAAGGGATCATTGCTTGTTGAATGCCTTATTAATGCCAGATTGCACCTCATTCATATTCAGCTTCTATGGTTTCTGTACTGTACTGAACTGCAGATCTGTATGCCTAGATCCCTCCGCATGTTGATGCTGTTAAGGGTTCGGTCATTTGCTATATACTTCCTTCATTAGATCTTCCAAAATGCACCACCTTACATTTGTCTGGATAAAATTCCATCTGCCATTTCACCACCCAAGTCTCCAACCCATTTATATCCTACTGTATCCTCTGCAAACCTTCCTCACTATCCACGGCTCCCCCAATTTTTGTGTTGTCTGCAACATTACTAATCAGACTGCTCACATTCTCTTCCAAGTCATTTATAAATATTACAAACAACAGGGTCCAAACTTTAATCCCCGTGGAACACCACTGGTCATAGATCTCCAGTCAGAAAATCACTACTGCTCTTTGTCTTCTATGACCAAGCCAGCTCTGTATCCATCTTTGCAGCTCACTGCAGATCCCATGTGACTTCACCTTCTAGCTTAGCTTGCAATGAGGGACCCTGTCAAAGGCCATGCTAAAGTCCATATCGACAATATCCACCACCCTGCACTCCTCAATCATCTAAGGAAGGATGCATTGGCCTTTAAGGGGGTCCGCAGGAGGTTCACAAGAATGATTGTGGGAATAAAGAGATTTTGATATGAATAGCGACTGAGGTCTCTGGGTCTATACTCGATGGTGCTTGGAATAATGACGGGGAGATCTCATTGAAACTTACTGAGAGGCCTGGATTTATTGGACTTGGAGAGATATTTCCAGTAGTAAGAGAGTCTAGAACCCAAGGGCACAGCTTCAGAGTGAGGGGATGATCCTTTAGATGAGGAGGAATTTCTTCAGCCAGAGAGTGGTGAGAATCTGTGGACCGCATTGCTGCAGAAGGCTATGAAGGCCAAGTCATTGAGTGCATTTAAGACATGGATAGATAGGTTCTTGATTAGGGATAGGACATTCCGGCGAGGAAGAGAAAAGGCAAGAATATCGGGGTTGGGAACATATCAGCCATGACTGAATGGCAGAGAAACCCGCTGGGCTGAATGGCCTAATTATGCTCATATATCTTAAGGTCTTATGCCTTCTCTACTTCCCTATAGTAGTTACAGGACTGTCTAGAACACTGGCCCAGCCTCGTTCAGGTGAGGTCAATTTCAATATACAAGCCCCATCTTCCCAGGTACTGATGCTAGTGCCCCATGAATCAGAACCCACTTCTCCCATACCTTTAAGCCCTGGATTTATCTACCTAATCTCCTTTACACTACAGAAATTTGCACATAGCTCAAACAATAATCTAGAGATTTCAGGTTTTGATTTTGAATTTAGTGTATGGCTCCTCATGTTGCCTATGCACCACCTTTTTCCTAGCCTTACTGAGGTCAGTGTACTTACACAGACCTCAATAACTGGATCTCCCTCTCCCACTGCCAGATCACTGCAACCAAGCAGCATTGATATACCTCTGTGTTTACAGATATTTATAATCAATCTGTTCAGGCATGTTAGGACTCACCTCTGGAGCAGGTGGGGCTTGAACCCAGGCCTTCTGATCCAGAGGTAGGGTATTGAACACTGTGTCACAAAAGCCCCATCTCTGTACTTATACAGATTATATTCTAATCAACCTGCTCATGGATACTATAACACATGACCAGAACAGGCGGGGCTTTAACCTGGGCTTCCTAGCTCTGTGGTAGGTACACTACCACTGCACTACAACAGCCGAGAATTCTAACTCTGTGAAAAACTCTGCTAACAAAGTGAAACAGGGTTAAGCTAGTTAGGTATTAACTAGCTACAACTTCTCTCAGGGAGCGTGTATACTTATTTATAATTATAATTTATAATTATATTTATAATTATTTATAATTATAATTGGGCGTGTTTAAGCCTAGAAGAGGCTTAACTTACTTTTCTTAAACAGAAACTTGCTTCTTTTGAACAGTTTTTTTCATTAGTTGTTAATATAAATAAACATTAAACTTTAGAGTTGAAGTGGTGATCAGCATTATTTAATTAAATAGCAGAACAAGTTTAGGGGATTTTGCAGACTGATCCCGTTCCCATCTTTCCTTCCATTTTAATATGATACTGCAGTATGGCACTGGTGGATCATTATTCAAAGAAGAATGCCAAATCTTCTTATTCTCATAGTGAGTGTCCTTTGTCAATCGATATCACTGACACAGACTGATTGGGATCGATCTTATTTCTTCAGTGAAGTGCCTTCAGATAATTTCTTACATTAAAGGCACGACGTAATTCGAAGCTTTGATATTGTTAAGATTGAAGTAATGTAGTGGGAGCTCTTTTATTATTGTGGACAAGTGAATCATCAACTAGGAGATGTGTAAAAACACGGCACACTAACTTAGCTTCAAATTCTGCTATCTATCAAAATGGAAAGGGCCCCTCTCCACTCTAGAGCTCAAATCACCATCCTACAGGAAACTAATCTAAATATATATTCATCAGTTTGTGAGTTATTGCAGTTTCAAAATTTCAAACTTAGATCAGATCCAAATTTTAATGAGCATTTTCATTAAAATGTGAGCTTACTTAATAAAATATTAAACACATTCTAATAACACAAAAGCAGAGCATAATGAACCCGTTGCTTTAACAGAAAATACCTCTTTTCCTTCATCCATTCCATCATTAGAAACTTGCTCATACAGGATCATATACTGAGTGGCTCCTTCTTGAGGCTCCCATTTAATTCTCATACTGTCATGTGTGACATCATAGATTGTAACATTATTCATTGAAGGGAACGATGCTGAAAATGAAGATTTTTTCAAAACTAAAACTGGTTAGATAATCTTCATAAACTGTAAATAACGGTTATCAACAGTAAATATTTAAAATATTTACATGACATTGTTTATCTGCTATTTACTGTGGGAACTAACCCATCAATTTCAAATGAACTAATGCTTTTGATAAACCATTGACAAAAAATTAAACTTGTGTTTTTCCACAAATATCAGCAACAACAATTTCCTAGCTACAATACTTAATAAATAAATCAAAGGAGATAATCCTGGATAAAAAAGTTGAGAGTTAGTCATTAAAACCCATTCAGTTCCATCTTATTTGTACTCTGAGTTATTGTGGAGAGAGTCAAAGATACCGGACAATGTGCAAAAGGTTGATGTACTTACACCTAGATGAGTGATAAGCAGCATCCAATCATTTTTAATCTTGGTAGAAGGGGGTGGATAGCTAATTGGAGGTTGAAAGAAGTGTTCAGTGAGTGAGCTAGCATGTTATTGATAGGATGTAAAAGAGTGTATAATAGTCAAACACAAAATGTTCAAATGGAACAAGTAATCTGTTTTAGCATCAAAGGAATTGTGAGAGTTAGATTACTTTAACTAATTCTAATCTGTTACTGTTAATACAGGATTTAGATGGAAGTGTTAAGGATGAAAATTAAATTCTGGACAGTGGCACCAAATGAAGTTGTGTTCAATTACTAACAGGGCCTAACATTATGTCATCTTTCATAGTAACATACTCTGTTGTTTCATGGCATCATGTTGCAGGATTCACGAGGATTCCCAAATGTAAATATTCTCAAACACTTGAGATAAAAGCCACAAAATTTAAGGGACAACTTGCCATGTTAAGAGACTTAAAGAAATGCTGTGACTAAAGTTTATAACCACCCTGAGATAATTAAAATAGAAGTGGCATGACATGTTGAACAAAGACCCACAGGGAACATTAATTATTATGGGAAGGTCAATCCTCAAGTATGAGGACAGGAGGCCAACAAATGAGACTATCAGCACCATGAGGCATTCGTGTCTTGCATAATTGTGATGGATCTCAGCTCAAGGATGGATAATTTCCGAGAGGAATGTTAAGTAAAACTGCTAACTTTAATCAAGACTGTCATAAACAAATTAGTGCAGCACACTCCAAATAATTTCAGAGATATAAACAGAAAAACTAAAGGACAGTGATCCATCCTGTGAAATACAATATCAAATAAAGAACAGAGAAATAAGTTTTTTTTTGTTTTAAAATCAACATATAATTGAGTGTTTGGTTGAGAGGATTAATGCTACTGATTTCCAGGGAACTGCTGATCTCATGAAAAATTGAAAATGTGTATTGAGAGATGGCTTTCAGTTAAACAGAAAGATAATTGGGGCATGTTTAGAACTAGGAGTCTTCTTACTGAAGAAGATGTGGAGAATGCCTTCAAATTAGTAAGATGAAGTAGTTTACAGGCTACATGAAGAATATGTTTTTACTTAATCTCTTAAAATTTCTTCTCATATTAATGGTTAATGACAATGCAAGATAGCAGCCATCAATATGATGCCTTATTTAAAATCAAAATAATATCTCATAATAGAACTCTTTAGCACTAGGTATTTCTATAACATACATGTATTTCCAATGCCCCGGAGACCTTCACCAACAAAACCTTCATAGATAGGAAATACTGCCATTTGGTATTCAGTAAGAGAGTGTAAATTCTCCAGAACTACAGATGAAACTGTTCCATCCACAATCACCTGAAATTCAAAAACACTTCACAAGTCAAAGTTAAAAAGATATCAATTATTTCATATCTGCCATCCATAAATCTATGTGATTGCAAAGTTCTATTTTGACCTATATTGCCACAAGGAAGGCCAGTAGTTAATGATTTGGTTACTATTTTGCTTTGCAACTTCCTCATGCCTCTTCTATGATTTCTATAATTGCACTGTCTCATCCCAACCCCATTACAATCTAGCCATCCTGCGCTTGACTGGGCCAGACACATGCTGACCTTCTCCTCAGCTTATGAATATCCCCGTAAGAAAATAGTTTGCAAATTGGACAATTAGTTTCATTTCCACAGAATGAACTTGTTTGCATGTGACTTCTTTTTACCAAATTTTCAATATCTTATATCTTCTCTTAAAAATCACAAATCCTTTTTACTTTACTATTGTTGTCTAATCCAATTCTGACATGTTTCGGTTCAAAAAATGTTTTTTCTTTATTTGAATAAACTTCATCCCTTGAAATCAAGATTCAATCAATGCCACAGCACCAAATTACCAATAACGAAATTCATAAATAATATTCTTTGTGACAGTTACCACAGTGCACTATTATTTCTTGTCCCTCAGCAACCTTTGATACAGTTAGCAAATACCAAACTTTCCTTGGTTGTGTTCACATTACTTAGTTCCACTCATGCGTATCTCATGGAGTGAGACTCATGAACTCCAACAATGGCTTCTCTTCTCATATGGCTTCTGTTCTCATTACCTACCATTGTTGCAAGAGTTTGCCAAGAATTCATTTAGGGTCCTTAGTACTTTCTCAACCACATGTTATCTCTATGTGTAACATCAACCAATGCCATGGGGTCAACTTTCACCAGCACAATGATAACATACTACTTTATTTCTCCATCAGTTCATATAATCTATTTGCTGCCTCTTCAATATCTGATTTTGAATGAATCATGATGTCTCCTAGCTAAATGTTAGCTAAATCAAAGCCATTATTGCTGATCCCCACAGAACATTCTGAATACTCCCAATTGTATCCATTCTCCTCCCTGATCATGGTTCTCAAGCTAAATATGTAATGATTTACCATTTTGATGTTCTATTTGTCCTTAAATTGAGCTTGTAATTTATATATCAATCATTACGATGATCTACTTACATTTCTGTAATATCAGATGCTTAATCTCCTTTTTAGCAATTTTCTATTGAAACTACCCCCCTTCCATTACTTTGACAGCTCTAAACTTGATCTTTCTGAAGCCCTTAACAAACTATTATCCTCCATTCTCTACTAACATTAGCTTATTCAGTTCTGTCGTCTGTGCTATATCCTTAGTAAGGTAGTATTTGAGCCAATACCTCTTCTAGTTTTTCTCCTTTCGTTGGATAATACACAACACGGTATTGTTTTGCTTTCTTTGGTCCATGTGTCCAGCTGACTTTGAAACTCCTGGCTGTTACATCAGAAATAACTAGATTTGTCGGAGTTGGGTATAAAATGGTACCACTGTCAGACTTTTCATTTTCACCTAACAGTAGAAATAAGAAACAACATCAGAAAAAAAATCAAACTATAATGTTATTTTCTTTCCTCTGCCTCCTTCAATGTTTGCGCAGCCACAATAGATTAAACCATTTACAAAAACCTCACTCACCTTTCTCCTTTTCAACAATTTCAAGGTTCCTCATTACAATCAGATTTGGAGAAACTGGTTGAATCAGGAGTGACTTGTTGCCACTGCATTGCAGGTGAACAGCTTCACCATAAATGCCACGCACACCCACTACTGTTTCCGGCCATGACTTAACCTTCATCTGACAGATCTGTGAATACTTTTCCCAATTGCAGAGATAAGCAATTATCCCACTAAAGAGTGGTGTCTTTAGAATATTTTTAGGCTATAAATGGGAATATTAACCAATTAATATTTGACAGAGAAATCTTGCTTGAAAGCAATACATGGAAAATCAGTAATATTAGTAGCAATACCTTCTATCCTTGTCAATGAAAAGGTGTTGTGCAATGTTTACACCTTCCATTTAATTTGCTAATAGGGCAAACAACTACATTAAAAAAGAAATTCATGATATTCTCCGGATGGTTCCCTAATGTGATCTCTTACTTAATTATTTACACTATATGCTCACTGATATCACATATCTGGTCTGATTATTTACAACTTCATGAAACACTCAAGTATGTAAATCTCCTGTAATCCCTGCATTTAACAACTGATTTTTTTCATTTAATGGTGTGTCATTTTCAAACAGGCCCACCTATAAATGCAAGCAATGGGTCCGTGAAACAATTCCAGACTGGTTATATTAATTTCTCAATATCAAGAATCATTATGATAATACAACTGGTGTCATTTCATGTGATAATTCAGAACAGACTAATTATTATGATAACCCATAATGTCCAACATTGACATTTGAACTCAACTCCCTTGTAAAGTTTATTCTGCTGAAATGATTCAAGACCCCAGGATTCATGGTATAATGGAGATGACAGATCTATGGTATAGTGCTAGCAGGAACAATAGCCAGATATATGGTGCATTTCAGATCCTCCAGGGTTCTGTCCCTTTCACTTATATAACAAATTCCCGCATTTTCAAAATGGACTCATAATGCACGTGCAAATTGCACATTATCCACTGCTGCACAATACATATTTTTCAGTTTTGTCTATGGCAACAACAGAAGGTAGGAATGCCATAAATCCCTGATGCCACTGTTGCCTGTGATGGGGATGGGAGTATTTAAATCATTCCTGACTGATTTTGCACTTCAATTACAGGTTTGAAATATTACCAAAGTCCTCAAAATGCGTGACATGAGGCACCGCAAAACTCCTCCTACGTCACACAGGGTACAGGCCAATTGTGCCTGAAGGGAGTGGTGCCAGCCCAGGATTGGCAAATTGGCCTGATCATGGGATTTCCAAAAGTGCAAAGGACAATTTAAGTGGATGGCAGATCTACTGTAACTCAGTTTTGTATTTCAGAGACCCCTAGGAATATCATGGTCAAATGCTTTGTCCTCTTCACAGGCTAGGTTATTTAGAGGTGTGTCACACAATATTAAATTATGGTTGTCCAAAGGGAGAAGGACCAAATGATATTTTTCACATTTTTAATATGAGCCTAGTCATAGCATTAAGAATACTCACCTTCACACTAAGTATCATTCTTGATCCATTCAAGAATAGCGAAATGTAAAATACAACGGCCCTAATATTCTAGCAGATCCACTCTACCTCACCTACCACCGACCCAGACCATAGACCTGCACCCCAAGTCTTAGGCACAAGGCTACCTGCATGGCCAGGGCAGGTGCATCAACAAAATGTGACTTGAAATATCCATAAAGTGATAATGTGACATTCTTTTTCAATTCTGCACAAGACCCACAGAATGAGGTTCCGTTTGGAGTTAATTTCCTTTTGGTGCTTTCTTGAAGATTATAACAAAACTCACACCATAACATATTATGCAAAAGGAATGACCATAAATAGAAGGTTAAATTCAAAAGAGAACCCGGAAATGCCTCAACATAACCCCTCGTCACAGAATAGTTTGACCTTGCCCATTCTGCAGAAGATAGTACCCAGCAGAATCAAAGTTTTATGCTTTTTCTAGCACTTGATTCAGATACCACCAGGATTTCCCCTTGTCAGTAACTGGGACTGAAGAATTTGCTTCAGCCATTATCCAAACAGCCATTATCCTTCTCCGTCCTGTGTACTGCTAATAACAAAGAACACTGCTTAGAAGTCATGTCATTTTGTCATTCGCAAGCCATATTTTCTAATTAAGTCATGACTTCCTTTTGCATACTTAAGATAGAAGTGCAATGATATTTGAAAGGCCCCATTGAGAGCTTTCAATGTAAATGAAGCAGCTGCACTGGGTTTAAGACTGGGATTTGAATAATGAGAAGGTCAAAGTAGAATTCTTGCACTCAGTCTATGCATAGATAGATTCATTTTTACCAGAGGACATCACATTGACAACAGGTTTGTGCAGCAAAGCAGAATAAGATGTATCTTTTGAAAAACACAATTAATTTAAATTATTACTTTTCACTTTGACGGCCTTTGTCTTGATCTGTCCACAAAGAATCTTTGCGAGTCGTTTACTGAGTGAGTCAAGAAGACTAAACTCAAGCACATTGTGCACATGAAGTTCAAGTGGATCAGATGCAATTTGTTTCAACTCAGCTTCATCTGCATTCTTTACACCTAAAAAATCCCAATAAAAACAAACATTTTTTAGGGAACAGAGAAAGTGTTTTGTGGATCATTCAACATTGCAGTGTCTAGATGTCACTCTGTAACACAAACAAATTCCAAACTCTCTGCCTTTGAATTGGCGGGAACGGGGTGCTGATGTTGTTCGATGCATTGATGTTGGCCAAAGCATAGTGAGGACTGCATCAACCTTCTTCAAATTGCTCCCCAAGACATTTTACATCCACCTAGAGTAGTAGAAAGGACCTCAGTTTAATATCTCAACCCTGTGGTGGCTCCTATGATAATACAGCACCCCTTCAGCCTTCAATCTGCACGTTCACGTCCAAATTCTTCAATGGAGTTTCCTCAACATAACCTCAACATAACCCTCAACATCTGAAGTACTCTTTACACTGGTTAAGTCTCTATGGGATGAAAAGTAATATTTAAGGCCTGAACATTAAGCATTATGTGGACGAAGTCCAGGACCAGTCAACGGACTGGGAAAATCACACGCTGCACAATAGTCTCTGATACTGTGTAATTTAAATGAAAAAAGGACCGGAAAGGATCTGTTCAATCTCCCACCTACTTTTTCCACTCTTTGTTTCATCCCAATGATGCAAGTGCCCAAGCTGCCTGGTTACTTTCTATTTTAATTGGTCATTTGCACTGTTCTCCTATTGTATTAAATAAAGCCATTCTTCCTCAGTATAAGTTTTCTCTCCAACAATATTACACCAAAAAACATTTGTTATAGTGGCAAAAACAGCATTTCACAAACCACTAAAAATAAACTTAAGAGGCAAAAAAGTATTCAACAGCCGACACACCAGCTACATTGTCTCTATATCTTGGGAATGCTGCTACCAGCACTCGCCCCTGCAGCTACCTCCATTCAGATTTAATATTCTTCTTGGGGATACTCCATTGTGTGCGAGGTAACAGTATCTTGCTCCTTGCCCTGACCTGGAGGGAGGTATCCTTCTGATTCTTCTTCCAGCAATGCAAAAAGAAAATCACACGAATGGAAATACAATCTCACGATAATAGCTGCAGTGTCACTAAGATTTACCTCCTCCCTTACCTTGACCCATCCAATCCAATTCTCACTGAGTTAAAATAAGAGCTTGAGCTAGTCAGCTGTACAATTTAAAACACAATTTAACAAAGGCATGAGATGGCTTAAACATTCAAAAAATTTTTAAAAAGTCACTCAGTTCTAAATATGTTTAGTCAGCATTTCTTCTGACGATCACAAATGAATGAGTCACAATCTCACTCAGAATTAGAAAGTGCCACAGAGTTGAAGTCTGCTTATAAAATGCCAAATTTACCCATGCAGTACAAGTTACAAATTATTTATACCCACCAACAGCAAATATTTCAACGCCAGCATTCTTCAGGTTTTGAGCTGGCGAATTGACATCATCCTGTGACTTTCCATCCGTAAGCAGAATCAAATATTTCGCAGTTTCTGGTCTAGCACCAGCTGAAGGTTTTAGGGTATTTTTGAAAATATGATTCAAGGCAAGAGCTGAAGAAACAATAGTCATGAAATCCATTCATTGAAATACATAAATATAAGTGCACAAGTGTCAAAGACTGATATCACAGAATTAATAAATAGAAAACTCAGACATGGGCTTATCACTACAGCATCAAATGGGGAAGTTAGAAGGTCTGTCTTTCAGACAATGAATTATTAGAAATAGAACACAGAAAGTATGGCAAAAATTGAGGAAGTCAGGTAGCAATGCTGGAGCGAGGAAGGTTGGGATAATGTCATAAGTTGATCTTTCATCAGAAATAGATTGAGGGCAGAAAGCAAGAAAAAGAAGTGTTCAGGAAATAGGAATTGTAAAGACAGGAGAAAGGTTCCACTGTAGGGAAGTGGGGGAAGCCTCCTCATTCAAACTATTGGAGGTGAAGGCAGTGAAAGAGTTCAGCATCATGTCTAATTTCATTAAAAGCTGGGGGTTAGGGGTGAGGTTGAAATGTTCATCATAAGATAGGTGAAGATCATGGAGGAGAGTGAAAATTCATATCACAGAATCATAGAATCCCTATAATGTGGAAGCAGGCCATTCGGCCCATCGAGTCCACACCAACCCTCCTAACAGCGATCCTGCCTAGACTCTAGCCCTGCACTTTCCACCCTGGACACTATGGGCAATTTAGCATGGCCAATCCACCTAACCTGTATATCTTCAGACTGTGGGAGGAAACCAGAGTACCCAGAGGAAACCTTCGCAGACACGGGGAAAATGTGTAAACTCCACACAGACAGTAGCTCAAGGCTGGAATCGAACCCAGGTCCCTGGCGCTGTGAGGCAGCAGTGCTAACCACTCAAAATTACAAGGAGACAGGAAATTAGAAGCAGTGATGAAGGCAGAAGAGGCTGATGGGTAAGGAGACCAGGAGAGATACTGGCATATAATTATCATTGACTCTTGCAGTCTTTTCTAACTTAAAGGAAGAAATAGATTTGCTTGTTAAAGCATCCAATGAAGTCCGGATGACGTGGAGTTGAATATCAGGAGAACTCAAAAATGAAATCTGTCAGTGCTGCTGAGAAATCATATGGTGGCAGATGGCACATATCGTGGATCTCATGAGATGGATAAGAATAATGGATAGAGGAATGGTAAATCACACAAAGATAGATCAGCAAATTAAAGCAAAATAATGCAGATTCTGGAAATCTGATACTAAAATATAAAATGCTGGGAACACTCAAAGTCAAAAGCAACATCTACGGAGAAGAATAAATAGTTAACATTTTAGGTAGGGAAAATGAACATATGGTTAACATTTTAGGCTAATGATTTGCTGCTTTTTTAACAGACTTTTTTACTACAAGTCAGAGAGGTTACTGAGACCAAGACATTCCACCTCTTCATTCATCTACCCAGCTGATGTATATCTTTGGTGTGATAGGTCTTCCACTTAATCCAAATATGCTCCGCTGAACTTAAGTATAATGTTGGTGCTGCTGACATTTATAGGTAAGATGTGCTGGTGAGTTACACAAACATGGTGGTGAAGAATTACAATGATTTGCCTAGAGGGTTATCGCAGTGAAAGAGAGTCGGGCAGCACACCCTGAATGGAAATCTTACCAGTTTAGACAATTCTTGGGCATTTGAACCACATATGGGCCCTTATCAGTGGTGTCTGAGTCCTACCCACTTGCACAATCTTTTAAGTAGGGATAGTGGAGGGCTTTGCAAGAGCAAGAACCGATTAGATAGCAAAGGCTATGGGTGTCCCACCAGAAGTGGTGGATACTGCCAATGTAGGTGAGAGACAACAAAGGTACCTCACGGTGGAGGTACTCGCTAGAGACTTCAGGAACAACTAAATAAGTCCAGTTAGGAAGCTTGTTCAGACCCATATATATAATGTACCAAATGACAGTATTGATATAGGTATGCTACTTGAAGGCAGGTCTTTGGCCCAATGATTTTTGAAGTTACATCATGAGCTGGTTTCTTGGAAAATTTTGTGTGGTGGTACATTGCCATTGCCTTCCACTGTCAGGGCAGGGGAAGGAGACAAGGGCTACATCTACCTCAGGCAGGCTGAGAATCAAACCCACACTGTTGACGTTATTCTGAACAGTTATCTAGCCAACTGAGCTAACTGGTCCTCATAATTTCCATAATTCACTGCAAATCATGGTTTGTTTTACCTAATGTATTTATTCTCAATAAGACCTGCAAAGATTCTAGCCAAATTATTTTTATATGGAACCAATCATTCAGCACAACAAGGAGACTATCACGCTGCTCAGCTCGATTCATGTCTAACCCTTTAAAAAGGCATTGTGTTAAAGCAACTGATCCTCAGAATACAAATACTAAAAGCAGAAATACAGTGCAAACCAATATGTTAAATTGATAAGCAAAAATAACAAGAATTTTAAATCACCTTGAAGATGACCAAAGTGCCTAACCTTTACTATGTGTTAGCATATATAATATGTGATATTAAAGTCCCAAGCAAAGCAAACAAAAAGTCAAGAAGTCTTGTCTTCAAAGATTTTTATAACTTGCCAGATATTTAACCTAAAATAAACATTCAAATTGCCTTTTTTGTACTATGAACCACTATGTACCTGTGTATGTATTGCCTCCCTTGTAGTGTAGTTTTTGAACTGCTTCTAGAACCTCATTTGTGGTAGAGTAAGTATTCAGGTCCCACTCTGTCCTTGGCTCACCACTGTACTGAGTTAAACCTGTTGTAAGAATAATCATCTTGAATAATCAAGGTGGATATCACTGGCTATCAGATGTTATCTTGCATTTTTAAAATTAGTTCATGAGATGTGGGTGTCACTGGCTGGACCAGCCTAGAGGAGGAGGTGGTGAGCTACCTTCCTCTCTTTATTAACTTACAGACAGATGACACTTAAGGATGTCACTGGCCATTCTGATTTTCCCTTAATGAGTAGTTTACTAGCTATCTCACAAAGGAATTCAGAATCAATCACATTTTTTTTACCCTGAAGTAAAAGCAAAACACTGAATCCTGGAGATCTGAAATAAAAACAGAAAGTAATGGAAAAACTTATCAGAACTATTCCAAAGAAAGGTAATTGGACTTGAAACTTTAACTCTGTTTCTCTATCCCCAGATACTGCCAGATCTGCTAAGTTTTCCCAGAACTTTCTGTTTTCATTTCTGTTGACCAAGGGTCACACAGAAATCAGAAAGTCATATGTAAGTCAGTCACATGTAGATCGTATAGTCACATATCGATCAGATAGTATTAGGACAGTAGATTCTCTTCTCTAAATGACGTTAGTGAATAAGATTAAGTTTCATCATAATCTGGTAGTTACATGATTTCTGCTACTAACTTTATTTAATTAACTGAATTTAAATTCCCTTGCTGCCTTAATGGAATTGTGAACTTGGCATCCCCAGGTCATTAGTCCAGTTACCAGCATTACTAGTCCAGTAACATAACCATTATATTACCATTGCCTGAAGGAATAACATGATCCTATCCCTCAGTCAGTGCATGGAGATCATTTTGTCTTTTCTTCATAACTTATCATCTCCCTGAAGGCATTATAATTAGGATACCATTCCATGTATGCAAGCAGCACTCCAATACCTTGGTTAAGTAGTCTTCCTGCACGTGTGAGTGCAGTGAAATGATACAACAGTTAAACCTGACCTTATCTTTACGGAATAGTTAATTTTAAGCAATTTAGGACTGAGAGAAAGTATCCTGCTATTTTCTCTGCACTGTTACTCAAAGCTGCTGAGGATAATTTTAGCATCACTACTGCAGTCTCAGTTAGTTGATTAAGCATAGACTAGAAGAGTACTTTTTGAATTTACAGATTTTTAATAGCTTGGCATTGTTTTGGGTTTTCCTGCATCCCTTGTTGTTGCCTTCTCCTCCAATTAGATTGAAGGGTCATAACAGATTACTCTTTGAAACTTCAGCATAGATGTTGGCTGCAGATTTATAAAAGGATTTATCATTATTAGATTACATTAGCACAGAGATGATGTGCAACTAAAAGAAAGGAATTTCTCAGAATTCATTAGGAGTAATGTTTACATGTCTCTGAACGTTACTGCCCATGGAGGTGAGTATTAAAACCGATGAAAATGTAATGAAAATTATAGCAGCATCTCTTGCCTGCATTTCCATCCAACCAGCTACTGACATGGCATGATCCTGAAATGCCTGGGCCTGTGGGGTTGATACAGGAATGTACATTCAACTGGGGGGTGGGGAAAAATTTGGACTGGAGCAGGTATCATTATGTCATTATCCTGTTGATGATAGTTATGAAATTTCAAACAGATGGATCAAATGCTTCTTGCAGCCAAACTAGGCCACCACCCCTTCCACCCGATCATAAATCATGATTCACTCTGAGGAGTGGAACTACTACGACCATATTTGCATGACAGAGATCACTTCCAATCTTTCTTTATGAAGCTCAGGGAAACATACCTTCTTCAAATTATTACTGTTCCTGACAATACGCGTAAATTAAGTCTTCCCTTTAATTAAACAGCAGAGGAAAACTAGCCAGAACAGAGTATTACAGGTTAAGCATCAGCACAGTACTTACCAATTCTTATTCCATTCATAGCAACATGAAAAGGTGTAATTAAGTTTATCAAAAACTGACGCACCAATCGGAAGTTTACTCTGCCAATACTCCAAGATCCGTCAATTAGAATTATAATATCTGCAGCAGTACTCAACTGGCACTTGAACTGAGATCCTGTAATGTCATGACAATGGTCTTTATTTTAGCAATGTATTGAAACAACTCAGCTGATACTACAGGAAAAAGTATTAACAAAGATTAAACCTCCAGACAGAAGAACACCATCTATTTGCGTTAAGTGTTTATGTGCTGCTAACAGTATTTAGCTTATTATTATAAAAAGGACTCATAATACACTACAAAGATGTGTTACAATTTTATTGTCCTAAGGTTCAGTATGACTGTGCTATCATGGCTCAAAAGCACATCAACAGCTTACACTGTTTGGGGAACAATCACTCTCACAGAATTGGCCCATTAATGACCAAATGCTGGGCACACCACTGAAGGATATCAGCCAGGGAAGGCCATTGTTATTGGAGACTCTCGAGGTCCAAAGCAGCAGCAGGATATATTACAGGTTTCTGAAGGAAAGAGCAGCACAAGATAATGATGACCTCTCAAAAACTTCCAAAAATGTAAACTGAAGAACAGAATTGACAATCTGCCACATTTTCAGTAGAGGGTTGCTCCACCACAGAATAGGCTGGACTGAAACTAGACTGCAGAGAAGACCTGTAGCCTGACTGACCAACCACCTTATCAGTCCGCCACCCAGCTAGATATCCTGTTCCAATATCACCTCTGGTGGCTCGGACTATAAGTCTTGTTTAGGCTTTCCTACAATCGAACTGACAAACTGTCACTTGGAGGAGAGCAGCCATTGCACGTTGCCATTGCGAGTTTTGGGAAAGTAGTCTGAGACAGGATGGAGCCAGAAGCATGAAATGATACTGTCAACACCATATCCACTTCCCTTAGAGCTTAAAAATATCAACCTGTACATAAACAATATGTAGAAAATATTTTTATAGTTTAGTATTCTCCTTGCTGATAAACTTTCATATACATTACGTAATATGAATGGACAGAAGACCATACAGGTATGTTGTTCTCCCTGCCCAAAACCCCATCCAATTAATTCATAATGCTATGTGATTGATTGTGATGAATCAGAAAATTCAACTCGACGCAATAACGTATGTTTAAGTCACAAAACGATAAAAGCTTGGAACATCGTCCTGTCTGGGGAATGTGTTTCTCAAAATGATAAACTGAAGGCACATTTGGAAAGCTGTATCAAAAGCAAATCAACATAAATGGAGGTTGGAGCTTGCAGGGTTCATATCTGCAACTGTGTCGAGGTACAGATATCCAAACTTAACCAATGACTTTTGCCCAGCACCAATCCGTGCAACTAATGCTTCCTGTACGACATGTGTCTACTCCCACCATGTGTGAAATACTGGCAGAGACAGGATGAGGCTCATAAATAGCCTTTAATTGGCAACTTAAGGGCTTCAGCGTCCAAGACCACACATGTAGCCCATGATTCCCCCACCTCCTGTAAAATTTCAAACAAAGAGGAGTGGACATATAGTTGACAGGAAGGACACCTGCTGAATTTCATGTGCTGCATAATTTCAAACCCACAGGCATGGGCGTGTTAAATCCATCTCAAATACCATATGAAACTTCACTGCTGTAATGGTGTTATGTATTTCAGTTTAAATAAATATTAAAGTTATACAGGAATTCCTCACCCTTTGCAGGAAATTCTTCAAGTGTAGGTTCTTCATTTCGTTTGTCTTGGACAATTTTTCTTTTATTTTTAGGCAAAGTTTGTGTCGTATTTTTCACCTGTGATATTCTTCCAGTTTCATTTGCAGTGATGCTCAATCTCCCTTTCATTTTATTTGCCATGTTCTTATCAGGTGATTTTTTCCGTTCTGAACCTTTCACTGCAATCATTTAAAAGAACCTAAGACCGCTGTTTATTCTACGTCTTTTCCTCCAATTCAAATATATGAATACATTGATGTAAAATCACAGGAAAGATTTCCCGGGGTCACGGTTAACCCTGGGTGGACGCTAGAGGATCGTGTTGGTTATCCAACGTCTTCAGTGGAAAACCCATGTCATTTGCGTAACTAAAATTGAGGAAACTGTCAGAGGTGGAGTGGGGATGGGAACCGGGTCACAGAGATTCTGATGGTGGGCCTTAAGATTCATGTGGGACCAGAAGCATCGCTTATACTCTGTCTCATCACATTAACATTTTACAATATCAGAACCATTTCTTTTCAGCAGGGGCTGCAGAGCTTCCTTCACAAACCACTGGGGAGGGTGATCACTGCTAAATACTCATGTATGGAGTGTGTAGCACCATGCTTCCCATTCATATCTCAAAATTACCTTAATTCACAGTTTTCCAATCAGTATATTATAAATAGATTCTTCGATACAACAGCAGCACTTTGGCCACCAGTTTGAAGAACCCAACCAAATTGATGTGGAATGGGTACTCAATCAAATGGGGCAGTCATTAAATCAGAATGAGTTTCGGAGCTTCATTCACCCCATTTCCATAAGTTAAAAATGGTCACCTCTAACGTGTGGTGGCACATAAGGAATGACAGAGTTAATGGCATTTTTTTATTCTTTTCTTCTGATAAAATTATAAATAGTCTCTTTTTTACTTCAGTTACATTTGTATTACATTTTTGTTACACAGAGGATAGTTTGTCACCCTACCTCTTTTTGATTGCAATGTTTCTATTTGATGCAACTCTGTTGAATTGCTTCCAGAGAAATTAAAATCTGACTGAGTCCCATTCTCTTCTGCTACACCTGTCTTCTTTTTGTCTTGTTTACGCTTGAGAACTTTTTCTAAATGTTGCTGTTTCAGGACATTTACTGAAATGAAAAGCATAACATGCATCAATTAAAATAAGATGATCAAATAAACAATGTTAAGTACTAACCCAAGTTACAGAAAAATTGAGTATTCTAAATATCAAAATATAAAAGAGTGTTTTATTATTTGTTCGTTGGATACGGACATCACTGGCAAAGCCAGCATTTATTATTACCTTTTTCTAATTGCCTTCTGGAAGATGATTGTAAGCTTCCTTATTGAATCATTACAGTCTTTGGATGTCACAGTGCCTTTATGTTCTTACATTACAATTTATACATTACTGGCAGGGCCAGAATTTATTGTCCATCCTTAATTGCCTTGAAAAGGTGGTGATAATCTGCTTTTTTTTAAGGACTGTAGCTTGTCAGAACTGTGTCTTTTATTTCTGTGTTTTTAAAAAAACAACTGTGAACTGCAAGGAAAAAGAACCACTACTTTACAAAACACAAGGATTTACCAGGATAGCTGCATAATTTCACAGCCAGAAATTTGATACCTATATTTGATACCTATCTGTTTTCTGGCTATGGGTTCTATCAACTGCAGTTAGACATCCAGGAGCCAAGGGGTTGTTTACAAGTGAAGCTGATTGGTTCTCAGCCAACTGAGCAGGTAGAATTGGAAACAAGTTACAGAGACATACAGACAGAGAAAGACATGGGACATGGTAGGGTGTGCTGCTGTTCTCTCTAGCAGATGCTGCCCGCTCTCTGCTGTTCACTCTTGACGTTTCGGGCCTAGACTCTTCATCAGAAAATCATTTTCTGATGAAGGGTCTAGGCCTGAAACGTCAAGTTTTCCTGCTCCTATGATGCTGCTTGGCCTGCTGTGTTCATCCAGCCCCACGCCTTGTTATCTCGGATTCTCCAGCATCTGCAGTACCTTTTATCTCTGATACAATTACCTTTCCAGCACTTTTATTGTGAGATGTGACTTTTGAATTGATAAATCAGAGACACTAACCAAGTGAATCACTCTGAACTTCTTAAAAACCAGTGGACATTTCCAGAGAAGGAAAATAAATACCAATGGCTTGGCTATCTGATTTAAGACCATCCCAACATCAGAACTGAGTCTTTCCTGTCTCTACTAATCATCTATTTTCCCCATTTGTTTGTCGATGTGCATGTAAAGGGAGTTTATAAAATTATAATGCATGTTTAAAGCTTACTTTTATGCTTTGTCTCTTTCTCTTCTATTTCTTTTGGCAGTATGAATGATAATTTCCCATTTCCATTCTTTTCATTTCCATCTCATTTTCCTTATTTTTTTCCTGTTCTTTGTTTGTGTTTTCCTGCTATCTCCAACATTTACATTTACTTCTCATGCTCAAACTGCTTTAACTGTGACTCAATATTGGCCAATTTTGATGTTTCACTACCCGGATACCTAATCTCTCTCCCATTTCTACTAAAAACTTTGATCATTTCAACCTTCTTAGCTTTGGCAGGCAATTCCACTCCCAAATTACGTTGCCAATTCAATTAACCTGGCTTTCGAAATTTCATTTAAATTTGTCAGGGACAACTCTGACACCTGGAGGCTGTCTCAAGCAGTTCCCAGTGCCATTTCTTAGTTGCAGTACCGAACCAGCCGTTTCTTTTAACCCTGTAACACAAACTAATGACATATACAAATCTTTGTTGTCTCTGTTGAATAGATGATCCATCTCAGCCTCCTCCAGTGGTCTGCAGCATTACAAATACCAGTCTTCAACCAATTCGATTCACTCCACATAATAGCAAGAAGTGGTTGGACACACCGGATACTGCAAAATCTACAAGCGCTGACAACATTTCAGCAATAGTATTGAAGACTTGTGTTCTCCTAGCTAAGCTCTTCCAGTGCAGTTACAACACCAGCATCTACACAACAATGTGGAAAATTGCCCAGGTGTGTCCTGCACACAAAAAAAAGGTCAAAACCAACCAGCCAATTACTATCCCATCAGTCTATCCTCAATTTTCAGTAAAGTGATGGAAAGTGTCATTAACAGTACTTTCAAGAAGCACCAGCTCAGTAATAACCTACTCAATGACACCCAGTTTGGGTTCCACCAGGGCCACTCATCTTCTGACCTCATTGCAGCCTTAGTTTAATCGTGGTCAAAACAGCTGAATTCCAGAGGTGAGGTGAGACTGACAGCCCTTGACATCAAGGCTGCATTTGACTGACAGCGGCATCAAGGAGCCCTGCCAAACTGAAATCAATGGGTATCAGGTGGCAAACTCTCCAATGGTTGGATTTATACCCGGCACATAGGAAAATGGCTGTGGCTGTTGGAGGTTAGTCATCTGCAGGAGTTCCTCAGGGTAGTGTCCTAGGCCCAACCATCTTCAGTTGCTTATCAATGACCTTCCCTCAATCATAAGGTCAGAAGTGAGGATATTCGCTGATGATTGCACAATGTTCAGCAACATTTGTGATTCCTCAGATACAGAAATGTCCATGTTCAAATATGACATGATCTGGACAATATCCAGGCTTGGGCTTACAAGTGGCAAGTAACACTTACGCCACACAAATGCCAGGCTAAAACCATCACCAATGAGAGTCAATGTAACCACCACCCCTTGAAATTCAATGATGTCACCATCACTGAAGCCTGGGGTTTATCATTGACCAGAAACTCAACTGCAGTTACCAGATAAACAGAACGGCTTCAACAGTTGGTCAGAGACTAGGAATATTGTGGCGACTAACTCATCTCCCGATTCCCTAAAGCCCGTGCCTTGTAGATGGAGGACAAGTCAGGAGTGTGATGGAATACTCCCCACTTGCCTGGATCAGTGCAGCCCCAACAACACTCAAGAAGCTCGACACCATCCAGGACAAAGCAGGCCACTTGATTGGCACTATATCCACAAGCATCCACTCCCTCCATCACCGACGTTCAGTAGCAGCAGTGTATACTATCTACAAGATGCATTGCAGAAATTCACCAAAGATCCTCAGACAGCACCTTCCAAACTCTCAACTTCCATCCAGAAGGATAAGGGCAACCGATATAATGGGAACACCACCACATTCAAGTTCCCCTCCAAGCCAGTCACCATCCTGACTTGGAAATCTATCACCGTTCCAACACTGTCACTGGGCTGAAATCCTGGAATTCCCTTCTTAATGGTATTATGGATCAATCCACAGCAGGTGGACTGCAGTGGTTCAAGAAAGCAGCTCACCACCACCTTCTCAAGGGCAACTAGGGGCAGGCCATACACGATGGTGAGCCACAACGCCCACATCCCACAAAAAGTGAATTAAAAAATCTTGGGAAGGTATGCTGCTATTGGAGCTCTACTACTCCCAGGACTATCATAAGAATCAAATATTTAATCAAATTACTCAAAGTCCTGAATTTTCATGTCTGGTGATCTCAGGTTAACAGAAAACTCTGACCACGTTTTTGTATTTAAGAAGAAACCAATATTTACTATAAAGAAATTAACTCTGATCAAAACCAAGTTATGAATTACCAACACATAACTCTGCTAGCTAAATTTCTAAACTCCTTCTTAAATCCCTATATACGCATACAGACAGCTACAGACAAACAAATATGACTGTTACGGGAAAAAGGAAAAGATAAGAGGAAACATAGTTCAATGGCATCAATCCATGGGATTCAATGAGGCTGGCTTTTGCTTCCCAGGTCCTTCTGATCTCTGAGTTTCTTATTCTTTATTGAGATCCTTCTGATCTTGAATGCAGACACAGAGAAATTGCCACACTAATTGTTCAGTCATTCAGTCACTGGTAAAAGGAAACAGTTTACAACAACTGATGGGGGAGAATAGCTAACTGTCTTCCAAATTTTACTTCAGCAGAGAGAGAAAGAGATTGAGAGACCCTTTCTCTGCACTGCCCTGTATTTTTCACGCACTCTCTGTGCACTTGCCCAATGGTGAATCAGAAAGTCTTTGTCATTTTGATGACTCCTATCCTCCACAACTGGGTCTTGATTGCAAAAACCAATCAGCAATCTGTCTCTGAACAACATTTGCTCTGTACATACATCCAAGGTGCTACGGTGTCTTAGGCATCTTCCCTCATTACTTGGGCAAAGCAACCGTGTGAACTCAACTTACTGAATGAGTTCTAGTAACATGTTTTTAAAAGTGTAACAGCTTGTTCCATAGTTCGTGATTTAAAGCAAACCTATTTTTCCCACTTTGACCCACAATCCAAAATAAAGAAAAATTATAGGACGTGGCCTTTATGCCATCTTCAACAAGAGAGAATCCATGAATCATCACTTGAGATGCAATGGCATCACCATTGCTCAATCCTACACTATGAAAGAATACTGATTGAGAAAATTCTATCAACATCCTGGGGTTTACCATTGTCCAGAAATTAATCTGAAGTAGTCATGTAAATACCGTGGCTACAAAAGTAGGTCAGATGCTAGGAATCCTGCAGCGAATAATTCACCTCCTAACTCCTCAAAGCTTATCTACTAACTACAAGGCACAAATCAGGAGTGTGAAAGAATACTACCCACATTTCTGGATGGGTGCAACTCCAACAACACTCAAGAAGCTTGACACCATCCAAAAGTAGCCCACTTGGTTGGGTACCACATCCATATTCACTCTCTCCACCATCGATGCTCAGTAGTAGCAATGTGTATGATCTGCAAGATGCACTGCAGAAATTCATCAAGATACCTTGGGGAGCACCTTCCAAACCCATGACATCTGCTATCTGAAAGGGCAGCAGATACATGA
The DNA here is from genome assembly GCA_024137785.1 of Ginglymostoma cirratum. Lineage (NCBI taxonomy): Eukaryota > Metazoa > Chordata > Chondrichthyes > Orectolobiformes > Ginglymostomatidae > Ginglymostoma > Ginglymostoma cirratum. The sequence continues at coordinate 8,951,343 of JAHRHZ010000087.1, read as the reverse complement.
GAACACCACCAACAACAAGTTCTCCTTCAAGGCATTCAGCATTCTGAGTTGGAAATATGTCACTGTTCCTTTAGTGTCACTGGGTCAAAATCTTGGAACTCCCTCTCTCACCGTTGTGGGTCTGCCTAGACTTAAATGGATTGCAGTCATTAAGAAAGCAGCTCACCACCAACTTCTGAAGGGCAATTAGGAATGGGAAATAAATGCTGGCCCACACCTCATAAATAAGTAAAAAGATCTGTTGTTGACTCTTTCAGAAAGAAAATATTTACATATGTTTCAGTTTCGACAGTTTCACTGATCAGAGTGTAGAAAAGGGCTAGAACATAATTGGATTTTGCAAACTATATTCTTACAAATGAATTTCCTTTTGGCATAATGATGTTCCCGAGTTCCATTTAAGAGCAATATTTGCAGTGTGTACTCTTGAGTCGGAGAAAGACCAACAACCGTTGCTTTTGCTATATTTGTCTTCAAGATTATTTCCCGGTCCAAGGCACCTGTGAAATAAATACAGCAAAATATTCAAAAGTATCATAATGGTTACGGACTGAGGCATTTGCCATTACCAAATGAAATCAAGGCTCCGTACTTTTCTCTAATAGCATTCTAGAGCAACTTTCCAGCTTCAGCCTCTTTAAAGCACAAACTGTGAAATATCATCTTGAATACCATTCTTCTGAAGGACTCTTACATGACAGCAAATTTAGTAAACAATTTGAATTTGTGATGAATTACAGTTGAAAAATTCTGGAACATTAATGGTTTATTCATCAGCTTTGAAGGCAAAATTTGAAAAATCAGTTGAGATTAGCATACTTTATATGTATGTACCTTTCATTGTTGAAGTATTGATTGACTGGCACTTCATAGCAATGTTTAGAAAAACAATGAAGTGGAAAGCTGCAGAATTAAAGCAGTAAGTCAGTATCATGTAGGTGTAGGGAAATCAGCACCATGTCGTGTTATCAGCTGCCAATGGGATGGACGGCTGAAGAACTGATTCAAAAGCAAATAAGCAGAGAATAAGCCATTATTTTGTCAGACTCCACTCCTAGTGGATATTGTTCACTACCACAAACTGCCATAATTGGAATAGTAACTGCTACTTTTGAAGATGTAATAAGTAAATATTGGTGTAGGTGAGCATAACAATTCTGCACTCAACAAGTGGTTTATAATTGTTAGCAAATACGCAGGTTGCTGTGGTGTACAGCCATTCTATCAGATGATCCTTCGAAGGAGCAAACCATCAAAGTTTGACCAGTTTATCAATCAGCAAAAGCACTTTAAAAAATTGGCACTCTTCCATCAGCATATTGATCTAATTTCTATAGGAACTAATCTGTACAGACACGTAGTACTATATTTGCAACTGGCCAGGGAACATATTTGATACTAAAGATATTCAAATCAGGTTTGCATTTTTTTTGCATGCATCAGCTCCTCACACATACTTATAGCTGACCTCATGTTTAAAAAATGGAACAGTTACTTTAAACTAAAATGCTTCAGGAACATATTTATGAGGTGAAGTTCTTCTTTAAATGAAAAACAGGGAAATGTCTGTTTCTCTCAATGATTAATTTGTTAACAAAATCGGAATACTTGGCATCAAGATGTTCGATTCTTGAGAATATAATTGTTGCAGTTTTTTATGTACAAAAGAATACTGATTGAGAAATTCTTTTATTACAGAAGCCAATTTCATTTCAATTCCTAAGACACTTTGATGTTGAACGCTTCAATAGCTTTGATTTAGAATTGGTATGTGAACATGACAGCTTCTTGCAGGTAAATTGCCTAAACCAGTCTTTATTCAGACAGCAAAACTGTAAATTCTCAGCTCAAATGTAAGTGCAATCTCATTATTTTCAGTAACGATTTAAAAACACCAGCAAATTAAATTTAAATGGCACTTTTAAAATGGCCGAGGCATTTCACAAGAGCATAATCAGACACAAACTGACACTGAATTTAAGCAGGAAGCATTAGGACTGAGGCCAAAGATTTGGCTGGAGCAGCTTAAAGATGGAGAGAGTTAGAAAGCAAATTCCATGGTTTGATACTTTGGCTGAAGGCGCAGCAATCAATGATAGGGTACTGAAAGTGGAAGAAGAACAAGTGCAGTGTTGGAAGAGATTACAGAGATCAGGACAGATAGATAAGAAAAAAAGAGCATGGAACTACTTTGAAAATATAGACTAATCTAATATAAGTAAATGGTGAGAAATTGGATTGTTCCATTCAATTGTGTTATTTGCTGTTACGTTAAACAGGTTGGGAATTAAATATGTGGATGAATGTTTTCATTGGTAGATCAGTTGCTATTGAAGGTCAGTGAACACAGGTCTGAGGGGTAACCAGGACTTTGTAAACATTTGGAAGGAGGCAGCAGAATTATGGATGAGAAGACTAAATCAATAATGAAATTAATAATTGTGAGATTATATAACTGCAAACCAGTACTAGAATTTTCAATTCTGGACTTTTCTGCAACTGGCTGATTGGTATTCTGAAGGAAGTTCAAGCTGATGCTAAATGATAAAGCTGATATTTGTGATAAGACCAGGATATACTCTGCTATCAGGCCAACTTTTCAATGCTTGTCTTAAATTCTAGTATTGTTGAATGGAAGTACTCTGTTGACCGCAAAACTCGGAGGAACTTCCACCCATTGATCATATACACCCCAGAGTGAGGAAGTATAATGTTAACTTACTAATTGTTAAAGTGAACCAACAAACTCTGTCGTGTTATGTTGCAAATAGGAAAGAGAAGTGGCTAAGTTTAAATATAAGTTAATCAAATTCAGTAAATATTGAGATATCCCACATTTAGCTGTTTTAACTGATATCATTTCCTGCTGCTACAGAGAAACAGCTGATGTTTTTCAGAGGAAAGGAAGCTAAAGATAACAAATATTAAAGATATCAAACCCCAACCCCTCCTACTGAAGTTTGTATTTTAGTTTTGATGGGCTCGACGCTGTCACTGAAGGTAACAAACAGCATGCTGGTGCTACACATTGTTAATAGTGGTATCGATGCTTACTATCAGGTTATCACTCTTTTATGTGTGGGGAGTTAAGTACAGAGCTATTAAAGAAGGTACGGAGACAGGGCCAGGAATTTGGGGATGGGGGCAAGGAGGGATGTGTGGGTGGGGAGAGGTGAGCAGTAAAAGACAGAAGAGCAGTTAAGTACAGACATGAAGCTAGTCATCAAAGTGTTTGTATCTCTGAGTGCGTTTTGGGTCAGGGCAAGGTTGGGCGATTTAACTGCATTTGCTAATTTAACTTTGGGGAGCACGATATTTTAAGACTTGAGCCTACAAACCATCGGTCAGTTATCTGCCTGGGTCAGGCTTCAGTAATAGCAACAGCTGTAGCTAACCAATGGGCCAAAGAGAAAATGTGAGTAACCAGAGATTGTTGGCCACCAATAAGGCATGGCTCACTTATACCACTACAGAAGATTGTGAAATAGATTACCTCCAAAGAAGTAACAAGGAACACAGAATGGAGAAGTAGAGATGGCAAAATTTAGATTAAAATCCAACAAACTCATACAGCACCTCATCCCACAAAAATTGTTCAGCAGTTAAATTCACAAACTGGTCCAATGTCCCATTAGGGAAATTACCCACCACAATTTTCAGGTATTATTAGCAAAAATGGAAACATTATATTGAAAATTTACATATTTAAATCAGATATTCTCAAATTGTCTGTCAGACATGTCTCCCCCATAGAAACTGTAAGGATAGTCCGAAAAGTTAGATGCCTTAGAAATTTCATTACTGCAAATAAAACAGAGAAAAATAGCAAGTAGGGGGAACAAATGACCAGGAAGATTCCTATATGGCAAACAATAGTCTGCCTTTTATCATTACGGATAAAAATGCTTCCAGCACGTGCAACTTTTTCTTTTTATTTAGACCAACCCTTGGGTTTGGTTTCTGTCACTCCATCTATCTGCTTAAACTGCAAACAACTTGTGTGTTTTTATTCTTTCATTAATGTCAGTGAGGATGCCCTCCCAGTTTAATGAAGTGAAATTAAGGTTAAGCTGTCAACGGGAGAATTTCTACACTGATTCAGCTCTCCTTGTACTAGACAATAAAATACTGCTGAAGAAACTTCTCAATTCTTGTGAATGAGTGAAAGCCCAGAGAATATTAATGCAATTTAACTTGGTATGAAAACCTTTGCAAAGATCACATGGTGCAGTGGCAGTGCCCATATCTCGAACATCTGGGTTCATCCCACTCCAGAACACAGATGCTCAAAAAAGGTGCATTCACACTGCAGATGAACAGGTTGAGTAACAAAGTGTAATTCTTTCCAACATGTGACAAAAGTGTACATTAACGAAACCAGGTGGTAACAGCAGATGAGATTCATGGTCAGCCGTCTGATAGATATAAATTGGAGACTCTACCATTCCTATCAATGGCTTCAGGCTACAAGATGCTTGTACAACAAAGTGACTGTTGTCATGGAAATTAAGGCTCCTTTGGGGTGGGGTTGGAAGGGTTGGTTAGTTCAGTTGGCTGAACAGCCATTGTGGATCAGATTGGTGCCAACAGTACAAGGTATAACTCCTCATTCCAGGTGGACAAGCTTTTACACTATCCATGAGGGAGATGGTAGGTAATTCCTGCCTTTGGGCAGGAAACGAAAGACCTTAGTTTCATTGTTGGCTCGGTGTCATAGAGTCATACAGCATGGAAACAGACACTTCAGTCCAACCAGTCCGTGTCCACCGTAATCCCAACCTAAACTAATCCTAGCTGCTTGCACTTGGTCCATATCCATCCAAACATTTCTTATTTGTGTACTTATCAAAATGTCTTTTAAATGTTGTAACTGTACCCGCATCTGCCATTTCCTCTCGAAGTTCATTCCGCACATAAACCACGCTGTGTTAAAAAAAAGCCCCTCATAACTTTTTTACTACTTTCTCCTCTCACCTCAAAAATATGCTTCCTAGTCCAGAAATCCCTCGCCACAGAGTTCAGACACCTGCCATTCACCTTATCTATACCCCCCCATGATTTTATAAACCTCTATTAGGTCACCCCCAACCTCCTAAGCTCCAGTGAAATATGTCCCAGCCTATCCAGCCTTTCCTTATAACACAAACTCTCCATTCCTAGCAAAATCCTTGTAAATCTTTTCTGAAACCTCTCTAGCTTAATATTATTTGTCCTATAACAGGGCTATCAGAACCGCACACAGTACTCCAGAAGAGGGCCCAACAATGTCCTGTACAACCTCAACATGACTTCCCAACTTCTATACTCAAAAGATCTGAGCAATGAAGGCCAGTGTGCTAAATGCCTCTTAACCATCCTGTTTACAAGTGACACGAACTTCAAAAAAATTATGTACCTGAATCCCTAAGTCTCTCTGTTATGCAACACTACCCAAGGCTCTATTTTTAATTTTATTAGCCCTTCCCTTGTTTGTTTTACCAAAATGCAATGCCTCACATTATCCAAATTAAACTCCATGTGCCACTCCTCACCCCATTCACCCAGTTGATTAAGATCTCTTTGTAATCTTAGATAACCTTCTTCATTGTCCACTATACCACCAATTTTGGTGTCATCCACAAACTTACTAACCATGCCTCCTATATTTTCATCTGAATCATTTCTGTAAATGACAACAAAAGTGGACCCAGCACCAATCCCTGTGCAACATCGCTGGCCCCAGACCTCCAGTCTGGAAAAACCCTCCACCACTATTCTGTCTCCTGCCATTAAGCCAATTCTGTATCCAATTGGCAAGCTCACGCTGAATCCCATGTAATCTAACTTTACCAATTTTACAGTGCTTACATGATTTCGTGTAATTCTATGACACGTATCCCAGAAGGGTCATTCACTAGTTCACTCACTATTAATTGTTGTTAATTGATTTCATCAGGTCAGAATGTTATAATTGACTTTAGCATCCCTAAGGTAGGCCAGAGAAGGTCAGAATATATTGCCACTCATAATTGTTCTCCATTGACCTGAATTTCAAAAGTCACTGGGTACTTTTTTTTGTATGAGTGCCTTGTTGTGCTTTGAGTCCCAACCCAGGACTGAATTTGCAACTTAACCAAAAAACGTTGATTATCAGCTTGTAAATTTTTCCAATGTGCCTGATGGCAGGCAGTTTCCTGGTCAGCCACCCTGCAAAAGGCAATGGCAATGCTCTGCGGTACACTGCCCATAAGCACAGGTGAACAGAAGTCCATGGCCCAGAGAATAGGGCAGACAGTTGGAGACAACTAAACATCAATATGAGGTGAGGATAGATTTTGGACGATTAATGACCACATCTCCCCAACACTCCATGGCCAAACATCTGACTGGCATTCACTGCTGAGTCCTGCACATGAAGAATAGTCATTTGAGTGAGAGGCTTAAGTGCTGCTGGGACCCAGGCTTCTCTATCCCAGCATCAGTCATCATTATCAGGAGAGGTAGATTTGAAAGCTGTAAAAATGCATATGTACAGGTTACTTTCCACCAGTGTAAAAACAAAATTCCCCTTACCTGCTGACGGCTTTACTCGTACTTTATACCCCTGTTTGTTTCCATCGACCTCTTTCCATTTCATCTGCAGTCTGTCTTCAGAGAGAACAGTTAATTTCAATCTACCTGAATGTAGGAACAAAATAATTAAAATAAGTTATTTAAAGTAAATACATAACTATGTTCAAAGATGTAAAGAGATGGTGAGGATTGAATGTTGTTTGAATAAATATTAATATAGCATGAGGATGAGTGTAGAGTTTAGAAGTGTGTTACGTTGCATAAACGTGGGGTTGTATTCACCTATACCACACTGCACTTGTAGGAGGGCTGGACATTTTGAAAGCTGCGAGGCAAGCTACTCCTATTTCTTATTTAGTAAGTTTTCAGTGCTTGGGCATTAAGTTCCAACATGATATGATGGCAAAGCTTAGTAAGGAAACAAAGATAATTTGTAAATGATGAAGTGCTCCAAAGGGTGGAGCAAGGGGCAGAAAAGGTAGGCCCTGAGCTTCTTCTGTTCCCACTTTTGGGTCAAACAGAATAGAATGGCGCATCTTAGAAGAAGGTCAATCTGTGTTTCGAACCTGCATCGGTTTTCTCCAAGAGAAATGAAGTTAGTCCTTTCATCTCCTCCCCTCTACCTGATCTTTCCCTGTTTTCCTTTATCTTAAAGTTTTTATCCAATTTCCTTTTGAGCACTAGTTTGAATCTTACCCACTGCAATTTGAGTGAGGGAGTGTATACCAAAACTTTCTGAAGAAGGGTCTCGACCAAAAGCATCAAATTTCCTGCTCCTCTGATGCTGTCTGGCCTGTTGTACTCCTCCAGCACCACACAGTGTTATCTCTGACTCCAGCAGCGACAGTTCTTACTATCGCTCTCTGATTTAACTTGTTCCTCCACTAACTCTGCTGTAGCATTGCATATATGTGGTTACCTTCCACTTTTAATTTTCTTCCAAATGAAAACAGGCCATTGCGGGCAAGTTGTGAAATTGGCAAGATGTAGAGCAAGAACATTTTCAACACTGAGAGCAAAAAGTCTCATGTCTAATCAAGCGTTAATCAGCAAGTCAAGAATCTTGCTTGTGAGCACTGAGAGACTTTTGATCCTGGATTATTATTATTAATAGCTTCATTATAACCAAATCTTGCCTCGTTAATACATAGACTCCCATTCTACATCCAGACAGAAACTAGATGTTGAGAATTCCTAATTTAGAGCAGTTACCTGGAGACTCCAGCTAGCTGCTTGCTCTTCCAAACCTTCATCTTGGACATCTAACATATTCCATGGGCAGTGACTGCACAAACCACATGCCCATAAACACTGGCATCTGATATGTACCTACCTCACTGTGATCATCAAGGCACATCTCCGATCCAACTCTGCACTTCAGTTTGGCCCTTTTGAGTGCATTGGCAGCTTTCATTGAAATGTTGCTACCAGGACACTTAGAATACCCAACTCATGAACTGGGCCAGTGTGCATCTCAGGGATCCTCACTTTCTTTCCTTGCGCTCAGTCAATTTGTGACTGCTTGGAGTTTTGGTCAGGTGAACCTGAGAGTGTTCATGTCAAGAGGGCCCAGTCATGCTGAGCATGTCCTGCCCAGTAACAGAAGCACCGTCTTTCATTTGACCTTCCACAGGGCTAAGGATGGCAAGTCAGGGGGTTGGGGGATGCAGGCAAGTTGTAGTGGAAGGCTGAGCCACCTCTGTAGTGTCCTGAGAGGAGACTTCATGGAGGCCCGTATGTGGTTGTTTCTCTGGCTCCATGTTTACTGGCATCACTGTCTCTAGGATTGGCCACATGCAGTGAGGGTCCTCACCCCTTGTTGCCTTGCTGTTGGTGCTGACACCTATCTAGCAAACTCTGAGCCTGCTGGACCTGGCTAGACGTACCAGCCCCACCCTATCCAGCAGTGTTACTGTAGTGCTGCAAACTTTGTCACAGGTTGCCTGTACTCCTGAAAAACCTGCCGGCTGCTCCTGTGTCTGTAAGTGCAGGCAATGAAGTCACGAATTGCTGACACCATGGGGTCATCACATCCTCACTAATCTGGCCAATGTATCCTCTGAGATCTCGGTATCTGTGCTGGTGGGGGCAGGGTGCTTTAGGCAGCTTCGCAGGTTACCTCCTCCTTAGGTCCTGTTGTGGACTATTTTCTTCTGGAATGAAAGGAAAGATGGGATTGAGTGAGATAAAAGTGGGTGGCACAGTGAGATGGGGAAGAAGTGGTGAAGTGACCCAAGGGAGTGAGGAGGTAGGGCAGAGTTTGTAGGGTGGGGACAGGAGTGTCAGAGAGTGATTGAAGGAAGATGTTTGCATGCAATAGTGGGAGAGGTAGAGCAGAAGCCTTAGTGGAAATTGGGCGCAATAACAGAGATAGAGTGAGTGTGATATAGAATAGAAGGTGAGGTAAAGAATGCATGAGGTAAAGGAGATAGCACTTTCTCTGACAGAGTGGAGAAGGTCATTGACCTTTGTGTGGTACTGCTGTGCATTTCACTGGACCACAGAAACTGCACTGACCAGCTGGCAACTTCGGACCAGTCTGGCAGGATCTGGGGGTTCATTGCCTTCTCTGCTGGTCCTCAGAGAAGAAGACGGCTCTCCACCATGCCGCCCCATCCACCAGGATCTGCAGGTCCCTGTCCATAATGTGGGGCACCAGTTGTCTGTGGCAGATGTTACAAACCACTACTGAGTATTTGACTGGATGCAAAATGGTCTTTTACACAAGGCACCAATGCCAGTGATCCTGAGATGTCCTGACAGTGACAAATACTTCTGCCTTTGGTGAGAATCAAACTAGCATAGATGAGCAGGGCACCATAGGGCTGTAGTACATAGTTAGTGAAATGAATTTGCGATGATAGCACTGGAAACCTGCTCACTGTCACAGAGGGAAACCCCCTGTGAAACTAAACAAAAATGATACTTAGCTGATTTCTAAAAAGATACATTCTGTCATGTACGTCTAATATTTTCTGTACTTCATTCATAATGTTTTTAATTTTACTGATGTCTTATTACTAAAGAAATAAGTTAAAGCCCTTACAATATAATACTGTACTGTAAATAACAATAGCATCTTTATCACTGCAGATAATGATTAACAGCCACAAATCTCTTCCAAGTGTAACAGCTGTGCTGCTCAAGACTGGTCTGCCCAGAATGACTACATTTTGTTCTGTGATGAAGGCTTCAACCTTTATAAACCTCATTAGCATTTGCTGGTATTATTTTTGTAATATTGAAACTAGAATGTAAGAAGAAAGGCATATGCTGGGTCAGTTGATCTAAAAAGTGCTTTATTGCAGCATTCCTCATTGAAATGAATACTGAATGGAACCAATAATTAACTACTGGTATTTGCTTTAAATTCACTTTTATCTACAATTAGAACATAGATTTTATACAAAAGTGCTAGTCATTTTTCCTGTTTCCTGTACAGCATCTACTAAACATTCAAATAACAGAATCAAAGTGAAGATCACAAAGAGGAGCTCATATTGCACATATAAGACACGTTTGTCCTGTACATGAATACAGAAATTGTCATGCTGTTAAATGGCTGGGAGGGCACAAGAGAATATTGCACAGATATTATGAACAATTGGCGTTATTCAACTCTAAGATACTCAAATTGTTAATATCAAAGTGTAAGCCCACCACTGATTTCTTACATACCATGATAAGATCTGAACATTGACTAACAATAATTTTATCTGTGGACAATCATCACACTCCTTATGCAGCATGCATACATTTGGCTTTAAATTTTGTACTGTTTTGTTTGCAATTTGTCACAAAAATGACAACTGAAGTAAAGAGTGATTAACAGTACATTCTTCCATTTTAACTTTAGAATATTTTACTTGACTGAACTTGGTTAAGTCATGAAATTCAGAAGGAAACTGGATTCAGAACAAAATGGGCTTTTTGGCTTTAATTTTTTTTATAAAACAGCAAACACTCCTGGCACTGAACATTGTCAGGTATCATCTGTACCATCTGATCCATACAAGTAAAGGTGCCCTGTATTACTTCATGCACAATATATTATTCTCCTGATTAGTGTTATGTGGTCAGTCCCTATACAATCCAAGGTCTAAATGGGGATTGAGAGATCATTGAAGCTACTTGTATTTTAAAACAAAATGTGTTTAATTAATCAAAATTTTATGTTGCACCGGAAAGATATTCCTGTAGATTTTCTTCCTTTATGTGTAAATCCTATGTGTAACATAAATATTTGATTTTTAACCAAAACGTGGCAATTCAGGGGCAATTAAAGCTTTTGAAATACTGTGCTTCCATGCTCTGATGTGTATGGTAATTGGAGGATATGGTAAAAATTTAACACAAATTAAAATAGAGAAAATATATCAAGTGAATAGTAAAGTATTTCTTAGTGGGTTTTTTTTTTGGGAAACATGAGCCCACCAGAACAGCATAAAAGGTTTAAAATCTGCCTTGAGCACTATCTCAGGCAGATTTCTAATAATGTTATTAATGAGAAGTTGGATGACACGTGGTTTCATAAGATTGGGAGCATAATGTATATTGTATTATTTTGCTCCTAAGGCAAAAAAATGTGTCTTTAAGGTCATAAAGTTGAGTATTGTTAAATACAAGGTAGTTTATTTCATTCAAAGCTGCAAGTGGTGAGGATGAAACAGAGTCTACAGAAGAATATAAGCAGGTTAAGTGAATGGTCAAAAACTTGACAGATGCAATACAATATAGGGAAAATGTCTGCACTTTGGAAGAAAGAATAGAGACACTTAACATTATTTAAATAGAGAAGGACTGCAGAAAAAAGGTATTTGAGAGTTCTTGTCCATGAATTGCAAAAACCTGCACCTAATTTCAGCAAGTAATAGGGAAGGCAAATGGAATGTTGGTATTTATTTCAAACGAAATGGACTATAAAGAAGGGAAGTTTTGTTCAAATTATACAAGACATTCAGTGACCATAGCTGAAATACTGTGAACAGTTTTGGGCCCCTTATCTAAGGAAAGATATACCGGCATTGGAGGCAGCCCAGAGAAGGTTCACCAGGTTAATACTAGGTACGAAGTTCTGAAGAAGGGTCGCTGGACCTGAAATGTTAACTCTGATTTTTCCTTCACAGATTCTGCCAGACTTGCTGAGCTTTTCCAGCAACTTTGATTTTGTACCTGATATGAAGGGACTATGTCATGAGGAGAAGTTGAGCAGGTTGGGCCTGTACTCATTAGAATTTAGAAGTATGAGCAGCAACCTTATTGAAACAAGGAGGATCTTATGAGACTTGACAGGGTAGATGCAGGAAGGCTTCTGTTCCTTGGGAGTGTCTAGGACCAGAGGGCATAATCTCAGCAAAAGAGGCCACGAAGAGGAATATCTTCTCTCAGACGGGAATGAATCTGTGGAATTCTTTCCCGCAGAGGATTGTTGAAGCTAGATCATTAAGTATATTCAAGGTTGAGTAAGACAATTTTTTAATCAGTAAGAGAGTCAAGGGTTATCAGGAGAAGTCAATAGAGTTGAGGATTATCAGATAAGCCATGATCTTATTGAATGGTGAAACAGGCTGACTGGCCTACTTCTGCTTCTACCTCTTATGGTCTGTCTACTGATATGATTCATATATAATAAAATTTTGCTTACCTACAGGTAAATGACAAAAAAAATGCTAAAGACCTTATGACTTGGAAACATGTGTTTCCTGGAGAGTTTTTTTTTTATGTAGATAAGAAATGGGGAGGTGGACAATGTGGCAATAAGTAGTTTGGCTGATTGGTCCTAGAACTAAGTTCAAGGCCAGATAGCTAGGTGATAGATAGGCCAAGGCCCTGGCCCTAAACAAGAGCCATTATGCATGGCTTAGGTAGCAAGCTGAGCTGGAGATTGAATTACAGACAACATGTCACATCAGAGAAGGGAAAAAGTGCCTGGACAATTTATTCCAGCTAATACACCTTTTAGTTGTATTGCTTTGCATAGGATCTTCTGACTTGGTCATTGGTCAGGAAAAGTGGGTGTGACTAGGCGGGTAACAGCACCCAGAAAATAGAAACACAAGAACTTCAGGCTTTGCAGTTGTCCAAAATATTTCAGGATCTTTCATTTTACTTGGATGAGAGTGAGGGATACTGGGCAGATGAGCTCGTTGACCATGAAGTGTTTTAAAGGAAGTCGTTCAAATGAAGTGGTAGTAGAGTACAGAACAGATAGTTGGATTGACACTGTTCTCCTGCAGGAAGGAGCATGAGTTCAGACAACTTTGTTGCTTGCTCACTGGCAGGGCTCAGGACACTTGCTCAGGCTGGCAACTTACAGTAGGAAGAGGAGGATCCAGTTAATATCATCCACGTAGGTACCAACGACACATGCAGAACAAGAAAATTTGGAATGTTACCTAAGCTATGTGCAAATCGGCAGAAGGCAAATAAGATTCAAGAAATGAAAAATTGGCTTAAAACACTGTGTGGGAGAAGTAGGTTGTAGTTTGTAGGGCATTGCCACCAGTACTGGAGAAAGTGGGGCTGCCACTGTTGGGATAGTCTATACCTGAATTATGTTGGAGTTGGTATTAAAGCAAGCCACATAGCTAGGGAAGTGGAGAGGATTTTTTAAATAGTGGGAGCAAGCAATCAAATTTGAGCTGATGTTGTAAATCTGAGTAGAGACAAAGAAAAAGAGAAGTATTTATGTACGAAATGATAAAGAGGCAACGACAGGAAGGGATGCACTGTACAAATCTAAAGCAAATCAACAGAGAATGTTGGAGGTTACAAAAATACTCAAAGGATATGTCTAAAGGCTCCGAATCTGAATGTATGCAGCATTCAAGTTTTATGACACCAATTTATACACAGATGCATCAACAAAAGAAAGAAAAGGAACAGAAAGATGTTACAGATTACTTAAAAAGCAAAGATATGAGAATTAGTTCACATGAATTAGAGAATCCAGTAAGTCAATTTCCAGCTGAGGTTCTCTCAGCTGACTGTGAACAGAAGTCACTCTCACAGGGACTCAGATGCAGTTGAATTGCCAATGAACATGTAGGAGTTGTAAGCTGAAGATTGGTTCACTTTACAGGTGAGGCACAGGCTTTGTTTCCTAGTTGCTTAATATTTGGGTGTTACAAGCAAAGCAACAAACAAAAGTCAAAGTTGAGTTCTGAGGAAGGGTCACCGGACCCAAAGCGTTAACTCTGTTTTTCCCTTCACAGATGCTGCCAGGCCTGTTGAGATTTTCCAGCAACTGTGAGTTTGTTCCTGATTTACAGCATCCGCAGTTCTTTCGGTTTTTAAACAAAAGTCAAAACTGTTCAATTAAAGGTTGCTCAAACAAACCAGCAGATTCAGTCATATGACCAGGGTTTTGGTTTGAGACATCCAGCTAATGAGGTTTCACCATTGGCCGGGGAGGAGGGAAATGGCATATATGATCTTTGTATCACAAGTGTAACCTAATGCCTGGATCAGTAACTATAGGAACTGTCCATAATTTGACAGTAGTTTTTTTTTAAAACATGCCATACATGTCAGATTGTGGGCAAACTACATCATGCAATCAAACTAGCATCTCTAATTCCCATAACAGTTTTCAAGGAATTATTTAATATGGTATTCCACAGAATAGTTAAGGTATTGATGTCCTTGTTTAACAGAGGGATGATAAAGTGTATTGGAAACAATTCAGGGAATGTTTAATAAATTAATACTTGGAATGGGCAGGTTGTCTAATGAGGAAAGGTTAGAAAGGTTAAGATTGTATCCCCTGGACCTTGCAGGGTACATATGGAGAGTATGTTTTCCTTTCTCTAAGAAGGTTGTGAATCTTTGAAACTATTCTTCTCAAATTGTGAAGAAGCAGAGTCTTTGAATATCTGGAAAGCAGAGGTAGATAAATTCTTAATAAACCAGGAGGTGAAATTTATCAGGGGTGGGCTGGAATGTGGAACAACCAGATTAGCCATGATCTTACTGAATGGTACAGTAGACTTGAAGGGCTGAGTGGTCTACCCCTGTTCCTGGTTCATATATTCAGACATAGTGCAAACAGCTATAGGCATCCTGGGAGCTCAGAAAATTGGTCATAAAGCCAAATAGGTTTTAAACGGAAAGAAAATATCTCAAAAACCTGAAAACGACTGATATAGGGGTAAGTCAGTTCTGAATAAATTTACACAGTAATTATGCTTAACTATTTGTTCTAATAGATATAAGACAAGTACCTTGTCCCTCTGCTCGACTGATCAGATGAAGCAGCATGATTACAGGGGCGAGAACACAGCTCTTTTGTACTTTCATGGCAAAATCAGGAAACAACCAAAACCTATCCACAGAAAGGAAATACATTGAATTAATTTTTAACTGACTGTAAGTCTTGATAATTGGTACATAAAAGAGATTTATATGCAACCTGAATTTTCAAATAAGTCACTTGCAATAAATAATCCTTATTGCTATCAGAAAATGGAGATTTTCTTCCACTAACTTTGCAGATTCAAAATCAATAAGGTATAGATTTTAAATAAAGACACAAATTATAGAAGATAATAGGCGTTGGTTACGAGATGAGGTTGTCAGGTATACTAAGCGGAATGCAACAGTGCTCGGTATTGCAACTCTAATTCGAATACAAATATGACTTGAATTTGAAATTCAACAGAGAAAGTTATGGAGTCACTAATAACAGAAAGCAGGACTGCACACTTACTTAACAACACAGGAGCTGATATGTTGCTTTCTCATGGTGGGTTCAAATTTAGAAATCAAGTGAATGGTGTGTTTGTGGATGGTTAGACATCATGCAATTCTGTGCCAAGATCCTAATATATTTGCACGTCATGCATTGAATACTGATTACAGGTAAATATTCTGTAATTATGTCTTACTTTCAAAAGTCACATAACATTATGTATCTTCTGTCACATTACAAAATGGCTCATCTTCTAAACCCTGGACAGCATCTGTGGCTGGCTTTGATATCTGCAATGCCAGATTTTTCTACTTGCATCAGCCCCGAGATTCAGAGAGTTCAGAAGTACTGAACATCGTTCTGGCAATTTCCATTGATGTACACACTTTCCAAACGTGGGCATATGCTAGACTTGCCTCAGTTGCTTCAATTTATAACCTTCTCTCCAATATCTTGAATTCTCTAGCTCCGCAGAATTATTTGTCCTCTCTACAATCTCAACAACTTTCATTTGAATTGGACTTATCTTTGCTGTTCTATTTTGATGTCATGTTGTCATTTTAGACAGCAGATTTAGCACAAATGTAGTGCATACCAAGTGTGAGGTGGCAACATAAGCATCACGTGTTGGTGCGTGCAGACACAAGAACTGAGCAGACACCTCTATCAACATTATTCCATGAATAGAATCTTCTCAGCTGTCATGTGGTGTGGGCAATAGTGAGAAATTTGTGAGAATGTGACAAGAACAAAAACGTCTGATTCATAACATTGAGAAAAAATGTTCAACTTTCACCTCGAAGTTTCAGCTGCTTATGAGAATCTCGCCAGAAAGCATTAGGACCTTGTTTCTCATGTATCCACATCTCATCATTTGCGAATCTCACCTCATTTAAATGCAGCTCACAGTCTTCCATACAGTGAGCAACTAGGCTTTGCCAATGCCTGAGGTGAAAGTCAGAGCAGTCCCTGATGGATGAAACTTAGCCGTTGTTTCTCCAGGACTCCATATTAACCAACATTATATGTTACGCTCCATCAGCAGTGAACGCTTCCAACCTCTGTCCATGGATGTCAACATCAGCAAAACACTCACCTCACCACATCGGTTCAGCCAATCTTGGATTTCAACACTTCACTTCGGCACTTTAGAGGTCACTAACACTTTATTTGCAATGCTCCTGCCAGTTCGCTTTGCATGCAGGAACAAAAACCTATCTCATGCATCTGCGCAAGATACATCTCAGGGCTGTTACCTCACTTTCTTGGCACTCACTCATTTTGTGCTTACTTGGATGCTCACAGAATCTCTGTCTTGCCTTTTAGTACATTTCATTGTGATTTCTCTTGAAACAGACAAAGCCAGGCAGCTTGTCACCCCTTGACATGATGGTATATGGCACTGTGTGACGTCATGGCACACCCACAGCATATGCCAGCAATTTATGCAGCAAACACTTTGCATGTTTTGACCAAATAGCCATGCCTGAAAGTCCAAAGAGAGTAATCCTTAGTTGAGTGAAGGGGGTACTATGGTCAATCAGGGCGCATGGCCACTTTCAGACAGGAGCATCGTCCAATCTCAGTCAAGGGATTGGCCACAGTCACTCAGGCACTTGGCGTGATCAGGATCTGGGGGTCGATATCTTTCCAATCTGGGACTTTAGCCATAGTCAGTTCCTGCAGGTCAAGCCCTACCAGCCCAAGCAGTACAGATCATGGAGTTATGTACAGCATGGAAACAGACTCTTCGGTCCAACTCGTCCATGCTGACCAACCCTAAATTAATTTAGTCCCATTTGCCAGGATTTGGCCCATATCCCTCCTAACACTTCCTATTCATATACCCATCCAAATGTGTTTTAAATATAATCATACTAGCCTCTACCACTTCCTCTGGCAGCTCATTCTATACACACACCACCCTCTGCATCAAAAAGTTGCCCCTTAGGTCCCTTTTAAATCTGTCGCCTCTCACTTAAACCTATGCCCTCTAATTTTGGACTCCCCTACCCTGGAGGAAAGATCTTGATTAATCTCCCTCTCCATGCCACTCATGATTTTATAAACCTCTACAAGATCACCCCTCAGCCTCTGATGCTCTACAGAAAATAAACCCAGCCTACTCAGCCTCTCCTACTTCAGTCAAGGAGCTGAGGGGAAAGGGATTGAATCGTGCTAGTTGGGACTGTCCTCACAGGTCAGTCCAGACAGTGGGCCACGATTAGTCCTGGGACTTGGGTTAGCGAGGACAGTCCATGCTGGGTCAGAGAAAGCGGGAAACTCAAATGTGGGGATTGGAGGCATCATGCTGGGACATGGGAGAAAATAACAGCGAATGGGGCTCAACTTCAAATATAATGGTGATATCTAATATAAGTTGGAAGGTACGGGTACAGCATGAGAGGTGATTTTTAAAGGGGTGACCACCCTCTCTTCACAGGAGACAGTGGATAATGGCAGTGAGCATACCAATGCAGCAGACCAGCGGTTGAGGGACAAAATACAGATATTGATTGTTAAGTAAAAGGGTTGCATAGTAACATGTGAAGCCTCAAAGCTGTTGGTGTGTCAGATAAGTACACAAAAGAAGTGTGGACAGCAATCTTGACTTTCAGAGGAAGCCTAGATTATACTGTCAGGAGCACGATCCAGATACCATTCTTCTTCCACCAAATCTCAAATGCACGGTAAGGATGAAAGTGGCTGCCAGCCCATTCGCAAAGGGCAAAGTAATCTTTCTTGTCTGCTGGGGTGGGGGTGGACATGTTTGTACAGCGGCAGTTAGGAAGTTAATTGCGCATTAAACATCACCCATCCTTAAATGAGTGTCCACTATCTTGTAAAACACACAGATACAATGAACCTTTGCGACCAGAGAAGTGCCCGATGTGCTTGAATCTTAACTGCCCTCAGAAATAGCCTAGAAATTGCACAAAAGGGGGAGAAAAGGAATGAAACTGGATGAACCAACTGGAATTGACAAAGGCACCGGAAACAACAATGGCAAAATGTCAACCCTGCAAAGTACATCTTACGAATATCTTGGGGGGTGGGGGTTTGCCAAAATTGAGAGAGCTAGCCCACAACAACTCACCGAATCATACATTACACAATGTCCCAGACAACACTATCATCATCCTTGGATATGTCCTCTCCCACTGGTAGGACAGACATAGCAGAAATGGCAGCACAGTGACGTAAGGTCAGGAGAGAGTTGCTCTGAGGTTCTGTACATGCTGATTGACTTGCCAGTGCATTGATTTCCAGTTTTGGAAATTGATGCTGTGTACCAAAAGAAAAATTAGAGGAAGCATTCCCAAGCAATTCCCTTAACATTGACTCTGGCTGCCCTGAAGTCTCATGGCATCAAGTCAAACATGGTCAAAGAAACCTCCTGCTGATTACCACACACTGTCTCCCCACTGCCTGATGTATCAGTAACCGACTGATCTGTTTGGGTCCTAAAGGACATAGCTGCTAGATTAGGTCTGCTTGCAGGTGGTGAGGGAACCAGCAAGACGGAAATACATACATGATCTCACCTTCACCAATTGGCCTGCTGCAGATGCATCTGTTCATAACTGCAGTTCTTGTGCAGACCAAGTCCCATCTTCACATTGAGAATACCATCTGACTGTATTGTGTGTCACCTTCTTAAATGGGACCGACTTGGTACAGATCAAGCAAGTCAAGACTCAGCACCTATGAGGCACTGTGAGCCATCAGCTGCAATGTAGTTGTACTCAAAAACAATCTACAACTTCATGGCCTGGCATATCCCCCACTTTACCATCACCATCTAGCCAGGGGATCAATCCTGATTTAATGAAGAATGCAGGAAAGCATGCTAGGAACAGCACCAGGCACACCTAAAAGTTAGGCGCCAACGTGGTGAAGCTACAAAACAGGGCTACGTTTGCGCCAAATGGATAAGCAGCATGTAATAGACAGAGCTAAGCAACTCTACAACCAACAGATCAGATCTAAGCTCTGCAGTCCTATCACATCTCGTCATGAATGGTAATGGACAACCAAACAAGAGGAAGCACCCTGATGTGGAAATATATTACAGTTCCTTCAGTGTCATTGGGGTCAAAATCCTGGAATTTCCTCCCTAATGGCATTGTGGGTCTACCTACAGCAAAAGGGCTGCACTGATCCAAGAAGGCAGCTCATTACCATCTTTCCAAAGGCACCTACGAATGGCCAATAAATGCTGACTGGAGCCTACATCCAATGGAGAAGATTTATAGAAGACTGCATACCCCATGCATCTAGATTAGGACCTGCACTTTTTCTGAAATCTATTAATAGATAGGGAACAGCACACAATTTCAAAATCTGTGTATGATACAAAACTTGGTAGCATTACGAACTGTGAGGAGGATAATGTCGAGTTTCAAAAGAACATACACAGGTTGATAAAATTGTTGGACAAGAGGCAGATGAAATGTAATGCAGAGAAGTAGGAAGTGATTTATTTTAGTGAGAAGAACATGGTGAGACAATACAAAATAAAGGGTACAATTCTAACGAAGCTTCTGGTTGACAGCCTAATTAATAAAGCATATATTATCCTAGGCTTTATTAATAAGAGCACTGCGTATAAAAGCAAGGAAAATATGTTAAACTTGCGTAAAAAACTGGTTCAACCCTAACTGCAGGAGTTTTGCATCCAGTTCTACATGACAAACTTTGAAAAAGACGTGAAGGCACTGGTGAGAGAACAGAAAAGATTTTCACAAATAGTTTTAGGGTTGAGGAATTTCAGTTATGTAGATAGCTTGGAGCAGTTGATACTGTTTTCCTTGGAGAAAATATTGAGAGGAAATCTCAATTGAAAGGGAGACAAAATGATTGAGGAGTTGAACAAGGGAGATAGGGAAATTTGTTCTTACTGGTGGAAGACCAAAAGTAAAAGGGCACAGATTTAAGTTAATAGGCAAAAAAAAAAGAGAGACTTAAGAAAAAGCTTTTACATGCAGCAAGTGTTTGGAATCTGGAATGCATTGCCTGAAAGTCTGGTGGAAGCAGATTCAATTGAGGCATTTGGAAGAGAATTGAAATATTATCTGGGAAGGAAGAACGTGTGGGACAAAGTGAGGGGAATCAGAGGAATGGAACTTGATAAATTTCATTTTCAAAGAACCAACGTAGACACATGGTGTCATTCTGGTCTGTAATTATTCTGTGAGTTTAAATTATTTAATTATTCTGTCTTAAAATTCCCTGTATAATTGTTTTGGTATGGCCAACTTTACATGGAATTCATGACTATTATCAACTTAAATAAGAAGCTCTACGTCTTGCTATTTAGCAGTATTCAGGGAAGTAAATGAATATTGACTGACTAGAAAGCCAGGTTTGGCTGTTTGTAACATTGGTGGTTTATTTGGCTTTCATAACACTAAACTGTAGTGTCAGATTTGGTAGCATTAATGGATGGTTTGGCAGAACTGATACAGGAACTGATTCTGGTTGTCTGGCAGCATTGAGGTAGAGTTCGGCAGTTGAAGTGGAGCTCTCTGGTTTGGTGTTACTCTGAAAAACAAATCTGGATTTTTGCAGAACTGGGAGTTAGTGGGTGGAATATCACTTTATCATCAAAGTAAACAGCTTGTGGTATGAGGACAGTCATAGACTCATACAGCATGGAAACAGATCCTTCAGTTCTACCAGTCCATGCTGGCCATGTTCCCAAACTAAACTAGTCCCACCTGCCTGCGCTTGGTCCCTTTCCCTCCAAACACCTCCTATTCATGAATTTATCCAAATTTCTTTTAAACATTGTAATTGTACCTGCATCCACCACCTTCTCTGGCAGTTCATTCCACACATGAACCACTTTGTGTTACAAGGCTGCCCTCGTGTCCGTTTGAAATTTTTCTCCTCTCAGCTTAAAAGTATGTCCCTAGTTTTGAACACCCCCACCCTAGGGAAAAGACCCTTGTCAATCACTTTATCAATGCTCCTCATGATTTTATGAACCTCAACAAGATCACCCCTAACCTCCCTCGTTCCAGTGAAAATAGTCCCAGCCCCTCCAGAGACAAAAATAGAAATTGCTGGAGAAGCTCAGCAAGTCTGGCAGCATCTGTGGAAAGAAATCAGAGTTAATGTTTCAGGTCGAGTGACCCTTCCTCAGAATGACCTATTTCTGTCTCAGATTTATACCACTTGCAGTTCTTTCGGTTTTACCCAGCCTTTCCAGTCTATTTTTATATCTCAAACCCTCCAGTTCCAGCAACATCCTGGTAATTGTTTTTCTGAACCCTCTCCAGTTTATTCATATCCTGCCTATAACAGGGCAACCAGAACTGCACACAATACTCCAGACCAGACCTCATCAACGTCCTGTACAACCTCAACATGACGTCCCAACACCTATATGCAAATGTCTGAGCAATGAAGGCAAGCCCTCTTAACAACCCTGTCTACTGGTGACACAAACAGGCTATGGCTTGCAAATATGGAATACGGCTGGACTGTACATGATGGTGCAAAGAAGTTATAAAATCTAGGAAATGAAGTTGGTATGCAGGAACATGGTGGAGAGGAATTGGATAGATGTAAGGTGTTAAGGTAATTTGAGTCCCATTTCATTCATTGTTCTCCATCAGGTTCTGAACCTTGCCATCCCTTGCCACTCCCATAGCACCTGAAAATAGAATCTCTCTCAATATGCCAGATATTGGTCTTTCCAGTGCTCCTAGCCTTCTGTTCTCTTATCTGGGACTTCTTCCTAGGAATTACTATTGCACGCCTTTTGAATGCTTCTCAGTACCATAAATGTTCCCAGATTATCTCCCACTGTCTCAGAACTGCCCTCAGTGTTCAGAAATCTACTAATCCCTCTCAGCTCAGAAGAACTCTCTGTAGTGCCCCAAGTCTGGGGTTCCCCTCAAAATGCTGCTGGACTCCATGTTGGACCTAAGCAGATGCTGATTTTCACTCACGGTTTATCACATCATCTGAACTCTTCATTTCATTTCTGGCCTGGAACATTCTCCTCCAGTTTTAAGTTGATTTGTCCACAAGAAAAAATACCATTTTCAACCAGCTAAATTTTGTCTCCCAGCTTTTTATTAACCAATTCCGTTGCTGATCAGTATTTAAAATTTCTACTCCTACTGAAAAGCAATTTATCATTTAATCATTTATCATTTTCTGAAGAAGGGTCTAGACCCAAAATGTCAGCTTTCCTGCTCCTCTGATGCTGCTTGGCCTGCGGTGTTCATCCAGCTCTACACCTTGTTATCTCAGATTCTCCAGCATCGGCAGTTCCTACCATCTCTTATCATATAATGTGGAGTGTTTAAGTTGGCTTGGTTGAGTTTACATCCAAGACAGTCCCCTCAATTAACATCAATCATACAGTGCACAGAAATGGGTACTGCCAGTATATTTATTGATTTATTAATACTTTGAGTTGTTTCTGTATATCACTTTACTTTGTATCTGTATCTCAGCAGTTGCTTGCTTCACAATCATAAAAATGTTACAGTACTTTTAGTTTCTCCTTTGATTTCTCAAAAGGACTGCAGGACAAACTCTGTAAGATGTGCCCAGTTAAAAGGAAGGCTAAATGTTTTTGAAACTGAGCAAATAATATACTAATACTTCAGGAAAATGTATTTGTATGTTAATATAGATCATTGTAATATGAAATACTGTAATAAATACACTGCATGATTTTCTAGTTATCAATTTAAGAGGAGAATCAACAACAACTAAAACTGCTTTTGCAGTTTTTAACCTTCCTTTTGGTGTGTACAATTACCTTAGTACTACAGCCAGTAATTTTCTGTCCAAACCCTCCCTCTACTTTGTTTCATCCTCTTTTGCTTTTGAAAAACTTTTTGAAGGAACAACCCTTCAGCTATATCTTCAATCACCAGCCTTAATCTTTCTTTTGCTAAGATTTTACCACAAACCATGAAGCACTTTGTTATGTTAGAACATGAAAGTTACTTATAACACATTAAGAGTGTTGCTTATAGGATGTACTTCCTGAAATTATGATTACAAATGTTCATATTTCTTGTGCTATGGCAAGTAACACAGATTAAGTAGTATGGATTCAGTTCACTTAAATAAGACTGGTCTTTTCAACAGGTCAGCCTGCAGCTTGCAGTTACCAATACTGATACATGCATTCCTCTCTACAATTAAATGGGGTTTTGTGGTGCAGTGGTAATGTCTTTACCTCTGGGCCAGAATAATTGTGTTCACATCCCACCTGCCTCAGATGTGTGTTCTAACTTGTCCTCTCCTTGCATTTTTCTTGTAGATGGCAGTTGGTCGTGTTGTGTAGTCCTGGTCCTTGGCTCACGAGCATATCTAGTTCTTAAAGTAATAAGTGGAGTGCAGATTTCAACCAGAATGAGTCGGGAGAGGAGGTCCTTTTCAATTTACTGTCTTCACCATTGAATATTTGTGACCTTTTCAGTGCACCAGAAGAAGCTGGCTGGTAAATAATTGCTAAGCTATTCTATTCGTAATAAACAGTTGGTACAGTTAAACTATGGCAGGATAGCTCGGTTGAGTGGAATGTACAGCCTGTGGAATGTGGAAAGTCACAAACGTGCCACAATGAACACACGTGCAGGAAATATCACTGTCTGTATGTTTTTGCTGAACTGTACATGACAACTGACCATGCAATTTCATTCTGGGCCTTGGCTCATTAGCATGTCCATCACTTAAAACAACATTACCCTTAAAATGACACAGATAAATTTAAAAGATTGCTAATGCAAAATATAATGCCCTAAGAGAACTCATAAAAATAACATTTTCAACTTTATAGAACAGTGATTACCATAGAAATATTTTCCGCAGTATCACTGGTGAAACAGCAGACGTATCAGTTTGACGTTCATGTTATCAGCAGTTTATTTATCATTACTTATCTAGGGTCAAAAGTCCTTCCAGATGTTTGATTCTAATTCTTGCAGATCCTGATTTTCTACTGATACTTTACATGCTGTTCCGCATTGGAATACAAAACTTCCTGGTTCTTCATATTTTCCCGGTTTACTCATGTATCCATAATTAAGATTTAATATGTTGTGTTTTTTACATTTCCTCATAGATATTAATGCACATTTGTTAAGGACATTTGGCTGAGAAAAACTGACCCTGAGACCTCTTCCACAATAGTGAATGAACATCTTATTCTCTCTAATGTATTCAGAAGCTTTGATGTTCCTCCAATCTAATAAATTAAGATTCTCTACATGGCTTTCAAGAATTTGGCTCAGTTTGGTTCTCCACAACTGAGCTGTTGCATAATCATTAATATTATGATTAATGAGTTATATTTCTATGCTTGTTTTAACTTTTTAATTGCTTTTCTTAACTGAAAATATTATTCATGCTCTTAAGCCAGTTTCCAGTGATTGAGCAGTCAATAGGCAATGTAGAAATACCTTCTAACCTGATCAATTTTAGATAGTTATCAAAAGAAACCTTTTCTTACATTAATGTTGTGAGTTTATGTGGAATGTATCACCAGGGATAGTGGTAATTTTAAAATAGGTTAGGAAGGTTATTCAGAATTTTGGACACAGGAACTGGAACTAGGTAAGAACATGGGATTAGAACTTATTAAATATGAGGTTAAATGCCAAAAACAGATCAGTTGCACCAAGCAATCTTCTCTAGTGTTGAAAATCATCGGGTTTGTTAAATTGGATTTCTTATTTGCATTTGAGGAATGTTATCTCTACACATACAGGTTGATATATTAGAGCAATAAAGCTGCACATTCTATTTATGCCACAGCATAATAGGTATAAATATTGCATTGGAATTGTAATATGACAGAACTATTCAAATAAAATTCTTTGAAAACTTCTAACAAAAATAATTCCCATTAAAAAGTCATTTCAAGCAAGTTTGTGAACATTACATAAAGTCTCATCAAACAAATAACTGATTTTGCTAAATTGCACATGCTTGGAGTGGAAAGCAAGACTGACCAAAAAGATATCTGGCTACAAACAAACCATTACCATTACCATTGGCATTAAGATAAATGGTTATACAAGGCACTTCACTGAATATCATGAGATGATGTTTGTGTGACATTTTGTAATTTCACTCCATGGAGAGAAACACATTGTTTGAAATGCAATTATAATGATATCAAATAGATTGGGATGCAATAAAGCAAAATAAAATCCTTCTGTGAACAAAAAGACTACTGTTTTCAGTAAAATGTTGGCTTTCAATTCAGGTTAATCATTCTCATTTTGATCGCTTTTTTCTACCAATTCCACTAACTAACAACAACATTTCTTTTAACAGTGAAGCATTCCAAATAAAGCGATTCAAAATGGAAACCCAGGGCTTTGAGTGTTTATACACTGGAAAGTTGTATTTTAAAAATGTGTCTAGCGCTGTTTTATCACATAAATGTGCCATATGGTGCAACAATGATCCAAAGGGAAAGCAAAGTCTAACCGCTTATTTATGCTGATCCACACTCAAGCATCATAACCATAATTGGTATTCCTGTTTAGGGCACAGAAAATTATCAAATACCTACACTAGAAAGCGTGTGCATACTTTCCAAAAAAGGATATGGTTATCTGGCACAAATGTAATCTTCTCTGCTCCACCTCCATTCAAATCACCTTCAGTACTCACTACCTAACCTCACACAAGAAAGGCTCTTTTAGGCAAAGGAGCTTGAGGTTTCTGAAATCCATTCTTGGCATAAATCACATTCAGGAGAGAAGAAATAATTTGAAATTTTTAAACCTGTGGAGCATTGCAAAGCACTGGATTACTGTCTTATGCACCAACACATAGCCTCCCAATATGTAAGCACAGGTCACTGACAAGAGCCGCAAACTGATTTTGGTAATCTGTATAGCTATTTTGAATCATTGAGGTTTTTTTATGATAGTAATTATTGGAAAATGAAAAAAAACTTACTATAGACTAGCAAGAATGTTCAATTTAGACAAGTGAACATTTGTAAATGATATTGTTTGCCACAGGACACTCTTGTAATATAATCACTAAACGTTCTTGTCATTTTATTACAAGCACTTATTCAAAGCTCTAATCACAATGACTGTTTTCCAGCAGCAGCAACGGGAAGTACAACAGACCTGTTTCTCACATCTAAAATCTCCTTAGGCACCATTATGCAGATCTCATATTTCAGCTTTTACTACATTAACAGGTATTTGACTTATTACATTTCCAGAAGTGTAGCTCCAAACTGATTAGTCAGTTATTAAAGAAAATGCTACATTTCAGAATGTGCAAAAAACACCTGCATTTCAAATATTTTCTGCAAAGATTTCTAACAACAAAGCTTATACAATAAACTCCTGAACCTTGGCACTATTGCTCCTAACTACAGCATGTTCCTACATGTGGATATTAATTATATAAAAACAAACCTGTGCCAAAGTCAAACTTATAAAGAATTTGACTTATTTTTCACACTGTAAATATTCACTTCTGAACCAAAATGGAATAATTGTCCCAAGGTAGCTTTTATTTTTCTACAGTTATCATTCAAATGAAGAACATCTTAGAATATCACAGCGTAGAAAATAGCATTTGCCCCATTAAGTATTCCATAGAATTTTTCCTTATGGTAAAGGGTAAAATATGTTAAAATATAGAATGGGCAGCCCTGATGTCATCATCATCCTGCTAAGCAAATTAGATTAAAATTACCACTGTTCACTGTCACATTGGAACATATCTTTTTTAGCAGACAACTAAGTAAGGCTACAGTTATCTAAATCTGTTACAACACAGTTGTTTCTAGATCTGAGCATCTGGGTTATAATTTTACACAGTAGAGTGATTACATGAAAATTTTTGAGGACTTCCTAAAATTGGGAATGCTGCTATACATTCCCAAATCTTCCCTCATTCACCCCAGCACCATAATCCAAAGGATCTGGTTTGACTGTGAATCCCTCCCTCAACTTAGTGACAGCTCTGTACATCTATGTATTCAAGCATACACAGAACATCAGTCTCAGCAAGTATAGTGACCAAAAGCATTTCAACGTTTGTAAAGTGTCTAGTGTACACCCTGAGAATGTTGTAAAACCAGAATTGATAATGTACTTGAGTAAAGCTGGGATAATTTTATGAGACTCCACCCTAACACACAGCCTCGTTGAATTCCCAAGATTGGTGGTATCTTTGCCAGCTGCAATGGATCTCCCAGCACTATAAACCAAAACCAATGTGAGGATGCTGCTCCAATCTCTATAATGCATTGTTTAGAAACAGTAAAAGGAAAATGCCATGAGTCAAAAGTAACAGCCTTTTAACTATAAAACAGGGTTTAATATTGAAGGGCCTAGGCCCGAAACGTCAAGTTTTCCTGCTCCTATGATGCTGCTTGACCTGCTGTGTTCATCCAGCCCCATGCTTGTTATCTCGGATTCTCCAGCATCTGCAGTACCTTTTATCTCTTTAATGAATCTTTAACCAGTTTCAATTTTCACAATGGAAATATAGAATAACAATTTCCCAAGGGTTTTGTTGAATAAAACTCCTACTTTGACCCTAAATTTTAGTTGTCTTTTCAACACAAAGTCTAAGCATTTATTAGGACAAACATTATTTGATCAGGTTTCATCTATACCTTTCGACTTGACACTGGTCATCCTCTCTCAACATTGAGAAAAAAACTCACCCAACAGGTCAAGAGTGCGTAATAAATATTTCTCACTTTAGCCAGCCCTTTGTGTCAACACCATTTTGTTGAAATACAGAAAAGTCAGATTATTTAAAGTCTAAAAAAGTGGAAGAAATATAATAGTCACAAGTGTGTTGCGAACTGTTGATCCAACAGTAATTCGGAGAAGATTCGGGTAAATTCATTTGGTAAATATAATCTCCTCTGCAGCTGAAAAGATAAAATATTTGTTGCCAGACATATTATAGGTTTAAAACTGCAGGTATGAAAATTCCAACGCCATAAAGCTCAGCACCAAATCATTATTTTGCTCATTTAAACATGCAAATACTAAGATCAAATCGAAATCTTAGAAACGAAGTACTTTCTATGTTCATGTTATTTTTCTTATCATGAAAATATTGGCAAGCATATTTTTTTAAAAAACAGATTATATGTTAAACAATTATGTCGACTCAAAGTTTCAAAATGTTTTTTTCTTCTTTATTCGATGCTTGAGCACACTTGCAATGTTGTCTTCAAAAAAGATTCCTTGCAGTTTAAGTAAAATAGTTGCACCCCATAATAAACATATAATTTATTCCCTTATCAAATCATCTACCATTAATCTAGGAATAATTTCCGGTACAAAAACAATGTTACCTGTTTGAGCACTGGTTATTCGCTGGTCCCTGTGCGATCTGATGCTACATATAAAGCCGGCTTCCACTGCAGAGGGAGTATTTTCAGCTGACAGATTCACCAAGCTCCTGCCATAGCTCGTTTGTTCAATGGTATATTCCTCACGCTGTACTTACCGAGGCGAGGTTTGAATCTGGACGGATCATTCCATTTACGATCTGAAGTTTTCCTCAAGCTACGATGCTCAGGGGTGTGACAATCCACTCGACAACATTTAATGTAGATCGGCCCCCATAGTGACGAACCAGCGGTATATTAACTGTTTCAACGCTGCACAACCTGTTTGTCCCGAAAATAATCGTTTCCGAACGTGTTTGGAAAACCGAAGCGAAATTCCAATGGGACACATTAGTAAAGTGTAACAAACCATCTGCTCAGGAGGCAAATATCAGTAATAATGGATGTTTGCATAATTACTCATCGCTTTTGAAGTTTCCAATATGTACACTCTCCCAGAAAGATTGCAAGTTTCAACAGACTTTACCCGGTAACCTTGGCGACCACATGACCCGTTGCAGAAATATCTGGCTTCTTCATTAATTTGCTTATCGTTCTCGGAGACCACTCCGCACCCGGAGAAATGATTGCAATACCTGAAACCTCAATTCAACTACTAACTAATTGTTTAGAGGGCAGTTACTAGTCAACCACATTGCTGTGGGTCTGGAGTCACATAGGCCAGACCAGGTAAGGACGGCAGTTTTCTTCCCTCAAGAACGTTAGAGATCCAGTTGGTTCCTCCCCACCCACCCCCAACAATTGGTAATGGATTCATGGTCATCATTAGAATCTTAATTCCAGATTTTAATTGGGTCTCAAGATTAACAGTCCAGTGATAATACCAACCATCACCCAAATCTTAAAGAAGGCAATTCATGGGATAGAAGGGCAAAAGTAGCTAGGGATATGGATGAATAAACCTTTAAAAAGCAAGTCAGAAAGGTAATTATGAGGAGTGACTAAGAAGCTTGGATCTGTATTCCCTACAGTTTTGACAGGGTGGATATAAATCGGATATTTCTCCTAGCTGGTGAGTCTAAAACCAGAGACATTCAGTATTCTCAAGATGAGAGCCTGCTATTATAAGTCTGTAATTAGGACGAATTCCTTTACTCAGGGTGTGATGAATTTTTGGAATTTCAGAGGGTAGTGGAAACACCATCATTGAGCAGGTTCTGAGATAAGTCAGTAGATTTCTAGAGATTAATGGCATTAAGGGATGTGGAGATAGCCAGGCATGAGGCACTGAGATAGAACAGCCATAATCTAATTGAATTTTGGAGCAGGCTTGATGGGCGAAATAGCAACATCTTTTCCAATGTTCCATACAAGATGGGGAAAAAAATGAAAGAAAGCACAACTAGGAGGTTGCAAATATCAAGGAAAGAACTGTGTGAATCTGTCAGCTGAAAATACTCCCTCTGCACTGGAAGCCAGCTTTATATGTAGCATCAGATCACACAGGGACCAGTGAATTATCAGTGCTCCAACAGGTAACATTGTTTTTGTACCAGAACTTTTCACAAAAGAAAACAAAACCTGAGTGAATGGTTAGACTTTTAAAAATTAAGAATAGTTGAACAGGCTTTTTTTTTATTCATTGACAGGATGAAGGCGTTGCTGGCTAGACAGCATTTATTGCCCATCCCTAATTACCCAGAGGGCAGTTAAGAATCAACCACATTGCTGTGGGGCTGGAGTCACATGTAGGCCAGACCAGGTAAGGATGGTAGTTTCCTTCCCTAGAGGGCATTAGTGAACCAGATGGGTCTTTCCTGACAATCGACAATGGATTCATGGTCATCCTTAGACTCTTAGTGCCAGACATTTATTGAATTCAAATTCCACCGTCTGCTGTTGCAGGATTCAAACCTGGGTCTCCAGAACATTATCTGGGTCACAGGATTAACAATCCATTAAAAATACTACTAGGCCATCGCCTCCCCGAGATACAGAGAGAACATTTCCACATGATGGAGAATTCACAACTCAGGGCTATCAAGACCAGATAATTACTAATAACTCCAATAGGAAAGTAAAGACAAATGTATTTGCTAAGAATGGTTAGATTGTGGAACTCATTATTGCTGGCTATGTTTAAGCCAACAGCTTAGATGTTTTCAAACAGAAACTAGATGAGTACATGAGAGAAAAAGGAATAGAAAGATACAGAAAAATGGCTGAGATTTGCTGGATGGAATGAGATGGGACACATTGAATATTAACACAAGCATCAACAAATTGGTCTGATTTATTGCCATACATTTATATAATGTTATGCTAGTGCTCAGCAAACTCAAGTGTAATGTAGTTTTATAAATTTGAAACAAAACATAAATATTCAACAAATCTCCCATTGCATTGCACAAATTAAATCCTATTAAATCACAAAGAATATCGCACTCTGCAATACAAAACACGTTAAGTTGCCAACACTCCATCAGAGGAGTGAACTAGTTGGGTTGCAGGCAGGTTTTGGTTTGTGGATGCCGGGAGGAGTCTGGCTAAGGTAATAGGTTATTGTTGTTGTATCATTGAGTAAAAGAACAGCAGAGGAAACAATGTTGGGGAAGGGGGAGGATGCATTGCACTGAGCTAATTCATATCTTCTTTCTGCATTCCACACCCTTTTTTGTCCTATCTTGGAGCTGAAATCACTGTAAGACCCTTATGTCCTACTTCCCATCTGCATGGAGGTTACCTGCTAGCACAAGACGAGGAAGGCAATGCTCTAGGAAGACTTTGACACCCTCCCTGCCTACCTGGCCTCTGGTGCAGCTGCAAGCAGCCATGTGGAAGAGCTACTCCTCCACAATAGTCACATTTAAAAATGGAAGAGCTTGGAGGAAAGGTGTCTTTCTCTCTCTTTTAGCTGATATTCAGACTTTATCGTCTTCCAAGCTTGAGGGTCTCCTATTATTTCTCCAATTTTCAGAGTCTGTCCCCTGTCCTGTCAATGACAAGGTCAGCCTTTGGCTACGAATTGGCAAATTTAGAAAAAAATCAGTGCAGGGTGACAGTTTCCCACACTGTGCAGATTGATGACACCTATTTGTCTCAAGGTTCTTACCCAAAGGGCAAAATCCACATTTTTGTGACTTCACATTACTGCTTTTTGTAAATTGTGACACCTGAGATTTCTTAGCTTAAAGGTACAATCCTGGTTGTGCACTTTTGGTGACCCTACATCAAAGAGAGAGAGGTATATTAAGAAATTATTCAGTGAATAACAATTAGGATGAGTCCAGGTCTTACAGGATTAATTTCTGAAGAGATTCAAATGACCTGAATTTATTTTTGTCAGAGGAAAGTTGAATAAGAGGATACATAATATACCTTCAAAACAATGAAACGAACAGATAAGATTCAATTATGTACATTGAGCATAGGATTAGAGAGTAGATGTAAACCAATATAGAATTCACATCCTTGAAGTAAGTTTAATGTTAGAAATAAAATCATGTTCTCAATGGGATAATGAAACCATGGAATAAAGTTCTGACTCCAGGTGAATTCATTCAATGCTACAGACACCTTTAAAATGCTCTGATATCCTGGAAGAAGAGGAAATTAATGTGTTACAGGGCAAATAATAGCACTTCCAGATTTATTTTTCAGATGGGGAAAGGAGCAATATTCTTAAAGCAATAGTGGCAGCATTCACAGAAATTTAATATGTACCCATGGAATTTGTATGGAGTGAATTGAATACACCAGATGGTTTTCTATGCTCCAAAAATACCTTATATTCTTGTGTATATAGTTTCTAGAATAATTAGTGTGAGAATAGGATCAATTTTCTGGGAATGTCTGAATGAAACACTGAAAAATAAGCTGGAAGAGTAGATTTAAGGGAACTATCCAGAATTGAGGTGCTTCTGGGACTGATGCTGGATGTAAGGATTTCCTCGTTTGCAGTTAGAGATAGGGGTGCTTTGGGGTTGAAGCAGGAGAGAGGCAGATAAGAGCTAAGGGTCAGTGCTATGTAATGCAGCAGCATGTTTGGATTATTGCTGCATTATTATATATTTAAAGTCCGTGAGGAGTGGGAGTTAGTGTCAGTTAGGTTTCTGGGTGTTGGGGTGGTAGTTTTATATTTTGGGGCAGTTGTTGGGGGAATGATAGATCCAGGGAGTTGGGGTCTGAGTTGGGGGAGAGGTGATTTTCAGTATATATGAAGGCCAGGGTTGAGGGTTTGTTTGGCAGTGAAGGCAGTCAGATCTGCAAAGTGGTGGTCAACTGTCTGTTGAGAGATCAGGGTTAAATGCAGAGGGACAAAACTGCAATCAAAATATCATTTAACTATTCACATTTATTTCATGTTCTGCAACTTTGTTCACAGCTCCATCCCTTGGAATTGTGCAGTAATAGCAACCATTACCAACAATATTCTAATTATATTGTCTGACTCCCATAGATACATTTTCCATGGACACCTGAGAGGTTCAGCCAATGCTAAGAAATTCAATCACTTTCTCTTCAGCTGTCTTCAGAAGCTTCTGAAGATCAGATTGTAGGAAAAATATCAAAATACCAATAAATACTGAGGAGTCCAACTTTACTAGGATGCCACATATTCACACTACACTGAGACAGTTGCAACTGAGTTAGGCTGGGTGATGTAGACAGAACGGTTGACATTTGTTGAACAAAATAAATCTATGGAGAATTCGAGTCTAGAGTGTGTTCTCATGGTGGACAAGGAAAAGTCTACAATGTGATGCTGAAGGCTTAACTTAAGAGCTTTCATATTGATTCTCAGTTCTGGGAAGAGTTCACCAAGGATCATTGCACATGACACAGCAAAATTTAAAAATAGCGTAATTTCCTTTGAAAGGAAGTGCATATCAAAAGCAGAGAGCGAATGTAAGGAGAGGAATTTGTAGCCAAGAGCTCATCCACAACTAAATTGTCTGAGGTAACTTGTCCCTTTTGAGGAATACCTTCTGGGTAGCAGTCACCTATGCACCTGCCTGAACACCACTAAACATTGCAGATGATGAATATCATCATCTTCACCTCAAAGAACAGACAAGAGGGAAAGTATATAACAAAACATTCCATTCAGCTCAGTGAGCTAATCAAAAAGCATTCTCCCTTAACAGGCCTCAGCAAGCTGAGTTCATGTGTACAATCATCCAAGTTGTTTTGCAGATATGCAGTTCCATAGTGATGGTATCACCACAGATGGTTCTTCCTTCTTAGGGATTCCTTTGAGATGAAGGATGATTTACTTCTATTCCAGTTCCAAGGATTCTCAATGGCTGATAAATGCAACATGCAACCTGCATACTCTGCCACATGCAGGGCAGGTGATGTTTGAAGGGTCAGATAGATGAGATCTTTTGAGATATGTGCATTCTGTCTGCTGTTCCAACTTCACCATTAGATTTTCCAAACCAAGCCTCACCTATCTTCAGTGCCTTCCTAAATGAATCTCCTTCATTTAGATTGGTCACAAGCCAGAAGGGATGTATCAGTGGGAATGCTGATTTCTTCAGGCATTCTCTGAGAACATTACTAAAGTGTTTCCACAATCAACTTGGGATTTCCCTACCGCATCACGAGCTCTCTAGGAGTCTGGTGTCAGATGTACAAACCACATGTCCTGCCCAGAAGAACTGGTTTGGTTCACGTGCATATCCACCTTCATTCGTATGGTGAATTCTTCGAGTGTTCCTCATCCACAAAATTTATTTCAAGTGATCTTTAAACCTGTTATGTTGGATCCTCCACCTAGAGAGTCCAGAAAAGAGAAAAAAACTATTCCATCTGTAAAGTAGTAGCAATGTCTTTTAGATATGAGGACTTACATATTTCATGGAGTATCTTGTAATGCTGTGGATAGTATGTCTGCTTCAGAATCAGAGTTCTTTGATTTCATAATGTGGCCAAGCAAACCTGCAAGTCATTCCAATGCATGCCAATGGCACAGAGCAAAGATGGGAGAAGTTCCTGATTAGATGTCATGAAAAGAACATTGGAGCCTCTACCACCACCATGCATAGCTCTACAACTTAAGTGCTTGTTACCACAACTGCAAGCCAACACTCTGAGCTATCTGTGATAGACTACTGAACATTTATCTGCATTTTTGATTGCATTCATAGCACTTAGAACTTTTCATGCTTTTGTGTGAAATTATATGGCTCTTGGGCTGGTCTATTAGAGGGCAGCACAGTGGCTCAGTGGCTAGCACTACTGCCTCACAGCACCAGGGACCTGGGTTCAATTCCACCCTCAGGTGACTGTATGTGTGGGTTTCCTTCAGGTACTCCAATTTCCTCCCACAGTCCAAAGATGTGCATGTTAGGTGGATTGGCCATGCTAAATTGCCTGTAGTGTTCAGGGATGCATAGCTTAGATGGGTTATAGGGGGATGAGTCTGGGTGGGATGCTCCAAGGGTCGGTGTGGACTTATTGGGCCAAAGGACCTGTTTCCACACTGTAGGGATTCTATGATCTAAATAAAGGAAATATTATGCTGTTGCTGAATAGACTAATTTGAATGCTTCTCCCTCCCTCCAAACATGTACCCCTTAAGCCAAGCTTAAGAACTGTACTGAAACACACAACGAAGGAAATCATACGTGCAACTTGTATTGCAAAACTTGACTAATCAACAAAACAGTGTAAAATTATATTCTTCCACATGTTTTACAAGTTGAAATCCCAAATATGTAGCATCTGATACTGCAGTATTAATTGACATGTAATATTACTTGTCAGTGAAACAGTGGCAAGTGCAGGGGCCACAGAATCCTAGTGAGAAAATGCCATTTAATTCTAACACAACAGCTGGTATTGGACTGGAATTTCATCATGGACACTTAGATGTAAATCTTAAGTAAAATACTCTGCAATAAATATGATATTTTAATTCCCCCACATCGCAATGGTGACTACATTGATACTCAACTGAGTGTGTTTTGGAATATCCAGAGGTTCTGAAAGGTTCTTTGTAAATGCAGATGCTTTCTTCTTCACAACCGCAAATGACACATGTAGATCTTAACTCTTCTAACTTCTGCAGCTCATCTTGAATGCATTGCCTTCTCCTAGGATAGGAACGTAATATTTCGGAGTCAGGACATGGATGATATATACAAGCTGCTGTGAAAAGACACACACATGTTCCTGATCATGTTGAATTTTAATATGACGATAACTTCACAGCTCACATTGAAGTATCTGAAAAGCAAACTGCAACAACATGTGGACCTATTAGTTTGATATCTGCAGCCATCGTGACAGCAATCTGATCCTGCAAGGCAATAAGCTGAGAATTCATAACCTCAGCCTGAACATCCACGATGCTGTCTATTGTGGGCATGGGGTCTTTGGATCTTGTTAGCAGTTGGCGTAGGGTTGATGTAGGTTTGTGTGCCACTCTGATGCGCAGTGGCATAGGAGTCTTGTGGTCAGTTCAGATACATTTTTGATGTATGGTAATGTGACAAGTGTGTCGGGGTGTACTGTATCTTCATGTTGTTTGTGTGACAGGCACCATCAGACCAAGCTGATTAGGTATCCGTTGTGCTTAAATACTTGGTGGAGGTATTCTTCTTCATTTTAGCGTACTTCTGGGTTGCTGCAGTATGTTGTGGCTTGTTTGAATTGTGTTTTCACATGACTCCTTTTGTGGGTGTTGGGGTAGTTACTGATGAAATTTAGGACTTGATGCGTGTGTGTGGCCTTTCTGTGTACTTTGGTCAGAAATTCCCCATTGGCCTTGCGTTCTATGATCATGTCCAGGAATGGGAGCTGTTTGTTCTTTTCTTCTTCTCTGGTCAATTTGATGCCAGTGAAAATGTTGTTTACAAGTTGGTGTGTTTCTTCTAGTTTAGTTTGTTTAATGGTAATGAAAGCGTCATCCACATATCTGATCCATAGTTTGGGTTGGATCTGTGAAAGGGCCATGCTTTCAAGGCTCTGCATTACTGCTTCTGCTATTAGTCCAGAGATGGGTAATCCCATAGGGTCCGTTGCTCCAACGGACCCCAGAGTTTAAATGACAGGCGGGAAAATACAACAACACTTCATCGGAGGCTGCATTAATGATGTTACCCAGTAGGGTAATGAAACATATGCAAACTAATGAACTGGCTCGGCAATCAAACCAATCACAGTCCCCATTTCAATATTGGAAACAATGGACTTCAAGCTATGTGTGAAGCCCTGAGCCAAGTTGGGGCCAGAATCTTCTGTGCACCTTTGCTGTGACAGCAGCTTTTCTAGCAGGCCATCCATTGGCCGAAGCATTTCTGTGTCCATGCCCATCAACCTACAACTGTATAGTGACTTCTCAGAGTCCATTGTAGCAGAACCCATGAGCAACCCCACCTTTTGGGAAGCTAGCACCTGTGACATCCTTTCACCAGTTCAGGCCTGGCGATTTACCTCATGCCAGAGTGAAAAAAAACCAATATCCATTTCAAGCCCACCTGGCAACCACCAAGAAACTGATATCCATTTCAAGCCCACCAACTCCTACAGCTACCTAGAATACACCTCCTCCCACTCACCTTCCTGCAAAAATGCATCCCCTATTCCCAATTCCTTCGTCTCCGCCGCACCCCCTCCCAGGATGAGGCATTCCACTCCCGTACATCTCAGATGTCCTCGTTTTTCAAGGACCGCAACTTCCCCACCTCAGTGGTCGAGAACGCCCTCGACCGTGTCTCCCGCATTTCCTGCAACTCATCCCTCACACACCCTCCCCGCAATAACAACCAAAACAGAATCCCCCTCGTCCTCACGTACCACCCCACCAACCTCCGGATCCGACGCATAATTCTCCGACACTTCCGCCATCTGCAATCCGACCCCACCACCAAAGACATTCTTCCCTCTCCACCCTTATCTGCTTTCCAGAGGGACCACTCTCTTCCGCGACTCTCTTGTCCGCTCCGCACTCCCCTCCAGCCCCACCACACCTGGCACTTTTCCTTGCAACCGCAGGAAGTGCTACACCTGCCCCTACGCCTCCCCCCTCACCCCCATCCCAGGCCCCAAGAAGACTTTCCACATCAAGCAGATGTTCAACAGCACATCTGCTAATGTGGTATACTGTATCCGCTGTTCCCGTTGTGACCTGCTCTACATCGGGGAAACAAAGCGGAAGCTTGGGGACCACTTTGCAGAACACCACACTCGGTTCGCACTAAACAACTGCACCTCCCAGTCGCGAACCATTTCGACTCCCCCTCCCATTCCTCAGACAACATGTCCATCCTGGGTCTCCTGCAGTGTCATAACGATGCCACCCGAAGGTTGCAGGAACAGCAAATCATATTCAGCTTGGGAACCCTGCATCCCAGCAGTATCAGTATGGACTTCACAAGCTTCAAAATCTCCCCTCCCACACCGCATCCCAAAACCAGCCCAGCTCGTCCCCGCCTGTCCTTCCTCCCACCTATCCCCGCCTCCCACCTCAAGCCCCACCCCCATCTCCTACCTACTAACCACATCCCGCCCCCTTGACCTGTCCATCCTCCCTGGACTGACCTATCTCCTCCCTACCTCCCCACCTACATTCACCTTTACTGGCTCCATACCCGCCTCTTTGACCTGCCTGTCTCCTCTCCACCTATCTCCTCCTCTATCCATCTTCTATCCGCCTCCCCCTCTCTCCCTATTTATTTCAGAACCCCCTTCCCCTCCCCCATTTCTGATGAAGGGTCTAGGCCCGAAACATCAGCCTACCTGCTCCTCTGATGCTGCTTGGCCTGCTGTGTTCATCCAGCTCTACACCTTGTTATCTCAGATTCTCCAGCATCTGCAGTTCCTACTATCTCTGGACCATCATTCTTGATGGTTTTGGCTCTTCCTCTGAAACACTAGTTTGTTTTTCTCTCTAGAAATGCTACCAGAGCATTTGCAGTAACTTCTGCTTCCATTTCAGATTTAACATATCATTTTCCTCTGGATATACGTTTAAATATAGTCAAAAATCTTGCAAATAACTTTGAGCTTGTGGCACAAGTAACACTATGTGAAAATGTTAGAGGCAGAGGAGCTTAGAAAGGAGATAGTAGCAGAAAGGGAAAAGGATTACAATGGAAGTCCAAGAACTTAAATTCACAACAAAGGACATCACCAATCTGTGAATCATGCAGCCTCTCACAAAGAGCATTGAAAGTTGTGATTCCTAAATAAACAATAAAAATTCATCACTGACAAGTGAGGAAGTAGTTTACCAAAAAGTGGAGCGCATAGCAAAAGCTTGCGTAGGGTTTCTTTTAACAGTGGGAGATTAATGTACTTCAGCCATCAGGAGACGATCCCCTGTTCTATGCCTGCCATTGGCATACGGGAAGAATTTGCAAGTTGACAATCAAACTGTTTTTTACAATAAAAATTACCGAAATATTCACAACTGAAATAATTCTTGGCTAATTTCGCATTGTATAATGGTTCCTGTCTCTGGATGGAGTTTCCAAGAGAAAAAGTTCAAAAATCACACCAAATGAAGGTGCGTATCTGTGTCTAATGATGCCACCATGAAAGTGAAGGTATGTATGTGTTTGCGTGCAATGATGTCACCACATGGTAGGAGCAGTGCATGCCCAGAGAATTTATGTTTTGCACATGTGCAAGCTCAGCCTGTCAACAGAGGGTGCTATTTTATTATGTCACTAAGATATATGGCAATGCACATGCGCAGACTAGTGAATTTCAGTAAATGCATGCACTCACAATATCTAGCATGGGGCTGGATGACCCCTGAAGGTCTAGGCCCGAAACGTCAAGTTTTCCTGCTCCTATGATGCTGCTTGACCTGCTGTGTTCATCCAGCCCCATGCTTGTTATTTCGGATTCTCCAGCATCTGCAGTACCCTTTATCTCTCACTCACAATATCTCTTTATTTGTTCAGGTGATAGGAGTGTTGCTGATAAAGTTAGCATTTGTTGCCCATCCCTAATTGTTCTTGAGTAGGTGTTAATGAGCTGCCTTATTGAACTTAGGGAATTAGATAAGAAGTTAAAAAGCAGGACCTCAAGGGTAGTGATCTCCTGATTGCTCTGAGTGCTATACGCCAATGAGGATAGAAGTAGAAAGATAGGCCAGATGGTTGGGGAGCTGGTGTAGGGGGGAGGGTTTTCACTTTTTGGATCACTGGGATCTCCTCTGGGGTAGATGTGACCTGTAAAAGAGTGACAGGTCGCATTTGAACCAGAGGAGGTCCAATAACCTTGTGGGGAGATTTGTTAGTGTTACCTGGGAGGGTTTAAACTAGTTTGGCAGGGGGGTGGGACCTAACTAAGAGAAGCCAGAGGAAAATACATTAGCCATCGAGAGCAAGTTTACTATTCAGGATAGCCAGGGGCACAATGAAGGGAGGGAAAAGACTTCTGGTTTAAAGTGCATTTATTTCAATGCACGAGGTCTGACTGGTAAGGCAAATGAGCTCACAGCATAGATTGGCTCTGGGGACTGGAATATTATAACTATAACAGATACATGGCTGAGAGAAGGGCAGGACTGGCAGCTCAATGTTCCAGGATACAGAAACTACAGGTGTGACAGAAGTACAAGTAAGCGAGGAGGGGAGTTGTCCTTTTTAACAACAGTGCTTAGAGAGGAAATTCTTAAGGGGTCGTCAAATGAGGCCATATGGTGAGAAGTTAGAAACAAGAAGGGATGGTCACTTTGTTGGAACTGTTTCAAAGACCCCCAAATAGCCACCAGGCACTAGAGGAGCAGATGTGTAGAGAGAGTGCAGGTAGCTGTAGGAATAATAGAGTAGTATTAGTTGGAGATTTTAATTTCCCCTGTTTTGACTGGGCCATCCAGAGTGTAAAAGTCCCGGATGGGGTAAAATTTGTCAAATGTGTCCAAGAAAGTTTCCTAAATCAATATGTAGAGGCCTTGAGACAAAAAAAAACTACAGATGCTGGAATAGCAAGCATGGGGCTGGATGAACACAGCAAGTCAAGCAGCATCATAGGAGCAGGAAAACTTGACGTTCCTGCTCCTATGATGCTGCTTGACCTGCTGTGTTCATCCAGCCCCATGCTTGTTATCTCGGATTCTCCAGCATCTGCAGTACCTTTTATCTCTGATACAGATGCTGGAATCCAGGTAGACAAACAGGAGGCGGGAAGAACACAGCAAGTCAGGCTGCATCTGGAGGAAAGGAGCAGAGGCAATGTTTTGCTTGCTAGCTGTGTTCTTCAGCCTTCTGCCTGGTACATGCAGAGGGCCCTACTCAGTAAGGTGAAGCACTGGACCTCCTCTTAGGAAACGAG
This sequence comes from Ginglymostoma cirratum, assembly GCA_024137785.1. Classification (NCBI taxonomy): domain Eukaryota; kingdom Metazoa; phylum Chordata; class Chondrichthyes; order Orectolobiformes; family Ginglymostomatidae; genus Ginglymostoma; species Ginglymostoma cirratum. The sequence continues at coordinate 8,910,481 of JAHRHZ010000087.1, read as the reverse complement.
TTTGGGCAAGTGACTGAGCTATCAGTCAGAGAGTACTTTGGGTCCAGTGACCATAACTCTCTTAGTTTTAACATAGATATGGAAAAAGATATGACAGGTCCACAGGTTAAGGTGTTGAACTAGAGCAGGACCAATTTTCGGGCCATTAGGCAGGATCTAGCAGATGTTGATTGGGTGAGTCTGTTTGAAGGAAAAGGAAAGACTGGCAAATGGGATAAAAAGTGTGATATCAAGAGTCCATGGACAGTATGTCCCTGTTAGGGTGAAGGGAAAATCTGGCAGGTTTAGCAATCCCTGGCTGATGAGGGATTTTGAGGCTCTGGTCAGGAAAAAGAAGAAGGCATACATTGAGTTTAACCTATCGGGCTCAAGTGAATCCCTAGATGACTGTAAAAAGTGGAGGAGCACACTTAAGAGGGAAATCGGAAGAGCAGAAATAAGGTGTGAGATGGATCTGGCAGGTAAGGTTAAAGATAATGCTAAAAGGTTCTATAGCTATATAAAGAGTTAGAGGGTGGCTAGGAAGAGAATAGGATCCCTTAAAGATCAGCACAGCCACCTATGTGTGGAGCCACAGGAGAGTGGGGGAGATTTTTACTAAGGAGAGAATCATGGATGCTAAGGAATTAAAGGAAACAAGTGGGGATGTTTTGGACCACATACATATGAGCAGAAAGGATGTATTTCTTCCCTAGCCTCCCACGACTAAGGTTGATAAATGCCCTGGGCCTGATCAAGTCCATCCTCGGACGTTGTGGGAGGCTGGGGAAGAAATTGGAGAGGTCCTTGCAGAGATTTTTGCTTCATCTTTAGCCACTGGTCAAGTTCCTCAAGACTGGAAAGTGGCTAATGCTGTTTCATTGTTTAAGAAAGGTAGCAATGATGAGCCAGGGAACGACAGGCCAGTGAACCTGACATCAGTGGAAGGCAAGCTATTGGAGAGGACACTGAGGGACAGGATTAATCAACATTTGGATAGTCAAGGTCTGATTAGGTATAGTCAGCATGGATTTGTGTGCAGGCAGTAATGTCTGGCAAATCTTTTAGAGTTTTTTGAAGAGGTAACCAAGAGGAATAGATGAGGCTAGGGCAGTGGATGTTGTCTATATGGAGTTTAATAAGGACTTTGACAAGGTCTCGCATGGCAGGCTAGTCATGAAGGTTAGGTTGCATGGGATCCAGGGACAGCTAGCTGATTGGATTCAAAATTGGATCGATGGTAGGAAGCAGAGGGTGATAGTTGAAGGTTGTTTCTCAGACTGGAGGCCTGTGAATAGTGGTGTACCACAAGGGTCGATGTTAGGACCTTTGTTATTTATTATTTACATAAATGATCTGGATGTGAATGTACAAGGCATGTACAAGTAAGTATGTGGATGATACAAAATTAGGAGGTATTGTTGAAAGCGAGGAGGGTTATCAAAAATTACAGAGTGATCTTGATCTGATAGGTAAGTGGGCTGAGGATTGGCAAATGCAATCCAGTACAGATAAGTGCAAGGTGTTTCATTTGGAAGGTCAAACCATGAAAGGACTTATACAGTAAATGGTAAGGTCCTGAGGAGCGCTGTGGAACAGACAGACCTAAGAGTAAAATTATATAGTTCGTTGAAAGCGGTGTCACGGGTGGACAGTATGGTGAAGAAGGCATTTAGCATGCTGGCCTTCATTAGTCAAGGCACTGAGTGTAGGAGTTGAGACATTATGTTCCAGTTGTATAAATCATTGGTGAGGCCGTACTTGGAGTATTGTGTACAGTTTTGGTCACCCTGTTATAGGAAAGACATAGTTAAACTGGAAAGTGTGCAAAGAAGATTTACGAGGATGTTGCCAGGACTATTAGGCCTGAGTTATAGGGAGAGGTTGGCCAGGATAGGACTTTATTCCTTGGAATGTAGGAGAATGAGGGGTGACCTTGTTGAGGTGTATAAAATTATGAGGGGCATAGATTGGATGAATGCATATTGTCTTTTTCCCAGGGATGGGGAATTGAAAATTAGAGGGCATAGGTTTAAGGTGAGAGGGGAAAGATTTAAGAAGGAGCTGATGGGCACATTCTTCAAACAGACGGTGATGCATATATGGAATGGGCTGCCAGAGAGGGTGGTTGAGGGAGGTACAGTAGCAACATTTAAAAAACATTTGGATGTGTACATGGATGGGAAGGGTTTAGAGGGAAAAAGGAACCAAATGCAGTCAATTGGAACTAACTGAGTGGGCACTATGATCAGCATAGACCAGTTTGGGTGAAGAGCCTGTTTCCATGCTGTAATACTCTATGACCTTGTATATGCTGTCTGTATATACACATGTTGTTTTGGAGGGAGTGCTAGGATTTAGCCCCAGTGACAGTGAGGGAGTGGCAGTATATTTTCAATATATGCAAGGATGATGTGAAGCTTGGGAGGAGGTTGCAGATGGTGGTGCTCTCGTGCATTGGCTGCCTTTGTTCTTCTCAGTGATAGAGTTTTCACTCGTAGAAATACTTTAAAAGGAGCTTTGGCGTGTTGCTGCAGTTCATCTTGTACACGACACTCAGTGTTGCTACTGCACACCAATGGTGAATGGAGTGAATATTTCACATGTACATGTTGTGCTAGTCAAGCTCGCTGCTCTATCTTGGATGATGTTGAGCTTCTTTCAAATTGTTGGTAACGTACTTTTCCAGACAAGTGGAGAGTGTTCCATCACATTCCTGACTTCGGTCTTACAGATGGGGAAAGGTTTTTGGGAGTCAAGAGGTCCATTATTCATTGCATAATTTATATTGCCTTTCCATTTCATTGTCAGGAGTCCTTCTGAAAACTGTTTCAAGCATACATTGGTTACAATGTTTCCTTTTCAATTACTTGATAGATTGCTGATTTTACTAATCAATCCCACATTTCAAAACTGGAACTTGCCATGAAACAAATGGAAACATTTCAGTTTTTTTTTTACCATTTGTGACTTTACTGCAGATCCTCTGCTTCCAGTGAGAGCTGGCCAGAAGAGGTGCTAAAATTGCAGCAGACCATGTGCACCTAATCCTTGACAACTTTGTAACACACATCATTTCAAAAGACTGTTGAGCCATTGCACAAGGGCCTTGCCCAAGACAAATAAGAATACCACTGAAGTTCCAAAGTCATGGTCTAATTTCAATCAGATCACAATAAGTGTTGCAAACAGCTTTCGAATTTACGTTGATGGATGATGCCAGCCTCACCAAGGAAACCTAAAACCCTGGAGTAGCAGAATAGAAATTTTGTGAGTTTTGTTCTATTAAACATTTCTATCTGGACCAAAGGTATGGCGGTGATCCCCTGGGATCAACAAAAAATATCAGGCTGTCGTCCACCCCACATGTCACTAGCCCAAGTATCACCTCTGCAATACCAGCTACAGAATTTTTTTAAAAATTGGGATTGTCTGTAAGGGACATTGACACTGAGCCAGAGCAGGTCTGGATCCTAATTTATTTAAATAAAGCCCACCAGTTAAAATAGCCTGACACTGCCCAACTTTCTCTTATCCTCCAGATAAACCCAAGGCTTTTGTGGACGCTGGGAAGTTGTTTCCGTTAGCTGGGGATACTAGAACCCGTGGGCACAGCCTTAGAATTAGAGGGGGTCAATTTAGAACGGAAATGAGGAGACATTTCTTCAGCCAGAGAGTGGTGGGCCTGTGGAATTCACTGCCACGGAGCGCAGTGGAGGCCGGGACGTTGAATGTCTTCAAGGCAGAGATTGATAAATTCTTGATCTCGCAAGGAATCAAGGGCTATGGGGAGAGTGCAGGTAAGTGGAGTTGAAATGCCCATCAGCCATGATTAAATGGCGGAGTGGACTCAATGGGCCGAATGGCCTTACTTCCCCTCCTATGTCTTATGGTCTGATACACAACCTATAGGAAACAGCTAAATTGCTAATTACAGAAGCTGCTGGAAAAGATCAGCAGGTATGGCAGCATCTGTGAAGAAAAATCAGTTAATGTTTCAGGTCCGGGGGTGACCATAGAATCCCTACAGTGTGGAAACAGGCCATTTGGCCCAATGCATCCACACCAACCCTCCGAAGAGCATCCCACCCAGACTCAACTCTATAACTGCATTTCCCATGGCTAGCGCACCTAATCTACACTTCACATTATGGGCAATTTAGCACAGCCAATCCACCTAACTTGCACATCTTTTGACTGTGGGAGGATACCACAGCATCCAGCAGAAACCCACACAGACACAAGGAGAACATGCAAACTCCATACAGACAGTCACCCAAGGGTGGAATTGAACCCAGATCCCTGGCACTGTAAGGCAGTGGTGCTAACCACTGAGCTACCGTACCAGACTGAGAAGGGACCACCGAGCCCAAAATGTTAACTCTGATTTTTCTTCGCAGATGCTGCCAGACCTGCTGAGCTTTACCAGCAATTTCTGTTTTCGTTCCTGATTTACTGCATCCGCAGTTCTTTCAGTTTTTAAATTGTTAATTAATTTAGTACAATGCAGATTTACAGATACACAACTGTAAAATCTCATATGGAAGCAAAATTTGAGTTTGAAATCAAGAAAAAAATCCAGTGTTGATAGGGTCTGAGGCAAGCTACAGTCAGATCTTCCACCTGTCCCTGCATCCACACACTTTTCAAAGAGAACAAAAATATTTCCCAGTTGTCTCCAAGATATCCTACCTAATCTGTCCTCAACAGTTCCAACAAAATCTCCATTTCTTCACATTATATAACTTCCAAACCTTAAGAGTAATTATTAAGAATCAAACCACTTAAGAGTATTCTTAATGTGGGTCAGAATAGAATCATAGCATGCTTACAATGTAAGGATTCAGTCCGTTGAGGCCACACCAACACTCTGACCAGCATCCCACCCAGACCCACTTCCCTATACTACTCCTGCAGCCCTGCATTTCCAATGGCTAATCCATCTAGCCTGCACATCCCTGGACACTATGTGCAATTTAGCATGGCTAATCCACCTAACCCACACATCTTTGGACTATGGGAGGAAACCCACGCAGATACGGGGAGAATGTGCAAACACCACACACACAGTCACCCAAGGGTGGACCGGGGTCCCTGGTGTTGTGAGGCAGCAGTGCTGACCACTGAATCATCATGCTGCCCAAAATGATCTAGGAATGTATCTTAGATCTTCAAAAGGTGCCATGAGTGAAGACCATGAAACAAAATAAAATGGCTACATTTATAAAAAATATTAATTCGGCCAGAGGTGAAATATTGCATGATGCTCTGATGCCCTACTGCAGGAAAATATTACAGCCAATGGAAAGTTGCTGTGAAGCTTCACCTGGAATAACACCAAAAAAAATGTTGTTGCTCTGAAGAAAGACTCAAAAGATTGAGCTTTTCTCCACTGGAAGTCAGGTTAAAAGGATATTTAAAAGAGGCAGTTAAGATTCTCAAATGTTTTGAGAGAGTAAGTAGAGAAGCGTTAGTTTCATCAGTTGAGGAACCAGTAACCAGGGGCATACAAGTTAGATAAAATTATAAATATAAGCATTGTCTCAGGGGATCACCAGGAAAGGGAGGTTGGGAGCATATTTTTCACATAAAATTAGAATATAAAATGCTATTTGTTATTTGTAACATAATAGGGATTTGGATAAGCAATTGTAAAGAGACAATATATCGGGATAGAATTGACAAGTGAGGAAAGAGGGTTAGGATACAGAGCTTCAGCTGAAGAATTATTAAAGTTACTTTGACTTAATCAATTAAACAGTTTTAATCAGAATTAGGTAGATTTTTAATGAGCAAGATATTAAAGCTTACAGAACTAAGACATGAAAAGGTGGAAATAAGGTGCAGATCAACCAGGATCTAATTGAAAGGGGGTCAGGTTCAGGGGTTTGAATGTTGACCTCTTGCTCCTATGCTCCAGTGCAGGTAAAAGCACACAGTAGGACCGAAGGGCCTGTTTCCACACTGTAGATATTCTATGATCTAGATCAGATGAATACCATACATGCCAATATTCTAGCAATGGATTTCCAAAGCAGAAGAAGCATAAATCAGTAGATGCATTTGGGGTCACCTCCTAGCAGCACAGGCAGTAGGTGTACAGCATGCTGCCCAATTTTATGTCTTTCTCTCTTGCTATCTAATCAATTTAAGTTGGGGTAATAGAAGAAAATTAATTTCTTAAACTCTTCTGTTGAGTTTTATTTATGGTTATTTGTTATACTTTAAATGATCAGACCAAGGAGAAGTCCATTGTAATGTAAATTGGACATAGTCCGTTAGGGTGTGGTTCACTATAACAAATGACCATTTCTAATTTGCTGAAAGATATTTTTCTTACTATTTGCTTAGAATGTAATCATGCCTCTGATAAACTAATTGTAACTTTTCTATAACTAATGAAACCCTGTCAATGATTTGCAACAAGGTGAGAAAAGCACTGAAACTGAACATGAGCTCTGCAGTCATTTTCAGATTCCATTTTATTTAACACATTCAGTGGCACAAATTTACAACTCATCTGCAAATGTTTCAACAGAATTCCTTCAGAAATCTTAATGCTGATGATTCTTCGTCATTAAAGAATAAGCACTCACTAAGAAAAAGCAACAATTATATAGATCTGAAAATGGTCAACTATACTGCTGCTTTTGTATCAATAAATGGTGACTTTCGGTTCATGGTATTACAAATCTGGTTTTGTCCTCAGATGCCAGGTCCTAAAGTGGCTCCCAGGGAGATGACTGCAAAACAGTGTAAAACCCTCTACCATGAATCAATTTCATATTGCTTAGGCTTTATAGCCTAGAACTGAAAAATGTTCTGCTTAATCCATTAGATCTCTTCAGTCCTTTGTAAACAGTTTTGAGTAATTTAAGATGACAAGACAGCAGCTTCCTTCGTGGTGTCTTATCAGAAAAGTAGCTAATGGAGGATCAGGCCTCTCTTTGGCTCTAATTCCCTGCGTTCAGCCTATATTCTATGACATAAATTTGAGATCTGTTGGATGTCAACAACAGTCTTTTGTGTCCAATGTCATCTAGTGTCATGAAACATTTGAAAAAAATATATAATTGACAGTATTAAAACTGCATCTGGGGCATAATGCTTAAAGTAATACATCAAACATTGATACTTAAAATATATATTCCTTACCTTACACCAGTGACCACACTTAAAACTCACTTTATTCACTGTAAAGTAATTAGAGGCATCCTGAGGTTGTGAAAGTTATGAGAAATGTAAAATGTAAATTTTTTTTAAGAACAGTCTCTTGATTAATATGACCATCACCAAATATTTTATGGATATTTAAGGTTAGCACTTAGTTCTTTTGCAAACTTGTCTTATTTACTTAATTCAGAAAACTGTAAATAAAACTAAAACACTGTGGATGCTTAAAATCAGAAATAAGAACAGAAAAAGTTGAGCATACTTAGCCATCAGGCAGCATTTGTGGACTATCTTAATCCCTGTACAAATCAATAACTTTCAGAAAGGTATTCAAATATCCAGTGACTGTTTGAATTAAATACATGACAAGATTTAAATCTTACAGCTTCTACTATAAGAAATAAACCAAAAGCAATTTAACTAAACACTATTCAGAGGGCAACTGACAATCTAAATTCATGAAAAGTTTACCACTTCACTGTTAAAGCAGTTGAAAATCCTCACCATATCCATTTATTCTGTTCCTGAAGTGGATAATTCACTCTCCAGAACCAACCCAAAGCTATTCTCAACTCTCGATGGCTTACTTCCTTTTGCATTTCAAGCTGGATAATTTCTAGCCCCAGAACTGATCTCCAGAGTGAGGGACAAATTGGAGAATCTTCCCTCTAGCCAAACTAGTGACTCTTCCAAACTCATTTAAATCCTCATGAACCCAGTCTATTCATTTTTTTTCCTGAACTCCCACTTGCATTTTGGTGGTGACTGACAAGGCCAGCATTTTTACCGCTGATGATGGAGGACTAGCTGCCTCTCTTTCTGTACTCCCTCATATAGAATCTTGCAGACTGTCCCATCTGAAATTCAGGGATAACTGAAGGAAATTCCTGTTACCCAATACCACAATGGCCTCCTACAAATCCTTAGTCTGTCAAAGACAATCCTTTATTGCAACAAGAATCACATGAATCTTGTAGCCATACAGTTAGCCACAAGACCTCTAACTTGAAATGAAATAATCTATTTAAAATAAAACCGTTTCACAAAACTTGTCATTCCCAACACCTTCTCATATTTGGGCGCTGACAGGCTACCGCAAATAATGATTTGGAAACTCACTTCATGAGTCAAATATGACACCAAGCTGTGAATAATCTCAGACTGTTTACAGGGGAATGGATGGAAATGGTAGCTAGAAAATTGAGTTTCAAGCAGGAAACAAAATATTTGTATTTAATCTTGCCAATATTTAACTGGGCGAAATGTTTGCTCATCCAGTACTGTATGTCAGGTAAGCAGTCTGATAACTCTCTTGGAAGACTCAAGAGAGATGTGATGAGGGAGAACCAAGTGCCAGAGAACATGCAAAAACTATGATGCATCCCTGGAAGAGCTGCATTTGAATAGGATGTGGAAAAGGCAAGGATGGAACCTTGAGATACCAGAGGTTATGATGTGGGAATGGAAGAGAAACATTGTAAGTGATACTCTGCCCATGATAATGACAAATTAGAATGTAATCAACAAAAACATGCAATCCAACTCTATGGCACTAACAGAGGTGTTGGTGGAGACAGTGTGGTCAACTGTGTCAAATTCTACAGGCAGATCAAGAAGGATGGTGAGGAATAGGGTGCCTTTGTGACAGTGAGATAGGTTGTCATTTGTGACTTTGAAACAAACGATCTAGGTATGATAAACTGGACAGAAACTTGTTTGAAAGGATTCAAATCAATGAAAGGGATGTAAAGATGAGAGTTCTGTGAAAGATGAGCATAGATTTGGGAGGTGATAGTTTGTTCAAAGATTTTGGATAAGCAAGGGAGGTTCGATATAGGGTGGTGATTGCAAATACGTAAGGATCAATGGTTTTCGTGAGAACATGATTAATAACAGATTCAAAGAAGAGGAGGAAAACACTTGAAAAGAGAGAACAACTAGCCATGTTAGTAATAGTAATATACAGCATGGAAACAAACCCTGGAGTCCAACTCATCCATGCCGATCAGATATTCCACATTAATCTAGTCCAATTTGCCAGCATTTGGCACATATCCCTCCAAACCCTTCCTGTTCATATACTAATCCAGATGTCTTTTAAATGTTGCAATCCACGACTTCCTCTGCCAGCTCATTCCATACATGCACCACCCTCTGTGTGAAAATGCTATACCTTACGTTCCTTTTAGAATCTTTCCCCCCTCACCTTAAACCTATGCCCTCTAGTTTTGGGCTCCCCTACCCTGGGGAAAAGACCTTGACTATTCACCCTATCCATGCCCCTCATGATTTTACAAACTTCTATGAGGTCACACCTCATCTGCCAAAGTTCCAGTGAAAATAGCACCAGCCTATTCAGCCTTTCCCTATAGCTCAAAGCCTCCAACCCTAATACCAACTTTGTATATCTTTTCCAAATCCTTTCAAGTTTTGCAACATCTTTCCTATAGCAGGGAGACCATACCTGAATGCAGTATTCCAAAAATGGCCTAACCAATGTCCTGTACAGCCACAACATGACCTCCCAATTCCTACACTCAATGCACTGATCAATAAAGGCAACTATACGAAACCTCTTCATTACTACCCTGTCTACCTGCAACTCCACTTTCAAAGAACAATGAAGCTGCACCCCAAAGTGACTAATGAGAGGACCAGAAAGGGAAGTTAGGTGTTCCACAGTTTGGTGGAAATAGGGTCAAGGAAGCAGGCAATGTATCTAATGGATAAGCTTCCAGAGGATATGAAGGGAGATGTAAGAAAAAGTAGAGAAGGTTTAACTAGGTCAGTGGTGAACCTCAGGAAGTCTGACTCAATTAGCTGGTAAAAGGGAGGTAGGCAGCACTTGCAGCTGATTGGATGGTTTTGATCATAGTGGCAAAGAAATCCATGAGCTCCTCGCAGTTATTATTGGTGGTGAGGATGTAGGAGATGGGGAGACTGGAAATGTGAACTGCCTTTCTCTCCATAGGTGCTGCCTGACCTGTTGTAATGTTTCCAGCATTTTCTGCATTTATTACTGGCATAGTCTTGACTGCAATATTTCCCTTTACATTTTCCCTTTTATAATCTAGAGTGAATATAGCTTGGCTTTACAGGTTGAATATCTCTTTTCTCCAAAAGTTGTTAAAGGTTGTTTGGCAATTTGGCAATGTAGTCCTACATATAGAAAAATAGAGAGACACCTTTATAACCATTGCTATTCCTTTTACAGGGTAGTTAAGAAGGGCAATGGAAATCCTAATGTAGTACAGAGTGAGTGCTCTGTGGAGGGAGGGTAAAGCACTGGTGGTTTTGGAAGAAACTAGTTTAAACCCACTTCTGCTGGTTCCACATTCAGATAAGCATGGATTGTTTTCAACGGTGACATGGAAACTTGGGCAAGAGCCAGCTTTTCATTTTAGTAGGGAATCGTGACCTTGGTGCTTCCGATCTGGCCTGGCTCCAGCCTTCTTTCAGTGGGAGGTCATTTTATTTCTTGTAAGTGTCACATTCCAATAGAGATTACAGGGTAGGCTTTTAAAACAGTATAAAGTTATACAAAAAGGTTTAATTGGATCTGTAAGAACTGCAACTCTAATTCCTCACCACTTGAAAATGTTGGTAAATCCTGTGAACAAAAGATGTCAGTATAACCTACACCCTTGTTCAAGGTACAAAAAAATTATAAATATACAATAAAAACAGATCAAATGTCCGTAAAGTTTCTCAGCAAGTGGATATCAGCTTAGAAATTACCCTTTGTGTTGACAAATACTTCACACAATCGTATGACATTTAGAACAAATGAGAAATATCATGCAAACAGTGAAGCCTTTGTCTATTATAGGTACATTATCCCAAATACGGCACCCTCTTAACCAAGGTCGTGCTGGACTATGCAGGATTTTGGATCACCAATTAACTCCCTCACACAGGCTTCATCAAAACAGAGAAACAGGTGATAGTTCTTCCCTGAAAACCGAGTTCATTATAATCAGAATGTTCTCAGCAGGAGAACAAGTTGTTTGTGTCCAGAGGATAGGAAGGACCAAGAGGAGGCACATCTTAAAGTGCTGCAATGGACTCAGGTCTTGTGGGTGCACAGCTCTTGCTGATGCTGTCCCCTGGTATCAGACCAAAACATTTCCTCTTTATTCCACATGCTTACTGTTTTTCAGGAGCTGCAACCAAGTGAAAAATCTGCATTTTTGAAAAATTCAATTTGATTTATCTGATTCTTTGCAAACCAGATTTGTGTACCTACATTTACATGAATAATGATTTCTAGCTTAAAGTATTTGAAACCATTTGCTTTCTGAGAACAGTTGTGAAAATCAACCAGTTTTTCAATCAATTGAACACATCTTCTCATTCAATTGCTTCCATAACTTCCATCACTAGAGTGCGGGGTCCAGTCATGATTATGTTGCTGACTGTTTTGTAGTCCAAATGCATGACATGCCTGCTGTTCACAGAGACAACAAACTGTCTGACCTGAGAGAAAACAGAAAGTAGATGCTGAATTTGTGTCCATATTAATATAAAATATATGATGTACGTCAGCTTTCAACTGCAATACTGAGCTATTTCCAGCTGCTGTCTTTATGCAATTTGTAACTGAACCCCCATATGAGCCCACTTATTGCAGTGACTGACAGGCTGATGAATGGCATTGCAAGTTGCCAGACATGTGATCAAAATGTCACAGTGCCTTTTACATGGCAACAGGGTATCTGTGGATCTCCTTAACTAATCAGATTGGGGCTTTGTGCAATGAACACACCAGGTTCTGAATACGAGTTTTTCTGACTCCATGGTAGGGGTGGGGGAGTGGAAAGAAAATTTAAACCTTCATTTCACTTTGTGTTGGTTTTGTCGTTGAATTCACTATCCGAACTTACACACTTCCTTGTTTGAATCTGTGTCAGATCAGGAAAGCTCGCCAGTGCATTGCTGCTGCTGTGTGTCTTTCTCTTGGACTGGCAGGAATGTGGAAGCCAATTTAAATAGTTAAGACTCCAAGTCGGGACAAGATCAAGTGTCCACTGATATCTTGCCACCAGAGGAGTTATTCCCCACATCCTGCCCCTCCCCTTGCCACTGGATGTGGAAGCTACTAGTAATGTAACAGTTGCCTCTCTGCAGCAACGTGGGACCAGTAGCATTGGGCCGGAAGCATTGTGAGACCACATGCTTTTTCTCATGGTATTTAATCCAAAGTCACCTGTTTCCTAGTTGGTTCCTTGTCATACCGATTGAGAGTAGGGGTGAGCTGGGTTGTTGAGCCACAGTAGACTTTGGAGTGTGGGTCACCTACAGTGTTATTAGAAATTACTCTAGGACTTTGATTTGGTGACAGCAAAGGAACTGAGTATTGCTGCAAGTCACAGCAGTGTATGGCTTGGAGGGAAACTTGCCCTGGAACCTGTAGGTGGTGGTGTTTCCATACAGCAGCTTCTCTTGTCCTTGTAGGTAGTAGAAGTCATAGGTTTGGAAGCCTTGTTGAGTTGCTGCTGTGCATCTTGTCGATAGTACACACTGCTGCCACAATGCATCGACCTTGAACTGAGTGACTGCTGCAGATTGTGAATGGGATGGCAGTCAAATTGGCTGCTTTGTCATGAATGGCAGCAAACTTTGACTGGTTTTGGAGCTACACTCATCCAGGCAAGTGGGGAATATTCCATCACATTCCCGCCTTATGCCTTGTAGATGGTGGACAGGCACTGGGGAGCCAGAAGGTGAAGAATTCTTAGCTGCTGTATTGCTTTTTTAGCCACTGTCATTGTATGGCTGGTCCAGTTCCGTTTCTGATCAATGATAATCCCTATATGTTGATATTGAAGGATACAGCAATGATATTGCCGTTGAATATCAAGGGGCAATGGTTAGATTCTCACTGGTTGGAGATGGTTATTGTATGTGACACAAATGTTAGTTGCCACAGTCACTCTTGATGTTGTCCAGATCCAGATCTTCTTGCACATGGTCATAGACTTCTTCAATACCTGGGGTATTGTGAATGGCACTGAACACTGTGCAATTCCCAGAGAACATCTGTACTTTTGACCTGACTAAAAAGTTCCTTGTCAATATCCATGAACTCATCTTCCATATTATTATTAGAAATGTGATATTTCCAGTCAATAAGAAGATTAAAATATCTGTGATTACTGTATTATCCTTCTTTCATCTCTAACTTCCAGGTTTATATTCTATCCAACACGACAACAATTGTTAGGGAGCTTATAAACTCTCTTAGATTTTATGTGATGATTCTTATATGCTCAACTTGAAGTAAAAGTTTCAGGATACTTCAGCTGATTTAAATTGAAACTTTTTGGATTTATGTTGTTTGGAGATAGAACTCTAATTGTATGCATTTTGTATTTGTTGTTACATTACAATATAGCAGTACTATCAGATACCATGTTGAATCATACATTCAAGTTAAATTGCTGATTCATTAACAAAGAAGAACAAACACAAGACTACATTTTGGAAACTTTAAAGATATAAACCATTTTGAAGATTATCTCCTGATGTGTGTGATCCCTAACTACATTGCATTACAAGCTGTAATCCATAGTTAGCACACAAACTTCATCAATATTCGTGTAAAGATAATATCAGTTGAGATAAAATATCTGGCTGTTGAAACTATTGCTTCTGTTTTTATTTGAAGTATAAGATTAAAGTAAAGTTCCTAGAACTGTGGTAAAAATTATACCCTCAATGATTGATGAATATAAAATCAAGACAACTTTAGACTTTAAGTTTATGATAAATTAGTCTGCACCTTGGTTTAATGATAAAACCGGTGGACTGCTTAAGACTATAATCAAGATATAAATATATTACTTAGTTATTTTTGATAGACACCGGCTGAATGATTAAATAGCTTGCTAATTCTGAACCCAGTAACACCATACAGTAACCCAAACAACCAACCTGTAACAGTTATTGACCGCAGCAAAGTACCCTTAAAGCAAGGAATTTGATGGGGGAAGGGATTAGTGTAGAGTAGTGTAGAGAGGAGATAAAAGGTACTGCAGATGCTGGAGAATCCGAGATTTTCTGATGAAGGGTCTAGGCCCGAAAAGTCAAGCTTTCCTGCTCCTATGATGCTGCTTGGCCTGCTGTGTTCATCCAGCCCCACACCTTGTTATCTCTAGTGTAGAGAGGACATGGTTGTGGAACAATGGCAATTTCTTTGATAAGCATTTCTGCAAAGCAGCGCAGATATCCCGTGAGATTACAGCACAGAGTAAGTCATGGTATAAATTGCAGATGCCATCATTTATATTAATAGCATCAGCCACAGTTTGTAACAAATGCTCAGAATTTTCTAAAAAGTCCTAGCATCACCCTAATGGTCAGTGATGCAGTTGAACAATGCAGCAGTCCCATCTGCAAATGTGCTATCCGGGAGCCATGAACTGTTACTATCATACTCAAGTATCTTGAAGTTGAGATTTGTAAACACATGAAAACAGAATTGAATTTCAATGCAAACTATTGGTAAAAAATAATGGAAGCCCAACAGTAACACACTTCATACAGTAGGTGGAACAGCAGAGAGACAAAGATGCAGAAATGTGCATTGAAGTAGATTGTTCAGGAGGTTTCTTTAGAAGATAAGTGAAGATCAATAATGAATTCAATGGATCTCAAAAGAAATTATTTTGTATTTACCACATTTTTAAACAAAACACAATATTCTTGATAACACAGTGTGGAGCTGGAGGAACACAGCAGGTCAGGCAGCATCAGAGGAGTAGGAAAGTTGACGTTTTGGGTCAAGACGCTTCTTCAGAAATCCCGTGTTCCTCCAGCTCCATACTATGTTGTCTCTGATTCCAGCATCGGCAGTTCTTGCTATCTCACAATATTCTTGATGTCACAGATTGTGCTACCTACAAATTGACTTTCACAAAATGTTATACAAATAGGAAATGTATCATCAATGGTTACTACTGAAGCTGAGTCAAGCATATTTGAGGGGGAACAGAATGAAAATCTGAGGAAAAATTATTAAGTGTAGAAAGACAGACAACGGATTAGCACAAATAGTTATGATGGACAAAATACAATGGGCATGAAGCCCAAATAGTCTCCTACTGATGCTTCAGAGTCTACAAAATGATAAATTTGTTTTGTTTTTCCCTTGATTTTACTGTTGACCTTCATAAGGTCATAAGAAATGGAAGCAGGTGTCAGCCATTCAGCCTGTTGAGACTGCTGTGCCATTAAATAAGATCTGATTGTGATCTCAAGTTCACTTTCCTGCTTATCGACCAAAAATCTGTCCAATTCAGTTTAAACATATTAAATCACCCAACTTCCTGGTTTTCTTTGGAAGCAAATTCCAAAGACGAACAACTCTCTGGGGAGAAATTTCTTCTTATTTCAGTTTTAAATGACAGACCCCTGACTTTTAATTATGTCCCCTAGTTCCGTTCTGAAGAGGAGTCACTGGACCTGAAAATGATAACTCTGCTTTCTGTTTGGGTTTCTGATTTCTAGCATCAACATTCTTGGTTTTATTTTTCCCTTAGTTCTACGCTCCCCATAAGACAAACAATCTTCTCAGCACCTACACTGTGAAGCCCAGGGCCAGTTGTGGGGGCAGGTGAAATTGCTCCCAAAAGTGGGCACATCAGTTGGAAAATATTAATCACAGGGTCAACCCATCAGATGAATGCTACCTCTAAATGTAGGACTGAGAGATTTTATAAGGACCTGCTCCTCCTTGCACAAGTTGCTTCTTCCTCTGCATTTGCTGCTGATTGCTTCACTAGGGAACCAACGAGCAGTAAATGTGAAAGTAAGGTAGTCTGTGATGGGAAGAGTACAGAGAAGTTAGGTAACAGAGGTAGATTAGACTGACAAGGCTAAGCAGGTCTGAATCTGAACTGCAAGACTGTAGGGTGGAAGAGAATCTGCTGGGAGAAGCCTGGAAGTGAAGGGTAGTCAGTCTACTGGGCAAGACTTGTGGAGCAGTGAGTATACTGAATTAGGCCAGGGGTGAGTTGATGAAGGAAGGTGGCATCTTGTGCAATGTGAGAGGTTGGTGGTTAAAAAGCGTGATAAGAGCAAGAAGCGATTAGTTGTAAAGGGGAGGAGAATGCATTTGTTGCAAAGGGGAAAAAGGAGAGAAAATGCCATGGAGAACATAAGAACATAATACAGCCTCCTCAACCCAAGGGTCAGTCTAATGAACCTTCTCTGAAATACTTGAAATTCAAATATATTGTTAAGTAAGGAGATGAAAAGAGCAGACAGTACTCTAGGCGCGGTCGTGCTAATATCCTGTAAAGTTGTCTGAAGATTTCACTATTTTTATATTCCAGCCCACTTGCAATCAAGACTGCCATTCCATTTGCCTTCCTAATTACTTAGCTGCAGATGAGTGCTAACCCTTTGTGATTGATGTATAATATACACCCAAATTCTTCCACTCTGCAATATTTTACAGTCTCTCTCTATTTTAATTATATTTTGCTTTTGCATTCTTTCAGCCAAAGTGGACAAACTCACATTTTCCCATGTCACACTCTAATTTTCATACTCATTCACTCAATTTATCTATATCCCTTTGCAGACACTTGTAACCTCCACACAACTTGCTTTCCTATTGACTTTTGTATCATTGGCAAATTTAGTTCCTTTGTACTGGTTAGAAAAAAATAGTTAATCTGATGAGGATGAAAATAAAATCGGCTTATCCCAATATCAATGGATCTGCATAGTTTGGTGGCACATTGTAATTGCAGTTCATGGATGTATAGAGAGATTTATAGCAACTGAAATATCAGACATATTCACAATTATTTCATGTTGGTTGTTTTTAAACAAAATTTTTAGTTTGACACTTTAAGTCCAGTCTAAGAACAGCTGATTGAGACCAAGGTGAACCTTCAACGGCTACAGAGAAATAGATTTCATTTTAAAACATTAGGTTAATTTTGATTTAATTGCAATGCTGTAAAACATATACAAGCCAGAGTACATGCTTGTGCCTTCTTTAAACTGAATGCTGAAAGCCTAGAAGTAAAATATTGGTTACCTTCATTTGTCATTGCTTGAGACAGGAATTTAGCTCTCTTTGGTTAAAACTAGACTGAATCAGATTTGCCTTTGATATTGTTCTGTAAGTTCATTGTTCAAACAACCAGTGAATAAAGCAATAGCTATTTCTGAAATACTTCAAGACACCCCCATTGTTACATAGATAATAGGTACTGCAGATGCTGGAGAATCCGAGATAACGAGGTGTGGAGCTGGATGAACACAGCAGGCCAAGCAGCATCATAGGAGCAGGAAAGCTTGACGTTTCGGGCCTCGACCCTTCATCAGAAATGGGGGAGGGGAAGAGGGTTCTGAAATAAATAGGGAGAGAGGGGGAGGCAGATAGAAGATGGATAGAGGAGCGGATAGGTGGAGAGGATAGGTGGAGAGGAGGCAGACAAGTCAAAGAGGCGGGGATGGAGCCAGTGAAGGTGAGTGCAGGTGGGGGGGTAGGGAGGAGATAGGTCAGTCCAGGGAGGACAGACAGGTCAAGGGGGCGGGATGAGGTTAGTAGATAGGAGATGGGGGTGGGCTTGAGGTAGGAGGAGGGGATAGGTGAGAGGAAGAACAGGTTAGGGAGGCGAGGACGAGCTGGGCTGGTTTTGGGATGCGGTTGGGGGAGGGGAGATTTTGAAGCTTGTGAAATCCACATTGATACCACTGGGCTGCAGGGTTCCCAGGCTGAATATGATTTGCTGTTCCTGCAGCCTTCGGGTGGCATCATTGTGGTGTTGCAGGAGGCCCAGGATGGACATGTCGTCCGAGGAACGGGAGGTGCAGTTGTTTGTTGCGAACTGAGCGCAGGTGTTCTGCAAAGCGGTCCCCAAGCCTCCGCTTGGTTTCCCCGATGTAGAGCAGGTCACAACGTGAACAGTGGATACAGTACACCACATTAGCAGATGTGCAGTAGAACATCTGCTTGATGTGGAAAGTCTTCTTGGGGCCTGGGATGGGGGTGAGGGGGGAGGCGTAGGGGCAGGTGTAGCACTTCCTGTGGTTGCAAGGAAAAGTGCCAGGTGTGGTGGGGCTGGAGGGGAGTGTGGGGCGGACAAGGGAGTCACGGAGGGAGTGGTCCCTCCGGAAAGCAGACAAGGGTGGGGAGGGGAAAGTGTCTTTGGTGGTGGGGTCGCATTGCAGATGGCGGAAGTGTCGGAGGATGATGCATCCTCATGTGCCACCCCACCAACCTCTGGATCCAACGCATCATCCTCCGACACTTCCGCCATCTGCAATCAGACCCCACCACCAAAGACACTTTTCCCTCCCCACCCTTATCTGCCTTCCAGAGGGACCACTCCCTCCACCACCCCCCACCCCACACTCACCTTTACTGGCTCCATCCCTGCCTCTTTGACTTGTCTGCCCCCTCTCCACCTGTCCTCTCCTCTATCCATCTTCTATCCGCCTCCCCCTCTCTCCCTATTTATTTCAGAACCCTCTTCCCCTCCCCCATTTCTGATGCAGGGTCTAGGCCCGAAACATCAAGCTTTCCTGCTCCTATCATGCTGCTTGGCCTGCTGTGTTCATCCAGCTCCACACCTTGTTATCTCCCATTGTTACATGCTTGTTTTAATGTTAGTGCAATTTCATTTTATCTTCAAAAAAGAATATTGTCAGAATGGTTAAAACTATCTTGGTCCTTTCATATCCTGATTTAAAACTTTAGTTAAAGACTTAACTGACCAGATTCTGCACTAAGAGCATTCAGTGAGGCTATCAGTGGAGGAAATCAAGTTATAACTTCCAGCATCCACACATACACAGCTAAATGTAAAAATCTGGAAGTTGCTGTCCAGTTTGCCATGATGCTCAGTAACAGCAGTATGTACTATCTACAAAATGCACTGCAGAAATTCACCAAAAATCCTTAGATAGCACCTTCAAAATCCATGATCATTTCCATTTAGGAAGACAAAGGCAGCAAATACATCTGCAAGTTCCCCTCCAAGACACACCATCCTGCCTTGGAAATATTCTGTTGTTCCTTCATTGTTGCTCTTACATTGTTGCCGGGTTAAAATCCTAGAATTCCCTCTCTAACGGCATTGAGGTTCTTCCTGCAGATGGTCTGCAGCGGTTCAAAAAGACAGCTCATCATGATCTTTTCAAGGGCAATTGGGGATGGGCAATAAATGCTGGCCTAGAGACTGACACCCATATCCCATGAGTGAATAAACAAAAATGATTGTCATGCTCCTCCATGAGTTGCACAAGTCCTTTATTGATACATTCAGCATTAAATCAATGGAAAGATGTGAAACAGGAACACGTTTGCACTAAGCATACAAGGAAAGGTCAGGACTGATGCAATCAGGTGCAAGTGAACTCTTAACTGTGCATGACGTCTAATCACTGAAAAACAGTGCTCATCTTCTAGCTGGAAAACCAGTAGCACCCTTGCTATGGCCATTTCCCAATGATATTCAAACAGTTGGTTGCCATCAGGGTTTCCAGCTCTATTATGTGCAATTCCTTACATTAGGTGGATTTCCGGTCTCTGCGAGCTGCTGGCCAATCAAAGAATGGCATCTCTTTAGGAGCAGTAGGGACACTGGGAGTGATGGTCATTGGTGACACTGCAGGAAGTTTGAGGATGAGTATCATCCCTGGAAATTCAGGTTGAAGACAGATGGAGCAGGATTGCCAGGACCAGTCAGAGATGAAATTTCCTGTGGGTCCCTCCCTTGCTGCTGGCAGGTCCCTGGACAGTAAAGCTGTGTGGGTGGAACCCAACCAACAGGCCACATCCTCAAATACACTGAAAACTTTTTGAAATGTATTTGACTTAACAGCAACTATCTTAAAGGAATTGTACAACATGATTACAAGTTTTATGACTTTTATTATTACAAAAACCAAATGCAAGATTGACTAAACATCACCTTGTAGGCAGCTAGAGCTACAGAAAAGATGATGCTTATCACTGTCTTAGCGTGATGATTACCCTACATCAACAAGTACTGCACGGTCTGCACAGAACTAATCCGCACAGTTCACAGAGAGTTCCAGCATCCAACAGATTCATGTCTGCACCCCACCTCCCCACTTCATCAAATTGTAATGTTAAGTGACCATCATTGAAAGAGCTTCCCTCCGTTTTCAGACTTTCCAAACCAATTGCTAACATTGTAACATTGACTCTGGCAATTTCTGCTTATGGCTTCACCAGAGCAAATCTTGTAGAGTCTGTAGATTCCCAAGGGAATATCTCTACTTGACCAGAGACAATGTTCCCTCTTGCATCCTACCTGGTGACATAGAACATCAGCACAATCCCTTTTGCTGACCACACCAGCCTTTTTAAAATTAACTCACAGGACATTGGCTAAGCCAGAATTTATTGCCATCCCTAATTGCACAGAGGGCAGTTAACAGTCAACCACATTGCTGTGGGTCTGGAAATACATGTAGGGCAGACCAGGTAAGGATGGCAGATTTCCTTCTCTGAACGAAATTCATGAACCAGATGGGTTTTTCCAACAATCAACACATGTTTCATGATCATTAGACTGTTAATTCCAGATTTTTAATTGATTCCAAATTCCACCAACTGCCATGGCCAGATTTGAACCGGAGTCCCCAGATTATCATTGAGATCTTTGGATCAGTCGTCTAGCTTTAATACGACACTGCCTCCCAACCTCTCGTCTTTCTGAGAAACCTCTCCTTCTCTCCTTCTGTCCCAAAAACAATGAATGTCTGTTCGCAGTTCACAGCTCTTGCTTTCTTTTTACAGTTGTGAAATATAATACATATATTTCATATACATATATAGCGCCTTTCCTATCTCCATGGTAACCAAGTCACACAGCCTTTCTGTAGAGCAGAAATCGTAGCAAATCACATGATCCATTTCATTTTCACTTTGCACCTTGAATCAGAGACAACCCAAAATATATTAATTTTGTAAAACTTTGCATTTGTAACATGCCTTTCAGGGTTCAGGGTTTTTGCCCATGTGATGTAACTATGCCTGCTGTTGGCTGGATGCCAACTATGGCAGGATGACACCCTTAAATTGCTACTTTTTGTCCTCAATTGGTCACTGCGCAGGAAGGCTGTCCTAAAAACCTTCTGCCCTGGGCTGAAATGGCAGGAGTCAAGGAGGATTTGGGAACTCCACACAACTCCGTCCCACCCCATTATACAATCCTTCTCATGCCTCCAAGTTGACTCCCAGGTGGAGTTTTAATTTCCACACAACCTGTTTGATGTTGAGAATTTACATTACATGTACGAAGTCTCCCTCCTTGGAAATTTAATTATTGCGGTGTATATTTTCAAACTTCTCTCTCCATCTCTTATATCTCTCTATTTTAACCCTATTTGCCTTTTGATGATATTATTTATGCTTCAACAACAAATTAAATATTCTAACTTATCGTTCCTGGTTTAGACAACATGGTTCAGTGAGGATTCTTTAATGTGATTGGCTGAAGAACCCTGCTCACACTTACCATCTTGTCCTAGAAGAGCAGGTTGTTGCTCTCAGGTTGTTGGGGTGGTACGGTTGCACAGTGGTTAGCACTGCTGCATCACAGCACCAGGGACCCGGGTTCAATTTCACCCTCGGGCGACTGTCTATGGGGAGTTTGCACATTCTCCCCGTGTCTGCGTGGGTTTCCACCGGGTGCTCCAATTTCCTCCCACAGTCCAAAGGTGTGCAGGCTAGGTGGATTGGCCATGCTAAATTGCTCATAGTGTTCAGGGATGTGTAGATTAGGTGGGTTTTTGGGGGATGAGTTTGGGTAGGATGCTCTGAGGCTCAGTGTGGACATGCTGGGCCAAAGGGCCTGTTTCCACACTGTAGGGATTCTACAGTCTTCTATAATCTATGATCTAAAATTTACAAAACATCTGCAGGCTGTTATTAATATGGCAAATGCCAAGCACCATCATTAGTGACCTCAATATCCAATGTCCTATAAGGTTCATCCTTATAACTTGAACAATGTAAGTCAGTGTTTAGGAATCTAAAATTGTGTCAAATTATGGAACATGGCTGGTAATATTTAGCTGACTTAATTGTTAGAGTGCTATTGAAATCTGGTCTGAAACAAATCCAACTTTCTTTCCATTGCTGGAATGTTACAGTATTGGCCTTCATGATCATTGCTGAAAATAGACATTTTGTCAAAGCTTTTTGTTTTGAGCTCATCAGGACATTTTGCAAGAGGTCAAATTCAAAAGTAAACCAATATTTATATACTGTATGAGAGGAGAGTGCTGACTGGTTGGTGAGCAAGCTCTGGGAGAAGCCCTGCTATGGAGAATACACCAAATAACACTGATTTACAATTAACAGCCAGGATTGATCAATTTTAAACTAGGCAATTTGACTTTAATTAGTCAGGGCTTTTAGATCCTGATACTCTTTGAAAAGAACACATGGGCGTAGTCTGAAAGTTGCCTTATGCTTCTAAACTTGTTTTCTGGTTGTTTCATTTTCATATTATTCCAATCAACTGATTAAAATCAGTTCACACATTCGCTTTTGATTTTTTAAGTTTTGTGCCTACCCTGTTTACCTCAAGATACAAAAATCTTCCTGGTCCATGGTTCTGTGGACACCATTTATTCATTGCCAAAAATAGCTACTTAGTTGACTGCAAGAACTGCAAGAGTCATACCCCTTAGGAGGAGGTAAAAGGGAGGTGAAAGCTTTTTATCAATGCACGCAACAGAAATTGTATAATATCCACTTCAGATATGGAGTGCCAAACTGATTTGAATAATTTTAACAAACAGAGAGCCTTGCAAACCACAAGCAAGTTTATGGTACCACTTGTTCCAGCTGCAATTTTTTTTTGCACTCCTTTCAATAGCTACACGAAGTGTTTCTGACATGTCGAGCAAAATGGATAAGCACTATGTCAATAAAAATGAGTTCAAGTAAATAGAATTTTCAAAATCAGAAGACGTGGCAAGATGCCAACTCTTGGTGTTATGTACTTTTATTCATTCTGTCATCAGGCATGGGCGTTGCTGGCTCAGCCAGCATTTATTTCATGCCCATAATTGTCCTCAAGAAGGTGACAGTGAGGTGTAGTCCAGATGGTGCAGGTACACCCACAACGCAGTTAGGAAGGGAGTTCCAGGGTTTTGACCTAGTGACAGTGAAGGATCGGTGATATAGCTAAAAATTGGATGATGCTTGGGTGGAAGGGGAAGAGGAATATACAGGTAGTGGAAATACCATGCATCTGTTGCCTCTGACCTTCTAGATACCTGAGGTCATAGGTATGGAGGATGCTATCTAAGGAGCCTTAGCGAGTTGCTGGAGTATGCTTTGCACATGGTACACATTACTGTCATTACTTGTCAATGGAAGAGGGAGTGAATATTTAAAGAGTGTTTGACAGGTGGACTACCTTGTCCTGGATGATGCCATATTTCTTGACTGTTGAAAAAATGGCATGATCCAGGGAAATGGAGAGTATTCCCTTAAATTGGTAAGTGAGTAAACAACAATAGATGTTTGGTAGTGCAGAATTTGAGTATAGCTAAAAAAAACTAATATACTTTGTTAAAGCTTTCATTCTGTCCCTCATTAGAGCATTTAATAAAAATACAAATTCAAGGGCAAGACCAACATTTTTACAGCATGATAGGGTAATTCTGATTATTTGACAAGAAAGAACATAAGAAATAAGAGAGGAACAGACCGTTCAGCCCCCTCAAGCCTGTCCTGCCATTCATTATGATCATAGCTGATCTGCCCCAGGCTTTAACTGATTACTGGAGATATTGCCATGGAGAATGTACTCATTAATGCTGATTGACAATTAACTGCCAGACTTCATAAACATTAAACCAGGCAAGTTGACTCTGATAGGGATTGCCCTGTGAAATAAACCAGCAAATGACTGTCACCCTATTTTGTTGAGTTGAAACAGGTGCAATGTATATTTTCCAGTCTGCAAAATTATTAGTGAGAATAGTGTGCGCAGGAGCCATTTATTTGGAGAAAAATTTTGAGTTTTGAGTCCAAAACATCTTGACTTGAGCTTTCTGCCTCATTAGTGGTGATATCAATTCCATCTCGTACTGAATCAAAACCGCATCATGGATCAATTGTTTTATTTCGGTGTTCTATTTATAGAATTGCAAGATTGCCAAAGGGCAAGGAAAGCATGGTCATGTTAGCTGAATCCACCTATTCCAATGATTATTATGAGCATGTAGAAAATATGTAGCAAAGATACTAGTATACAAATGAATGGTCATTTCTCTAGCAATTGGCAAAAGATACATGTACCATTAAACACAATGTATTGCATCTCCCAAGAACTACTTGAGTCACAATTAGATAGCTCACTATTGTCTCTCTGTGAGGTGTTTAACTGGAACACAACTCCATTCATTTGGAGCCTGGAAAAGATAGCCTCCTCCAATCTGGAATGTCAGACCTCTATATCGAGGAAAAGAAAACAAACTCCAATGAACATAATTGAGACTGCCACTATAAATGCTTCCAGACTTGCCATATAGTTTGCTGACCAGTAACAGTGTACAGTAGAATTGGAGAAGCAGAATGTCATCACAAATATGCCATGAAGCATTTGCTCTCCTACTTCACAATCTATAGTTTCCATTCACATGCTGTACAAAGTTTCCTCCTCTTCTATGTGGTCGGAGATCCATGCATTTGTCACCAAACTCTCTAAGCTGTTATATTCACTTAAGAGTTGAAATTATATTCATTACAGTGGAATACAGTGAAACACAGATGCTGAAGGCTCACCAGACTTGTTCCTGGGATGATGGGATTATCCTGTGAAGAAAGATTGTGCAAACAGGGCTTTTACCCTCTAGAATCTAAGAATGAAAGGTGTCCTAATTGAAACTTATAAAATACTTAAAGGGATAGACAAGATAGATTTGGTAAGATGCTTCCCCTGGTTGTGGATTCTAAAACAGGGGACACATTTAAAAAAAAGAGGATGCCATTGAGGTAGATTATTCCCTACTACAGAGGGCTGTTGAAGCTCAGTCTTTGAGTGTGTTTAGGGAAGATACTGATAAATGTCTAATTACCAGTGGGTGTATAGGGTTATGAAAATGGGGTGGTACTGAAGTTTTCACTCAGCCATAACTGCAGTAAGTGGTGGGACAGACTAGATGGACTGAATGGCTTAGTCATGTTATTTATGTTCCTATGATATCCTGCAGCCCAGAATAGGGATTTTCAGATGTATGTACACTTAACAATTATAAGAAATTGAAGAAAGAATACAATATTCATCCCCTCATGCCTGATCTGTCATTCTATAAGGTCATGGTTTATCTATCCCAGGCCTCAACTCCTCTTTCTTGCCAGCTCCTCATTACCCTCAACTCCCTTTTATTTCAAAAAAATCTATCAACTTTCTCTTTATATACTTTCACTGATCTAGCCTCTACAATTTTCTGGGGTGGAGAATTCCAAATATTCACATCTCAGTTTCAAGTGAATTTTTATTTTGCAGCTACGTATCTTAGTTTGAGATTCCCCACTGGTCGGAACATCTCCTGAACATCTATCCTGTCAAGCCTCGACAATATCATATACATTTCGATGTTAAGTCAAATCCTTTATCCCAGGAGAATCTATTTTGAACTACCTTCAATGCCAATATATCCTTTCTTAAATACAGGCACCAAAACTGTATACGGTATTCAAAGTGCAGCCTCACCAAAACCCCCTACAGTTCTAATAAGGCTTCACTATTTTACCCAAATGCCTCCCAATAAAGGCCAAAACTCCAACAGATTAATTACTTAATTACTTGTAGCACCCACACACTTCTTGTGTTTCACCCAGATTCCTCTGTGCTGCACACTTTTGGAGTCTCTCAATTTAAGTAATAGTCAGACTTGACATTTTCCTGCATTAGCCGCCATCTGCCAAATTTTTGTCCACTCACCCAACCTACCTATATTCCCTTCCAGATTCTTTATGTCCCCATCACAAAATGCCCTCCCACCTACATTTGAAGCATCAGCAAATTTGGATTCATTACATTGTGCCCCTCCTCCAAGTCATTAATATAGAGAATAAATAATTGAAGCTCTAGGACTGATCACTGTGGCACTTCACTAGTTACATCTTTTAAACTTGAAAAAAATCCATTAATTCTCATGCTCTGCGAGTTAACCCATCTTTAATCCATGTTAATATGTTACCCCCAATACTGTGAGCTCCTGCCTTGTGCAATTACCTTTATGTGGCACCTTATCAAATGCCTTCTGGAAATCCTAATACACTGCATCTATCAGTTCCCCTTTATCAAATCTGCTTAGTATATCCTCAAAGAACTGTAACAGATTTGTCAGAATTCCACAAAATCATGCTGACTGATTGTGTTAAGCTCTTCTAACTACCCTGTTATTTCATCCTTTATAAGGGACTCTTTCCAAATTTAGTGAGTTCTGGAATATTTTGCCCAATTCCTCCATTAAACCTGCAGTCACTTCCTTTAAAACCCTTGGATGTAGACATTTAGTCCTAATTCCTCATCTGTCTTCAGTCCCATTAGTTTCAGTTATCTATTGCTGGTTCCTAAAAATCCCAATCCCCTAGCGTTCCAGTAATTTTTGCCACTTCATATATCTTAGGTTTTGATTAGACATTCTCATTGATCTCGTTGACCACAGTTGGTTCATGTCTCTCATTGAGTACTTCTTTTTGATCAGAATAATTTTTTGCTTAGAATTATGAAATATCTGCTTAAATGTCAGCCACTGCTCATCCACTGACTTTCCTCTTAGTCTATTTGCCCAGCCAACTTAAGACAATTCTTTCTTCATGTCTCTGCAATTGCTCTTATTTAAGTAGAGGACATTGGTTTAATATCACAGTTTCTCTTCCTCAAACTGAATTTGAAATTCTACCATGTTGTGATTGCTACTCTCTACAAGAGATCTCTTAATAATTCTACATCATTGCACATTACTTGGTCTGAAATACCCTGTTCCCAAATAGGTTGTGCACAAACTATTCTAAAAATCAATGCCTTGTGCACTTTACAACTTTGTCTTCTGTGTTACACTGCTCATCTGATTTATCCAATCAATATGCAGATTAAAATCAGCCTTGACAATTGCAGTGCCTCCATTATTTCCTGATTTAGCTTTGCACTACAGTGAGGTAATTACAACTCCCATCCATGACATATTTCTTGTTTCCACACAATCTGACTCTACACCATAAGCTACTGCATCTATATCACAACTCAACACCACACAGATCCTTTTTTTAAAAATTAACACTGCTACCCACCCCTTTTTTATTTTTGCCTGTTCTTCCAGCAAGTTGAAAAGCTTGAGTATTGAATTCTAAATCCTGGTCAACCCTGCAACCACACCTCTGTAATATCATGTCATATCATTTATTTCTATTTGTGCCATCAACTCATCTATCTTGTTACAAAATACTGCATGCGGTCAGATAAAGAGTCTTAGACTTTGACTTTTTACCTTTACTACACATTCTGGGTCTAATTCTTCCGCACTGTTCTGGCTTTATTTTTTGCTCCTTCCTGCCACACTTTGATTATCATTCACCTCTTTACTACACTGAATCTTTTGCATTCACTTGTTTCTATTTGATTTTCAGACTTACCTTCAATTGAACATTCTCAACAATTCATTAGTTTACAATGCTATCTACAATTCTAGTTTTATGAATCGTCAGGACACTGGTCTCAGCATGGTTCAAATCAAGTCTGTACCAATGGAACGCCTCTCTCTTTCCCCACTATTGGTGCCTGTGCCCCTTGAAACAGATTCCATTTCTTACACACCAATCACTGAGCTACGCCTTTACATCTAATTTTATTTACCCAACACCAATTTCCATTGTCACTCGGGTCATAATCTTAAAATTATCATTCTAGTCATTCTGTTTTTTTACTTCAGCCTCGAACTGCTCGTAATCCCTCAGCAGAATTTTTTTTCCAAGTCCTACATAAGTTGTTGGTACCTACGTGAACCACAACAACTGGATCTTTCCCTGCCCACTCCAGGTTCCTTTCCAGCCCCAGAGATGTCCGGAACCTTGGCACCAGATAGGCAACATACCCTTCTGAACTCTGTGCCTTTAATGCAGAGAACAGATTTGTTCCTCTAACTAATCTATCCCGTATTACTGCTACATTTCTCTTTTCTCCCACCATGTGAATAGTGCTCGGTGCCACCCAGCTTTGCTCAGTTTGCTCATCCTCCCCACAGTTTGTGCCTTTGTCCACGCTTGGGCCAAGAATCTCCTACCTATTGGACAACACCGACCTCCACATCCTCCTATCCCTGACCACAGATTAAGGCTGTGAAAGGCCTTTAGGTGAGCAGTGTGCTACCATTAACTTTGTGAATGAATTAACACTTCCAGAAGGTATTAAATGCTCAGTGCTTTCTCCTGAGCATTCACCAGGACTAAATCAAACACTAATAGAAATGGGGACTGTAAAATGTAAATCATACTTATTCTTCGTTCAGTTCATTCTTGGAAGATGTGGAGGATTGCAATTGAATTCTGTGCATGATGAGGTCATTAACATATTTTGTACATGGCACTAATGTGGATAAGTGACCATTATGGTTAAATGCTGCTGTTAGACATTCCTTGGGGGCATAGATAATTCCTGACTTTATATAGAAGCACTTCCAGATTATCTGAAAAATCTTTAGGTTCTTGCACTCCTGCCTGACCAACAGAAATTCCCTTAAGTGAAAAATACTTTACCCAGCCTGTAAAATAATTATAAGTCTAGTATCCCCATTAACTTGCTGCAGCTTTTAAATTATACAGCAGCACACTAGGATCCTATCACAAGTGCTGAGCTCCCAGTAGGTCACATTCATAGCATGGAGTGCTCAGCAATAGGATTAAAATTAAGTATAATCAAGAAACTGTACTGGAATAAGTGCACTTCATGACCTCTAAGTATGAATCACAATCACACTCCATCACAATTAGGTTTGCAATTTTGTTCTGGGGTAAATTTCAACTCGGCTCAGAATAACTAAATGCTCAGGCTTGAGTTTGAGGCTAAGAATGTCCTTGTTTGTATGAATTGCAAGGTTCACACACCTTGGTCATGTATCTCATGATTCCCTAACTTCTCGCCCAGTAGTTTGAAAATAATGACTTTCAAGACTCATGCATGAAGAACAGCTACTTGGTGAAGGGTAAGTGCATAACTTGCGTCCACAGAATCACAGCCTAGAAGAAACACAACATCTCCAGCGAGAGAGAGAGAGAGGGAGAGAGAGGGTAAAGTACTACTCTTAAGAAATCAAGAGCGAAAATGTGAATTACTGATACCAATTTTACTGAAATACAAAGAAACTATGGAGAAATAGCAAATGTAAAACACAGTTAGTCTAGAAGTATGAGGAATGTATAAAATGTGCCCGTGCATTCACGTGAAAGTGAATCAGAATCTAAAATCTAGTTTTCAAATGAACTGGTGCATCAGTGAACCTTCAAGTTAAATCCGTCACAAATTAAGGTTTAAGATTTGGTACAAGGAATTTTAATTTCAAAGCATATTAACAGTATGAAACCATATGTCAGTGCTCCACATGGTGGGTACTCATTAACACAGAAAAGGCTTAAGCCTTCCACTGTTTCCAAAATAATATTGAAAAAAGCAATATTTAGTTCTATCTTAGAGAACTAATACAGAGTGCCAAAGAATGACAGAACTTGGTTACAAATTCTTAAAATCTGCTCAGTTCCACATCTGAGTTGCACAGTATAGAGAGGCATCACATGGACACCAGGTATTTGTTTTTTGAAAGTAGGAGATTAGATGAGGAGTTTCTTTAGTGTCTCCTAGCAACCAACAGAGCAGTGATGTTGATTTGAATGCATTCCATTACTCCTCCCTACCATGCTTTTGGCAAGAATACAAATCATGTAGGAGGATGTATGATGGGGAAAAATGTCTATGACTATATATCCTTCATTACAGCACTTATTAAAGTGTTTTGCATTGTTTTGAAGTTTCTCAAACCAGTTCATAGTATAATTATAATCTCTTTAGGAAATTCAACCTACAATTGGTACTATCGGCAAACACTCTGGTCCAAATCCTCTGGTCTTTGGCTCATAAGACACAAGATCTACAAGGAAAGATGGGCATTGGAACCCCATGGAAATTGTGGCTTGCTGACCTACCTAAAAATTTTCTGGGAAGTTTCAATCTCTAATGTCTGCTCCTAAAAATAAATCCACAAATGTTTCCATTTCTGTGTCAGGGACAGAGACTTCAGATGTACTGTCAAATGCTCTGATGCACTTAACATACTTGGATAGTTAGCCAGAAAATTTTTCATTGATTTAAAACTAGTCTAACTCCTGGTAAAGTACCTCATGAGCTGCACTCCAACCCTCCACCCTACCACCAACCTACGTGACCCCAAAACACTCACTATCCTCCCCCACACGTCCACTACTTGGCTATCCTCTTAAACACACTCTGGACCTCCTAGCTATCCTGACTCAACTGCTACTTCATCCACTCACCAACTTAACCATTCAAAGCCATGATAGTATTCAATGGCAGAGCAGACTCGAAGAGCTGAATGGCCTACTCCTGTTTCTACATTTCCGTGTTCCTACCAAATTGCCTCACTCATGTACTCAAAACTAATATTTACCCACCCGCCCATTCACTAATATTCAAACTGGATCTTTAAACTTAAAGTGCCTGTCCACAGACTGGGGCATCAATTTTGGTTTCTCTTGAATGTCCAGGGCATTGTCAGAAAAAGTGCAGGGCAACTCTGGACTGAAAGTACTTGGCCAGGTGCATAATGACCTCTTAAAGATGGTGCTGGCACCACAGATGCTGGCCCATTCCGAGATAGCCCAGCAGCGAAGAATGGTACAACAAACAGATGAGTTAGGCGCCATAGTGGCAGGGTATATAGGCAATGGAAAACCAAAACAACGGTGAATGCTGAAAATCAGACACAAAAACAAGGTCTGGCAGCATCTGTGCAGTGAAATTGAGAGTTAACATTTCGAGTCCAGTGACCAATCTTCAGAACTGATGGTAACCAGGAAAAGGGTGGATTTTATGTAGAAGATATGGTGGGGGACGGGGTAAGGAGTAAATGATAGGTGGAGTTGGCGCCCAAAGAACGACAAAAACATTTGAACAGACAAAGGAGTGGATAACGGTTAGCTGAGCTTCCCACTGCCTGCCACTTCGACACACCATCGAGTTCCCTGGCCAACACCTCTGTCTCAGGCTTGCTGCAGTGCTCCAGTGAAGCTCAGCACAAGCTGAAAGAACAGCACTCATTTTCCACTTGGGAACTCTACAGCCTTCTGGAATCATGATCGAGTTCAACAATTTTAGGGTTTGAGGCACCTTCCCCAAGCATCCCCACCCAACATCACCCCCCCCC
>JAHRHZ010000087.1:8851776-8878476 GCA_024137785.1 Ginglymostoma cirratum | reverse complement strand
GTTTCGGGCCTAGACCCTTCAAGCTTTCCTGCTCCTATGATGCTGCTTGGCCTGCTGTGTTCATCCAGCTCCACACCTTGTTATCTTGGATTCTCCAGCATCTGCAGTACCTATTATCTCTCATTCTCCTAGGCTAACTGTTATATAAATGCAAGCCTTTTTTTATCCCCCTTTATCAACACAAAATTATTCGCAGAGCTGAACACAATTAAAGTTGATCGTCTGCTGCACTGGATGCAAATTAAAGGCTCTTCAAGACCCTGTCAAGCAACTTACCTTAAGCAAAATCTATGAACAGAAGGCTACAAAACAATGCTAGAAAGACAAGTACTGATGAGGTGGGCTTTTCAGCCCTATCCAATATATAGCACCTAATTAGGTTTTAAATATTTTTAAACAGTTAAATAAGGTTTACTTCTACTCTCATTCCACACATTCATCACATTGAATGAAAATGTTACTTCCTAACATCAATCCTGAATTTGTGTTATTCCTTTACAGCCACATCTGAATTTAACTCTACCATTACGATTACACAGGTCCGAAGCAGACAAAATTAGAAACCTTATTTCACTTGTACTGCTAAGGAATAATTAGTTTAATACTAGAAAGCACAATGATATCAATTTCAGCTTGGGATGACATGGAACAACTAACAGGCAATGCTCACATAACACCCTCAGCGTGGACTGAGCCCTTTGGTGTTCTGGTCTCGCCAATACAATGCTAGCAAGTTATGAACACTGAGCCAGCAGATAATTCAACAGTTGAGGTTTAGAGTGTCGATGGTGAGGAGACACAGGGAATTCCTATTTCCTCTGTAGATCCAGGCTGATAGAATACTGAGAATAGAGGATATGCATTTGCAAAGGTAAAGAGGAGGAGATAACAGAGAGACAGGTCTTCATCAAGTTAGCCCCCAAAAAAATTCTCTGAAAATCAAAAATATAATTCTTTTGAAGCAGCCTGCAAGACCCAGGTCAAATATATTGCTGCTAGTTTCTGGTTCTTCTCTGTTCCAAGAATGAGACTCAGTCACAACCTCTGAAGAATACACCTGTATAGATGAATTAGATATTTTCTCATTTTCTAACATCTTATAAGATTGCTCTTCAGTGTCAAATGACAGACCATCTTATGAACTAAGTTCTTGTCCAATACGACCTGGATTGAGATTATCCAAACTTTTTACAAGACCACTGCAGGCAGACAGAAAACCACATTTCATTGACATTTTAGATTAGACTTGAATCCTGATCACTGAAGATAAAAGATTAGTGTCTAACTTAGTACTCAGCTGCTTGGAGTAAAAATTCAAGTTTCTTTTTTACAAAAAAAAGAGATTCATTTGTTCTAAAACTTTACCTTTATTCCAGCTGCTGCTGCTGGACCACCGGGGTCTACTGCCTGGATGTAACATGGACTTGCTCCTCGCACCACAAAACCCCAACCCACAGCATCACCGACAATCTGGAATTAAAAGAAATATGGAAAAATAACTTTATTTTACCAAGCCTGTTTTATATTCTTTAAAGGGAGAGATGTTTATTTTGCAATACCATGCATGTCCTTTTAGGCAGATTATGCAAGGCCTTACAGCTGGGAATGGGGCTTCACGCAATGTGAGCATGATCAGAGATAGGGATACACAGTGTTGTAGATCCAACTTTGTGTTCCACATTTACATTTCTAAACATTCCTGGCTAGAAAGTGCTCCAGTTTTGGGGTGCTCCCTCTTTACTGAGTGAACTTACGCTTCACGGAAATGGTAAGCTTTGAGAAACTCTAGATATTCTGTCTCTTACCTCACTGCCTACATTGACATTGTAGGAGGTGCTCCATGCTGCTACGTACAGGAAATTCAGGCTGCAGCTGTCTCAAAGGTATGTTAGGGTCTTGCATAGCGGGTATCTGGTCAGAAATATGCATGTGCTTTACACTGCCATTTTGGAAAATTATAGGGCTGCTAAGAGCCTGGAAAATGGACACCACACTTCTATTTTCTAGTAATTTCTGGACCTTCTCATCAATGATAGGACGTTGCAAATCCGCCTTGTATAAAAATGGATTTTAAGCAATCTGCTTCAGATTTAAACATCAATTATCACGAACGCCAACAGTGTCCTGGTCTAAAAGAAGGAGGTTCTTTGCTGTTTAGGTCAAACATTGGGTGCCCAGAAAACAAATGCATTCTGACAAGTATAAAGTATTGAAAGCTGTTGAAATATATTAATAAAATTTAACGGATAAATTTATGCAGATACTGTTCAACAACTGGAAAAGCCTGTGATGGAAAATTCCATTTGCTATAAAACATCAGGATTGAAAGAGTTATTCTAATATTTTCAGTTGACTGTACAACAGCGCAGCGAAAGAAAATCACAGTTGAAAGATATTAGACATCTCAGTGATCCATAGATACAAAAAGAATGTGAAAACCGAGTTGGCCAAAGATTTTAATGATAAGGTACTGAGCGTAGTTGGGAGCTGGAGCATTATTGGTAAAGACTCAGCTTTCAGTTGCACTGGAAGCTTGAAGGTCACACAAATGTCACAATAACATTTAACTACCAAAAAAAAAGCACTGTTTATTCAGCAACTGTACAAGTCAGACAGATTTGAGCACTATACAGATAAAACAAAAGCACTTAGAAATGAGCAAAATTTCTCATTTTCCAACTGCAGTTCAAAGTACTTTGTAAAAGTACTTGTAAAAGTCAGATTGAAATATCAATACCAGTAAAATATATTTAGTTTGTTTTGTTTCTTGATCAATGCAGCTTATATTTAAAAAAATTACACTTTGACAATATTAACATGGCTGACACAACGTATCTGCCACAGGAGTACGCTCAATGCTTCCTCCACTTAGCTGAAGGAAAGTAAATCTACCCACTTTGAGCGTAGGATTCCTTGTTTTAGTCACAGTGCTTTGAGAAACTTATAAATTGAAAGAAATAGGATTCATATTCTTACTAGATGATTCACCCTAAGATATAACTGAACACAGAAAATGTTTGAACTAAATAACCTATATTGCATTTGATGCTAATCATTCAACAGCCGAAAGATCAGCAGCTCTATGCTGCTGCAACAAAAGTATTTTTCAAATATGGAAAACTGACCTCCTCAGAACAATTTATTTGCTGCAGAGGAAGTACAGTGAAGTGATTGTACAAATATACAAATTTAGTCTGTCCATTCCATTTGGCTGCACTGCAATACAACCAGGCATTCAAACATTTCAGTTTTAGGCTTCTCTTCATTTGAGAAAACT
Organism: Ginglymostoma cirratum; assembly: GCA_024137785.1. NCBI lineage: Eukaryota > Metazoa > Chordata > Chondrichthyes > Orectolobiformes > Ginglymostomatidae > Ginglymostoma > Ginglymostoma cirratum. Next base: position 8,875,199 of record JAHRHZ010000087.1, on the reverse strand, counting down.
GGTTGACATGAAGTAGAATTGTTCATTTTCTGTAATGACATAATGGTCAATCACATAACTAGTCTGGCCAAACTTTGGAAAACTGCCAAAATGTGATACCCTCTTCAAAAGAGGAGGGAAGCAAAAAGCACATAACTCATGGCTGATCAGCTTAGCTCTACTGTTGGAAAAATATTAGAATCAATATGAAGGAGGTAGTAACAGTACATTTGGGAAATCATAATCCAGTCAAGCAGACTCAGCATGGCTTCATGAAAGGGAAATCGTATCTGACTAATTTATTGGAGTTTTGAGGCAGTCTCAACCAGATGGCTAAGTGGGAACCAGTAGATGCCTTGTATTTGGATTTGGATAGAAATGGCTAATGGGCTGCAAACAGTGAGTGGGGATAAGGGCTTTCTTTTTAAGGTTGGCAACATGTAAAGAGCAGGGCTCCACAGGGGTCAGTGTAGGGACTACAACTTTTTGCAATGTTCATTAATAACTTGGAGGAAGGAAGTGAATATACTGTAGCCAAATTTGCAGATGACACCAAAATAGGCAGAAAGGCAGGTTGCGAGAGGGATACAAACAATTTACATAAAGATATTGATGATTTAAATAAGTGGGCAAAAAGTCAGCAAATGAAGTATAATGTGGGAAAATGTGAAGTTATTCATTTTAGAAGGGGGAACAAAATAACAGTTATTTAAACTGAGAGAAAAATGCTACTATTAAAGTCATAAAGCTTTTTGAAATGGATGAAAATCTTCGTCAAAAAACACTTCTCTTCATTTCAGTATTGTTGAATCCAAGTTCTTCCAGGAAAGCAGCAACTTCCCTGAACTTACCAAAGTGTTAACATTACTATAAACTAACACCCTGGATAAAATAAGAAATATAGTTTGGTAATGGGATAATAATGTACAAGTATTTATTATGTATCACCAAAATTCCTTTTTAGCTTTTAATAATGTCATTTTAAGCAGGTTAATAGCTCCCGTAAATTAGAGAAGGAAAGTTGATACAATTGGCATTTCGTATTGCATGTATTACGCTCGTATTGCATGTCCCATTATTTGACTGTTGTGTTTCATTAAGTAAATCAAAGCATCCTCTCTCATTGAGTGCAAGAGGCAAAATAATTTGGACATTGTTTTCTGATAAATAATATGAATGACAAGTATTTGCATGACAACCATAAAACACTTAGACACTGCCACATAATTAAACAAAATACCCAAGCTTTCTTCAAAGCGTGCTTCTGAGAATCCTCAATCAGCTAAGCACTGCCATTGTCCAAGAAAGCTCTTGGCACTTTTTGTGGTTTCTTATTACAACTCCAGCAAGATTATCTGGGCTTTGTACATTAGAAACTCAACATGCCCATTGCATGCCAATAAGCATCAGAGGGGCAATGTTAGAACAGGAACTTCCAACATCCTCAACTCTAATCTCTCAATTGGCACAGGCAGGATTGATAACAGTATGTCCAGTGAAGGTGCACCAGCTGCTCAGCTGTAGAAATGGGCTTTACAGGATGCAGTCTGAACCCCAAAGACAGTGTATCTGATCTCTTTAACATACCCCATTTTAAAAGCAAGGTCAACTCTTTGCCAGTTAGAGAGGAAAACCTAACCCCAGTCCTGAACTGACATCAGGTAAGTAATCTTCTTGGCCTTTGAAAGAAGATACTTACATGGAGCTGAATTTTACACTCTTCCACCATTCAAAGGCGATGTGGCACATTTGATCCATTGGGAGAAAACTGTCATCTACCTGTCCAGCCAACCCTAAACCTGTTGAAAAGTTACAATGGGGTACCTGCCATTAGGTATTGAGCTCGTAGTAAATGAGTAGTCCATTAAAGGCCTTAGTGCACAGGTATATTCCCAATCCATGCAGCCTGAGAAAGCCTGAAAGCTTTAGCTGCACAGTTTGGTGTTGGGAAGTGGAGAGGAGCCTCCTATTTGGATCCCTTGGGAGAATTCTGGAATTCCCTCCCTCCACCACCCTCCTCTTTAAGCTTTCCCCGGCCTCCTGAACCTATCCCCGCACTTCTCACCAACACCAACACCAACCCCAACCCCAACCCCACCCCCACCCCCACCGCCAATGCCACCACCACCCTCCCCCGCTACCTCCCAAAACTTAGTTTGAATGGTTGGAAGCTCTCAAAGGTGGGACCTTTCTCCTGAGAAATGAATGGAGGTCTCCTGGTAGTACTTCATGCTGCTCTGAGCATCAAATTGTTGCACGGCACCCACTGGGTGCAAGACCAGGCTCCCTTATCCACTGAATTTTTAAACCTGGGTGGGGCAGGGACTATGGCACTCTGCACAACCCATAGCATTAAAAATACTTGTGTGGGGTGAAATCCAAACTAGGTAACCTCTTGACCTCATACTCAAACAGCAGAGATCAACAGCAGGCGTGATCCAAACTGGAATGTGGGATCATGGCTTCCAGATAGTTCAGGCTCAGGGAATTACACCACAGTTAACAGAAATAATTCTGCACAATGATAACATTGGATCGTTTACAAAATTCCATACCGTTTGAGATAAAAAGGGTTCTTAACTCTCCTGGGGCAGGATTTCAATTGCAACAGTTTGAAATTTCCATTTAGATTGTACCACATCTCTCCTGCCACTGTAGTAACTGATTAAAGCTTCAAGGAATGTGCACTTACTGTTAATGTTTTCTTTAAGTAAGGTGCTCCAGGTGATAGGAGTTCTTCATTAGTTACTGGTCTCTTCAACACTACAACATTAAACACCAGTAAGTGTTTACACACAGTATGTGAACATTTTTAAACTAAGACAGAAATGAAGCCCACCAAGACCTTTTTGGGCAATCTGTTAACACCTGTCAAGAGAGAATTATTTCTTATTAGTACAGTTATGAATAAAAGAGTCAATTTTATACAGTGAAATGCTATGGGAGAAAGATAAAGTTCACAACACAATGAATTATTTGGAATGCTGTGACTGCTGTTTGGATAAATTCCACAACTAAACAGGGCAGCGAGGGGGGCATTACTAATCTCACTTGAAGAACAGGCAAAGAAAACTTCAGAAACTTCTTTGACACCACGGCCTGTCTTAACGCCTGCTCAGCTGACCAGCTCAAATCAGACTGAAAGTTGTTTAAATATGCAGACAAGAATTTACACTAGCTGTAAGATACTGATGTAAAGACTGTTCCATAAACAGTCAGCTAACTCTTTGGGAGGGAAATTTTAAGCGATCTGAAGAAGCTAGATCAGACCACACTTCCCACTAACCAGAAAAAGGCCCAAACTGCCTCTGGCTCTCTCTTGCTCATTTAGTTCACTTGGCTGCCAGTTCATTTTAAATGAAGTCTAAACATGACAATAATGGCTTTAGATAGCCACACAAACACACCACTATGCACAGAATCTGGGTTAAAAATAAAAGATGCACCCCACATCCTTACAACTCCTGCATCTATACAACAACAACCTCACTACTGTAATAGAGCATCAGCCTGGGTCATCTACTCTGACAGCTTAAGACAACAGCCTTCTGGAATAGAGGCAAGAGTTTCACAAAATTAATGATGAGCCTTTTACTAGCCTCAAGAATTACTTCCTATGCTTTTTATAAACCTATTTTATCCTAATCAGCTTCTTCTGGAGCGAGTTGTCTGTTGAAAAATTATTGCAGTTTAGCTTCCGGATATAAATTGAATGAATCTTCTTACAATACTAAATAACAAGGCTAGCTTTGTCCACCATCCAAAGATGGTCGCCCATATGGTTTAGTTTTCTTCCATAAGATTTAAATGCTCCTAAAACTGTTATCTATCAAAACAATTCACTTCCAAAATGATGACAAAACATGTCTTGATACTTCTTAAGTATTTAAATTGACTGTTTTTGATCATTGCCTTTCTATGAACTTGATTCAAATATAAGTCAGAATCTGTGTCATTTAACAGGCTTTGCACTCCAGTACAGTCGTAGTTTTATTACACACAGTAAAGCTCAGAGACTTGGTGATCAGATTACAACCTACAGCATGCCAAGCACAGCCAGTAGGTGGAAGAGCATGAACAAGCACAGGGCTGTCTAATAAATAACTTTCAGGCAATAGTCAATGACATTGCTTCAAAACCAGCATATGAAGCTTCATTAATGTACAAAACAAAATAGAAAATAGGACATATTTTTGAAAACTTAATTAATGCCTATGAAACAATGGACAGTCTAACAAAACACTACGTTGACTGGATGTGGCAGCATTAACTGCATTATTATGAACCTATAAAACAAAATATTTCAATGGAAAGTAAATGACATTGACGCCTGAGATTAGGGATGATCACAATAGTTCCTATTGAATCAAGAAACATTTTTGAATGTTAAAGATTTGCTGTAAATACTTTTACAAAAAGACAAGCGAAGAAAAGTTCCACATCTGAAACTTACCTCATCAAATACAATGGACTCAATATTAATCCCTGTCCCCCTCAGCCCAATAAGTTAAACATGGGGTCTATAATTACAACATGCTAACATTATGTCAATATTACAACAGTGATTCATTCAGAACATTTGAGTGTTTGGTCATAGAATACTGGGACACTTAACATATTTAAATCATGCTCCCAAAATGCAGCCCAGGATTCAGGAAAATTAAAAAGGACTACAAAACCTGTCAGATGCACAGGTGCCTTTAGCATTTTTGGTTGGCCAAGAGGAGTCGGAGTTCTCCACAAGTCTCTCAAGGAAGCCCTAAGCTGCATCTCAGCCCTGATCATGGGCCTTCTTTTATCGCTACCTATGCAGATCTCTGTGCCTGTCCTGATTCTTCAGATGCAGTTGCCTGCTTCTGAAGTTCATTTCCTGAGGCTCGTCAGGAAATGTACAAAAATTGTCAATGAAATCCTCCTGTTAATTTAAGCAAGGCCCTGGAGAATAAAAGGAATTCCACTTTTACCCCTAGTATAGCTACCCAGCCCAAGTGAAAGGAGCGAAGTCAGAGGGACAATCCTTGGAGGTCACAGCAAGGATTTGACTTCCTTGATCACAAAGATCTGCATGGGAATTCTGGTACACACAGATTAAAGTAAATGGCAGACAACCTAGACTTGAATTGGATACTGGAGGAGAAATTTTAATTGATTTGGATGTTAGGCTCAAATTGAGGTAAGGAATCCTCAGACTATCCTTTATTAAATTCTGGGTTTGGGAAGTACAAGAATTAGATTAAGAAGCTAGACACGTTGCTACACTTCACTACTGTTATAATGATGGTACAACTGAAATCTAGCTTGATAAATTATACTGCTTTGAGTCAATATGGTTGTCATTCACTAAAGCAGGGTCATGCAAGGCAACAGAGTTCCTTTAACAGCAGAAGCACTTTACACAAAAGATGTTAAAATAAATCCAAATATAGAACACAGTTTAACAGATCTTAAAGTACACTGCAAAACAAAATCTCATGTATTCTCCAACACCATCGCTTTACAGTAGTTCAGATCTAGATACATTAACCTACAGTATCAAATCTTTAAGGTTTCAATTAAATGCTTCTCCCCAGTTTTATCCTCTGACAAGTCTTCTTACATGGATACCTACAAAACTGAACACAGACTTTTTCACTCTAAGTAATTTTTCTATTTCTAACCAAACAGTCCTGGTTTGGAAGTTTCACAAGGTTTTTTCTTCATAAATGGAAAAGTAACTGAGCTTTCCCTGATTTGCTCTTTCCTCCTTTCTAGGAGAAAAAAACCATACTTGCTTTTGACTCCAGTCATGTCTCCTCCAAAACTGCTCTTAAAGATTGCAAGCTCAATCCTTGATTATTTTCAGCCAAAAGCAAGCCAATGTCTTCCAATATTTACTCCATGTCATAAACCCCGTAGTATAAATTAACAAACAAACAAACTTCCATTAACAGTCCAGTGTTTCACAGTCAGTTGACACATACAAGATTTGGTAAATGTTCTGGAATCATGTAGAATCTGAACTCTTCAGATGAACAGTCACCAGATCCAAAACATTAACTATGCTTTCTTCCCACAAATGCTGCCAAACCTGCTAAGTTTCTCTAGCAATTTCTGTTTTTGTTTCAGATCTCCGGCATCCACAGTTCTTTGCTTTGTTTTTGAGGTAGGTAAGAATATCAGATCACATGAAACTGGAACCTGAATCTATTAGGCTCCACGTAAGCTATTCTTTCTTGTCATCTTCTACATGTAGTCATGCTGTTCACTCAAAAGTGTGTAAGTCCTGCATTGGTCCAATAGGTGCCCTGTTGAGCATGCCACCAGCCAACAACCCATGAATCAGGCAAATAATCAGTCATCACGAAATTTGTATGCTGCTTGTGTATGAAGACTCCTGATAAGTTTCCCAGGGATAATAACCTGAGTTCTAAACAAAGACAGAAGTCACACAGCACCAGGTTATAATACAACAGGTTTATTTGGAATCACACAAGCTTTCAGAATGTAGCCACTTCGTCAGGTGCAGTGAGAGAGCAGGCAAACAGACACAGAGTTTATAGGCAGAGAGATAAAGGGCAGAGAGATCAAAAGATCATATAACTGGTGTGAGTGGAGTGTCAGATGATAAGTCTCTGCAGGTGACCATGAGTGTTAGATGTGTGTAAAGTGTTTATAAAGTCAATGTTAGTGCTATGCTGTCATGACAATCAGGCAGAGCCATAGGAATATACAAAAGGTGAAAGCTCAGGTCAGACACTGAATTGTAGGTCTGAGGCTTTGTTCAGAATCTGTCTCAGAGTATTAACCTGGAATCAGGCTGGTTTTATTCTGAAAGCTGGAATTTATAAGATGCCACACTGACTGACTGTGATAACAAACTGTGTTTTTTTGAAAAAAGTAGAATATACCTGCAAATAAACAAACATCTTGGATGAAATGATTCACCCCATAGATTTGTGTGCGTGTGTGTGTGTATGTGCGCGTGTGTGTGTGAGAGAGAGTGTGAGGACAGTGAAGAGAGAGAGGAAGAGAGAAAGTGTGTGGGTGTGTGTTTGTGTGTGTGTATGTGAGAGAGAGTATGTGTGCGTGAGTATATCTGAGTTCTATACAATGTATAACTTTAAGTTTAATTTGTATTTCTTTACTGTGATGTGTTAAGAAGGAGCAACAGTGTTCTAATTTCATTTTTGACTTCTGTGAGCGGTGGAGGGTTGTTTGGAAAGTGGTTTACATGCACTTTAATGAGACTTTCTGAAAAAACATCTTGAGATGAATTGTTCAGTGCTTTAGAAAACAAAGAGTAGAGGAGGGAAAAAATGGGCTGTTACAAGGTTTCTTAGGACACAGGAGGGCAGAGACAGAAAAGTTCTTTTGGTAAACCATTAATCCAGAAGATCAGTGAGTGTGCAGGTTTCTTTCAAAGAGAAGCAAGTCATTCAGAGAGTAAAGACTGATAATATCAGCAGTGCAGTTTAGCTGTTTCCAAAAAAGTTAGGGCAGAAGTCATCCTGAGTGGCTTTAATGTTAATAAGAGAAAAGGTCCAGAAATAGGTGTTATGGTGTCAGAGAGGAGGACATTCTACAAGGCTACTGAATGCATGAGTTTAAGGAACATACGTTGAAGAGTAAGTTAGCTGTGATACCAGCTTGTTTAAAGGTCTCATGAAGAGATATTAATGAAAGGAGACGACATCGAATGAATGAAGAATTTGTCCAGAAAGAAACTAAGTACAGCTATGCCAAGTGAAGAAGGAACTATCAGGTGAAAACAGGGTGACAATTCACTGTGGTTTGAGCATCTGAGAGGTTGTTGTTGAGCATAAAAGGGTAAAAATTTTATTGTTGATATATTAAATAAGGCCATTTCAAATAGTTCTTGTGCAATGCAAAATAGTTAATTTTTTATCCTTTTAAGAGAAATCAAATACACTGAATATACTCACAAGTGACTGCCAAAGACTAACCACCAGAATATAAAAAAATTGCTAAAAATAAACTTAGTCTCTCAAGCCAGGTTTCATTCTAGAATCTGACTTGTCCAGTACTACCATCAGTGGGAATCATAATACTTGCCTCATTGTGGCTTTGTGCAGATAAAACATGCCACGAAAATGGGTGCAGATCAATTATTAACCCAGTTTAATAAAGGGCTTTGAATTATTGCAGCACATTGGTGATCTGCACAGATGAGGATTTTAACAAGCGGAAAATGAGACTCAAAAATTAGACATTACAACAAAATAATGATTTAGGCATCCAACATCACAGATTATGTAGATAAACAAGGCTTTCTTTGTAGAGGGGGGAGAGTCAGTGTCCATGGTCAAGCCAAGATTTTATTAAACCACCCAAAGTAATGTTGTTGAGAACCATAAGTATTTCTGGAAGACCATGAATTAAACACTGTTCTATATGCATCATTATTTTGCAATTCCGTAAATAGTCATGGAGTCTTGCAGCACAGAAACAGACCCTTCGGCCCAACTTGTCCATGCTGACCAGGTTTCTTAAACAGAACTGGTCCCATTTGCCTATCTTCGGCCCATAACCCTCAACATTTCCTATCCAGATGCCTTTTAAATGTTGTAATTGGATTCGCCTATATCACTTTCTCTGGCGGCTCATCCTAAAAATGCACCACCTTTTTGTGTGGAAAATGTTGCCCCTCAGGTCCCTTAAAAATCTTTCCCCTCTCACCTTAAACCTCTAGACTTGGGCTTCCTTACCCTGGGTAAAAAACTTTGGCCATCCACCTTATCTGTGCCCTTCATGATTTTATAAACCTCTATAAGGTCACCACTCAGCCTCCTACGCTCTAGGGGATGAAGTCCCAGCCTAATCAGCCTCTCCTTATAACTTATACCTTCCAGTCTTGGTAACGTCCTTGTAAACATTTTTGAACCCTTTCTATAGCAGGGCGGCCAAGACTGTACACCGTACTCCAAATGTGGCCTCACCAATGTCTTGTATAGCCATAACGTGACTTCCCAACTGTTATGCTCAATGTTCTGACCGATGAATGCAAGCTTGCCAAACACCTTCTTCACCACCCTGTCTACCTGTGATGTCACTTTCAAGGAACCAAGTACCTGCACCACTAGATCTCTCTGTTCGTCAACACTCCCTCCGGCCCTACCATTAACTTGTAAGTCCTGCCCTGATTTATCTGACCAAAATGCAATATCTCACATTTATCTGAATTAAAGTCCATCTGCCATTCCTTGGCTCACTGGCAGAGTTCATCGAGGTCCTTTTGTACTCTTAGGGAACCTTCTTCACTGTCCACTATAACGCTGCTTTCGGTGTCTTCCATAAACTTACTAACCATGCCTTCCATTTTCTCATCCAAATCATTTATAAAAATGACAAACAACGGTGGATGCAGCACCAATCCTTGCGGCACACCATTGGTTATAGGGCTCCCATATGAACAACAACCCTCTGTCTCCTACCATCAAGCCAATGTTGTATTCAATTGGCTAACTATCCCTGGATCCCATGTGATCTAACCTTACTAAAATGAAAAGAAAGATCTTATTCATAAAGATTATATTGATAGCCTGGTGATCTCATGAAGACCAGAATAGGGAGATGGAGATGTGAAGGGATTGGATATTTGAGGCTGTTAATCTGGGGAAGAGAATGATGGGTGCTGCAGCAACTGTATAGAAATGTCAAGAGTGAAGAGCTGCAAGCTAAGACTGGAGCAATATTTTAGAAAAAAACAGGGACAGGAGAAGCATTGTATGAGCAGGAAATTGAGAAGGGCATGTTGCAGGAGATTTTGGAGAATTGAAACCAAAAGATAGAGGAGATAACAGAAGAAGATAGACTAGAGTGGGCCAGAAAACTGCACACTCAGGAGCTCAGTTCTGAAGCAATGCCAGAACATGCACACAGAAAATGTGTTTTTTTTTTAAACTGATATAATGCAGAAGAAACAAAACGTGGTTATATAAGTACCTCAGAGGCCGAGCAAAGAGTCCGGCCTCAGCTCACAACAGCTGAGAGCAATGAATGAATTAAAGTTGTTACTTTGGGATTCACTGCAGATTTCTGTACAGGGAATCCACTTCCTTGGCCCAGTTAAATTTCTAGCCTCAGTTAAAGCCAGAAATGAATGGTTTTGAAATGGGCTTGTGTCAGGAAATAGATCTTTCAGAACATAAACCACCCAAACCAAACTCTCTCCTTATGTAGGTTAAAATTCAGCCCACAGACTTCTACAGTTCGGATCGCGAATAAAGAAGTCAGCAAGTATTGAGAATGATACAAGTTTTAGCTACATTTTTAAGTATCTAAGCTTAACTCCAGGTGCTTGTCCCTCCCGGAGGAAACATAAAACATGATTTTAGTAGCTTGATTGAATTCAACAGGGCAGTCACTTAGTGACACTGAGGTAAGCGGTTAGCACAAAAACAGAAGATCTTGATCAAACCCATGACTCTATTCTTCCATTAAAATAAATTATGGCTAATCAGTACGTCAAATCCGTTTTACTACCTTTGCAATAGTTCCCTGAGACTCTTACTCAAAAGAATCTATGAAGCTCAGAACAAAACATTTCAATCAGCCCAGCCTCCACAGCTTTTTGGGTAATGATGCCATGGGTGGGGATGTGCAATGAGAGAACAATTCCATGTTGTTACCACCCTTCATGTGAAGAAATGCTGAATCGCCCAAATTTGAAGACTAATATTATGCAATATTGTTCTGGATTCCCCCACAAGTCAAAATAGCATTCCTTCATTTACTCAATTGAATCCTTTAGTCATTTTAAATAATGCTATCATCCTTAAGCTTCTACACTGAAGGGAATACAAAGCTAATTTAAGCAAAAAGGTCTCAATATTCAGCCCAGTTAACCTGTATCATTCTGATGAATCTGTGCTGCTGCAGCTTCTTTAATGCCATTATATCCTTAAGACTTTTGGGTACATTGTAAAATAATGAGCTCTCAGCCTGTCATTTTTTACACATCTAATGCCATGCATAAAAATGGGCTGAAGTTAGAGTTGCCTACTTTTGGAAAGTGCTTTCCCAGTATAGCAAGACTGGCATTTGCTGCTGATCCCAATTGACCTTGAACTAATTGGCTCTCAAGACTGTTTCAGAGGGCAGTTAACAGTGACTCACATTGCTTTGGAGACACAAATCACATGTAGTCCAGACTAGGTAAGGTCAGCAGATTGTCTTCCCTATAGGACACTTCTGGACTATGTGAGTCTTTACAAAGTTTGAAAATGGTTACATGATCTAACTTTAATTGCAGATCTCATTGAGTTTAAATTCATCACCTGCTATGGTGTGATGTCCCCAGAGCAACAGCCTGGTGGCCTGGATTACCAGCCCAGTGGCACTGTCACTACATAACCGTCACTTTTCCTGGTGTATGAAATGTGTCATAACTGAATGCGTATACCGAATTTACTTACATTACTGCTATTGTAAATTTAGATTGCACCGCTCTCACCTGATTTAGGGTTACACTCCACTGAAGGCAAGCAGGCAAGGCTGGGAGCTGTATTGTAAAAGGTTGCACTTCCTGTTACAGCAGACGTAATGCTGCTGCGGCGCACAGCTGACACCACCTTTATCTCTTTGTTTGTTTGCACTAGAAATAGCAAGAAACAAGTTATGAATTCTTGGCAATTGCCACCTATAATCACAGATTTATTCCCATCACTTGTGTCATAGCCACACGATTACCTGATTTAATTTGATCATTAGGCCATTTGATCAAAGCTGAAAAGCTACAGAGGTCTCTTCCAGCAGGCAAAGTAAAGGCAGCAGGAAGACAGATTGACCTAGGTGTAGTTAAATGATGGATATCACAGAGTAGTAGCAGGTGAGTTACTATAGCCGTGTGAGGACAATGCAAGACAGATGAGGTTGACATAACAAGACAGCAAAACTCTTGGCAGGAGTAGCTACAAATAGCAACCTGGAAGGTAACATCCAGGAATATATCTGATCCACTGAAGAATTAAGTGTTTTTGAAAATTGAAGAAGGATGCTTGTGTGTACCACTAAACATGCTCTCCTATTTTTCTTGGGCTTTCAGTCTAACTCATGCATTTGCTGGTAATAATGGTATTCTGGATCAAAGGGGCATAAATCATTCTACATTCAAATTTTACAGTACAGAAGGGCACTTTTCTGCACCTGCTTTTTCAAAGAGCAATCCAGTAAGCACCACTGCTGTGCTTTCTTCCCAGATTCTTCTACAAAATAGTTTTTTTGCAGAAGTTGATGCATTTCCTTTTTACACATTATCATGGATTCACTTGTGAAGGCATTCCTAATAGAAAATAGAAAATTTTATGTCCCAACTAGGGTCTCTGCAAAAAAAATTTCAACTTTACGTCTAGTTCTTTTTTCTGTTGATCTTAAATTCATAGAATGATGTGTTGCCTCCCTAGTGCCAGGATCAAGGATATCTTGGAGAGGGTGCAGAATATTCTCAAAGAGGAGAGGGACCAGCAGGAGGTCATTGTACACATTGGAATAACAACTTAGGAAGAGAAAAAGATGAGATGCTGAGGACAGAATATAGTAAGTTAGGCAGGAATTTAATAAGGCAGTCCTTGATGGTAGTAATATCTGGATTACTCCCACTGCCACGAGCTAGTGAGGGTAGGAATAGGAAGAATAGACAGATGAATGTGTGCCTGAGGAGCTGGTGCAGGGGAGAAGGATTTTCATTTTTGGATCATTGGAATGTCTTCTGGGATATAAGTGACCTGTACAAGGAGGATGGATTGCACCGAATTGGAAAGGGACTAATATACTGGTGGGGAGATTTGTTAGAGCTGCTTAGGAGGATCTAAACTATCTGTAAGAATAGTAGGATAGATATGGTAAGGGATTTTAAATTTCCAAACATAGACTGGGACTGCCATAGTGTTAAGGGATTGGATGGAGAGGAATTTGTTCAGTGTGTAAAGAAAGTTTTCTCATTCAGTACATGTATGTACCTACTACAGAAGGTGCAAAACTTGACCTATTCCTGGGAATAAGGCAGGGCAGGTGACTGAGGTGTCAGTAGGGGAGATCTTTGGAGCCAGTGACCATAATTCTATTAGTTTCAAAATAACAATGGAAAAGGATAGACTGAATCTAAAAGTTAAAATTCTAAATTGGAGGAAGGCTAATTTTGACAGTATTATGCAAGAACATTCAAAAATTGATTGGAGGCAGATGTTTGCAGGTAAAGGGATGGTTGGAAAATAGGAAGCCTTCAAAAGTAAGATAACAAGAGTCCAGACTCAGTACCCTGTTAGGGTGAAGGGCAAGGCTGGTAGGTGTAGAGAATGCTGGACGACTAGTTAAATTGAGGCTTTGGTTAAGAAAAAGAAGAAAGAATATGTCAAGTATAGACAGCAGAGATTGAGTGAATCCCTAGAAAAGTATGAAAGCAGTAGGGGTATACTTAAGAGGGAAATCAAGAGGGCAAAAAAAGGGGACGTGAAATAGCTTTGGCAAATAGGGTTAAGGAGAATCCAAAGGGATTCTGCAAATACATTCAGGACAAAAGGGTAACCACCGACATAATAAGGCCCCTTAAAGATCAGCAAGGCCGTCTATGTGTGGAACCGCAAAAGCGGGTGAGGGGGGATACTAAACAAGTATTTTGCATCAGTATGTACTGTGGAGAAGGATATGGAAGCTAGAGAACTTGAAGCTGGGTCCACTGCTTTTCGTCATTTATATATATGATTTGAATATGAACGTAGGATTAGTAAGTTTGAGGATAACACCAAAATTGATGGTGTACTGGACAGCAAAGAAGGTTACCTCAGAGTACAATGGGATCTTGATCAGATGGGCAAATGGGCCAAGGAGTGGCAGATGTATTTTAATTTAGATAAACATGAGGTGCGGCATTTTGGTAGGGCAAATCAAGTTGGACTTATGCACTTAATGGTAAGGTCCTGGGGAGTGTTGCTGAATAAAGAGTTCCTTGAAAGTGGAGTAGCAGGTAGCTAGGACAGTGAAGGAGGTGTTTGGTTTGCTTGCCTTTATTGGTCTGTGCATTGAGTATAGGAGTTGGGAGGTCATGTTGAGGCTGTACAGGACATTAGTTAGGCCACTTTTGGAATACTGCGTGCAATTCTGGTTTCCCTGCTATAGGAAATATGTTGTGAAACTTGAAAGGGTTCAGAAAAGATTTACAAAGATTTTGCTGAGGTTGGAGGGTTTGAACTATAGGGAGAGGCTGAATAGGCTGGGGCTATTTTTCCTGGAGAGTCAGAAACTGAAGGGTGACCTCATAGAGATTTATAAAATCATGAGGGGCATGGATAGTCAAGGTCTTTTTTCCCCCATGATGGGGGAGTCCAAAATTAGAGGGCATAAGTTTAAGGTGAGAGGGGAAACACTTTAAAGGGACCTAAGGGACAACATTTTCACACAGATGGTGGTGCGTGTATGAAATCTACCAGAGGAAGTGACGGAGGCTGGTACAAATGCAACGTTTAAAAGGCATCTGGATGGGTATATGATGAAGGGTTTAGGCCCGAAACGTCAAGTTTTCCTGCTCCTATGATGCTGCTTGACCTGCTGTGTTCATCCAGCCCCATGCTTGTTATCTAAGGTTTAGAGGGATATGGGCCAAATGCTGGAAAATGGGACTAGATTTATTTAGGATATTTGGTCAGCCTGGACAAGTTGGACCTAAGGGTCTGTTTCCATGCTATACATCTCTATGACTCTATATCCGCATGTTGCCAACTCACTGACCACTACAACTCAACTTCTGATATCCATTTTTAGGTGCACACTTTAACTAATGAATTGCTAATACGAATTTTATACATCTTCCAACCAGGTCAAAATCAGTTGCTAATATTGAAAACAATGGAAGATCTTTCACAGTTTGATAAGAAATTACAGTATCATATGGTAAACTAACCAAAATCAGAACAAACTTTAAAATGAAAAATGGTTCCAAAAGCAATAATTCTAAAAAAAATTTGCAGATTCACATTTAAGCAATGAAGCAAGCAAACTTTACATCACAAGCACAAACAGGCACACAAGTATAATTTTAAACCGGAATCTACTTTACAGATCTTTTGCAAAAATTTATGTATTTCTTTTTTAAACATTATATGGATTCAAAGTTTTTTCAGAAGATTTGTAGCTCAGGTTGTGGATGAGATTGTAGACTTGCACACTGGGCCAGAGTGTTTGGTTGCAGATATTTCATCACCCTGTTCAGTAACATCGCCAGTGCGCCTCTGGTGAAGCGTTGGTGTTCTGTTCCACTTGTTATTTATATGTCTTGGTTTGCTGGGGTGGTTGGCATTACTTCCGGTTCTGTTTTTCAGTGTTTGTATACAAACTCCGGCTCGGCGAGCAAGTCTACAACCTCATTATAAAGATTTACTTGCAAAGGGATCTCTACTAGGACATTGTACGTCAGAACTAGTATCTCTGCAAAGGTATCTTCTCGAAAAGCCTTCTACCTGAAAGAAAACTTGAGCCGTCTTGTTCAGGATTCAGCTTTCGCAGACAAAATGGGCTGTCATGAGATTCCTGTGCTGTCCCTGAATCTTCGCTCAACAGCTCAGTGAGTCTTCGCCTCCGACGAAAGTTTAAGCGGAACTGATATAATAAGTTGCTGTCAAAGAAATGGTGACGATTGGAGACTGCAAAACAACAAACCATTGCTCAGTCAAAGCAGTCTGGTTACTTTAGGTTCTTCCATTTCTAGTCTTATACTAGTGTTTCACAATTGAAGATCCTAACACAGCGTAATTTACAGTGGTCTTTCACTTCTTAAACCTGGATAACAATCCAACCCAGACAGGTGAAATAAAAGTCACATTGTTACAGTGTTTGTAAGGGTCTCATCAGAAATAAACTTGTGTTTGAGTTCCTAGTGGATCCAAACTCAGAGAACAAAACAGCCCCTCATTTGACACAAACTTGACAATCCACCTTAGGCAAAGTACCTTATGTGGCATTTAATGTATTTTGCCTCACCTGGAAGTGTTTCACTGTGGCGTATGTATTTCCATATTCAATATGTAGAAAAAAATCAAACCACATCATTCTTTTCACTGAGTGGAGGGAAATCTAGAACTCTAAAAGCAAGTGCTATAAGTTTGGGTGGGAGGCCACAACATTAAAAATGGCAAACCCAACTCCTACTCATCACAAACTCACTGATTTTGGTTTTAATGGATGTAGGACGATTAAATTAAACTGACAATTAAAAATTTTCAACAACCTGTGGTATATCCATGTACCCAGGGTCTTATTTTTCCAGACTTCCTGTCGAAAAAAAAACACCTTATTACACCTTCTGCTGCCTTTTCACCTCCAAGCTAATATCAGAACATAAATTCTGCAAAAAATGAAATTTTCTTATGCGGGATCAGCAAGGGTTCTGATCGCTTCAGTATTTACTTTAAAGGATATATTTTGTTGCAGTTAGTGCTCAACCTTAAATCTTTCTGTACCAGATATCAAGGAATACAGCACCATATCAACTAGTAGTTATTAAACTTGTTTATCAAATATGAAATAGTATTGGCTCTTAGCCTATAAATAATATGTCCAAACTTGCTGTGACAGTATTTGCATATTTTGGAAAACTGAACTTTTTCTGGATCAGGCAGGTAAACATTCAGAGTTGCCAGATTTTAACAGAAGGTGAAAGGAGTAGTGAGCCCAGAGGGTTTAATGTGGGAGCAGCAGGCAGTGAAGCTGATCAAAGTAGCTAATAAGTTCTGTCTTTAGCAGAAGTTTATGAAAAGGTCCTGCTAGGGGGGCCAGAAATGACCACTACGTCCATGATCGGTTACAGTTGTCAGGGGCGACTGGCACAAAACATCTTCCTCTGCCATTGCCAGACCCACTGCAGGTTGGGGCCAGTGACAAAATGTCTGCCTCACGAAGCATCCTGTCTCTGCAGGCAGGTGGGAACAAGTTGGGAACAAGAAATTTCACCTACAAGGCTACTGAACCATTATTTCTGGAAGCACATCCTGCATCCACTTTGGAGCTTTGATCGATTAAGCCCCATCAGTTCACCCTCTCTTCTACAGCAATCATCCTCTGATGCCCTGTCACTCCATCCTCTCCTCTTCAGCAATTATCCTCTGATACCCCTTATTCCACCCTCTGCTCTACAGCAATCATCTTCAGATGTCCCTTCACTCCACCCTCTCCTCTACGGTAATCATCTTCTGGGATGTCCATCGCTGTCCAGCTTCAGCACCATGTCCAAGCTTCCTCCAGGCCATCTGGGAATGGTAGGAAGTGCTCTTCTGGAGGTGACAATAGAAGATCATCCCTATTTAACAGGCCTGGATAGAGATCACTGACAGGGTGAACATCCATCAAGTCCAGCACCACAAAAGGCTCAATGACATCCTCTGATCTACTGGCGATTTGGCATTGCATCAAAGGGCTTACACAAAGGTACTAAGCAATGGAAATTTGTGAGTGAAGAGAGAGGACCAGCTGGAGAATGTGTGGTCATCCTCAACAACACATGGTACCAGAGATCAGACTGTGTGTGTTACATGTGCATTATAAGGCGTGTGGATATCAGTTACAATGTGGGGAAGGATGTGGAATGGGAATCCACGAGGAAAACAGAAGGAGGTGTCTCTTGACAAGCCATTAAATCTCCATATTTGCATATAGGATTACAAGATCTTCAAAGCTAAATAGAGACCCAAGACAGGAGAAACAGTTCTAGAGTTGAAGGTTTCGACACCATGTGAGGCCAGCACCAGGGTGCAGGGGCAGCTGTTCCATTTTACTTTGGCCAGGCAGCAAGTTGAGAATATTCTGACCTGCTGCTGAAATAGTGATACCTTGTGTGGATGGTATTGAAGGCCACCCAAGCTTCAAGAGCAGGTTTAACACCAGCATGTGAGTAACAAGGCTTCCTCCCAAGAGTGACTAGTGATTGCTAGGGAGAACTTGATTCTGGAACTAGGGATACTGCGGATGCTGGAAATCTGAAATACAGAGAGAAATGGTTGGAAAATTCCACATCTAGAGTATAGTATAGGTTACCTTATTTAAGGAAGGATGTAAGTGCATTATAAGCAGTTCAGGGAATGTTTACTAGACATACCTGGAATGTGTCTGTTATCTAATGGGGAAAGGTTGGACAAGCTAAGCTTGTATCCACTAGAGTTTCGAAGAGATAGGTGTGCCTTGATTGAAACATGCCAGATGTTAAGCAGTCTTGACAGGATAGATATGAAGGAGATGTTTCCTTTAATTGGAGAATCTAGAATGAGGGGTCACTGTTTGAAAATAAGGGGTTGCCCATTTAACATAGAGATGAGGAGAAACGGTTTCTCACAGGGTTGAGAGCTTTCTGAATAGCTTTCACTGCCTTTCAGAGAAGTGAGAATATTTGAACCAGTTTAAGGCAGAGAAGAATAGGTTCATGACAAGCAAGATCGTAAAAAGTCATCATGGGTTGTCACCAATGTGGAGTAACCAAATCAACATGATCTTATTAAACGGTGGAAAGTGGCCAACTCCTGCTCCTGATTCATGTGCTTGTATCTATCATACAGCTTATATGCATGAGGCCTGAACTACATTGGTCTAACCACGGATTTTGTATAGCAATGTCTGGACACGGAGGAGCGAATCACCTCCCTCTCGGTGGCCATTGTACTTAGGGATACATGGAAGTGCCACTAAGCACAGAGAGGTAGGAGGACTGCCAGCCTGCTGCCCAGTTGTACTCTCAGGGCAATGTCTGGGTGAGCAGCTGCTTCCCAACCCCCAGCCAGTGATCCCAGGGTCCTAGGTAGACAGGCATAGGAGGGTACTCCTGCATCTATGCCCTAGACCCCAGTTGGTGAGACCTCAAAACTTCAAACTACTGGACAATGGTCACCAAGGTAATTGTACACAACCAGGGCATTAGACTCAGTAGTCTGCCTCAACCAGAGCTGCTGTAAGAGGAAAGTTGAGATGTTTTGTCACTTCACCGTCTCTGTAAATCCATAAAGTCAGTGTGACAAAAGTAGGCAAAGATGTAAGCACCTGGATAGATATGGCGTTCACCAATCTGGCAGGTGCAGTTGACCAACCCGTGACCCCACCCCCCAACCCACCTACTATCACCTTGATCTTACCCCAAATTATCCCCGAGCCTCAAACCATCACGCATGACCCAGGTGCCTGCCATCATCCTGGAATCTCCCTCCCTCATCCGTCACCTGACCTCAGTTTCCCTCAACCTTTCCTGAAAGACCCATGACTTGCCCTCCATCAAGGTTCAGATCCTTCCCATACTATATATTCTCTCTGAACAGCTTAGGAACGATGTTTTGCCATTCTGCCTTGGGTTACTACTTCCATTGTTGCAGTAATTGTTCGCGTTAAACAGCCCAATTCCAGCTGACACGACACCGCTGTTCAGCTCAGGAGATTGTTGGAAGACCTCAATGGTGGCCTTAGCGATATTCTCCAACAATGAACTCATCTCAGCAAATGATGCTGGGCCAGGTACCTTCATGCATTGTTTGATCATGAGCTGGAGCTCTAACGATGATTGTCTCAAGGTGTGTTACAGTTGGCTTCCTTGGACAAAAGAACCAGAACTCTCAAACAACAGTGCTAATCTTAGAGGTCAGAGGCTGGCTACATTTGGACATCACTTGCCAGCCAAAGTATTCCACCATTCATAATTATTGGTCCTGATCATCACTATTCCTTTCCATTCACCGTCCCTATTTCATCCTTGCTGTTACTCAACCATCCAGCCTCTCCTGATCCTCTATCTTGTGCCACTGATTCAACAAAGACATAACCTTAGCTCAGATCCAAAGGGTGATCAACATCATTTGGTGTAGACACAGAAGTTGTCAGGAAATGGGAGACAAGAGCTTCTCAATCAGATTAACATGGTGAAACCAAAATTTTGGATTGTACTTAACAAAGTCCCCCACCCTGGTTACTACTTGCTTCCAGAGGCCTCATTAGATTTAGCAGGCTGGGAGGAAACACGTGTCAGTTCAAAGTTAAATGACCAAATTTAAGAGTGGAGAGTAGATATAAAGCTCCTGGGAGAGGTAGGATGGGATAAAGTAAAAGCAAATTGTGAAAATGCAATGCTTAACCTTAACACACTGGAACATAGTAATTCAATGTAGACCTGACAGAATGGGGAATATGGAGATGTGGGACTTAGTGAGAAATAGGATATTGGTGACTCCATCTATCATTATAATACACAAGAAATATCCAATAAAAAGATATATGTAATGAAAATCCGTCACTGCTAGGGTTTTCTCACCATGCTGAATGATTCCATGTTCAAGCTCTCTACGGCACAGCTCCACTGCTTCCTTCCTTGATGAAGCTTCCCCTTCCTTTATTAGCCAGTCAATGATTTCACAGCCCAACACTGCACGCTGGTACTTCAATCCATTTTCTTCTTGTAATTTCATGATTGCATCCTCAGAGCTTAAAAGCCTGTTAATTGTGATGCAACAATTGTGCAGAGGGGTAAAAATCCTAAAATTACTATTGTTTAGAAGCTAGAATAGTCTAAATCATTCTCTTAATGGGCATCAACCTGTGCTAACCTGATAGAAAGCATGAGCTCAATAGGCACATGAATTGTTGCTCTTCTGGCTGGGATTCAAGTAACACCAAGTCCAAAACAAGTTGAGCAACCTCCTGTAATCTGGAAAGCATATGCCCATTAAAAAAAACACACATATCAGTCTGAGCTAGTTGCTGCGTATTTGTAATACATGAAAGCTGAACGAACACTATTAATTACCCTTCATGCAATAACAGACATCTCCAAATAAAGAAAAAAATTGATTTATTGGCAGATTTTGCTATGACTTTAAAGTCTGCAAGGTGCTGACTTTATCATTGGTTAGGTAAGATAATAGGGTAATACAACACAGAAGGAGGTTATTCAACCTATTGTGCATCTGGAAAGCTCTACCAAAATCTGCCAATCAATCTCATGCTCTTTCCCACAGCCCTCTGCATGTTATTCTTCAAGTATTTACCAACTTTCTTTTAAATGTTACTAATGAATTCAATTTCATCACACTTGCCGGCAGCACATTCTGGATCACAACAAATCGCTAAGTGAAACATACTTCATGTCACCTTTGGTTCTTTTGCCAAATTGTTTTGTCTCTTCTGGTTACCAGGTCTCCTGTGACCAGAAACAGTTTCTCCTTCTTCATTTTATCAAGTATGCTTATAACTTTGAAAACTCCAAATTAACTCTTAACCTTCTTTGCTCTAACAACACTTTTCAAATCTCCCCACATAACTGAAATCCTTAATCTCTGGTAAATCACCTTTGTGCCATTGCCAGGTGCTTAAATCCTTCCTAAAGTCTGTTGCTCAAAATTGAACATACCACTCCACCAGAAGCCTAACAAGTATTGGATGCCTTGCTTTTATAATTATTCCTCTGCCAACAAAACCAAACTTCCATTGTCTTTTTCGATTGCCTCAATGTATTCAATCATCTTCAAAGATTTGTGTTTATAGCTCTCTCAGATCACTTTGTTCGAGTGCCCCCTTTAAAATTGTACCGTATAGTTTTTATAACATCTTCTAACTCTTCTGACCAAAATGAATCATTGCTCACTTTCCTGTCGTACATTTCATCTGTCAAGTCTACCTATGTTATCCATCTAAGTCCCCCTGCAGTTCTTTCCTTTCTTCTTCATTGTTTACCAATTTTCTATCTTTTTCAAACTTTGAAGTTACATTCTGTATTCTCAGTCCAAGTCATTAATAAATATTAAAAAAAAGCGACCCTACCATCCCCAGGCAACATTATTGTATACCTCCTTGCAGTCTTAAAAAGAAGTGTTCATCGAAGCTCTCTCCTTTCTCTCCCTTAGCCAATGCAGCCACCGTCCCTGCAATGCTTTGGTCTATAATTATGCTAGCAAGTCTATGCTGCAGCAGTTTGTCAAAGTACTTTAAATGACTTTTGAAAGCATGAACCCCACTACACTCATCCTTTTGCAAGTACTAATGGAATTAAAATAGACGTACTTCTATCACTTTTAATTTCACATCTGCAGTATTTGAACTTTTTTCAGTTAATACTAAATATTGTTTAAGGAGTTTTGACCTGCATAGGGAACAGTACACATGAGAATGCTATCATAAACTTCTATCCAACTCTAAGCATTGTTATTTAATAAGCATCAAGAGGCTAGAAGAAAAAATGTTACTTTCTAAGATTTTTTAGGTAAGTTGGGTATCTTTTCATGTACTGCAGCACCTGAGTTTGAAAATTAGAATGCATTGGAAGGTATTAGGCTGGACTAGTCAAACTGGAATCAAATTGACACATCCAGTTATGATTCACAATTAGCTGCAAATAAAAACAAAGTGCTGGAAAACTCAGCAGGCCTGGCAGCGTCTATGAAGAGAGAAACAGAGTTAATGTTTCACAACTAACAACTCTCCTTTGGAACTGAAGAGTGGCGCAGAAATGATGGTTTTGATGCTGTTGACAAAGGCAGGGGAGGGACAACTAGAACAGATGGTGAGGGTGCTGAGACCAAAGGACAAAGGGAGTGCTAATGGTACGAAAGGAGATAAACCATGCAAACAATACACAGACGCCAGGGTGGGGCGGGGTGAGGGGGAGGCACAATCAAAATGGGATAGAGGTCATGCTCTGAAATTGGCGAACTCAAAGTTGAGTTCTGAAGTCTATAAAGTGCCTAAGTGGAATTTGATACTCCACCTTACATTGCGCTTCACTCAACAACTGCAGCAGAACCAGAAATTTTTGCACAAAAGCATAAGATGTCTTGAAATGGCAAGCAACTAGGAGGTCAGGGAGATTCTTACAGACAAAATGGGAGTGTTTCGCAAAGTGACAGTCCAGTGAGTGTTTGGTCTCGCCAATGTAAAGGACTGTAAGCAGTGAATACAGTAGGCCAATTCAAAGATGTGAAAGGAAATTGCTGCTTCACCTGCAAGATGCTTTGGAGCCTTGGACAGTGAGGAGGGAGGTGGTGATTGGGCAAGTGTGGCACCTTCTCTGATTGCTGCCATGGGGAGAGGGGCAGGGATTATTGGGAGTGATGGAAGAGTGAACAAGGACATCATCAAGGGAACGGTCCTATACAATGTTGACAAGGGAAAGGAGGGACTGTGTTTGGTGGTGGTATCTTGCTGGGGTGACAGAACCCTATCACTGCTTTGGGAGGGAGGGCAAGGTGTGAGGCCTGAGGTGTGAGAAATGGACTGGAGAACAATGGACTGGGCCCTAACAGCTGCAATTGTTGGGGGAGGGAATCAACTGACGAAGAAAAGAACATGTTAAAGTCACCACTGTGGAAGGTAATATCAGTGGAACAAATGCAATAGAGATGGGGAAACTGACACAAGGAAATGGATTAGAGATAACAAGGTGTAGAGCTGGATGAACACAGCAGGCCAAGCAGCATCAGAGGAGCAGGAAAGCTGAC
>JAHRHZ010000087.1:8814313-8846776 GCA_024137785.1 Ginglymostoma cirratum | reverse complement strand
TTATCTCAGATTCTCCAGCATCTGCAGTTCCTACTATCTCTTAGCATGTAACTCCCTACCTGATGACAAGTTTTTAATCAAAATATTTACATACGTTTATTTCACAAAATTATAATCTGTGAATATGAGTATATGTGATTATCTGTGAATGAGTTTCAACTGCTTTGTAAAAAAAAAAGTCACATCTTTAATTTGGAGCTCCGATCATTGTGCAACACTGGAAAATAAACTAATGGATAAATAACTAATGGATAGCAAAATTCTGATGAAGGGTGTAGATCCCAAACGGTACAAAACTACACAAAGGCAGCCAGTATATATTTCTACTCTTCTGTGTTCATTGTCAACAATATAGGAGATCATGGACAGAACGTCTATACAGGTTGTTCAAGTAACTGGTCAGAATAGACTTGTATAATCGGGTTTATCTGAGTATAGAGAAGATAATGTTGTTTCACACAATAATAATGAAATCGGAACTGAAGTCTAACTATTGTACACTAGCAATCTATTGCATAATGTATATTTAATCTGGATTTGGATTATTTTGCACACTTTTAGTCCTAGTTGATCCGCTTGTAGTCCTAGCCTAGGAAACAGGGCCAAAAAACTAACCAACAAGAAAGTTGCAGAAATGGCCAGAGTTTCATGAGTGACAATGATTAGGACAAATATGAAGTGTAAATTGGTAATCTGCACTAAAATAAAGGCTAAAAGTTAAGAAACCAGAAATAATATCAGGAGATGAAGATGATACAAATAAAGAAATTGAAAAGATTTGAAAACAGTATGACAAAATAATAGCTGTTTGTATCAAGGAAAATGGCAGGAAATTTATCAAAGGAAAAGTAAAACCACTGAAGAAAGCAATCTGATG
Source organism: Ginglymostoma cirratum (assembly GCA_024137785.1). Lineage (NCBI taxonomy): Eukaryota > Metazoa > Chordata > Chondrichthyes > Orectolobiformes > Ginglymostomatidae > Ginglymostoma > Ginglymostoma cirratum. The sequence continues at coordinate 8,845,899 of JAHRHZ010000087.1, read as the reverse complement.
GTTCTTTTGTTGTTTCAGTCTGTAGTATGTAACTTGTTTTACTATCTTTACAAAAAATGGTGAAGGAAGGATGGCAGCAATAAAGGAGGATACAGAGGAATAAAATGATTTATTTAAAAAATAGCAAAATGGTGTTAAAGGGTCAATGAGACTTAAGGTTAATAAGTTACTTGGCCTCAATAGTCTATATTCCGAAATACTAAAGGTTAGTCATTAAACATAGCAGGAATGCTAACAATTATTATACTAGGTTATTTGGAAAAAAGTGCTGTATCAAAAGGACTAGAGACTGACGCAAATGTTATCCTTGTGTTCAATTAAGGAGAAAGGAATAAGCCACATATCTATAGACTAGTTAAACCCTTACTACTAGTAGGGAAACTTCCAGATATTACAGGGATAATATGAGCAAATGCTCAGAAAGGCACAGATTCATAACGGACAGTTAAATGGATATAAAAAGCACAGATCATGCTTGTTGGGCATGAACCCTTTTCTTTAGGAACATTACTGAGTTGATAAATAAATTGAATGGAAGAGAGGCAGTGTGCAAAACCTTGCAAAGGGCACATGGTAAAGAGTTATGTGAAAAAAATTGTCGAGAAGATTTGATGCTGCTTGAGCTTTGGAGTGTTGTCGCTCCTTTTATGTTTTAGTATATCAACCTAGGCAGGTGTGTGAGAGGCAGGACCACTATGGTGCCAGTCATATAACACTGGTAGCTGTAATAAAGTGATAAACATTGACTGAGCATAAGCCATCTGATTGATGCCTGGCACACAACTTCCTGTGTGACAGTACTCTGCAGTGGCAACCTTCTCACTAACAGTGGCAATTAACATTCACAGAGGCATAAACCATTGAGAGATTGTTGGTATATGGTGGCGCTGTGCAGAAGATCATTCATCATACTGCAACGCTGGCACCAGGTTCTCATCCTCTAACAGACACTGTGAACTCCACGGCAATCTTTGTCCAGGCTGCCTTCATCTATTCGGACAGTCACCTCTTGCAATCCCCAGGAAAATGAACTTCCCTTCCCTTCTGTTCAGGACAGTCATTAAGGAGGTATCACTAAAGCATGATGCTGGTTTTCTCACCTCGTCTCTGACATCTCCAGGGGCAGCCAGGAGTGATGAACGTAGGTTAAGTGATGCTGAGTTGCATTGAATGAAATGTTGTCCAGGTGCCTTTTAAATATGCTTGCTGGAAGCTGAAACCTGGAAGGTCCCAGCAGGGGGAGAACTTCCTGACCAACTGCCCATAAAATTTGTTGTTGTATCCATGCATGCATACTTGCATATGCAGTGAGTTGAAAGGAATGAAATTGTGTGGTAAACGCACCATGCCTCAAGTTGCAGTCACTTTTACATCCAACTTCACACTTCTAATCAAAAAATTGTAAAATACTGTAAAAAAAATGTTGTAATTATAACCTCTGTCAATGGTAGGGCTACAGTGTCTGAAATTAATGCTTGCACTACAGAGGAACTTGTACATAGCAACGAATTCCACACATCTCTGTGTCCCAGATGTTAATGTTTAACTACAATGACATTAAACCAAAGTATTATTCACAATGATGGAATGTAATACTTTAAAAAAGGGGAAAGAATTGCACTCCTAGTCCTCTAACCTTTCCTTAACTTAGGACTAAATTCACAAACATAATGGTGTAGAAAGACAAGTATATTGAACTGACACTGGACAGAAATACCAAACTATAGAGAATCGCAAAGTGTGAAGTAGAATGTACAGTAGAACAATAGCTTAGACTAGTGAGAGGAATGTCCAGATATGTGACTTCCTGTTCAACATAGATGACAGCAAAGTAATTGTTTGGAAGAAAGTGCCATTGGAAATCTATTGTAAATGGTGGAATTCTTAAATGAAGTAGAACAGCTGAAACATCATTAAAATCTGAACTATAGAAGGGCTAAAGGAATTGAAATTAGATTATAAATTTTATGTACAAGGGAATTACAAAGCAAAAATTGAATAATTTACACAATACTTTGATTGGGACACAGTTTTAAATACTGTTTAGTTCTGCATACTCAGATCTAAATGGGCTATTACAAGTTATAACAGATATAGTTAAAGTTTGAAATAGTAGGGCTATATTCAGTGAAGGCCAATGGGAATCTAAAAAGCGTTCAAAATTTTGAAAAAGATTGAGAAGGTAATGAATAAAAGATTATTACCACAGATCAGTGATCAGTAAAAACAAATTGTCAATGAGTACTGCAAATTTGGGTGTGGGGGTGGTATGAAGGATCTTTGCCCCCACACAAAATGTTGATTAGAATACAATAACACACGTATTAAAGCCAAATCAATCTCAAAGTTTAAAGTGATCTTAGATAAACACAAATAAGAAAAACAAAGTTAGGGAGAGAAGTAGGAAAAAGCAATTAAAATAGCTTGAATGTGAAGTTAGCATTTGCACAAACAGATTAAACCAAATTACTTCCTTCAATCTTGAAATTAGTATAACTGTTCATGTTATTGTGTTTCCTTTGAATAAACAGAGCCTTCAATGAACCGACCAAATTAAAACCATTCTTTTCATTTCAATGCCAAGGAAATTTCAAATGTGTCAACTCATCTACATCATCGTTATTTTCACTGGATAAAAGAAAGATTGGAACCTAATGCTTTTGTTTACTCATGCCTGGCCAATGACATATACCATTCCATAATGCTTTGTTTAACTACAGCAGCTTGACAAGATTCATTACAACCTTCTTAAGCAAGTGGATGTGAGCATCAGATGCAGCTTTGGCAGCAGCAACCACACACAATGAAAGTAACATAAAATTCTAATTAGTCTAAAGCTCATGGTTGCCTTTCACCTCTTCTAGTCTCTGTAATATCCTGTGCTAGAAATTAGTGTTCCTGAATGTTTCAGATTCTTACATGCTCCTAGAACCTGGTATTCACTTTAAATATTGCTAATTACAATCTGAGAAATGTTTTGGTTATAGGTGCTGTATTAGTCTTACAATTTTTCCTTGTAAATGCGGATCAATAAGCAATCTTGAAAATTTTATCTTCTTTGACTTTTATTGATGTGCTTGTTCTGCAAAAAAAAACTGGTGTCCATAAATGGCAAACAAGCCAGTATGGCTGGCTGTATGAGAAACAAGCAGAGTTCTTCCAAAAATTAATGGGATTTGAAAGACTTTGTTATTGTTGTTATGTGTTCTAGCAGTGAACATCAGTTGTAGCATAGGAGCTTCAACATTGTCACCCAATTTCCCACCGACATCCACAACCAACAAAACTCAGTCCAGCACTAAGACTATATAAATGATTAGACACATATTTGAGTCAAGCATAATTCCTAGAGAAACAATTAGCCTTTCAATAACCTTAGGATATGTCCAGGTACAGCAATTAGTGTGCGTTTTAATGGTTACCTACAGAGGTACCAATGGCAGAAGAATAAATCACACCTAAGTTTAATATATCAGTTTTTATAAAACATTATATTGATAATGTCTTAATTTAGCACCTTTGAGGCAGTAAAGTGTCACAAGGCTCTTTGCAAGAGCATTATAAAAGGAAATTTGATATTGAATTGCATAGGAGGTACTAAGAAAGGTGATTGAAAGCTTGGTCAAACAGGTAGATTTCAAGAGCTATGTTAAAGAATGAGATGCTATGGGATATAGTAAGAAGATTCCAGAACTTAAGGCTGATGTAAGTGAAGCCAATTCAAATGATAGAATGATTGAAATAGAGATAGGCAAGAAGTCAGAGATGAGCAAGTATAGAAATCTCAGGAGGCTAGAGAGCTGGAGGAGATTATGGAAATAGAGAAGGATGATCTTATGGATGGATTTAAAAACAAAATTGAAAATTTTAAAATGTCAGTCTGCAAGTACATAGGCAATGGGTGAATGGGTCCTGAATACAGGCAGAGTTGTTATCAAACTTAGGTCTATGAAATACAGCTAGTGGGAGGTTTGCCAGGTTAGTCTTGAACTGGTCACGTCAAAGAGACAACAATGGAATGGGAGTATGCTTCAGCAGATAGGCTGCAGCAAAAGCGAGGTGAGACAACGTTACAGGGTTAGACATTGGCAATCTTGGCAATAAAGTAGATATGTGATCATAAAGTCCTCTTGGATTAAAATTCACCAGGGCAGTCACAAATGATCTGGTTCAGCTTCAAAACACTGGAAATCAGTAGTTGGCAAACAGAATTTGTGGTGGATAGCTCTTTCTAATGTTTAGTTCCGGTAAAATTTCTGATCATTCAGTACTAGATGTTTGGTAAGTAGCGTGACAAATTAGAAAGTGTGGTGGAATTGTGTGGAGTGGTAGAGTTGGACAGGAGCAACATGCAAAAGAAAAATGGGAAGGAGTCAAGAACAGTATTTGGGAGCCTCCTGACTTACCATAAGCAAAACCTTTGTTGATCAATCTAGCTGGTGGGAAATTACATAGCGATAACAAGGGCTACACTATCCCTAATCATAATAGTGTTATGAAATTCACAGGGCTAGTGCAGTGCCATTCCATATAAGAGAGATCTAGAGCACTGTAATAACAATGAAGCCTCTGAATAGCATCAGTAATGGGCATTATAGCCTTTGTAAGTTTACAAGACACTAAGATTCGTAACATGATGGACACTTAGAAATTCTCGTATTTTGCCAAGACATCATGAACCCACTCAACTATACCATTCTAAATGATTATGATAATATCTTTAAGACGCAAATTTGACTCGCCGATTAGCTCAGCCAATTATAGTGACATAGAAATCATTTTGTGGGAGGAAATTGGGAGAAAAAACAGTGGCATTGCAGACAGTGAAGGAAGTTTTCTAAGATTACAAAGGGATCGTGATCAAATGGGTCAATGGGCTGAAAAATGGCAGGTGGAGTTCAATTTGGATAAATGTGAGGTATTGTATTTTGGTACAACAAGGGTAGGGCTTATACAATTAATGGCAGGCCTTGAGTGGTGTTGTAGAACAGATGTACCTAGAGGTGCAGATACATAATTCTTTAAAGGTTGCATCACATTTAGACAGGATGGTTAAAAAGCCATTTGGCATGCTTGATTTCACTGCTCAGTCCTTCGAGTATAGGAGTTGGGACGTTATGTTGAGTTTGTACAGGGCATTGGTGAGGCCTCTTCTGGAATACTATGTGCAGTTCTGGTCACCCAGTTATAAGAAGGATATTATGAAGCTGGAGAGGGTTCAGAAGAGACTTACCAGGATGTTGCTGGGTATGGAAGTTTTGAGTTATAAGGAAAAGCTGAAAAGGCTGGGACTTATTTCACTGAAGTGTAGGTGGTTGAGAGATTACCTGATAAGAAGTTTATAACATAATGAAGGGTATAGAAAGAGTTGATAGTGGTTGTCTTTTCCCTAAAGTGGGGAATTTCAAGACAAGGGGGTCACATTTTTAAGGTGAGAGAAATTTTAAAAAGACATAACAGGCAATTTTTTTTTACACACAGAGGGTGATTCGAGTGTGGAATGCACTTCCTGATGAAGTGGTGGATGCAGGTACAATTACAACGTTTAAAAGACATTTGGATGAATACACGAATAGGAAAAGTTTGGAGGGATATGGGCCAGAAGCAGGCAAGTGGGACTAATTTAGTTTGGAATCAAGTTCGGCATGGATTGGGGTCTGTTTCCGTGCTATATGACTCTCGGACTATATCAGTTGTGATTAGAAATAAATGTATAAAAGAAGTTCATTTTTCTAAGCAGAGCGTGTGCTACTTTTCCTGCTGCATGTCAGTGCATCTAGTTACAGAAATAAATAAACAGCACATTTTTTTAACATAAACTTTAAAAAGTTTTCAAACAACGGGAAATCGACCTTTCGGTCACTTTGTTTTTGTGGGAACTTTTTTTTAATCCTGGATCGACAGGACGATAACATGCATCAGAAAGCCAACCGCTGTCAGATTCGTAAATCGTTCCAAATGTAACTTGTGGTTACACATTTTCCACATTTTAAAAAATGCGTTGGATTATCCACAGATCATAAAGGCACAGTATTTCCAAGCCCCAAACGTCTCTCCGGACAACATGAGGTCTCTTTACCTTAATTGCTCGCCTGTAATTAGTACTTCAGCCTTGTAATGCCTTTCAGTCGCTTTCTTTTTCACGCTATTCTGAAGACTTTCCATGTTTGAAAGAAATCTCCTTTCAAGTTGGCCGTCTGCCTAAACTCCGTGCTGTCTGCACCTGCTGGTTCTGGCTAGAACCCTGGAATCCTGGCTTCCTGCGGTCAATCTCACAGACTGCTGAACCGGTTGCTCAATAATGACACTTCCACGCAGTGTCCCCAACATTCAACTTCACCTTTCTCGGATTCTGCCCTCTCTCGGTCTGTTTTGTATCTGGGAGTTAAAACAGATTGTGGCTAATTGAAAACATACTGTAATCTGATCTGTTATCAGCAAAGAAACGAGATTAGCAGCAAACAGGAGCGTATGTTATAAAACAGGCCACAACATTCGGTCCAATTTTGCCTATAAATCATACCAGCTTTCAGATTTGTGTGGAAAGTCTGCCTTTCCGTCGACAACTACGCCAGGCACAACTAGATGAATCCATTCTGGTAGGCAGAGTCCCCTGAAGAGGTTCTCGGGGCCGTTTTCTTATGGGAAGGCGGTCAAGCGCTACAGCGTCGAAGCAGACATTCAAAAAACCCAAACATTTATTGCAATCTGCAGTCTGGTATACTTTCCGTATTCTTCTAGGTGTTTCCCAATAAGCTACCAAGCAGAACGTTGCATACACCTGGCAAAAGTCCATGTACCTTCATCCTCCATCTCACTGACAGATGGCTGGTACCCCATCGTCCTTCTGGTGTGTTTTTCATGGTGAGGAATGTTCATAATGCCAGCTGCTGGAACATGTTCCATTTCAAGAATCCACTAACATTAAACACATTCCATTCAGAAATGGGAGGACCAGATGCAACATGAAAGCTTGATCTACACTGCACCAGCATGCCCTAGCCCAAATTTTAGGTGGTTGCATTGGTGTTGGCAGAATACAGTCATCGGAGTTAATATGACATCCACCTGTACAATACACAACTGAAAAGTGAAGTTACTCTGCTTGACAACCAGGCAGTAAAAATAAATGAATCCCAAATATCCTCGAGTGGACATCATGGTGGGTTAATTTGTTTCTGGTGCTTCATGCTTTAAGCCAATGCCCATTTTGGCACTTCTTTCCTACAACAGTTATTCTCAGATGCCTCTGAGTTATTTTGACAAGTTGCACCAAATTTCAGGACTCATGTCCATCAGAAATTGGAGTGAAGCTTATGGTTCATTAACAGCAGACATATTTATTTCACCAGACAATGTTACATTTTAACTCGAATCCCAGAGGTGAAATTCCAGTACAGTATGTTACCCAGAGCATCATTTAATTACCCTAACTGGACTAATTATTTCCACACCATGAATAGGAAGATCATTCAAGTATCTTTATGCATTATTGAGCCCCATTATCCATAATTTTGAGTATCCTCTTTGTGGAATTGAAATTCCAACTTTCGGAAGTTTTAGAAAACAGTAAATGAGAATAGAAAATTGTGTTTCCTTCTGAATTTTACCACACCTCTTGTGATAGTCTTGCATTCCCTCTTCCTTTGTGAGTTTCTTTGTCACACTCTCCTGCTGACTTTCAACAACTTAATTCATCACACATGCAAACAACACTGCTCACATATAGTATTCTTGGCATTCTGCAGAAGTTGTACTGAAGTTTGGAAGGCTATATTGTAACTTTCCTTAGTTTACCTTAATTTATGACTCAACAGCCAAAATTCAGGAAGTACAGTAAAATGTAAAAACAAATTTAAATGTTGGATATCTGAAATACTGTGCAGGCATATGTTCAGAGCACTGTTGATTTAATGAGACCAGAAAAAATAAAAATTGAGCAATGTTTAAGTAGAGCAGTACAAAATGAAGGCGAGGGTCAGGAAGTTGAATGAAGAAGGGAGGAAATTAAGTGATAAATACAGTTACATGTACCTATAATGTGCCTTAAAGGACAAATGATAAGATAGTTAAGATGATATTTCTATCAAATGACAGACAATAATAATAATGAACTTAAAGATATGTTGAAGGACATGTGAAAAGCTAAGCTAGCAGGGGTAAATCAGGTCTGGAGCGAAAACGGGAGAAAACAGTAGAATGTAGACATCTGAATAAGGAAACAAAACCAGTCTGAGAAAAGCAGCAGAAATATCTTCCACTGGCAAAATACAAGTGAAGATTTTCACATATTGACTTTCTCCCATTTTATTCCAAAAAACAAACCCATTGAAGTTACATTTAAGATCTGTGGTGATTAGAATAAATTAAAATGGCAAAGCACGGGACTCTTAAAATCAAAACCGCAGACATAATTGGAGTGCAAGGTTAGTTATCACCTGATTATAATTTATAGAGCTGTTAACATCGTAAAATGTCACAGGGCACTTAATAAAAGCACTGATACAGAGCTATAGAGTGTTACACCAGGCAAGATGACAAAACGTGTAATCAGGGTAAGAGCAGTAGGAGCATACTTAAGAGAGAAATTGACAGGGCAAAAAGGAGACATGAGATAGCTTTGGCAAATGGGGTAAAGGAGAATACAAAGAGATTCTACAAATACTTTAAGGACAAAAGAGTAACGAGGGAAAGAATAGGGCACCTTAAAAAATCAACAAGATTGTCTACGTGTGGAACCACAGGTCCTGGGTGAATTACTCAATGAGTATTTTGCATCAGTATTTACTGTGGAGAAGGACATGGAAGCTAGAGACTTGGGGTGATACCTTAAAAAGTATTCATATTACAGAAGCGGTGGTGCTGGGATCTTAGGATGCATAAATTTGGATAAATCCTCTGTACCTAATCAGGTGTATCCCAGAACTTTGTGGGAAGCTAGGGACGAGATTGCTGGGCCCCTTGCTGAGATATTTGCATCATCAATAACCAGGGGTGAGGTGCTGGAAGGCTGGAGGTTGGCTAATGTCGTGCCATTGTTTAAAAAAGGTGGTAAGGAAAAGCCAGGAAACTACAGACCAGTGAGCCTGACATCAGTTGTGGCTAAATTGTTGGAGGGGTTTCTGAGGAACAGGATTGACAAGATTGGCATGCATTTGGAAAGGCAAGGACTGATTAGGGATAGTCAACATGGCTTTGTGCATGGGAAATTGTGTCTCACCAATTTGATTGAGTTTTTTGAAGTGACAAAGGTTGATGAAGGCAGAGCGGTAGGTGTTTTATGGACTTCAGCAAGGCATTCAACAAGGTTTCACATGGTAGACTGTTTAGTAAGGTTAGATCATGTGGAATCTAGGGGGAGATAGCTAAATGGATACAAAATTGAATGGACAGTAGGAGACAGAGGGTGTTGGTAGAGGGTTGTTTGTCAGACTGAAGGCTTGTGACCAGTGGAATGCCGCAGGTATCGTTGCTTGGTCCACTGCTTTTTGTCACTTCTATAAATTATTTAGATATGAGTATAGGATGTATGGTTAGTAAGTTTGCAGATTACACCAAATTAGGTGGTGTAGGGGACAGTGAAGAATGTTATCTCAGAGTGCAATGGCACATTGATCAAATGGGCCAATAGGCCAATGCATGGAAAATGGAGTTTAGTTTGGATAAACGTGAGGCGTTACATTTTGGTAACGCAAATCAGGGCAGGACATATTGTGAATGAAGCACTGGGGAATGTTGCTGAATGAAGAAACCTAGGGGGTACAGTTGCACAATTCCTTGAAAGTGGAGTTGCAGGTAGGCAGGGTGGTGAAGAAGGCATTGGCATGCTTGTCATCATTGGTCAGTGCAGTGAGTTTGAGAGTGGGGATGTCATTTTGCGGCTGTAAAGGACATTGGTCAGGCCACTTTTAGAATGCTGTATTCAATTCTGGTCTCCTGCTATTGGAAAGACGTTGTGAAATTTGAAAGGGTTCAGAAAATCTTCACAAGGATATTGCCAGAATTGGAGACTTTGAGCTATAGGGAGAGGCTTAATAGGCTGAGGCTTTTTCCTCTGGAGCATGGGAAGCTGAGGGGTGATCTTATAGAAGTTTATTAAACCATGGGGGGCATGGCTGGGTGAATAGCTAAAGTCTTTTTCCCAGGGTGGGGAGTCCAAAACTACAGGGCATAGATTGAAGGTGAGAGGGAAAAGATTTAAAAGGAACCTGAGTGGCAACTTTTTCCACACAGAGGGTGAATGGAACATATGGAACGAGCTGCTAGAAGAATTGGTGGAAGCAGGTTTAGTTTCAACATTTAAAAGGCATCTGGATGGGAACATGAATTGGAAGGATTTAGAGGGGTATTGGCCATTTGCTGGCTAATGGGACTGGATCAGTTGATGACAGCTAGTTGACATGGGCAGGTTGGACTGAAGGGTCTGTATCTGTTCTGTATAGCGTTATGATTCTATGACTCTATCTTAAACAAGGAAATAATATAGGGGGTGATAGCAAAGTAGAGAGCAAGTCCTAAATTTAGGGTCAAAGTTTGATCACAAGTGATAGAATGACTAAAATCAGGAATGAACAAAACACCAGATTTGAAGGATTGGAGAAATGTCAAAGGGTTGTAAAGCTGGGCAAAACAGGACAGATGAGGAGAGGCGAAATTGTAGAAGGATTTGAAAACCAAGTTGAGAATTTTAAAATTGAGGCACTGTCAAAGAACCAGTGGAGATCAACAAACACGGGGTGATGACTGAATGGAACTTGGGAGTGAGTTGAAGAGTCAATTGAGTGTTGGATAGGCACCCATTTATGTAGAGTGGAAGATAAGAGGCCGGCAAGCAGAGTAATGAAGGGGACAGTTGAAGAGAGGTAACAAAGGCATTGATGAGGGTTTCAGCAGCAGATGACCTAATGGAATATTGGATTTAAGTAATGTTACCAAACTTGAAGGAAGGTAGTCTTGGTAGTAGTATGTATTAAAAACTCAATTCCAGGTCAAACTAACGAACATTATAAACAGTTGTACTCGTTTAAGTATAGATAGAAACTGTGCACAGTGTTTGTGGAACAGACCAAAGACAATTACTTCAATCTTCCTAATACATAGTTGAAGGAAATTTCTATTCATCCAATGTTCGGATGTCAGGAGGCAAAATCAGAGACAGTTGCTGAGTTTAAGGAGATAGTGATGAGATAGGACCATTTGTATAATCTGATCTGGTATTTAACTTCTGTATGATGATTTTCTGTTATCATCAGTATATCCATGCATAATGTGGTTTTCTGAATTATAAGGCAACACCTACATATGGCAGTCTGTATTTCAAGGGTCAGAAAATAATGCATTAATGGTTGTGAAGGGTGCTTTCTAAATTATGTATATTGTCATCAAATCCAATATTGGTTGAGCAGAAGTTGCCTTCAACTTGGCATGGTGACTCGGTGGTTAGCATTGCTGCCTCACAGTACCAGGGACCTGTGTTCAATTCTAGTCTCAAGTGACTGTCTGTGTTGAGTTTGCGTATTCTCCCCATGTCTGCGTGAATTTCCTCCGGGTGCCCCACTTTCCACCCACAGACCAAAGATACACGGGTTAGGTGGACTAGCCATGCTAAATTACCCATAGTGACTAGGGATTGCAGCCATGGGAAATGCAGGGTTACAGGGATATGGTAGGTGGGTGGGCATGAGTGGGAGGGATGGTGTGGACTCAATGGCCTGCTGGGATCCCTGTAGGGATTCTTTGAAATACTGGCAAGACTGAAGTGATTGTTTCTGGTCTCACCCACAAGCTCTTCCCATAAAACTGGCCACATTCCAAATTGGATAATTCACAATGCATTTCTGTTAATTTGAACACTCTTCTAGCAGTTACAAAGAGGGTCTTAAAACAAGGGTGCAATAATTGGTCTGTTTTTACATTTTTTAAAATTTAAGGAAAGGGCTACCATACACCAATACAACTAGTTTTATGTGGTTTTCTCGACATTTTCAGATATTTACAATCAGGTTACTCACAGATGATAAACTAGGCATTCATTAAAACTTACATTTTGTGGTAAATCCATTTTCAACTCTCCATCAAGGTGAACCAAGCTACCCGTGTATATAAATGAATTTTCTTCAAGCAATTAGATTATACAATCATTCTACTCAAACATAATTGAGCAGAAATTCGAGGAAAGCAAAAACTCAAACTTAGTCTAGTTTTATGCACAATTTGGGCCCAGACCAGCTACCCAAAAAAAGAATGATGCACTACAGCATTACTGATACATTGGTGATATAAATTTGATTAGTTATACATGCCCACAATTACTGTCTGATCCAATTCCTTAAGCAGCATTTCTTATAGTGACAGATCACACTCAAATATACTATTCCCACTGGCTCAGAGATGATGAATGAGAAAGGAATGAATGAACTAAGTGGGTGCAATATTTAAGAATAAAACTTCAGATTAGAATCCTCAAAACGTTAGTCAAAATCTGTAATCCCAAAGAATAAATAAATCTGGCTCATGCAGTCACAACAAATCTTTATTTACTTTTCACCCTCACAGTTGGAGCTCCAAGTTTAATCATCTTTTTGATAATGGCTAATCACCAGCTTTAACTTAATGGGCACCAATCCAGATCATAATGACTTGTCTCTCTCTCTCAACATTTGGAGATGCTTATGGTCACTCATGGACAATGGTTAATACGGATACAGATCTCCATGTAATGAATGTATAATTGATTAAAAAAGGCATAGGAATTCAGAAAGGAACAGGAGGTTCATTACACAATAGAAATATTGATTGATGGTCATCGTTTTGATCTCACATTAATACGTCTATTCACAAGAGAGCACTTGAATGTAGCAGTATGCATTCAAAGGTCAGAAGATAAAACATTATTGGTTGTGAAGGGTGCTTTGTAAATGATTATGTACATTGCCTGAATTTTTTTTAACATCCATCTGCGCTGTGTAAGCTAGCAAATTAAGCTATTTAAGTACAGAATGTTCCACTGCTGGTTACGTTTGATTTTGCATAGTTATAGGGGCTGGGCTTGTTGCCAGGGTTTTAGGTAGCCCAAGTCAGTTCAGGGTCAGTGACTTTTAGCCAGAGATAGGGGGTCAGGAAAAATCAACTCCGTAGTGCTAGTAACTTCGATGTTAACTGTTGCAATTCAACTGGGGCAAAGAAAGGCTTGTAGGCAGCATGATTATGCTTAGAGCAGTTAGAGAACTGGAATTGTCCCAATGTAGCTGAGATGCTGGATTGATCAGGCCTGTGTTTAGATGCTTCACCACGGCCTAGCCAAAACAATCGGTTTCAGGAAAAGCTCAGCAGGTCTGGCAGCATCTGTGGAGGAGAAAACAGAGTTAACGAGAACCTTCTGAGGAAGTGTCACCGGACCCGAAACGTTAACCCTGTTTTCTCCTCCACAGATGCTACCAGACCTGCTGAGCTTTTCCAGCAACTTTGTTCCTGATTTACAGCATCCGCAGTTCTTTTGGTTTTTACAATGGGTTTCAATCTCAGTTGTCGTCACCTCAGCTGGAAAAATTCAAGAAGTGGAATCTGAGAGTTCAGGGTAATTCAGGGGCAACACCAGCTCAGTGAGACTAGCTGTTTATTGAAAAGCTAAAGTTGTGTTTGTAATAAGGCACTTGCCAGTAGTTTCAGGAAATGGAGAATGCAGTCTCAGGGGAAGAGGCTGACTATCAGGACATAAGCAATCATTGAGGCAATATATGTTGGATTCAGGGAGCTCTGAGGTTAGACCTTCAAAAGTGAAGAATTTGGATCCCTTATGAAGGAGGCAATATTTTAATGACATTTGGTGATCTGCAGTGTCATTGGAATCTAGGTGTGAAGCTGAGAAATATATGGGATCTATCTCGACTATTACATTTTCAATTTGATCCTTCAATGAATGAATCAGATCTAAGCTCTTTGGTCCTACCACATTGTGATAATCAAGAAATGATTGGAGGCATTAGATACTGCAAAGGCGATGGGCCCTAACAACATTCCGGCGATAAGACTGAAGGCCTGCCACTCGCCTACCCAAGCTCTTCGATACAGTTATAACACCAGCATCTTTCAATGTGGAAAATTGCCCCACCAGTCTACTCTTGATCATCAGCGATGGAAGGTGTTACTTGAAAGTCGAACCCCTCGGATAGATAAAACAAAACACAAGCCCCAATCTGTTATGGTGGGGAATTGATGTTCCCTTCTAATAATTAAACCCGAAATACCCAGAAAAGTTTGCCTTGCATTTACAATCTGTCAAAAGAGTGGTTAAATGAAAGAAAATCCCTTATGTCCACTTTAGAAGTAACAAGTAACAATTTGTTTATTTAACCCTAACAGGGAACAAATTAACAGACTTACTAACAAACCAAACAATTCCCCTCAGACGACTAACTACTCCCTAACCGGCCTAAATTCTACTGGAACACAGTTCAAATAAACACAAGTTCTATTTACATAAACCCACTTAAAAGACAACAATAAATCAAAACTTATTTTCTCCATATTCACACAGACTGTGTCTACTGGAATGTTCTGCCTTCTCTGTTACGTCTCAAACACTTTTCTTCCACTGATTCTGCTGTCTGGGATATTTTCTCCACAATTTCTTCAGTGAAGACTTTGAGCTAAAATGCCATGGTACCTTTTTCAGATAGATGGTGCTTCCTTAGAGGTCTTAGCAATTGCTTGTGAGAGCTCGGGGCTTATTTCTCAGATGGAAGGCTTGCTTTGCCCCTCAGATGACTGTTGACTCTCACTCCAATTATCAAGAACTCTCGTCTTATATACCCCCTGAAGACACATCAATTTCTCATAATATGTTTGGTTTCAAGTTGTCAAAACCGTAAGGCTTAAATTCAACTGGTTTTCTGTATCTCAGAGCTTGGTTCAAATTAATTGGCTAAATCCAAACCTGGTGTCTCGATACCAAAACAAAACTATTGTTTTGCCTGCTGACTGTAAGGCTTTTTGATATACTTGTTTCAATTTTGGGGCTCTCTGTACAGTACCTGTAAACTTCCAAGCATTGACAAAGCATAGTCTCTTAAAGGGACCATGAACTGCT
Organism: Ginglymostoma cirratum; assembly: GCA_024137785.1. Taxonomy (NCBI): domain Eukaryota; kingdom Metazoa; phylum Chordata; class Chondrichthyes; order Orectolobiformes; family Ginglymostomatidae; genus Ginglymostoma; species Ginglymostoma cirratum. The sequence goes on along the minus strand of JAHRHZ010000087.1, from coordinate 8,830,811 downwards.
TTCCCCCACTATCATTTTTACCATCAAATTCTAACTTCCTGCCTTCCAATTCATGAATACTCTACACAACTTTGCAACACCACCCCGCCTTAAGAGTAAAATGAACCATCATTATGAAAGGTTGGCTTTTTAAAAAACTTTTAATATCATTACACAAAATACATAGGTCAGTAATCTAAAGTTATACTTTTCATACTAATTCTGCATTGGACCTTATCAGTTCGATTTCATTCACACATTTTCTTTTAAACCTGCGATAATGCATCTGCAATAACATTTGTATGACCCTCAACATGTACAATTTGTAAATTAAAAGCGAGTAACATAAGGCTCCAATGAAATAGTCTCGTATTTTTGTCCTTAAATCTTTGCAAAAAAATGAGAGGGTTGTGGTCTGTATACACAACTATCTCCAAAACATTGTTTGTAACATCAACATTAAACTGTTATAAGGCCAGTACCAGACTCAATAACTGTTTTTCAATAGTGGAATATTGTCTCTGGTGGATATTGAGTTTCTTTGAAAAATAGTCAATTGGCCTTTCAATTCCACCATCATCATTCTGCCGTAACACAGCTCCAACCCTGTATCACTGGTGTAGTGGTTAACACTTCTTTTAAATTCTCAAATGCCTCCTGGCATATGTTCTGTCCACTGAAATTTAATTTTCTTCTTTAGCAAATCCGTCAGCAGTGTCACCGCACGACGAGAGTTTGGCACAAACATCTGGTAGAATCCACTCAGTCCTAAAAATCAAAGCACTTCTTTCTTTGAGGATGATCTTGGGAACTCCTTGATGGCCTTTGTCTTCATGTTCCTCAGGGTCATCCTTCCATTTCCAATGTTGTGTCCCAAGAACATCACTTCTACCTTTGTGAATTCAATTTTTGCTAAACTTATAACCAGTTTTGCCTCCTGTAGTCTTTCAAATAGTTCTGACAAATGCACCATGTGATCTTTCCATGAATGGCTAAAGATCACTAATTCATCTACACAGATGGCACAATTAGTCAATCCTGCCACAACTCTATTCATAAGACTTTGATATGTGGCTGGTGCATTCTTCATTTCAAAGGGCATTGCTTTAAATTGATACAGCTCATTTGGGGTTATAAACACAGAAACTTCTTTTGCTCTCTCTGACAAAGGTGCTTGCCAGTAATCACAAAGTAAGTCCAACTTTGCGATGAACCAATATGACCTGCGCACTCCACTCACTTTGACTCGGCTCGATAATGTCTTCTTGGAGCATCACTTCCACTTCATTCTACACCTGTGCGGCTTTGACAGGATTAAGCCTATAAGGGTATTGTTTTATCAGAACAGCATTCCCTACTTCAACCTCATGCACTATAATATCAGTCCTCCCTATTCTATTTCTATATATGTCCTCATATTGTTGCAACAAGCCTTTAAATTCAGTTCTCTATTCCTGAGACAGAAAGCTCACTATTCTATCCCATTCTATAAGGACTTCCTCACTATTTAATTTATTTTGAGGCACCTGAAAATCAGATGAGTTGGATTCTGATCCCTCACTCTGTTTCTTCGGTTCCCTGTCCCTGTCGCAGTAGGGTTAACATATTCACATAGCATATCCAATAAAGTTTTTTCCTATCTGGCCCTTTATCAGATAATTCACCTGGCCCAACTTCTTCTCAATCTGGTAGGGATCGCGAAACCTTGCTTTGAAGGGATCTCCTACCACTGGTAACAGCACCAATACTTTATTCCCATGAGCAAAATTTTGAATTTTAGATTTCTCATCTACTTCTTGCTTCATTATATGCTGTGCCACCTTCAGATGTTGTCTAGCTAATTCACCTACTCTGTTTTTAACTTTCTCTCACCTCAGACACAGGGGTTTCTGCTATAATGCGATAATTACATTCCAGCACAACATTGTGTTATAGAAAATTACGCTATATAAATAACATGGGCCAATGGGAAAAGCGGGGTTAGGGACCAAAAAAGTGTAACACAAAGAATAGCACTACTGTCAGCAGTTGTTCTCACAGGTTGGTCTGACTGTGACAGTGGCTCTGCAGCAGTTTGAAATCAATGAAAGGCTGAACTCAAACTTCTGCCACCCACTATTATCCTGTGTGTAATGAGCCGGCACATCGGATACAGCTTTCCTTACCACGGACCATTTGCACCTTCAGGATATCCTTCACTGGGGTTTCGAATGAAGCAACCATTTACTCTGGAATATTAAACAAGAATCAACACCAAGCCAGATGAGGATAGCTGATGGTCAATGTTGGTTTCAGGAATGTTTTTGAGAAGGCGAGAGAGGGTTACTAAGGAAATTACAAAACTTTGGAGTTGGGCAGCTGTGAATAAGGCAGGTATGGTATAGCAATGAAAATCAGGCGTGCAAGAGGCTGGAATTGAAAGAACACAGATCTATCAAAGCAAGTTGAGGGATTGTTTGAGATTAAAGAAATCGAGATGAGCAAGACTACAGAGCATTTGATAACAAGAATGAGAATTTTACAATTAAGAGTTATGGATCAAATATAGGTAAATGGAATTGAGGTATGTCTCAACCATGTCCTCCTGGAGCTTGCTTGAAGGGCTAGTCTAACAGGGTGAAAGGCAGTACCGATAGTGAAACCACAACAAGCCACATGATGCGAGCCTGAGTGTGGGAAGACAACAGTAAACTGTAGGCAGTGTCACCCTCCGACCATTATCATTGTCTCTTCCATGTCCTCCTTCTGGCTAGCTCCTAATCACAAGTACACTGTAGATATCATTAATGAAAGGCTCCTGACAGCAAGATGCCTACTTGATGGAATCGTGTTACAGCCAACACAAGTTCACATTTTAGCGATAGGGCTCCCCTATTCATCAATCACGGTATAGACAATTTGCATTGCCAGAATATGGATTATAGTAGAATCCCCCATACATAATTCAACTGTAAGATCTCTAACTTCGACCTATTGACTTTTCCTTACTTAATTTTAAAAGCCTTCTTACATCGTGTCCAAATATCACCTCAAATGGAGAAAACTGAGTCAATTCATTTGGGGTATCCCTAATGGCCAACAATATAAATGGGATACCTTTATCCCAATCTTTTGGTAATTCTGGCAATAAGCCGTCAGATGGTTTTTAGGGTCTGATGCCACCTTTCCAATGCTCCCTGTGATTCAGGACGGTATGCATTTGATTTGAAGTGTTTGATGCCTAAACGATACATGATCTCCTTAAATAGATTGGCAGTAAAATTGGACTCTTGGTCTGACTGAATCTCCTTGGTAAGCCATAATGAGTAAAGAAAGCAAGCTACTCTTTCAAAACCTTTCTTGCCTTAATGCTTGTAATAGAATTGCCACCAGAAATCTGGTTGACACATCCCTCGTGGTGAGAAAATACTGGTTCCCACTTTTGGTTTTAGGAGGAAACCTACACAATGAATCATAACCCACTCAAACACTCCCACTTTCACTACCCCAGTCTTGATTGGATTTTCCAACTTGATCTTACACAGGGGATCGCTAAGTCTCTGTCCATCTATTCTACAGATTACTACTCTCTCTGGTAACATTTCAGAAGGAGTGCAAATACTTTCATCTCTCACTATAGGGAAGAGATTGCAGGGCCTTTGGTGATGATCTTTTCGTCCTCACTGTCCACGCGTATAGTGCTGGAAGCTTGGAGAGAGGCAAACGTCATTCCCTTGTTCAAAAAAGGGAATAGGGATAACCGCGGAAATTACAGGCTAGTTAGTCTTCCTTCAGTGGTGGGCAAATTATTGGAAAGGGCTCTGAGAGATAGGGTTTATAATCACTTGGAAAGGCACAGTTTGATTTGTGACAGTCAGCATGGATTTGTGAGGGGTAGATCATGCCTCACAAACATTATTGAATTCTTTGAAGAGGTGACCAAACACGTGGATGAAGGTAGAGCAGTGGATGTGGTATACATGGATTTAAGGAATGCGTTTGATAAGGTTCCCCATGGTAGGCTCATGCAGAAGATAAGAAGGCAATGGGATAGGGGGAGATGTGGCAGATTGGATTCTCAAAGGGTGGCAGTGGACGGAAAATATTCAACATGGCGCTCAGTTACGAGTGGTGTTCCACAAGGAGCTGTTCTGGGTCCTCTTCTATTTGTGATTTTTGTAAATGATTTGGATGAAGGAGTGGAAGGGTGGATTAGCAAGTTCGTGAACGATATGAAGGTGGGTCGAGTTGTGGACAGTGCAGAGGGCTGTTCTAGGTTACAAAGGGACATTGATAGGGCGCAGAGCTGGCCTGAGAAGTGGCAGATGGAGGTTAACCCTGAAAAGTGTGAGGTGATTCATTTTAGAAGGACAAACTTGAAAGCAGAATACAGAGTTAACGGAAAGATTCTTGGCAGTGTGGAGGAGCAGAGGGATCTTGGGGTTCATGTTCACAGTTCCCTGAAAGCTGCCACCCAGGTGGATAGAGTTGTTAAGAAGGCGTATGGTGTGTTAGCTTTCATTAATAGAGGGATTAAGTTCAAGAGCCGTGAAGTTATGCTCCAGCTATACAAAAGCCTGGTTCGGCCACATCTGGAGTATTATGTCCAGTTCTGCTTACCTCGTTACAGGAAAGATGTGAAGGCGTTGGAAAAGGTGCAGAGGAGATTTACCAGGACGTTGCCTGGAATGGAGGGAAGGTCTTACAAGGAACCATTGAGAGCGCTAGGGCTTTTCTCTTTAGAGCAACGAAGGATGAGTGGTGACTTGATAGAGGTGTACAAAATGATCAGAGGTATAGAGTGGACCGCCAGAAACTTTTTCCTCGGCTGGAGGAAGCTATTACGAGGGGGCATAGTTTTAAAGTGAGTGGAGGTAGATATAGGGGAGATGTCAGAGGTAGGTTCTTTATTCAGAGAGTGGTCAGGGCGTGGAATGCATTGCCGAAGAGGATCGTGGACTCAGCCTCATTAGGGGCATTTAAGCAGTTATTAGATAGGCATATGGATGATAGTATAAGGTAGTGGTGGAGGTTAGATAGACCTTAGGATTAGGGTAAAAGTTTGGCACAACATCGTGGGCCGAAGGGCCTGTATTATGTTGTACTGTTCTATGTTCTATAAGAGACTGATCAGCTCCTGTATCTCTCAATATTTTACCTTCTTGACCTTTCCCCCTTATTCTTCCTGACTAAATCTTACCCACAGAGGTGAAGTCTTTGTAGAGATTGGGGCCCATCTCTCTATCCAGCCTGTAACTAGGCTGTACACTCTCCTGTAGCTCCTCGACTTCTTTTGGGATTTCCTTCACCACCTGAACTAATCCCATTGGATTAGCATCTTTAATCATATCTTCTTTCCCAGTGCCTTTCTTAAATCACCAGCACTGTGTCCCATTACAGTGAAAATACCTGAGGCCTTTCATCTCCTTTTCACCCTTTTGGGTTTCTTTTTTCACCTGTGGTAAACCATTCCCAGTGTGATTTTTTTTTTCCATTGAAGGATCTCCCTTTCTCCCAATTTCTAACCCACATGGAATGAAATTGCTGCTGGAAGCTAAATTTCGATGTATGCACTAATACATATTTATCTGCTATCTCTGCAGCTCTTCTCACTGTTTGAAATTTCCGTTCCTCAATACCAGTTCTTACCATCTCTGGAAGTGAGTTTTAAACTCGTCCAGCAGAATGATCTCTATAAGATCCTTACGTCTTTTCTATCTTTAATGCTCTTGTCCACCTATTGAAGTTGCTCTGTTTAATTCTTTCAAACTCAATATAAGGCTGACCTGGCTCCTTCCTTATATTTCTGAACCGTTGTCTATATGCTTCTGGTACCAATTCACTGGCACTCAAAATAGTCTGTTTTACTTCTTCATAATCTCTTGAAATCTCATCTAATAGCACTGCAAACACTTCTCTAGCCCTGTCTATTAACTTGGTCTGAAGTAACATTACTCAGAGTGCCCTCAAGTCTGCAAAAGATTGCGTTCAGCAAGAATTGTTAACCAGGGAGGGAGATGGTGGTGTAGTAACAACGTTGGTGGACTGGGAAAGCAAATTTTAAAAACAAAAACATATAATTTACTTTATTCACAAAAATACCATTACATATATATATATATAGTCAAAAACTCAGTTCGGTTCTGTACAGTGGCACATCAAGAAAACAAACACACTTTGGAGTTTCAGAGATAGTAGGAACTGCAGATGCTGGAGAATCTGAGATAACAAGGTGTAGAGCTGGATGAACACAGCAGGCCAAGCAGCATCAGAGGAGCAGGAAAGCTGACGTTTCTGAAGAAGGGTCTAGGCCCGAAACGTCAGCCTTCCTGCTCCTCTGATGCTGCTTGGCCTGCTGTGTTCATCCAGCTCTGCACCTTGTTATCACACTCTGGAGTTTGACTTGATCCAAACAAACCAAAAGCATCTCTTACTTGAACCTGACTATATTTATATGCTTTTGAGGCACGAGGAGGGTCCAATAACTGAATGGACCTTCATTTAACTTCAGCATGAAGACCTCAGACAGTGGACTGGGAAACAAAATACCACGGCTATGCTCTGGGAACACTTGTTTAGGTCTTACCACAGCAGCTGATGGAATATTAACCTGGTCTCAGTGATGTTAACCGTGAAGCTATCATCAATTGTCATCAAAATCCATCTGGTTCACTAATATCCTTCAGGAAGAAAAGTCTGCTGTTCTTGCCTGGTCTGGCCTACATGTGACGCCAGACCCACAGCAATATAGTTAACTCTTAACTGCTCCCTGAAGTGGACTAACAAGCCATTCAGGTCAAAGGCAATTAGAAATGGACAACAAGTGCTGGCCCTGCCAGCAATGCCCACATCGCATGGAAGAATAAAGAACAGAAATCGATGCTAAATTAAGGACAGAGTTAATGGCAGCAAGGAGAGACAATTCTTTTGTCTGTTTCCCGTGGGTGACTACCAGTGTGGTATTTTGTTAACACACTATCAGTATCGGATATAGGAAGGATATTATTAAGCTAGAGAGGGTTCAGAAGAGATTTACCAGGATGTTGCAAGGTATGGGGCTTTGAGTTATAAAGACAGGCTGGATAGGTTGGGCCTTTTTTCACTGCAGCATAGGAGGTTGAGAGGTGACCTTATTGAAGTTTATAAAATTATGAGGGGTATAGATAGGATTAATGGTAGGTGTCTTTTCCCTAGGATGGGGGATTTCAAGACAAGGGGGCACATTTTTAAAAGGTGAAAGAGGATTTAAAAAAAGACGTGAATGGCAAATTTTTTTACACGGAGGGCGGTTCATGTATGGAATGAACTTCCTGAGGAAGTGGTGGATGTGGGTACAGTTACAATATTTAAAAGGTACATAGGTAAGTTCATGAATAGGAAACGGGTCAGGAGCAGACAGGTGGAACTAGTTTAGTTTGGGATTCTGTTCAGCATGGGCTGTTTGGACTGAAGGGTTTGTTTCCATGCTGTATGACTCTATGACATAGTCTCTGACCAATTCATCTGCCTAGCCAGTTTCTCAAAGGAAATGAAAAAGACTTCTACATCTTCTTCATCAAATTTTGGCAATGTTTTGACATATTTGTATATATCCCTCCCATGTCTTTGGCTACGATATATTTGCCTATCATCACTGTCCTCCTCACGAAGTCTACCTTCTACCTTCATCTTTTAAATTGACTTTCCTGTTTAATTTGCAAACTTCTGAAGTTCTTGTTTCACAGCTAAGAACCTTCTCTACCTTTCTTTACCTTCTAAAATGGCTTTTCTTTCCCCTTCTTGCTCTTCTGCCCTGGCTCTTCTTTCCCTTTCTTTCTCATCTGCTTTCAGCCATAATTCAAACTCTCTCCCTTTCCTTTCATTCTGTAACTCCAGTTGTCTCATTTGGAATTTAATTTTTTCTAACTCCACTGCACTTGTCTGTTTCTCTGATATACCTAGGTGCTTGACCAACTCCATTACAATTTCAGTTTTCCTTTTATCCCTAGTTAAACCCCACTCTAGCCTGTTTGCTCTGAACTTCCTTGACAAATTTGGGAAGCATCTTCAAACCCCAGAACCTCTTTAGCAATGTTAAAAGTCCCTCACTTTTAATTAAACCAACCACAAGTAACTAAAATTAAATAGATTTTTCTCAATAAGTCCCATTTAAAGGTCTAGGACACTAATCCCCAAATCTTTTAAAATCTGTCCAAATCCATTCAGATCCCATTCACAAACTGGCCAGATTCCGGACTTGAGCCCCCAAACTGTAACGGAGAAGGGGAAAGTTGAACCCCTCTGATAGATAAACCAAAACACAAGCCCCAATCTGTTATGGTGGGGAATTGATGTTCCCTTCTAATAAGTAAACCCAAAATATCCAGAAAAGCTCGCCTCACCTTACCTTTACAATCTGTTCAAAAGTGGTTAAATGAAAGAAAATCCCTGATTTTCCACTTTATAAGTTACAAGTAACAATTTATTTATTTAACCCTAACAGGGAACAAATTAACAGACTTACTAACAAACTAAACAATTCCCCCCAGACTGCTAACTACTCCCTAACTGGCCTAAATTCTACTGGAATGCAGTTCAAATAAACACAAGCCCCATTTACATAAACCCACTTAAAAGAAAACAATAAATTAAAACTTAATTTCTCCACATTCACACAGACTGTGTCTTCTGGAACGCTCTGTCTTCTCTGATATGCCACAAATGTCTTTCTTCCACTGAATCTGCTGTCGAGGATGTTTTTCTCTAATTTCTTCAGTGAGGACTTTGAGCTAAAATGCTGTGGTACCTTTCTTCGGATAGATAGTGCTTTCTTAGAGAGCTTAGTGATTTCTTGAGAGAACTTGGGACTTATTTCTCAGCTGGCGGGCTTGGTTTTCCCCTCAGATGACAGTTGGCTCTCACTCCAGTTTTCAAAAACCCGCATCTTATGTACCTACTAACGACACAACAATTATTGGTTTCAGGTTGTCAAAACCATCACTTCTAAATCCAATTGGTTTTCTGAATCTAAGTGTTTGGTTGAAATTAATTGGCTAAATTCAAACTTGTCTCGATAACAAAACAAAACTGCTGTTTTGCCTGCCAACTGTAAGGCTTTTTGATGCACTTGTTTCAATTTTGGGGCTCTCTGTACAGTACTAGTAAAATTTCCAAGCACAGTCTCTTACAAACCACAAACTGCTTTTCCCCCACTATCAATTTGATCAACAAAATTCTAACTTCCTGCCTTCTAACTCATGAATACTCTACCCAATTTTGTAACAAAGGTGTCATCAATAGCACTATCAAGCAGCACCTGCTCAGCAATAACATGTTCAGTGACACCCAGTTTGGCTTCCGTCAGGGCCACTCAAGCTCTTGATCTTATTACAGCCTTGATTCAAACACAAACTAAACTGCTGAATTCCAGAAGTGAGGTGAGAGTGACAGCTCTCGCTATCAAGGTCATATTCAACTGAATGTGGCATCAAGGAGCCCTAGCCAAACTAAAATCAATGGGAATCAGGGAAAAACTCTCTGCTGGTTGGAATAATGCCCGCTACATTTGAAGATGGTTATGGTTGTTGGAAGTCAATCATCTTAGCTCAACAATCTATGCAGGAGTTCCTCAACATAGAGTCAGGCCCATCTATCTTCAACTGCTTTATCAATGACCTTCCCTCCATCATAAGGTCAGAAGTGGGGATGTTAATCAATGATTGCACAATGTTCAGCACCATTTGTGACTCCTCAAATACTGAAGCAGTTGATGTTCAACTGCAGAAGATCTGGACAACATCCAGGCTTGGGCTGACTAGTGGCAAGTAACATTTGCATCACACAAATGCCAATAAGAGACAATCTAACCACCACCCCTTGACATTCAGTGGTGTTACCATCATTGAATCCCCACTATCAACATTGTGGGGGTTATCATGGATCAGAAACTCAACTGGTCTCACCACATGAACACAGTGGCTACACGAGCAGGTCAGGGGCTTGGAATACTGTCATGAGTAACTTACCTCCTGACTCCCCAAAGCCTGTCCATCATCTACAAGGCACAAGTAAGGAGTGTGATGGAATACTCCTCACTTGGATGGATGAGTGCAGCTCCAACAACATGCAAGAAACTTGACATTATCCAGGACAAAGCAGCCCACTTCATTGGCACCTATTCCATCCACCATTGACACTCAGTAGCTGCAGTGTATACTGTCTACAAGATGCACTGCAGAAAATTACCCAAGATCCTCAGACACAGCACCTTCTAAACCCTACTTTTCTAACAATGTATAGCAAAGTTTATTTTATTTTAAAACTGGGAAATCTTGTGATTAGAACAGAACACGTAGGAGTAAGAAGAAGCCATCTCACTGTTGAGTCTACTCCATTATTCAATGAGATCATGGGTAATTTATAATCCTCAACTCTACTTTTCCGCATTTTCCCTGTAATCCTTGATCGACTCCCAGATTATTAAGGGTAGAATTTGAGGTCAGCCAAGAATGCTATAGAATTGAGGTAACAAAGACATAGCAGAACATTCCAGCAGCAAAACCACTGAGGGTGGGACACTTTAGGTGAAAATAGGTAGTTTTAATAGCAGCGTAGATATGCAGTTGAATGTTCATCTTGGGGTCAAACATGACATCGAGGGTCAAAGTCTAGTTCAGCCTCACAGGGTTGCAATGGAGTGGAATAGAATCAGTGGTCAGGCAGCAGAGTTTGTAACAAGGACTGAAGACAACAATTCTCAATATTTAAAGAGGAAATCTCTGCTTATAGGTACCTGGATGTCAGGCAATTAAGAAATACTGGAGGTCTCAAGTGAGGAGCCAGAATATAGAACACAATACAGGCCCTTTGGCCCAAGATGTTGTGCCAAACTTTTACCCTAATCCTAAGGTCTATCTAACCTCCACCACTACCTTGTACTATCATCCATATGCCTACCTAATAGCTGCTTAAATGCCCCTAATGAGGCCGACTCCACTACCCTCTCCGGCAATGCATTCCACGCCCCGACCACTCTCTGAATAAAGAACCTACCTCTGACGTCTCCCCTATATCTACCTCCACTCACTTTAAAACTATGCCCCCTCGTAATAGCTACCTCCAGCCGAGGAAAAAGTTTCTGGCTGTCTACTCTATCTATACCTCTGATCATTTTGTACACCTCTATCAAGTCACCACTCATCCTTCGTTGTTCTAAAGAGAAAAGCCCTAGCGCTCTCAACTTTTCATCATCAAGACTTTCCTCCATTCCAGGCAACATCCTTGTAAATCTCCTCTGCACCTTTTCCAACGCCTTCACATCTTTCCTGTAACGAGGTAAGCAGAACTGGACATAATACTCCAGATGTGGCCGAACCAGACTTTTGTATAGCTGGAGCATAACTTCATGGCTCTTGAACTTAATCCCTCTATTAATGAAAGCTAACACACAATATGCCTTCTTAACAACTCTATACACCTGGGTGGCAGCTTTCAGGGAACTGTGGGCATGAACCCCAAGATCCCTCTGCTCCTCCACACCGCCAAGAATCTTTCCGTTAACTCTGTATTCTGCTTTCAAGTTTGTCCTTCTAAAATGAATCACCTCACACTTTTCAGGGTTAACCTCCATCTGCCACTTCTCAGGCCAGCTCTGCATCCTATCAATGTCCCTTTGTAGCCTAGAATGACCTTCCGCAATATCCACAACTTGACCCACCTTATCATCTGCGAAGTTGCTAATCCACCCTTCCACTCCTTCATCCAAATCATTTACAAAAATCACAAATAGAAGAGGACCCAGAACAGCTCCTTGTGGAACACCACTCGTAACTGAGCACCATGTTGAATATTTTCCGTCCACTACCACCCTTTGTCTTCTAAGGGTCAGCCAATTCTGAATCCAATCTGCCACATTTCCCCCTATCCCATGCCTCCTTATCTTCTGCATGAGCCTACCATGGGGAACCTTATCAAACGCCTTATTTAAATCCATGTATACCATATCCACTGCTCTACCTTCATCCACGTGTTTGGTCACCCCTTCAAAAGAACTCAATAATGTTTGAGAGGCATGATCTACCCCTCACAAATCCATGCTGACTATCACAAATCAAACTGTGCCTTTCCAAGTGATTATAAACCCTATCTCTCAAAGCCCTTTCCAATAATTTGCCCACCACTGAAGTAAGACTAACTGGCCTGTAATTTCCGGGGTTATCCCTATTCCCTTTTTTGAACAAGGGAATGACGTTTGCCTCTCTCCAATCTTCCAGCACTATACCAGTGGACAGTGAGAGCGAAAAGATCATCGCCAAAGGCCCTGCGATCTCTTCCCTCGCTTCCCATAGAATCTTTGGATAAATCCCATTAAGCCCAGGGACTTGTCTATCTTCAAGTTCCTCAAAATTCCTGGTACATATTCCTTACTAACATCGACCTCCTCTAGCCTACCAGCCTGTTTCACACTGTCTTCCCCTACAACTATGACCCTCTCAGTTGTGAATACCGAAGAAAAGTATTCATTAAGGACCTCTCCTATCTCTTTAGGCTCCGTGCACAAATTCCCTTTACAATCCTTGATCAGCCCTACCCCTTCTCTGGTGATTCTCTTATTCCTCACGTACGTGTAAAAAGCCTTGGAGTTTTACCTGATCCTATCTGCCAAGGTTTTCTCATGCCCCCTTATAGCTCTCCTAAGCCCTTTCTTCAGCTCCTTCCTGGATAACTTGTATCCCTCTAGACCCTTTTCTGTTCCTTGTTTCCTAAACCTTATATAAGCTTCCTTCTTCCTCTTAACCAGTCGTTTGACTTCGAAAAGCAAGGCTCCCTCACTCAACCGAATCTTCCCTGCCTGCTAGGGACAAACATATCGAGCAGACGCAGTATGCATTCCTTAAACAATCTCCACATTTTAATAGTGCTCTTCCCTGACAGCATCTGTTCCCATTTTATGTTACCCAGTTCTTGCCTAACAGAATTGTAATTACCCTTCCCCCAATTATAAACCTTACCCTGCTGTACGTACCTATCCTTTTCCATGATTATTGTAAAAGTAATAGAGTTGGTGAGATAAACTTGTCTGTTCCCAGATTATATACAGAAACTTACTTTTTTTTGGATGATGTCACAGTGGACAGCATTTGGATTAAAATGGGATGGGGCTGCTATCTTGTGACTGCAGAGGTAACTATGCAGAGTTGGGGAACTGAGTCCTTGATGGTGATTTGCTGACTATGATTAAACAGATAAGAATAGAACCAGGTGAGAGCAGCCCCACCCACCAGGGTTACAATGAAAAAGTATTAGATACTGATGGCATGATTGCAAACTGTGGATATATTGAGAAGGATGAAGGGGGGGTGGGGGGAGGTTTGCTTTGTTACTCTCATAGGATGTTACTTATGACTTTGATTCCACAAAAAGGAGCAGGATTCTGATTGGAGGACTGAAACATGGAGTTCAGTGAAAATTGGACAAATTTTGCAGCCAACATCACATTCAAAGGCTTTCAGGGGGGAGGGAGGTAGGAGATGAGGCAGTAATTTACAAGGATGATTTGGTGTTTCAAGGCTCATTTTTGCTTTTGAGGAGTGGAGTGAATATAACAACTGTGCTCCCTCTGGCAGAGATAGAAGAGGTTTTGGTTTATGTTATTAATCAGTACTTTCCCTCCAATCGTTTCAGAGAACATATCTGTTAAGATCGCCATAATCCACCATTAAGAAGTAAAGATTAATGTGGCTTACGACTTGCTCATTAGAGTTTTCAACCTACTTTTGTGCTGACATTGATCTGCTGCCAACCACTGAACTACACATTTCCCTGGTTACTGATGTGATTGCTGTATCTAATAACAGACTCTATGTACAAAGAACCCTGATGCAAACATATAGGTCAGTCAATTTTCCACTAGCGAACAATCTCATCCATTACAGACAATTGGTTCTATTTGTGGTCTATTTACTTTTAAGCTATTAGTCACAGTTTCTGTGCTGCTATAACAATTAGAGTTAAGAATATGAAGGTCAACAATCTAATCCGTGAACGTAAAATTTAGCCTTAAAGATGGTTTTAATTCATTTAATAGTGAACTCGCGTCAACAAAAACCTTCAGTACTTAGCAAAAAAAAAAATGTTATTTATTCATTTTAGTTTTAGCAGAAGTTTCTAAAGCACAGAGACACGGTAGCATATTAGGTTGCTATATAAATGCAAATCATTAATGTATCCCCTGTTATTTCTGTTATCACCAATTTTCTATAAAGCCACCCAAATATTCAAAATTACCAACAGTATAGAAGAATATGTATACCTGTAACAGGTAATTATGAACATTTCAAAGCAATTGACCGTACTTTTTGAAAACTGTGACTATTAAAGTAAGCCGCTTTTGGAAAAAAGGCTGCAATTACTATTTGTCACTATTCTGATTTATAGATTATTATTGATACCTAGCCATGTATTTTCTGTGAAACACAGAACTTACTCAGGGATGGAAGTGTTACTAACAAACCTCACTGGACAAGATGACTTCAGTTCCATTTTAGCTTCTCTAAGCAAACGGGTTCACACTTGCACACACTAAATATATCTGTTTAATCTCTGTACTACCAAAAAATGTAAACATTGTAGAGTGTTACCACACCCAAAGTAAATGGTCACAGAACTAAGACAGGTTTGCAAAGCCTACCTCTTAAGAAACTGCAGCAGGGATCTTGAAATGTATAACTCTTTGCTAATACAATAAGAGCTACATCAGTTTGGTTAAGCTGATGGATAAAGCCAAACATTTTATAGAAACCATTTACACAAAAAAAAATTATCATAGTAATTTCTTGAGTCACATCATCTTCCCCAACTTAGTGAGTGAATAATGGAGAAATATATCTCTAATACCAAAACATACAAAAAAATACCTAAATTAGGTTAACTATTACTGAAAAGCTCATATCGCAATTTGATAAATAGAAGTTTATAAGATGTGCCATCCAGAAAACAATCCACATTTTCAGTACAAAATCCTATTTCAGAAAGAGTATTTTATAATGTACTGAAAACATGAGCAGTTTAATGATTTGGAATAAACAGCAAAGTAATAAAATCACATATCACAGGAATTATTACCATTGACACTTTTATTTTCTAGCAAACTTTTGTTTATTTTAAACACAGCAAACTATCACAGGTTTGAGGAAGCAGCAAAAACAGTAGTTCAGGAAATGTCCTACTCATTTGCTATCAGTGATGGCAACTTGAAGTGCACATGGCTGACAACCATTAAGCTTAGTTGTGATAGAGATAATAGGTACTGCAGATGCTGGAGAATCCGAGATAACAAGGTGTGGAGCTGGATGAACACAGCAGGCCAAGCAGCATCATAGGAGCAAGAAAGCTTGACATTTCGGGCCTAGACCCTTCATCAGAAAAAGGTCTAGGCCCAAACCGTCAAGTCTACTTGCGAGAGTTTTCTGCCATTCTAATTTCTGTGCATGCTATCCCGGCTGAAATGAATTTGTCATCTTTCTACCCTTAGCACTGTTCCAGGTGAAAAAAAAACCATGTTTGAAGGAAAAGAAGGGATAAAATCCTTTTCTTTAAGTATGATTTGAATTGGAAATGAATTCTGGTTCATCCTCATGGCCTGAATTCTCACTGAATTAGGTGACAGAAAAGAATTTTAATCATGCAGCAGACAAGATGGAACAGTGTCCATATCTTCCAGAACTGACAACATCGTTTGATAATTGTATTTCTCAGAATAATATCTATTCTGAATAATCTATCACATTAAATTTTGAAGTAAACTCCACATGCTCCATATCCAAAAGCAAAAGGCAGTGAACAAAGAAGCAGTAACAAGAATTTTCTTTTGACTGAGTATCACAAAAATGCTTACTATCAGGAGCCTAGCTCCTGGTATTTGAACAATGTAGCCGAATAGCATTCATGAAGTTGTAACTCAGATAATACAGTATGATTTAAAGAGAAAAATGATGCCCTTGCCAGCTAAACCAGCTGAATTTATGAATCAATATATAGCTGGTTGTGAAAAGTGGAGTCAATTTCTGTAGAAACTGGTAACAGTGAAATCTAATCAAATATTTAAATAACAGCCTTATCAAATTGTTATAGGTCAATTGACATTTCAAATAAATCAAAGTTCTGGGAACCCTTTAAATTAAATATTTCTAGTCGCAAATCCATCTATGCTACTCCAAAACAGCATTTAAGCCCTAAATGCAAAACAGTTCCAAAAAATTTTTAAGTTGTGTCAAGAATAAACTGTTGAATTAATGGTTAATTTTTCCATCATCTGAAACCATCACAGTGATCATGGATATAGACATAAATTCTGCACACAAAAATAAAACCATTCCTTTCATTCCAGAGTTTTACTGCAATCTTGAGAAGTAGCATAAGTATGGTAGCAGTTGTTTGTCTATTCACCTGGGTTATCAAATATTGTCAAGATTTCTATCTACAAAAAACACTGTATTCATCCTTTCTCTTGGTTGCATCATGAAATATTTCATAGTCAGCATCCAAACAGTGGCACTCATTG
>JAHRHZ010000087.1:8711809-8813913 GCA_024137785.1 Ginglymostoma cirratum | reverse complement strand
TGCTCCTATGATGCTGCTTGGCCTGCTGCGTTCATCCAGCTCCACACCTTCTTATCTAAGCTTAGTTGTGATTTCAGACCACAGTCAAAGTATCTGCTAGTTTTCACACTTTGGGTGGACATTAAACGGTGGCAAATTGGGTGTGCACTGGAAGGCAATTGTGGAGCCAAGATAATGATAAACCTTCAATATCCTGACAAAAAAAGGCTGATAAGAACAGAATAAAAGGCAGAGATGAAAATTTCAAATTTCTACATCTACTCCTTTCTCCAGATTCTCATCCTCCATTATGAAATTTGGGCTTTTCTTTATCAAGAAGAATTTCCAGTTGCTGACACTATTTTCAAACCACTTTTTCAGCTGCTTAAAAGCCTTAAATCAAGGTTAACAAGATTCCATCCAAATTTTAGTATCTTCGACACTGTTATATTATCAATCTTTCACTCATGCTCAAAAGGTTAATATGACCGTAGAAATTACAACAAAAATAAAGGCCAAAATAATTTAGGTAACATCATCTTCCCTTCTCCACCTTTCACTGTATCTGCCCTCTGGTCACGTAGAGCAAAATACACCAGTCTGATGTAGATGAAGCATTCGGGTCATTAGTGGCAGGTTAACACACCAAAGATGCAGGGTGACCCGTTAACCTTGTTTTTGGTATCAGGTGTGGAAATACAACCATTATCATATACTTGAGTGGTAATGGATTGGCCACATGCATTTTCTTCCTGTTGCCCAAAAATAAGTGACCAGAAGACCTTCACCTCTGATCTCTAACCCGCAGTACTTAGAATGAGAGAAATATATTTCTGGCCTTTCTCCAATCAGATGATGTTTCTCTTCTGGAAGCTTCCAAAATGAGTTGTGTTTTAAATGGAAGATGATGAGGTAGAAGTTCAATGATATTCCCTCAGGTATCATTATTAAATTTTCAGTTTACACACTCTACAAACACAAGCACACTATACAAGGAGCAACACTAGAAATCTTGTAGCAACATAAAGGGTTGGAGACCTGTTGACATTCTTCTTCATCACATTGTTACGACAATATGCCTGGTAACAAAGGTTCCCTCACATTACACAGGAAAACATTCCCTTTGTGCAACAATTATAGAATCATGGAGTCATACAGCTTAGAAACAGACTCTTTGGTCCAACCAGTCCATGTCGACCATGTTCCCAAACTAAACCAATCCCACCTGCCTGCACCTTGGCCCATATCCCTCCAAACATTTCTTATTCATGTACTTATCCAAATATCTTTTGAATGTTGTAACAGTACCTGCATCCACCACATCCTCTGGAAGTTCATTTCACACATGAACCACTGTGTAAAAAAAATGCCCGTCATGTTTTTTTCAAATCTTTCTCCTCTCACCTTAAAATTATGACCCCCTAGCCTTGAAATCCCCCACCCGAGGGAAGAAACACCTGCCATTCACTTTATCTATTCCCCTCATGATTTTATAAACCACTATAGAGGTCACCCCTCAACCTCTTACACTTCAGTGAAAAAAAGTGGCTGGGAAGCATTTTAGCGTATTACAAGAAATAACGTACTATACAATTGCTAGAACACTGGGGAGAAAGAATACTGATGATCTTCTTTGAAATATGTCATGGGAACATTTACATCCACCTGAGAAGCCATACATTAATATCTGACAACTCAGCATTTCCTCAGTATTGGACTGAAGGCCAGCCTGGATTTTGTACTCAATCTTCGGGCATGCATTTTGAACTCTTAAACCTGATTCACCCTCTGATTCATAGAGGGTGCTAGTCTTGAATTGATGGCTGACTGCTGTACACAAACAGCCAAATGTCACTCGCAGAATAAAGTTACCTTCAGAGTTGACTAATCTCCTTTATTGTGAAGGTTTTCCTTGGTGCTCCAGCAATGTGCAGCAGTTTGAGAGAGAGTGTGGCTTGGGTTTTACCTAAAACAATTTCCAGAAGGGGGATTAAAAATCAAACATTTTCTGAGACATGAAATGTATTTAAAAAGGACTGGATCATATTTAGGAAACTCAGAATTTATGAAAGCTACAGAATTCATTAGTCAATAAAACCGATTTGACAGTCCTGATCTGCATGTAGTATCATCTCGTGAAGTGCTGAGGCAGGTTGCCAATCAATTGGTTGCCATATTTCCAACATACCTCTTAAGCAAATATTGTGTTCCCTACATATTATCTCAGATCTGGAGCAAGAATTGTTCTCCTGAGTAACTCTGGTAAAACTGAAGCAATCAGCAGCAACACAACAACCCTGCTTCCAATTCCTTCCCATATCTTCTCCTATTAAAGATAAAACTTCTATTGACAATGTAAATGAGTCATAAGGATAGAAATGGAACCTAGCCTTTTATAATTATTATATGTTGTTCTGAGATTGTGAAGAGGAAAGAGAACTGAATGAATTATCCAATCAAGAAACTCATTTACTGATTTATAGGATGTAGCCAATGTTTATTGGCTGTACATAATTGCCCTTTAGAAAGTGGTGGTAAAACCTCCACTTGAATCACTGTTGCATATGTGGTGCCGTTAGAAAGGAAAAACAAAAGTCAATACAATCTAAATTGAAACTATATACTCACATTTAAAGAATCATTACAACATAAGAATATGGCAGTATTGCATTCTCCAAGTCTACTAAGTTGAGGGATGCACAAAAATGTGGGGGAGCTGCCATGGTCGGGGGTGGGAGGGGAATTGCTAACACCTTTTAGCTATAGTATCTTAAGGGGCTGTAAACTGTAGAACCCCTTAATCTGACATGGAATGTACATTGTGCTCAAAAGCATTTCAACTATATGAGGCATTTGAAAGTGAAATATGGTGTATGGAGAAAAGTTTATCTCCAGTTTACTTTCTACAAAATGTCAATTTGAAATGTTTTGCCCTTGAGCAGTATCCTGATATTGAAAACGTATTGTAAATGCTACAGGCACCAAGAGCAGAACATGCAGCATGGTGATTTCTATTGCCCCTTCTATACTTTCATGTTAAGATATTTTGCAATGTGCTCTGAAAAAATTATGTATAAATTATATGATTGTTTCCCCAAGATAAGAACACTGAATACTATTTTTTATTATTTAAAAATGGAGACTTATCTGTAAAGGTGGCAACTTTAAAACCAGACTGAGAAGTGTTGCCCATTCACTACTTCTCAAAAGAGGTCCATTGCAAAAACTTCAGCTTTAACTTTTGCAATCGCACACTAGGCTTCATCATTACTGAAGATGGAAATGTTCATGAAGCCGCTTCATCCACATTAGTTGCCCAATTGTCCACCAGCATTCATTCTCTATGTGGCAGGACTGCAGAGTTTTGGTCCCATCGATCGTAGGATTGTTTACCTGTGTCTTACAGCAGGTGGCTTCGAACAAAGCTCATATAACCGTGAGAGTCTTTTTCCTAGGATGATGACGTCGGCTAGTACGAGGGGGCATAGCTGCAAATTGAGGGGTGATAGATTTAAGACAGATGTCAGAGGCAGGTTCTTTACTGAGAGAGTGGTAAGGGCATGGAATGCCCTGCCTGCCAATGTAGTTAACTCAGCCACATTAGGGGCATTTAAACAGTCCTTGGATAAGCATATGGATGATGATGGGATAGTGTAGGGAGTGGGCTTAGATTAGTTCACAGGTCGGCGCAACATAGGGCCGAAGGGCCTGTTCTGTGCTGTATTGTTCTATGTTCTATAAATGGTCAATAAAATAACCACCATGGATCAATAACAAGAGACACAATTTTCCAGAAACTCAGACAGATAAGTGTTGTGGCTACAAAGACAGGTCTAGAGGCTCATGTTCGGTCACCTTCTGCCTCCCCAAAGCCTTACCTCTACACTAGATGCATGGAGTTATCACAGTGCAATGAAGCTTGTCCCCAATCCAGAGCAAAACAATGCACTTAATTCCACTGACTAGATTGAACATCTACCCTCTTCAGTACTGCAATGCGTACAAAATACACGATGCACAGAAACAACAGATTCAAAAAAATACAATGAATCAAAGCTATTCATACATAATACAACATGAAATAAAATCCCGTCTATTCCCAATGAGAGATACAAACAGACAGGGGGAGGAAGCGTGGGGGTTGAGAAAGAGGGAGAGAGAAAAAAATGGACGGGGGGGGATCAGAGAGGTGGGGTGGAGACCGAGTGAAAGGAGAGACAGTGAGCAGGGGCGAAGAGAGCAAGAGTGAAAGAAAGCAAGAGCGAGATCCCTTCTCTATCACAATCATAGATTTGACTGAACAGTTTCTTTCAAATTCCCATTTGTGAAAGCTTGACAGCCTTTTCCTCGATTATTCACACAACTATGCTAAAATGCTCTTGGTTTCAAATAACCCCTTAGGATTCTAAATGAACAAGTTGTCTGGAATTTTTAAACTAAAATGCTCATAATGTGGCAACCTATTTCCTAACTGTACTGAACTAACTCTTTCTCCAGGAGAAATGTCTTATGTCTGACCCGGTCAGGTTTTCTGCAAACTGTATCCGAAAGCTTTGCAATCCACAGGATTTTCCTGAGCAAAAATCAATTCTCGATTCGTCTGAACCAAAATGCACTTCAATGTCTTTTCTCTTTGATTGTTAGAGTCAATACAAATTTGCACTATCACACCAGGAAGACCCCAGTCAGCTGCTGACTGACACGTACCTAAACTCACTGCTTCAGAAAGACAGACCAGTTAATTAATCTGACACACAGACCAAGACCAAAACCCTCATGTTGCTAGTTCAAATTCCAAACTCTGAAAAAAACAGCATATGTGTTACACCACACACAGGTGAAGAATGTTAATATTGATATATAATCCATTATACATTGAGTTATTACTTTACAAGTTGGATGAGATGACATAACCACTGCACTGTCAGTGGATTAGTAATCCAGCGATCAAATGTAATGGTCTGGGGACCTGGGTTCAATCCAATAATAGCAGATGGTGGAATTTGAGTTCTTTTTTTAAACGATTCTAGAATTAATAGTTGAATAACTAGGAAACCATCGTCAATTGTCTTAAAAATGTCTGGTAGGAAAAAAGGCCCGCCGTCCTTACCCAGTCTGATCAACATTTGACTCCAGGCCCATAGTAATGTGATTGATTCCAAACTGCCCTTTGAACTGGCTTAGCAAGCCACTTAGTCATATTAAACTACTACAAAGGCTAAAAGGAACGAAACTCAATGAGCCACCAAGCATCAACTTAGACACCGACACCAACACCAACACCAACAACAACAGCAAACTGAGCCCTGTAAAGTCCACCATTCCAATATCTGGGGGCTAGTGCCAAATTGTGACAGCTGTCTACCAGAGTAGTCAAGCCATAACATAACAGTATACAGGGTATGATTTTGAGTGTGTGTCAATGTCCAAGACACAACCCTTGTACCAGCACACCTCGTGATGACAGTACAGTGATATAAATTTGGGAAGGGGTTGCCCTGGAGTCCTCAACATTGACTGAGGACTCCATGAAGCCTCAAGGCACCAAGTCAAGCACGGGTGAAGAAACAACCTGATTACCATCACACCCTATCTCCCTCAGCTCATGAATAAGTGGTCCTTTAGAATCCCCTACAGTGTGGAAACAGGCCCTTCGGCCCAACAAGTCCACACCGAACCTCAGAGCATCCCACTCAGACCCACACCCCCAACAACCCACCTAACCTATACCTCCCTGAACACTACGGGCAATTTAGCATAGCCAATCCACCTAACCTGCACATCTTTGGACTGTGGGAGGAAACCAGAGCACCCGGAGGAAACCCACGCAGACAAGGGGAGAATGTGCAAACTCCACACAGACAAGACGCCCGAGGCTGGAATCAAACCCGGGTCCCTGGTGCTGTGAGGCAGCAGTGCTAGCCACTGAGCCACCGTGCCGCCCCGTCCTTCACATTGACGAGATAGAGGATGCACCGAGGGTGGAAGGGGCAGAGAAAGGACTCTGGATGGACAATTTCAATGACCAAGAGTGGCTCAGGAGAATCACTTCTGAGTGACCTAGCTGGATCTTAAAAGGCAAAGCTACTTGTCTGGGCCTACAGCAGTTGGCAAGGGAACTAACAAGAAGGGAAAAAAAAAACCTGAACTCATTCTGAATAATCTGCCTGCTGCAGATGCATCTGACCATGGCAATATTGGTAAGAAGTTACCATCATACAGCGAAGATGGTCTTTGTCATGATATGACACTTAACATAGGTCACGTTAAATGAGATAGATTTTGAACCAATCCAGCAACTCAAGGCTGGGCATCCACGAGGCGCTGTGGATGGACAGAAATAAATGATTCAAAAACCAATGAATCATACCTGCACTCTGCAGTTCTGCTACATCCCATCATGCATGGTGGTGTATAATTATATATCAGTAGAATAGAAGGTTCCATAAATACCCCCATCTTCAATGTTGCAGGAGTCCAGCATATCAGTGCAAATGCTTCAACCTTGTCTTTTGCAACAGTCTTCAGCCAGAAGTGCTGAGTGGATGATCCACCTTGGCCTCCTCCAGAAATAACCAACTTCATAGATGCCAGTCTTCAGCCAATTGGTTTCACTGTGTGATATCAAGAAACAGTTGGATGCAATGGATGCTGAAAAAGGCTATGAACCCTGTCAACTTTCTGGCAATAGCTCTGAAGTGTGCATCAGAATGTGCTGTGCCCCGAGCCAAACTGTTCTAGTACAGCTGCAACACTAGTATCCACCAACATTATGGAAAATTTCCTAGAAATTGCCCAGACCTGTACACAAAAATCAGGACAATCAAACCTCACCAATTACAGCCCCATCCAACTGATCTCAATCATCTGTAAAAGTGATGGAAAAAAATCACCAACAGTGCTATCAAGTAGCGCTTGCTCAGCAACAACCTGCTCACTGATGGCCAGTTTGTGTTCTACCACTGCCACTCAGTTCCTGACCTTGTTACAACTTTAGTCCAAAACTGAACTCCAGAGGCAAGGGTAGAGCTACTATCCTGGATATCAAGTTGCCATAAGGGGCTAAAGCAAAATTACAGTTGATGGGAATTCGTTGTATCACACCTAGTGCAAAGATAGATGGCTACGTCATTAGAGAGAGTTACCTGAGCTCTAGCACATCGGTGGTGTCCTAGGCCCATCATTTTCAGCTGCTCAAGACCTTTCATGCATCGTAAGGTTAGAAGTGGGAATATTCTAAGTCCACGACCACTTCCAACTAGAAGGACAAGGACAGCAACTACCTGGTGATGCAACACCGCCATCAGTTGTCGATTCTATTCCAAGGAATTCACTGTCCTAATTTAGATATATTTCACCATTCCTTCAGCGTTACTAGGTCAACATCCTGGAAGTCCCTCCCCAATAGCATTGGGGGTATATCTACATTCGCTCTAAGAACTGCAGTGGTTCAAAGAATGCAGTTCATCATCACCCTCTCAAGGGGAATTAGAGATAGGCAATTCATGCTAGCCTAGCCAAATGAGCCCGCATCCTGGAATGAATGTTTTGAAACTTTGTAGTTGCTTTGAAATTGACTTTTTCAACATTTTTAAATTAATTTTTCTTTAAATATATGTTGAAGTTTTCAACATTAAACAAAATTGAGCTGTGTCAATTTAGGAAAAAAATACAGCTACGCACAGACAGATAGCTTAGGCAAATGCAAGTATTCTCCAATGTACTCAAAATGCTCTGATCTCACCTACAGAAGTCTCCCTTCTAACCATGTGCAATGTTTCCATTATCTCAGTGAATGCATGGTGAATCCACTGGCAATTGGCTGAGACTGAGCAAACTCTTTCACACATGCCTCCTTCAGTCAGTGGAGGGATACCTTACATCCTACTCAGTCCAAGGTTCCAACACTGGCAATGAACTCACTACTTTAAATGAAAAATAACAAATTACATAATGTTCATATATTCATCTAATTTCACTTAAAGCAGTGTTGCCCAATAGAAATTGCTGACTGGCCATGTAGCTATGGCAACAGTATTAGCCACACGCACTTTCAGTAGAAATTACATACGCAATATAAATATATGTCCTTTACAGGTATATTTATTTTACAGGTGTACATCTTCCTTTAGTAACCAAAGAGGTGACATATTTCCATGAATCTGACAACATTTGCTTGCACGTCTTTTTAACTTACCATTCTACCAAGCAGAAAGAGTTTAAAGTCCACAAGTACGCACTATGTGATCCGAATGCTCATTCATAGAGACATAGAGTCTTACAGCATGGAGACAGGCCCTTTGCCCGAAACGGGTCCATGCCAGTAAAAACGTCCATCCATGCTAACCCCATTTCCATGCACTTGGCCCATATCCTTCTAAACCTTTCCTATCCACGTATTCATTCAAATGCCTTTTAAATGTTGTTAACATTCCCACCTCAACCATTTCCACTGGTAGCTCATTCCATATGCATACTACCCTCTGTGTAAAAAAGTTGCCCTTCAGGTTCCCACGTACTGTCTCCCCTCTTACCTCAAACTGATGCCCTCTAATCCTCGATTCCCCAACCCTGGGAAAAAGACAGAGTGCATTCACCCTATCCATGCCTCTCATGATTTTACACAGTTCTAAAATCCCCCCTCAGTCCCCTACGCTCTATAGAAAAAATTCCAAGCTTGTGCAACCTCTCCCTATAACTCAGTCCCTTGAATCCTGGCAATATCCTTGTATATTTCTTCTGCACTCTTTCCAGTTTAATAACATTCTTCTTATAGCAAGGTGACCAAAACTGAACACAACACTTCAAGTGTGGCCTCACCAACGCCCTGCAATATAACTTTCCAACTTCTGTACTCAATGTCCTTACTGATGAAGGCCAGTGTGCCAAAATCTTCTTTAGTACCCTGTCTACCTGTGACTCCACTTTCAGAGAATCATGCACCTGCACTCCAAGGTCCTTCTGTTCCATGACACTCCTTAAGGCCCTACCATTCACCATGAAACTTCTACCTTGATTTGACTTTCAAAATGCAACACCTCTCATCTATATTAAACTCCACTTGCCATTTCTTGGCCCAATTCCCAAGCTGATCAAGATCCTGCTGCAATTACTGATACCTTCCTCACTGTCTACGATACCACCAATTTTAGTGTCATCCACAAACTTACTAACTATGCCTTGTACGTTCTTATCCAAATCATTGATATCAATAACAAACAGCAATGGGCCCAGCACCAACCCAAGGCATACTACTAGTCACAGGCCTCCAGTCTGACAAGTATCCTTCCAATGTTACTCTCTGCTTCCTATCATCAAGACAATTGTGTATCCAATTTGCCAGCTCTTCCTGGATTCCATGCGATCTAGCCTCCCATGTGGAACCTTATCAAAGGCCTTACTGAAATTAACGTAGACTACGTCTACCACCCTGCCCCCATCAATCTTCCTGGTCACTTCAAAGAGCTCTAGCAAATTTGTGAGGCATGATCTCCCATGTACGAAGCTATGCTAACTAATCCTGTTCAAACCCTGTCTTTCTAAAAGCATGTGTGTCTTACCCCTCAATCTTCTCAAGTAACGTACCTACCACAGATGTTAAACTTACTGGTCTATAATTCCCAGGTTTTTCATTGTAGCCCTTCTTGAATAAGGGCACAACATTGGCTACCATTCTGTGACCTCACCCACGGCTAATGATGGTGCAAATATATCAGCCAGACCCCCAGCAATTTCTCCTCTAGACTCTTGCAGGGTTCTTGGATATATTTGATCAGGACCAGGAGATTTATCCACCTTCACACATTCTAATATTTCCAACACCTCCTCTACTGTGATATGGACTGTCCAAGATATTGCCACTAACTTCCCCAAGTCTTCATGTCTTTCTCCATGGTAAACACAGAAGAGAAATATTCATTGACGACCTCACCCATCTCCTGCGATACATACATGCGATCACATGTCCAGTGGCATTTCTGTGATTCACAATTGGAGCAGCAATGTCCAAATCTAGAATTCTAAATTAGCCATGTGACTAGTGTTAACATATTGGGCAACACTGATCTATAGTTGTATTGATGAACCTTAACAAAAGAAAATTTATTCGAAATATACATATCCATACATAGAAAGGCAAAGACCCATTGCCACAAGGATCTCGAAGAAGTCTCTATAGCTCTGTTATCCAAACAAATCAGATGACAGCATTCACGGAAAATCTACATATGATAAGAATTTGAAATAATTCTGAATTCATAGTAGATTAATTGTCAATACAGTGTGTATTGTGTCATTATAGCAAGTTGAAGAGGAAAGGTTGAATAGGTTGGGCCTGTACTCATTGGAATTTAGAAGACTGAGACGATTCTTAGGGAGCTTGACAGGGTAAATGCGGAAATGCTATTTCACATCGGACTGTACCTTACAACCGGAGGGTTTCCCAGTTCACAGAATGGACTGCTCAGCATCCTCAGGCAAGGCAAGGGGCAGTGGGGTCTGCCTCCTAATCAACACCTCCTGGTGCTCAGACGTGATGAACCTGGCAAGTTACTGCTCCCTGGACCTAGAATATCTTACAGTAAAGTGTAGTCCCTACTACCAGCTGTGTGAGTTCACCTCCACTATTCTGACAGCGATGTGGAGATGCCAGAGTTGGACTGGGGTGGACAATGTCAAAAATCACACGAAACCAGGTTATAGCGAGGAAAGAGCTGAGCTCCAAAAGGTTATGCTTTCATACAAACCTGTTGGACTGTAACCTAGCGTCGTGTGATTTTTGACCTTATCCTAACAACAGTCTACATCCCACTCCATGCAGAAGGGAAGAGTGCACTTTACGAAGAATACAATGCTACAGTTTTGAGAAGCAATATCCCAAGGCCACGCTCATCGTAGCCAGTGACTTCAACTAGAAAGTGCTACCAAAGTATCAAACACGGCTCCGTTCCCACCTGAGGTCCGTACATCCTTGGCCATTGCTATACAAGCAGTGATGCCGACCGCTCCATCCCCGTCCATGTTTTGGAAAATCAGATCACAATGCTGTGCTCTTCCTCTAGGCTTACAAAGAGAAATTTGAGCATGAGGACTCAGTACAGCAAGTAGTGCAGTGTTGGTCTGAGGCAACGTAATGGCTCTTAGGGTTCTGCTTAGAGTCAGTGGACTGGTCCGTATTCAAGAACTCAGCGGCCAACCTAGATGAGTATGCCACTACTGTTACAGACTTCATCAGTAAGTATGTAGAAGACTGTGTGCCAAATAAGTTAAACCAAATGTGACCCAACCAGAAACCAGGGGTGAACCGGAAGATCCACTCCCTACTGAAGTCCAGGTCTGAGGCGTTTAAGTCAGGCAACCCTGAACTATACAGGAAATCCAGGTAAAGCCATCAGAAATGCCAAGAGATGATATCAAACTAAGCTTGAGACCCAGACCAACCACACAGATACCAGTTTGTGGCCTACACGACATAACAGGCTACAAAGTGAAGTCAAACAGAATCGTGGGCAACAGTACATTCCTACCTGATGAGCACATGCATTCTATGCTCACTTTGAACTTAAAGTCAGTGAAATTATGTCACCTATCCCAACAGGCTCGGATATACGTGTACCCACGGTCACCGCTGCAGGCATTAGATCGGCTTTCTTGACAGTGAACCTATGGGACAGTGAACCTATGGAATGCGACTGGCACAAATGGAGTCCCTGACTGTGAACTCAGATCCTGTGCGGACCTGCTGGTGGGAGTATTCGCAGAGATCTTTAAGCTCTCCTTGCTACAATTCAAAGTCGCCATCTGCTGCAAGAAGATCATCACCTCCCGGTGCCAAAGGAAAATCATGCAGTGTGCCTCAATGAGTACCAGCTGGTGACTCTGACGTCCATCATTATGAAATGTTTCGACGGGTTGGTCATATCTCGCATCAACTCCAGCCGACCAAACTGCCTTGATCCTTTTCAATTTGCTACCGGTGCAACAGGTCTACAGCAGATATCATTGCCCCAGCCCTACACTCATCCCTTGAACATGTGGGTAACAAGGATACCTATGTTAGGTTCTTACTTATTACCTACAGCTCCGCCTTCAACATCATAATTCCAAACAAACTCATCTTTAAACTCCGAAACCTAGGTCTTGGCTCGCCCTTCTGCAACCAGATCCTCAACTTCCTGACCCATAGACCACAATCAGAAAGAATAGGCGATAACATCTCCTCCAACATAATCCTCGACACTGGTGTCCTATAAGGCTGCTTACTTAGCCTCCTACTGTACTCCTTATATACTCATGACTGTGGGCAAATTCTGCTCCGACTCCATTTACAAGTTTGCTGACAACAATACCATTGTAGATTGGATCTCGAACAAAGACGAGATACGATACAAGAAAAAGATTGAGTGCATGATGTAAAGAGAACAATCTCTCTGTTAACATCAGCAAAATGAAGGAGCTGGTCATTAACTTTAGGAATCGGAGTAGAGGCCACACCCCTGTCTGCATCAATGGTGCTGAGGTAGGGATGGTTGAGTGTCATGTTCTGGGAGTGATGATTACCAACAATCTGTCCTGGTCCATACACAATCATGCAACAGTCAAGAAAGCACAACAATGCATCTACTTCCTTAGGACGATGAGGGAATTCAGCATGACCACAAGGACTCCTATCAATCTTTATAGATACACCACAGAAAGCATCCTATGTAGATGCATCACAGTGTGGTATGGTAACTGCTCTTCCCAAGATCGCAAGAAACAACAGAGAATTGTGAATATGGCCCAGTCCAGCATGCAAACCAGTCTTCCATCCGTTGACTCCATCTATCCTTCCCGCTGCCTCGGGAAAGCAAGCGATATAATCAAAGACCTCTCCCACCCCAGCTATACTCTATTCCACTCTCTTTCGTCTGGCAGAAGATACAAAAGTTTAAGTACATGTACAAACAGATTCAAGAACACTTTCTTCACCGCTGTTAAGACTTTTGAATGGATAGCTCAAGTTAATTCTGATCTCTCTCTCTCTGCACCTTCTCTGAGGCAGTAACATTATATTCTACACTGTCTGCTACCCTCATGCACTTTGCATAGTACGATCTGCATATATAACATGCAAAACAACACCTTTCACTGTACCTCGGAATATGTGACAAAAACTCAAACTCAGAGTCGAGGACCAGAGGGCACAACTTCAAAATAAGGGATCACACATTTAAGACAGACGTGAGGAGAAATTTCTTCTGAGGGTAGCAATTCTATGGAATTATTTACCACAAAGAACTGTAGAAGTTGGGTCATTAAGTATATTCAAAGCTGAGATAGACGAACGTTTAATCAGAAAGGAAATCAAGAGGAAAAGGCAAGAAAGTGGAGTTGAAGTCATCAACCCAGCCTTGATCTAAGTGAAAGGCCAGGAGCCATGTGTATTATTAAATTTATGTAGGACCTATCCAAGCACACCTAATGAACACAGTTATAATCATTGCTACTCAACTTAAAATGAATACAGGTCAATCCAATACATTATATTTCAATAAATATTTAACTGCAAATTTATCTTTCAGTCATTTGAACAGGTGTCTCAACTAAATGTCAGGTAGTGGTGAATTTGTTATTTCCATTTCATGAAAATGCTACTCACTGATTGAAGTGCCATCTAGTGGTAATAAAATCCAGTCCAAAACATTAACTGCAAAAGCTGGGAAACGGAGGACAAACCAGAAAATGCTGAAACACAACCAGGAGCAAGAGTTGTGGTTATCTGAGCTCCACCATTCAATGAGATTATGGCTGATCTGATCCTCAACATCAACTCACATTGCTGTCCCCACGCTATGTGATTCTTCAAGATCCAAGAAGGCTATCTCAACTGCAAATCAATAATGTGACTGCATCCTCATGTTATCGACCCCAAGAACCACTCTGGTAAAACTGTTATACTGCCTCCAATGCAGGTATACCCTTCCTTAAACAAGGAGACAAAAGACTGCACAAAGTACTTTCAATGTCACCACAGCCCTGAACAACTGAAGCAAGATTTCTTGATTCTCGTTTTCCAATTTTCTTGCATTGAAGGCCAATATTGCATTTGTTTTCCTAATTGCTTGTAAAACTAAAAGATACCATTGTTCCTTGCAGGAGAACAACCACATCTTTCTAAATATCAACATTTTTTTAGTTGCTGCCTTTCTGTACCTATTTTCCCAAGTAGTCAAGACGGAAAAAGAAGAAAAAAAAGGGACAGAGAGGGAAAAAAGTAGAGAAAACTTAGTTCTCTCCCCTCAAATGTATAGCTTCACATCTACTAATTCACTTGTTCTCTAATCAAATAAATGTACTCCTTGCCCACGTTCTCCAGCAGGATGAATAAAAACAAAACACAAAATCAAGGAAAAATACCTACCCACCACTGGACTAAAAGTTGAAGGCACAAAAAGCAGTCTCCATAAAACCAAACATACTAAAAGGCCAGTGCCAAAATTCCAGTCAATCAGGAGCCACTCCATGTGAAGTAAGTTATTTTTACACAGAGGGTGGTAGGTGCCTGGAATGCGCAGCCAGGGGAGGTGGTAGAAGCAGATGCAATAGCACCGTTTAAGAGCATCCAGAAACAAGAGCAGGCATGGCATAGAGATATATGGACCACGTGCAGGCAGTGCAATTAGGTTGGAATGGCATCATGGTTAGCACAGACATTGTGGGCCCAAGGGCCTACTCCTGTGTTGTCCAGTTCTATGTTTTATATTCACTCTGACAGATCAGCTGATGGGTAGTTAGGGGAGACTTGCTGCTGTAGTAAACCCTGCACTTGATACAGGAAAATTGAGATTTACATGAAAGTAACATGCAAGAAATAATCTAAACCAAAAGCATCTGTACGCAGAAATACTAATTTACTTTGTTTCTTGATTTCTTTTTTTTTTGCATATGCCAGTTGAGTCCTTTCATAATTAGATCATAAGGAACAGGAAGCGGAATAGGTCATTTGGCCCCTCAAACCTGCTCCACCATTCAATAGGATTATGGCTATAATGGTCGATCCGACATTCCTCGCATCCACTTTCCTGCTTTTCCATCCCATAACCCTTGATTTCCATACTGATCAACAATCTACCTCAGCCTCAAATATACACGATGACTCTGTCCCCACAGCTGTCTGTGGCAAGGAGCTTCAAAGGATCAAACCTCAAAGAAATTTCTCATTTTCATCTTAAATTGGCACCACTTTGTTCCCAGACTAGGCTCTCTGGTCCCAGTTCCCTCACGATGGGAGAAAAATATTCTCAGCAGTAACCCGGTTAAGCCTCCTAAGAATCCTATATCTTTCACTGAGATCACTTCGCATTTTTCTAAACTCCAGTGTGTAGAGTTTCAGCCTGTTTAGCTTTTGTTCAAAAGACAATCTCTCCATACTGGGCATCATCCTAGTGAACCTTCTCTGAACTGCATCCAATGAAATATCTTTCCTCGAGTAATCTTTCTCACGCATCAGCATTCTTCACTGGATAAGGCTCACGCCAGACACAGCTGCCTGAGCCGACACCAATGCAATGCAGTTTATATTTCCAGTGTTATACAGGTTGCTGGCTATGCAACTCAGATAGAATTAAAGATCAGATTTTCTGGGAAGCTCAAAGACAGGAGTCATTGCCACTTTGAAAAACATTCCTCGCTCAAGGCTTTGGAAACTTCATAACCATGAACTTGGGAAGTGAATAATAATAATTAAGCTAATAAATCTAACATATACTGAATAGAAACCATCCTATTCAGTTTTAGAAGAAAAAGTTTGGCAATTGTTAACTCTGAGGCTATTAAAGGAACAGAAATATTACTGGGTAGAGGGCTGAGCAAAGGTCACTTTCAATACCCCATAAAGTTAAAGAAGTGTGCACCATACTTACAAGCAGACAATACAAAAATATAACTGTTGAATCAGAAAGTGCCCAATATTTTGTACTACAGAATGACAGAATACATTCACTTTGAAGAATCTTCACACACAGGATTCCAATCCTCACCATACCAGAAGTCATTATGTAAAGTGCAGATTTTGGCGGATAACTTTTATTTATTTACATTGAACGAAAAAATGATTTGGAAGAAGTGCACCACCTATTGACCAATTAAAGAGTGACAATAGTATAGGGCTGGAAATAGGTTCTCTACTACAAAGCATACAATGCAGTATATAGTGACCCTGAAGGGCTGCAAGGGTCATTTTTAAAGTACAGAAAAGAACATTCTGGATAATGTGCACAATTGTGAGAAAGGTCAAGATCTCATCATGACTAAATGTACATTAAGAATAAATTATCATCCATTGATCTTCTGTTAAAAACGTTAAACGTTTGGGGGTTAGGCCCAACTGGGAGATCTTAAGTGGAACTGAACAAACCAGAAGAGTTATGGAAAAGACAGACAATGAGTTTCAACAATGAATCAAGATCTTCAATTAGTTTTGAAAGTTGTTTAATGTTAATAAAAAAGAATTGCATTTATTAGTGCTTTTGATGACTACCAGATGCTCCAAAGAATTTGTAGCCAATGGAGAACTGTAGTCAATGCTGTAACATGGGAATTGTTACAAGCATGCACACAAGCTCCCACAAATAGCAACATGATAATGACCATAAAGTCTGCTCCTGTGAAAGTGAGTGAGAGATAAATGTTGATCAGACCTCAAGGAATATCACTCCTGTTAAACCATAAGAAACAGGAAAAGGAGTAGGTCATGCGGCCCTTAAGCCTGCTCTGCCATTCAAGAGATCATGGCTGATCCTGATGTTCACTCTTATATAGAAATTCTGTCAGAATGTCAAAGTGCAAAGTTTCAATTATAGAATGACGTTTCAAAGTAAACTGGAATGTAAATAGCTCTTCCCATGCAATTAAGCAAAAAGACGCAACCGTTTTCACCTGCTTTATTGTCATACATCAAAAAATAAGCAATCACACTCAAAAATGGGTGCAAAATAATTAGCAACACAAGTTGCTATACAGAATTTGTAGATGTTCATTCATGTCAGCAATCTTCCATGTTAGCTTTTAGGGCATAAAAGCTCAATAATCCCAAGCTACAGGATGAGAATACACTAGCTTGTTTTCATGCTGAAAAATATTGCACAGATTTCATCAAAAAATCCAATACTGAAAGATCACTTATCCATACTATATCCACACTATATGCAACTGGAATGTTTGGGGGTGGGTTTTGGAGGCAGCAGCAGACCAGACAAGAAATGTCACTGCACTTCTAAATCTAATACATTAGAAAAATTAAATCTGATGAAGGATTTCATTTCTGAACATTAAACAAATAAAACAGACTTTTATGTCAAGTCATACATTTAGACTGGAGAAAATTTCTGTTCTAGTTTGATGCCAAACACCAGTAAAAATTATCCAATTTTTTAAAAATTTGGATAACGGAATACTCTCAGTCCCAAATGAATATTTAATAGACTCATTTATTCCTTCATCTACTATTTTAGTGGTGGTAATCGATTGATATTAACAAGTGTTAATTGTTAAGATAGTAGATGACAATGTTGAAGAAATATAATGGGTATTTGTTCGTGAATACCAGAAAGAGCAACTTCGAGATTATATAGTTATTTATAAGGCATGTAAAATGGAGAAGGAGAAAAGTTAGTAAACAATTATGATTGGAATGGATCAGTCAAATTAATCATCTATAGTCTTATTTCAATCATCTAGGGAAAAACTGTAATATTCGCACTGAAAACACCAAGTATGAATTTGCAAGTGCCATCTGCCCTGTACAGTTGCACGTAAAAGCTGAAGACAGACACAATATAGAACATGCAGTAAATGCTACGCTTGCTGTGTTTTTGAAAGAAAACCTGAGCTAAAATAAACACTGCACTATTTAACTTTACATTTTTCTCCTTGATACCCTGCAGATTTCTAATGAATGTTTATGTGTGCAAACAAAAATTGTGGCAAATTAATGGAGAAATTATATCTTAAATAGAAAAATGTCAATGTATTTAGTGGGAAAATGGTACATTTGAACTCAAAGTATGCAAAAGGACAATGTTCTGGTTACAATACTGATGGTTCATTGTAAAGTCCCTTCTTGTTGGTGAAATATGCATGTAACTAGTCTCTGAGATGCAAAACAGATTTGTAAAACATTGATTCTTTATAGACAGGAATAGAAACTGATTTATGACCGCAATGAAGCAAAGAAATGAAAATTGAAATGCAGATCTGTTCAAATTGAGGCACTTTCCCAAGCTACCAATTTTGATTGTCCCATCCATCATCCACAGTTCCTTCACTTTCTTTCTTCGGTGATTTTTTATTCTTGCTTTCCCCACCCGCAGCCCAATTATCATCCCAACTGTCCCAGGCATTGCTATGGTTTGCTTGCTTTTTCATGTTGTTCTCTGTGCCCCACGTGTCATTATTTTTTTCACCTGATCCCCAAGCACCAGCATGTGATGGCATCTTCATCTTGGATTTGTCATCCTGATCAAAATTTTCCCAGAAACCATCTTCAAGTCCACTGTTCTGATAACTTTCTCCAACTGGGTGGCTGTAGTATAGAAAATATAACAGACTTCAGAGTAATCAGGTATTTGAAAAATATTTTGTAATGCAAGCTGGGCCTTATACGAGATTTTCAATGTATGCATGAGATAGTATACGTGCTTTTACGCTGACAGATGAGACCACTGAATTTAATGTTACGATCTGGCTTGGGGCCAGTAATCATTTTTAAGTTGACAGATCCCAGGTCACTTCCTACGTGTATAGTCACAATATTCCACAGTTTTGAACAAACAATGACAAACTTTACTATACAAAAAGTTTGAACAGTGATACAATGTACAATTTACATTCTAGCATCCAATTAGAATTACCCTGACATAATTATAAATAACAGACAAACCTGATTGAAAAACTCTATACAACATATCGAATATCAAATGTCGTCAAGACAGATCCCACTTGGCCAGCCTAACATTAGTGACATCAAAATCACGTTGAAACTTAACAAGGGTTTCCAATTCTTCTCTTTCAAAGGCCTAATTTCAGATGCTCCCTCGAAAGCCATTCGGTCATTGAATTCCTCAACAAGTACTCATATTCGGATAGTCTGTCTGCAATTCCTGGGTCTATACTCCCTGGGATTTTGGAAACTGCATTCCAGGACTTACTCTCAGGCACAACTCCAGCTTTTCATGGACAGCTAGCTTCACCAAGCCAGCAATACTACTGCTGCTGAATTCTCCATTGTCCCCACTGACCCCTGCAAAAATATTCCAGGATTTACCTCACCCCTAACTCCAACACTTAATTAGACCTGCTGGCTCCTAGAACATCCACGAGTACCAAGTGCACAGAGCCATCTACGTATGCTTGGAACATCTTTGAGCTTCAGGTGCACGGAATTGACGATCTTCTCAACAGCACAACTTTAACGGCAGAACTTTTCTGCAATGAAAGCTGCAAGAATCTCCCTCTCCAAATACCTCTGACACTTGAGGTATTCTTCAGCAATCCATGAACAGTTTTGCGTGACCTAGTGAAAGCCTTGCAACAAGATCAGCCCTTGTTCCTTGGCAGAACTGAATTCAGCATCCATTGAAACTCAAATGTAGATATCCCTTGGTTGTGTACCCTGAATGTTACAAATTTCAGTATTCTGGCTTACACAGTAGAAATCGCACGCAAAAGAGTATTTTAGCACAGTTGTAATATTGCATTTGAAATGCTGCAAATCAACACCCCAATAAAGGTGTGTAACAGTTCAAAGATTCACCTAATTCAGTGAGGGTATCATATCTGTCCCATAGCCCTACTTCAGAAATAGAACAGGATAGCTTTAGAACTAGTTACAAACTTGGATGCCCTCTGAGATTACATCAAACGACATAAAGCATCAATGTAAACATAAAAACCATAAAACCCTTTATCTCATGACCCCAAAATGGCAAAGATATTTCCATGCCTTTCTAAAAAAATCCTCAACTGGGAGAACACAAAGCTAATTTATTACTAGTTTGAAGAAAATCTTACACAAACTGCACTGCAAACTGCAATTTTACCATAAATGCACACAACATCACAGTGGCATACCTAAAACTTCTGAGTGAAGAATATTGTACACATTGGAATCTCCAAAATATCAAGTCAATTAATAAGTACATGGAGAGGGCAAATCTTCAGTAGAAGGAAACAGCACTGCACTTGTGGGCATGCACTAAAACAGTTCTAATAGTTTTTATCTGGAGCATAGGCATAATTGTGCAAAGAATTGAAGAAAACATAATTCTATTAATGTACTAAACTTGTTATTTCTGGATACATAATAATTAATTAAACCATCAAGTTCTACAAATGTGATGGCTTTATTTAAATTTGGTGTGTTTAGTTGCACATTACCTTTCAACACCAGCTGTTTCAGGATCCTTATTGGTAAAGAATGAACTAACATCTTGCCATCCTTTAACAGTCGCTCCCTGCACCTATGAATGTTAATAAAAATGCTTAAACATCTTCCACAGTAAATCTAAAACAATGTTTAATTATGTGCACAACTCAAGAAAATTGATGCTTCATGATCAGCCCTTAGTCTATTATTTAAACCTAGAAAATACAGTTCCTCACATTATTGTTAACATTATCTAATGATGCTCAGTAAAGCAGAAGTAGTCAGGCTTTAACCAATTTAAATAGACTAAACCTTTCCCGACATTCCAAGTTGGGGAGGGTCATATAGCATTCTAATGAATTGAGTATTTGATCACTGATGCTATCAATAGGATATCTACATTTCATTTAATATATAATATTAAAATCAAATACTAAAATAAGAACATATTTTCAGAACCACACATATTTTAAGGATAGCTACAACTTGAATCATAACTCTTTTCCTCAGTACCAAACTTCAAAACTATGTACTGGTTCTCTCTGTAATTTTAATAAATAAATCACTTTTTCATATCTACACTCACCACATCAATCATCGATAGCAAAAAAGGAGGAAAACACAAAATTAGTACCGAATCAAAAAGGTTTGCCTGACCATGCTAAGCCAGACTCCATATCTGCCAACTGTGCAGCCAAGACAGCATTTACATACAATTCTGATGTGAATTGTAATGTAAGTTAATTTTGCTTAGCAGTTACGTTAAATGTACAGTGCAAGTCCAGAGGGAGTCTCAATTTATTTCACTTTGGAGTTCGGTTGGCCTCAGTCCACATTTACAAAACAGAGTTGAGATCCAGATTACAATTATGGTATAAAGGCAATCTATTGCAGTTTCAAACAAAATCTTTTTAGTTTCTATTCTGTTGGTGAGTTTCCCAGCCCAACTGATAGCTGTGATTTTGAGAACTTGGTGATTTTTTTACCATCCTATAAAATCTACTTTTATACTGATCCAGTAAGGCATTGAACCATTTCCCCCCCCCTCCAAGAATACAGCCTTTAATCTGTTCTAGCACCTGTTGCACAGAATATGAAGGCTGGCTTTGAGACATGACCAGCTGCATCTTTCTTCATACCTTATTAGCAATGTGCGACACACCACTGGATACATCATCTAAAAATTTCCCATCTTTCACCTGCATATATAAAAAATGCCTACAGTTAAAAATAAGTGCAGTTTTGCAAATTATACAGCAATTTACAGAACACATGACTGGAATATTTTTATTGATGAAAAATAGACAGAAAAGAGGCCATTTTTCCAGACCTTCTCTAGAAGATGGTAAATGTCGGAATATAA
Source organism: Ginglymostoma cirratum (assembly GCA_024137785.1). NCBI lineage: Eukaryota > Metazoa > Chordata > Chondrichthyes > Orectolobiformes > Ginglymostomatidae > Ginglymostoma > Ginglymostoma cirratum. Next base: position 8,792,167 of record JAHRHZ010000087.1, on the reverse strand, counting down.
TGAAACTATCTATAGAGATTTTAAGAAATAATAATGATCAAGATGTCATCAGAAAAAAAAAATGGACATTGCACCAAACAGTATGTGTCAAATGTCTGACCATATAGACGGGCTCTGAAGAGGAAAGGTAGCATAAGTCAGCAAGATATTTTAAAGCATGGGTTTTAGTAGCTAACAATGCCCGTTAATGGTGGAGTGATATCTAAAGACCAGAGGGAGACAAAATAAAGTTGCTATTAAAGAATAACATTTTTAACAAACTAATATACATCTTTAATTGTCAATCGTTACACTTAAAACTTTCAAAGCGTAACATATGAATATAGACATGGTGGTAGAGAAAGGACGAATGATCAGGCTTTCTTCAGTTTCCACAGGTGAACAGTTCATTAGCAGTATTTGTCTCGACTGGGATACAAGACTTAAAAGAACAACCACTTAGGAAAGATGTTAGAAAGTCAGAAACAAAGTAGGAAGCAATTCCATAGCTAAGTCAGTGCCTTCAGGCAGAGTACAGTAAGTTAAAATGCTCTCAACAATAACACTTGTTCTTCCTTTCCAAAGAAAGGAAGACATATTAAATCTTTAGGTAATGTAATCTGCTATAGAAAAAGAGCAAAAAGGGAATTATTAGCTACATCAGATGTTACCAATAGCACAAATGTTAAGCTGAAATAGCTACTTCACCTCACCATTCACAGAATGCTACCTGCAGGCAGTTGTTACCAGGGATATACAACTCCAGAAGCCACACACCACCCAAAATCTGGTTTGGTTTGGTTTCCATGGCCACTGATACTAAAGGTGAATGGTCACCAAACATATAGTTAATGTAATCAGTCAATATCAGCCAGCAATGTGATTTCCATGCTTCCTGTCTATACACTGGAACAATTTTAACAGACAGCTTACTAAGTAATACTATGACACCATTTGAACTTGAAGCAGTCCACAATAACATTTGATAAGGTACCACACAAAAGATTCATGACAAAAACAATGGCATATCAAATTAAGGGAAATGTGGCCAAAGGGACAGAGAAATTCTTGAGGGCAGATTCCAAAGGATAAAGATAAAACAAAGGTCTTTGAAATGAAGGAGATATGCTGAACCATATTCTACTGGGATCAGTATTAACCTGTATATTTTGTACGTGTATAAAAACTTACTCAAAGGCAGAATGAAAATTGTTTATTCTAATGTGTGGACAAGAGGATGTGGCAAATGAAGAAAAGCATCATCAAGACTGGAACAGTACATAAAGCAGAACAAGCAGATACAGTTCAGTATAGAAAGTGTCAAAAGTATTAGCTTTTGGAATCAGAAGTGGAAAAAATATAAATTTTAACTCGTAAGATTTCAATTGTAGAGGAATGGAAGAGGGTCATGTCTACACACACATCCCAGGTGGCAAAGCAAAACAAAAGCCAATTTAAAATATAGTTTTTGTTGTTGCACGTAGTGGCACAGAATGTAGTAATGACGAAAAAATGTTGAATGTGAACATTAAGACATAATTAGGCCACTTGGAACACTGTGCACAATTTCTGACATGCCATTATAGGAAAGATGTGAAAGAAGTGGAAACAGCACCAACTGACCAGTCAAATGGATTGTTTCTAATGTGCATTCTAATATATATATACAGAATATTAAAAGACTAATTGCCAAAGGAGTACGATGACAAAATTGTGCAATTAAGCATCAACAAAACTATATAAATTCATCTGAAATTAAGTCAACAGGTACTTGCACACAAGCATAAAGAAAAGTCGAGTCCATTATTTGTGAAAGCAGTATTACTTGTAGTTTCAAGCAGTGTTCTTATGGGAGAAAAACATGCACCAGTGGCATGGAATGAGGCTTTAAAATTTAATTAAACAGAATACAAATGCCAAGATTGCTCAAAACTAAGCATCCCAAACAAAAATACCACAGAGATAAATATTAAAAGCACTTTTTTTTTGCAGCTGGCTTAATTAATTTAAATAACAAACAATTATAATTATAGGTAATCTCAAATAAGAAGTTCTGAAGTAAAGTAGTTTATCAGAACAAAATGTTTGAAGATTCTCTAAAATCCAATATTCTAACCAATAAATGAAAAATACTTTACGGCTAATAAGTATTAAAGTGTAAAACGAACAGAAGTAATCTGCACCATTTCAATGCAAAAAGTGGGTCAGATTTTACTGTAAAGATATCCCTGTTGTTTATAGGTAAATGGCACATCAATTTCAGGTGAAAGACAGATGTACAATTAAAAGCAAATATTCACAGCCACACCTCAGTTAGTAGCACTCTCACCTCATCAGCAGGATTTGGATTCACATCCCATTCATAGTTTGAGCACAAAAATCGAGTCAGGAGTCACAAGACACAAAGTTATAGTCCAACAGGTTTATTTGAAATCATAAGGTTTTGGTGGTGAACTGATGAAGGAGAAGACTTCACCTGACAAAGGAGCAGAGCTTCGAAAGTTTGTGATTTCAAATAAACCTGTTGGACTAAAACCTGATGTCATGTGACTTCTGACTATCCATCCCAGTCCAACACAAGCACCTCCACATCATGGCTACCACAAAAATTGAGCGTGCTGTATTCAGTGAGCGTTGCCTTTCTGGAGGTGCTACCTTTTGGGTAGACAATTCACTGAGGTCCTGTCTGCCCCTCCAGTTGAGCATAAAAGTTTCCATGATACTATTTCTGAGAACAGCAGAAGAGCTATCTTCAGTATGCAGGCCAGTATTTAACCCTCAATCTGCATCACAAAAGCAGATTATCTGGTCATTATCATCTTGTTGTTTGGAAGAGCTTTGGGTGTGCAAAGTGGCAGCTTGGTTTCCTACATTGCAACAGCAACTGCACTGGCTGTGAAAAACCTGGAATTTCACTATTGGCATGCATTGAATGATGAGAGGCTGCTGATATTTGCAGAGTGGCCACAAATTAAACTAATTGCAAATATTCAGGATTAGTAATTAAAAAGATACAATTTTAGTTATGTACTTTAATCACCAGAAATCAATTTCTCAGGCATTGCAAATTAAATAACATTTTTTTAAACTTCTTACTTGCTGGCCAAGAGGATTTTGCCATAGTGTAGTTGGACAGTCCAGTTTAACACTTACCCAGGAGTTACAGAAGGTTTTAATACTCTAACATTCTCTGTGCAACAATTAAATTTGAGCGATCAGAACCCTATGAATTCTCTGAATTTTAGGGTCTCTTTCAGAGGGGTCCAGAAGCAGGAGAACTGCCCACTGGAAAACACAATTTCCTGGGCAATCTCATGGAGTTGCAGAATGAGGTATTCTGCACGGCCCTGATGCACAACTCCAGCTTATGCTGGTCCAGCGACACACTCGTCATTGAAATATCTGGGCCAATTAGCTACACTTACCCGCAGCAAAATCTGGTCCAAATTGTCTTACATCCAACTAGGTCACAAATGTTTGATTGGGAAAATAGTTGCCCAAAAACTTAAGTAGTAAAATTTTAAGTAATTTAGTACATTAATAATCATTTTAAGCTCCTCAAGCAGGGCTACATTACCTTATCCTGAGCAGGTTTAATGACGTTCTCACTAATTGTATGACTTAACTCTGTAGCCTATTTAAAAACAAGAAAAGTGTTCATCAGTAGTGAAATTAGATTTATTTCAAACACAGAGGAAGCAAGTAGCTCAAGAATACATAAGTCTCAGCTTCAGCTTGAACCACAATACATGCAGACAAGACACAAGGACAATGTCAACAAAACAAGCTCGCATGACACAGCAATCAAGGCTTCAGTCAAACATCTATTTCAATATTGTGTGAATTCTATCTAATGCATGAAACACAAGCAGGACACAGTCCTGTTTTAAATTCAGTCAGGCATATAGTCTAAGCGGGGTTCGAACTCTAAAGGTCTCTCCCAAGTAACTATTAAAGAGATTGATGCTGCCTTATTTAAGGGTTTTTAAATCCCAGTGGGGCATGGGACATTATGTTTAGGGTTTCATTTTCAATACAGGGAATCTTTAATATAATGAGATAAATTCAACTTTGATGGGGATGCAAAACAGACAGGAGCAAATCAACCACACACACTACTGGAAAAAAAAAGTTAAGTGGAGCGAATGGAAGATGGCCAATTCATAACCACCGGTTTTCCATTTCCACCAAAGCAGAAGTATAGCTCCAAGGCCCAAAATAAAATTTTACTGGATAACCTCCAAACTTATTTTGAAAAAAAAAATTGTTGACTAGTTAGCTAAACTTCCACTGTAGAAGAGAATTTTCTGCACTAGTATGTAATCACATTTGTAAGCCATTAACTTTTACAATTACTTAGACTCTATGACCTTTGAAGCTTTCTATCTAAATCAGTAATAAAGCTATAATAAAGCTATAAAGATCTTCCACAAAGGCAAGAAAGATTGTGTGTGTGTGTCTGGAAAACAATGTTAGTATGATTTTGTTTACAGAAATATTTTTATTTTAGAAGGTTTTATTGGCTATATTGTACAAGTTTGTGAGATTTCCTGCTTGTATACAAAGTTGGATTTGAAACACAAAGCATTACCAACAAACATAAATGCAATGCAGAGACTGAGCTGCTTTACCTGCATGGTGATGATATGAAAAGGATCTGATGTCTGACTAAGTCAAATAGCCTGCCACAACTCAGAATCCAAATCAATGCTAAGTATGGCTAACAATACTGTGACCCAAATTTCTCCCCAAAACATCTATCACTGGCTTCAGGACAGAAAGGATATAAGTGAAACAAAAGTTAAATATTCTGGATTCTGGAGGTCTGAAATAAAACCAAAGTGCTGCAGAAGCACAGCAGCATCTGTGGAGAAAAAGAAAGAGTTAACATTTCAAGTCCGAGATTACCCTTCTTCAGAACTGAAGAGAGGTTGAAAATGATGTTGTTCCGCTTGGTACATCCGGTCTTCTTCTACAATATAAAACCCATTACATTTTCAACCTCTCTCTTCAATCATACTAGGCTCAAAATGTTAATTCTGTTCCTCTTTCTACAGATGCTACCAGATCTGCCGAGTTTCTCCAGCACACTTTTTTAAAATCGATATCCTAATTGGGTCCAATACTTTACTTCTGTCAGCTTTTATGTTATCTATTACCTACCGTTATGAAGTTGAAATAAAATATAGGAAGTTGAAAGCAAGAGAGAAGAGTTAATGGCGACAAGATGTCATTACAATGTTAATATTAGTGGTGTTTTCAGATAGTTTCTGGACTGCTAAATGGAAGAGATAAACTCCTGCTCAGCAATAATTTGAAGACTCCAATCATGCATTCTAAAATACTTGACAAACACGCATTACTTGTGCAGACAAACTTATGGCTCAAAGCAAGTTCCTAAAAAAATAAGTAATCACACGAAATCAAAGTGATTTTGATCAAAATAAAAGAAGGATATCAATGCTACACATTGAATAAATACTGTCACTGGTAAACAAGCTGTCATGCGTGCAAAATGAACACTTTACCGGCTCTGACTGCTGCTTGTAGCCCCAAACCTTTATCCAGCAAGAAAGCAACAAGGACAGAACAAGCACCTTTTAGCAATTCATAGGTTCCCTCTACTACACCTCATCACTAATCCCCACTCTGCCCCAAACCAAAACAGGATTATTTAACAAGTATTCAATGCCATAAATACTAATTGCATTTGAAAAGATGGTTAATTTGGATTAGAAAATCTAAACTCTATTCATTTGATTGTTCTGCCAAAGTCTGTTAGTTTAGCACCAAAAATATCTCAGCCACATCAAGGCTGTACCTGACATGTAGAATATGAAACAACATGGAATTTAAAAAAAAGGTACCTTTTGTGTTGCCTGACTTCCAAGTTTCACTGCCTGGTGAGCAAAATAATGATTAATTTCACTAATAGATCTTCAGTGCTTTTCAAGATTGAATTTTCTTTAAACATTGCTCCCCTTTAATAACCAAACTTGTCAAAAGAAAACTACAGTAGAAAAATCTTAACAAACAAAGAATGTTTTTGTGCCTGACTCTTGCATTTTTTTTTACACTGTTTACTAAAATGTAATTGGAACCACTGTAACTTTTTTTAAAAAAAGTACTTAGGCCTTTGAATCTCTCTTGAAGATCAACTATTAAATTAACAACATATGAAAGGTTTAGCAAACATCATTTACAAATATGCATTACTGCATATATACATTATATATTATTAATAAAAGCAGAAGTTGCAACAATGCTACTTACACCTTCTTTTGCAGCTGATGCAAACTTAGTGGCCCCAACAGTAAAACTGCTCCAGCCCTGTAAAATAGTGAATATATCCTACATTAGTTAATGTCATTCAGAATTATGAATTATCTTAAATGCAGTAATTTTGATTTCTGTAATGGATTTGAATGTCCAAGTTCAATAATGGACAATATTTCAGAGACTTGGTCATGTGAAGCTTTGAATAACTAAAACTTTTAAATCATATTGACTATATTTCTCCTCTCTTCCCACCAAATCAAGCCGACCATAGGTCAAGTAGCTAAGCAGTGTTTGCAACTAACTACTTGAGAAGATTCCATACATTCATGTGCACAGTTCAAAAACTTGAGCACTGGGCTAACTTTGAAGATTTAAACATACCATTTACATACATGGCTAGAAATTTGAGTTAGTATTCAGATTCTCAAAATAGGGTTACCAAAAGTGAAAACTTTACGTTGTTTAAAAAAGGTCAGCAGCAAAATAACCCAGGTATTGATCTTGAGATCCTTACTATATATTGTATATGTATTAGCAGATCTGTCAAAATTACAGTAGACCTGTGACAGCACATTGTTTTCAAGTCTTTCTGGTTTATCAAAGTCCAGACTGACATTTTGGTGTAGCACTAAAGAAGTTCTGAAGCACAACTGTTCATTCACTACCTTTGAGGTAGATTTGTTCAAACATAAACTGCCTAGTGTTTTTGCTTAAAAAAGTTTACTATAATTCACTGATGAGAGCAAAAAGTTTGAAATATGCTTTTGGCAGTTTTATCTTTCTTAAAGATGATATTGTGCCAAAATGTCACCAAGATGGCAGCAGAGTAGGACTCCTGAGCCGGAGCTCGTCTGCTCCATCCGTTTCTTTCCTCTTCTCTCTTTTTGCAGTTTTTTTTCTTTTCCTTTTGACCTCCCATCCTCAGGCAACATCGGGAATATCCAGGATGAAAGCCAACGTGGACTTGAACTTCCAGCCTCGAGGTGAAGCCCAGCATGGTCTACCTTGGAAGGATTGTTATTCCGAACTCATATTTCTCTAATTTATTACTAGATTTTCTATTTCTTTATTTTTTGTTTTTCCCTAACAATTTGTATTTAAGAATCTGTACGTAGGTACCTTGGTACCTAAGATGGAGCTGTAAGTCATAACTTGTAAACTTTTCACTATACTCATGTGAATGTGACAATAAAGCTAATTCTTGCTTGGTGCAAATTAGAATATCTTATAAAGCAGAACATATTATACAGTCAAGCATCTCGGCCTCTTAAAACTACAAAATCTAACTGTCATAAGCAAGCTCGAGGTAAGAATGACATTTAAACAATTAGTCCTATATGTTCTTAAAACTACAACTCCTAAATAGTATTGCTGTAATTTCCAGCTGCTGGTCGGAAATTGTCACATTATCAGTCATAAGAAATATCTGTGATGCTAATGTAACTATATTTTTACATTGATTGTCTATTCAAAGACTATTACAACACTTTATTTGAAAGTCAATACACAGCAGAAAAATCTTAAATCTCAGGGTAGGTTGTTAAGGCCAGCATAAAATCAATTTTCTTCAATAAACAGAGTTAACTAATTCGTACTATGAGTACAGAGTTCAGATAACAGGTACAAGGTTACTCCCAAATCTTTATCACAAGATAAAATTTACGTGAAAACAGTGTCACTTGGTGGTCACGCATAATTAAAATTAGGTATTAACTAGCAGTCCATAAAAAAGGTCTCCCGTGAGAGTTCTGCAGTAAAATCATAACTACAACAAATCCAAGATAATTTCATACCGAATAAAGAGAAGTCATGGCACTGTTGAGAAAATCATCTTCCTTTTTCTGAGGAGATGGACTGTTTCCAAATCCAACATAACGATTATCCTGACTACCATATCCTCCACCACTTCAAAAAATGAAAGGAAATTAATCATCACTCCTTCAGCTGAAAACAAGAACAGCAAAAGGAAACAAAATACACAGATACCTTGAAATAAATTTAAAATTTTACCCTTGATAGGAATTATCATCATTGAGCCAGTCCTCAAACGTTTTATCAGTGGATGATCCAGAGGCTTGGTTAGGTCTGGCACTACCAAAGAAAGTACATAATTCAATAAATGAAGAAAATCAAATGAATCCATAATAATGACATATAGATATAACCAAGTGGTACATGATGATTCCTCAATGCTTTTTTAACTTGAAAGTCAAGAATGGTTCCTTTTTGAAAAGGCAAACCATGAGACGATATGTGCATTTTCTAACATAGTTGTAGCATTACTGTTGATAGCCTGTTCATGATTTAACCTATTTACGTAAAGATTTGGAGAATACTTGCCACAATCTGTGCATCATACTTCAACTAAAACGTCACACATCAAAAACAAGCAATCGTAGAGGCATAAAAAGACAATAAGACTAGTCATTCTCAATGTTTTTAAAAAATACAACTTGTTCTAAGCAGAATAAGAGCAGCCAAGATGCTGCCAAGTGAATAAAGCATTCAACAACAGGCTGAACTTAGCTGATCAAGTACCTTACCTAGATCACATTCCTGCAATTGTCCACCACAGAATGTGAAGTCACTCCTCAAAAGAGGGCCGTATATAATCAATATTCATATGGAATCAGTAATTCAACTACTTACTCATGTTTAAGTTTTATTATTATTAATGTCTATTATTAATAGACAAAAAATAGTGCAGACGGTGGAAACCTTTATATTTGCAAATGTAAAACTATAAAGGAAATAAGCAGTGCAATGCTTCAATTCAGAAAGTTCAACTGAATTATGGTAAATCTTCATAGACATTTAAATTTAATTTCCTTCAGTCCATTACAATTACTGATTCTTATCTGCGCAGAATGCTTACAAGATCTTCAGTCCTTATTTCTGTCCTCAGTTTACTACACCACCAGTTTAATTGAACTCTTCTGACTTCCAAAATTTCTTCTTTATATTAAAACGCTTGATAGAACATTTAGTATAATTAAAGTTTATTTTCTATGTAAGAAAAATCTCATTATTGAAAATTTTAAAAAGTATTGGTTCCAATAATTTGATCCCATCAGTTTCAGAATAGATCTATTAACCTTGAGGCATTTCACCTTCACATAATCTCAAAGGTCAAGTACAAATAATAGGCTCTCTTTCCAAAACAAATCCATGGTTCTCCCATCACAACACTGAACTGCCGATAACAAATTCAGACTGCTGGATTCTTATTACACCTGGAAAGCCACTTAATACTCCTCATGAAGAAATGCTTCAAAACAACAATCCTAAAAGATGTATTTTCCCAGTTTTTACCTACAGTCCTCAGCCTGCAACTGTAGTTCAACCTGCAATATGAGTCCAAATCAATCTTATCTTCCATACCAAACCATGTATACTTTTAAAATCTTTCCCTTTTAACTACCTCTTCCATTCCTTATTTATAAGATCAAGGTGCTAGTTGGACTGGGATGTACAAAGTCAGAAGTCACACAACACCAGGTTATAGTCCAACAGGATTATTTGAAATCCCAAGCTTTCATACTGCTGCTCCTTCATCAGGTGAAGTGACTCCTTATTTAACAAAGCCATTATTTTTGCGGCTGAATCCACGCTATCATCATGAACGTCCTTCAAAGTGTATAGAATCAATGCTTCAATCTAATTAGTGAGTCAACACGTCTAGATAGCTCTTCATACTTTGCTTTTCCCTAAAACATTTTTTATTCCATTCTAGAAACAGTTCCTGCGTCTTGCATTTGATGGTGTAACTGTAGGTCAATCAACATCTTCCCGGTCTCGCTATCTTCTCTGGCCTTAAATCTCTTTCCTTGTTAAATCTGCCTGCTCTTTTGCGTAAGTACAGCCAGTGGAAATTTGTCTGCATTTCTCCTCTCAGCAACTTAATTCTATCTTTATTAATTCATTTATAAATATTACAGATGTGAAAATGTCTGCCATATACCAAATTTACCCATTGACTGTTAAATCTAGTTAGCCCATATCATGCACTCGGCTCCTGCTGTCTTCTTCCAAAACTGTTCAATACTCCAGGGTCACTGTGTGATGAAAAGACAACTACAGGCATTTTCTCTCCACTTACAATCGTCTCCATAAACCTCTCTTCCATGTACCCACCACACTCAACTCCTAAACTTGCAAGCACTTTTGCCTTTACCAAGTTCCTCCTTTAGTCTTGCCCGCCAAGGCAAGCTTCTCTCAAACCTCCTGCCTGCATCAGCCCAGCACATAGATCTGTTTCCAGTTTCCCTCATGTCATTTCATGCTTCAAGTTATTTTTATTATGGAAGCTACCTTCAGTTTTCTTGACACTGTTCACATTAAACTGCTGACAACACAACTCTCCTTCCCAATTCCCATCATTACTTATGTTCTCCTTTTCTTTGACCACTGCTTCAAATTGAACCACAGAGTATTCACAATGTTGGCATCCCATTTCATCCTGATGTAGGTAAGAACCAAGTACTGATGAGGGATATCAGCAAGTCTTTGTGCATGGAAAATCATGTCCCTCAAATCTAATTGAATTTTTTTGAAAGTAACCAAGAAGATAGATGAAGGCAGAGTGGTAGATGTTGCCGATATGGACTTTAGCATATTCTTCAACAGTGGACTGGTTAACAAGGTTAGATCACATGGAATTCAGGGAGAGGTAGCCTACAAAAATTGGCTTGACAGCAGAAGACAGAGGGTGATTGCAGAGGTTTTTGTTGTTAAGACTGGACGCCCATGACCAGTGGTGTGCTGCAACAATTGGTGCTGAGACCACTGTGTTTGTCATTTTATATAAACGATTTGGATGTGAATGCAGGAAGCATGATTAGTAAAACTGCGAATGATGCCAAAATTCATGGTATAGAGGACAGTGAAGATGGTTATCTCAGGGTACAATGGGATCTTGATCACTGGGCCAGTAGGCCACAGAATGGCAGATGGAGTTTAATTCAGAAAATTGCAAGGTGTTGCATTTTCGTCAGACAAAACAGAGCAGGACTGTTGCAGTTAGCGGTAGGGGCCTGGGAAGTGTTGTCAAACGGAGAGACCTAGGGGTGAAGGTACATAGTTCCTTGAAAGTGGCATCACAGGTAGAGAGGGTGGTGGAGGTGGCACGCTTGTCTTCATCATTAGAGCACTGTGTACAGGAGTTGGGACATCATATTACAGCTGTACAAGACATGGGTGAGGCCAGTTTTGTGGAGTACTGCATACAATTCTCGTCACCCTGTTACAGGAAGGTTGTTATTAAACTGGAAAGGGTGCAAAAAAGATTTACGAAGATGTTACCGATACTGGAACGTTTGAGTTATAAGGAGAGGCTAGATAGGCTAGGACTTTTTTCCCTGGAGAATAAGAAGCTAAGACCTGACCTTTTCTTGGTTTATAAAATCATGAGGAGCATAGATACGGTGGAATAATCAAGGTCTTTTCCCCAGGGCAGCAGAGTTCAAAACCAGAGGCATAGGTTTAAATTGAGGAGGGAAAGATTTACAATTACAACATTTAAAAGACATTTGAACAGGTACACTGATAGGAAACATTTAGGAGGGATATGAGCCAAATGCAGGCAAATGGGACTAGTTCAGTTTAGGAAACTCAGCATGGACAAGTTGATCCGAAGGGCCTGCTTCCCTGCTAGATGACTTCATAACTAGCAAAATACTTTTTTAGGATTGACATTTGAAATCATTTTTGAGTTTCTTATGCAAGTATCTGCTCTTGCCGTAAGATATTAACATTTAATTTCCAATCACATTGCAAACAGCATAAAACAATCTGGCAGGCCTAGCATTTTAAACTATCCCATTTTTGTTCTGCTCCTTCAAGGTGGACTTAAAGTAAGACTGAATTTTCCAAACTATACAACCTGCTGATAACAAACAAACCAACCCAGCAGCAAAAGATTCAAAATTAAATTTTAAAATATATGGGTCACCTTTAGTCTGTGCCCTCTTGTTACCAAGCCTTCTAGCACTAGACTAGGATGTTCCTTAGCTATTTTAGCAAAACTGTTTAAGATTTTAACACCTTATTTAAATCTTCTCTTACCAACTTCAGCAATGATGACCATGAAATAATCATCGATTGTACAATTTATTTGGTTCACTAATGTGGATGCAAATATTTTTAAGGCAGTGTTGGAAATATTTTTGATAATCAAGGGAATGAAAGAATATTGGGAGTTCGATCTTATTGAAAGGCAGAGCAGGCTTGAAAGCCCAAGTGACCTACTCTTGTTCTTTGTTCGTATATTCATAGACAGCATTTAACCACAATGTTGAAGTGTGGTAAATTATTTTGTATCTGTATTGCCATAGCTTAAATTTGTAACTTCAATCATTTTCACACTGTCAGTATCAGTTCAAAGAGAGTGCATTTATGCCAAGTAATTTGTTCAGATGAATGGCTATAGATAATAACCCATGCTAGACTACAAAATGTTAACAGTTATGGTTTTGGAGAAATGAAAAGATTCCACTAACTAAATGATCGATTCTTTGATAAGACCTTTAAGGTAATGAAAATGGTCTTTGATGCTTTTCACTAATTTTGCTGAAATGTTCATTGTACTCTAAGTCACGACAACTATATTGTCTATCAATAGATTTGAAGGGTAGAAAGTACACATCCATTCTCTTTCATATGTAAACAAAAAACGATAGGCTGTGTTTATACGACAGCAACAAGGAACTGCCTATATTTTAATAATCAGATCCAGCTTGGACTTAGCCAGAGAACTGGTGAACACAGATTTAGTGAACTCATGATATATGTGCCTTTGTTTTTTTCCCCTTTCCAATCACCATAAAGAAATTGTCTGTTCCTAAAATGAAAACTGTCCTGTTCACTCACACATTGTGCATAAAATAAACTAGCTGTTCGTGTGAAGTTGTGCCACAACATGATAAGAGTGTGTTTTAATCAGCCTGTTGTAAAAGGAAAATGTGTGTAGCCAATATATAGAATAACCGTCAATTACAATTCTGAGATCATGTTTTTCACAAAATATTGGACAGAACAAAGTTATACTTCGGATTGTAGAGGATAATGGCTCCACCTGATACGGCAGCTGGTGATGCAGAGTCCAAGAGCCAAAAAAAATTACTCGTGAAAAAAGCAGAGTTCAGGGTTTGGCTACTGAAGATTGAACATAATTCCGGTTTACTGCGAGTCATCGGAGGTTTGGGTCTGTGGAGTGTTGTGTGACCTAACTTTAATTGTTATAACTTCTTTTTGCGTTTGATTTGCCTTGCCTTTGAATTTAACAAAATCAGAGCCTTTGTCTGAATTTTGGCGTCAAATTACTGACAAACAATGTCACCATTATTTTTAAGTGACTTATTTCAACAAGTATATAAAAAGAAAATTACACATCCTCGTGGGACCCTTTTAACCTCATCAGACTTTAACTATACATTATCTGCAACAGTGAAACACTAGCTTTGAGTAATAAAAAAAAGTGATGCCTGAATACCGATGAGCTGAAGAAATAGATACTTTGGGCTGCGGTGGGGTCCAATTCCGAGCTTCTGACGTTTCAATAGACCATTCTCTACCTTCAGCTAAAGTAGCAATCTGAAAATCGATAAGAAAAACAAGCGCACGTAATGTTGCCTCTCAGAATGACAGATGGGACAGCTTGCATCTTTTTTAAAAACATAATTTCATAATATATTATGGATCTAGAGTTTTTTGTTTATTTAAAAAAATGTGAATATGAATGTGTACATTGTTTCTGCATCATTAACAATGTGGTTACCAAGAAACAAGTTAAAAATGTATGATGAAACCCAACACTTTGCTCAAAGTAACAGAATCTATCTAAGATGAGACAACAGAAATGATGCAAAGACATTGTTTTTAAACACTTCCCTTATAAGTTTGTTTTTTTTAGATGGAATTATGGGAAATTTGTAGTAGTAGCTACTTTCTAAACTGATTAAAAATTAATTCTTGTTTGTTTGCTAATTATTAATAAGCAGGCCAAGGCGTTCATCTTAACCAAAACTGTAGATCATCTTGCATTACTGAATGTGAACATAAGTATTTCTTCAAGGATTTACATATCTTTGATATTCATAATGACAATACATTTGTTATGGTACTCGACTGACAACATGCTGAAGGAATGCAACTCTAAACAAGCTGTCAATGGGGACCAGGAGACATTGGTGAGCAAATGTTTAGCATGTTAATACACAAGCATTTATTGAACCAGATTACTGCCTCTATTTTCCATTTCTATGAATTGTCTTGATATGTTTACTACTTTAAAGGGGCTACATGCAAATGCAAGTTGTTTTCTTTCATCTATCATGACATAGAACATTATAGATCAAACTACCCCATGCTGGCCTCCCAATTTCAGCACTTTATTTGATGTTATCCATTCAGATGGCCCAGCTAAAGCTCCCATAACAGAACTTAGTCTGAATAATTAAAAACATGCCTATCGGAACAACTCAATTTCAATTCCCAGTCTGTTAAATGGTTAGTCTCAGTCAGATTAGTTGGGTTTCTATGAAACTGAACTATTGCTCTTAGGTTAGATAAATGTAAATAATTGAGAAGGCCTTCCACTTCTGAACATTATGCAGTACCCCTAGTTGGAAGTGTGTACATGCTGACAGTATTCAAAGGTTAAAATCAGCATCCAATCAAATAGATGGCCAACACAATATTGACACAGAGAATTTTCCAGAGGAGTTTCTGTTAAGAATAATACTACCCCTGAAACATTACCCAAGAAGGAACCAACATCTTCAGAAGGTGGGGAGGGATGGAAAACAGACAAGCAGCAGAAATGACAGGTAGTGATTAATATTCAAAAGTTTTCTATCCAAAGGTTTTCTTCAAAAGTAGATGAACATTCTGCTTAAAATCAGGCTGCCCCAGGCTTTAGGTAACAACAATGGACGCTTTGTGAACCTTTGATAGATTAATTTTTTTTCATCTCAGTGATTTTCCTCATAGCATTTCAACAGGCATTAATCAAAAAAGGGTGACAATTTCTCTTTTCATATAGTGCTTTGGGATCTTGAAAATCCAAGTGGAACACTGGTCAGGAAGTTGTGACCTTGGTTTAATGCCTTATCCAAAGGACAACATTTTTGGCAAAAATACACTCTCATATCCATGAATGGAGTTGGGACCTAAAACATTCTAACTCAAAGACTGCATTTATTTCTTGACAGCTCTGTTAATACTTAGAAGTTTAAAGCAGGTTGTTAATTTTTCCAAAGGAGGTATAGAGGAGCAGCACATGTACTTTTCAGAAAGTAAGCAACTCATTAGCACACATCTGTGGAGCAAATTTTAGACAACCGTACATAAAGACTTGTTATGGACAATCACCATTAACTACTAACAAACATAATGAAGAACAATTTATGCTTTTAAATATATTTTAGTACAAATATTGGGGGCCATGATACATCACACTTATCTACCATAGATACTATGATCACTTGTTGTATGGCAACTAAGCAATAATCTAAAGATGACTAAATGTATGTTAAGAGGGGAGCTTTAACAAACCTACTTTTTGAAGGTTTTGATATTTTAGAAATATCTTGCATCAAGCAACTAGCAGCAGTTAGAATCAAATTAGGGAAACGTTAGACTTTCATCTGAATATTGAAAGTATCAAAGCAATGAAGTAAAAAAGCTGAGTAACAGTTCCGCTTGAAAAGATTGTACATTTAAATTTTTGGAAGCCATGCCTAATGAAGTCAATTTTACTTGAACAAAAAATATCAGAATGGCTCTATCTCCACAATTTATGACCACTAAATATAATCTACATTATAGTATCAATTATAATACCTTATCTCTGTAAAGAGCTGCAGTGCGACTATTATATTTCTCCTGGAGTGACCAACATGGATCATAATCTTGTGATTCCAGAAACTGGTGGAATTTTGCATTGCCTCCAACCTTCATTTTCTCCAACTCCAAATCTTTCCATTTATCCATGGTAACAGATCGTACAAAACTAGAGGACAGTAGCAATGTATTTTATTTTACCTTTTAACTGTAATTTCATTTCTCAAAGCTTTATGAAAAAGACTAGCATTATATATTGAGCGATCAACAAAAACAAAACCACTAACTTCTCTCAACCTGAATAACCAGGATTTTAACATATATAATGCATTTGAGCTTTATATTATAGAAGCACAGAAACATTGCAGAAAGGGGCTGGGGTAGGCCATATGATGCCTTGAGCCTGCTCAGCCATTCAACACGTTCATGGCTGCTCATCAAGCTCAATACCCTAATCCTATCCTCCCCTCAATTCCCTTGATTCCTCAACCACAACAGTTACATATACCTTCTTCTTGAAAACACAATGTTTTGGCCTTAACTACTTTCTGAGGTAGTGAATTTCACAGGCTCACCATTGTTTAGGTGAAGAAATTTCTCCTCATCTCAGCCCTAAAAGGTTTACCTCTTATCCTTGAACTGTGACGCCTGCCTCCCTACCATCGGGAAAATCATTCCTTCATCTACCGTATGTAGTCAAGTCAGAATTTTATAGATTTCTATGAGATCACCCCTCATTCTTCTAAGGTGTCAAATTATTTTCACTAGAAACATTAAAACAAGAGACCAAATAAACCATTTTTTAAAAATACTAGATTAATGCAAAGTTTGTTTTCCTAGTGATGCAAATAACATATCCAAATTGGGCTCAATTGCTTATTATATGAATTACCATTTTTAGCAAAGCGTACATCTTTCAAATAAATGCAATTTCAATGTAGTACTGATCCCTAATAAACAACTGCAAGATAGTGTGGCAGATGAAGGTAAATAGGGGCACACATAGGTCCTTCACTTCTAACAACTGCTTTAAATTCAACACAAGGTAAAGTTCCACTCTCATGATTTTTTTTGTGAACAAGTCTGGACAGCTCCAATTCATTTGCTGGTGAACATGAATCTAAAGTAAACCATACTATTCAGTACCATTTGGCAATCTTACTTCGGTTGATAGAGATTAGGGTTTAGTGTGCTTTTGGTATTATTAGAGTAGAATACAATGCCATGGCTAAGATATACTTCATCTGGTGTGCTTAATGGGAATACACTGGGACACCACAATAAAGAGTTTCATTCCTAACTTTTTTATTAAACAAACAAAAAAGTTAAAATCTGCTTCACCAAATCAACATTGACAATATTAGTATGCCTTAATACTATATTTATTCAGTAATAGTGCCTTCTCTGTTCTGAATGTATTAAATGCATGCTAGGGAATAATTCAGTCACATTACGGCGCCTCCGTAAAGCAGCCATTGTGACACGATTCTTGACTTGGCAGCCAACTTCCCAACTAGGTAGACTATTTCAAAATGAAATAGGACTGACACTGGTATTGGAACCAGGGACCTGCTTTTCCAGCGTCTCAATCAAGGACAATAAAATCAAGCAGCACTGCAATCGCCTGCATGGCTTAACATTTCAACACACACATCAACTGAGGAACATTTTCTTTAGATAGTCTTTCAGGATATAGCTATTGCTGGCTCATGTCTAACTGTCCTAGAGAAGGGATGGGGTATGTATCCCACAGTGCTATAACAGATGAAGTTTAAAAATTTTGAACCAATATTTAACTTCCGTCTTGCAATTAGGTTTTCTTTTTTAATCCATGCTTATACCTGAGATGTACTCCTAGACCTCTGTGCTTTCCTGAGCACTCTAGGCAAATCCATATTCCATAAGTCACACTGACCCATTGTGGATTGAAAGCTCCACATTCAAAACAAACCTAGGAGACAGAAGGAGACATTGTACAAAACATTACACAAATCAAAGTATATTCCTTCATCAAAGACTATCTCTTTGATTTCTTCAGGCACTTATGTGGAATCTGTACAAAAATCACAAATATCCATATTAACATGGATTAAAATTGACTTGTTATAACACCATGCATCAGCAGCATAAATAATAAACCAGCAACTGAACTTTACAATCGGAGGAACAGGGAGCCTGGAAATAATGTTAAATCTATATAAGACACTTATTTGATGTCACTGGGTTTTCAACTTTGCGTACCATATGTTAGGCCGTGAAGACTTTAGACGGGGTACAGAAGAGATTTATTAGAGCCATTAGACAGGTGAGGGTTCAAATTACCAAGACTGAAAAAGCCTTAAATCTAAGAAAGTCGTGAGGAGATTTGATAGAGGTGTTTAAATTCTTTAAGAGTTTATATAGAGTAAATAAAGCAAACTTGTTTCCAATGGCTGAAGGGTCAATAACAAGAGGGCACAGATTTAAGACAACTGGCAAAATAATCAAAGATGACAAAAAAAAATTGTTTTGCATAACAAGTCATTGAAGTTCACAATGCACCAAAAGGGCGATGGAAGCACATAAATAACAAAAGTGAGCAGCAGTAGTTCCAATGTCCCTACTTGAACCTATTCTTCTAGTTAAAACATTGTTCTGCCTGTTTCCACTTTCCTTGAGAGGTCAGAGATCTGTTTATCTTAGCCTGAAATGTAGGAATATATTGTAGGAAAATATAATGGAACATCCATAATCTTCTCATCTAGATAATTCCCAAGATTCACAACTGTCCAAGTGAAAAAAATCTCTCTTTATCTCTGTTGGAAATTACTGACCACTTATCCTGAACTGTGCCCTAGATGCCCCAACCAGGGGAAACATCATTCCTGTATATACTCCATTAAGCCACTTCAAAATATTTTATGTTCTAATGAGATCACTTTTCCTTCTTAAATCCAAACAGCAAAAGGCCAATTTACCCTAACTCTCATCTCAATCTGTTGAACCTTTACCAGACTGCCTCTAATGAAATATATTTTTCCTTCAATATGGAGACATAAACTGCACACAGTACTCTAAGTGTGAGGTCACCAAAGTTCTACGCAATTATAGAAAAACTTCCTTGCTCTTAGTCATTAAACTTGAAAGGGTTCAGAAAAGATTCAACAGCTTTCAAAGAGCAAAAGTGCATATACTTGGAAAACAAACTGCAGGGATATGGTGAAAAAGCCAAGGAGTGGGACAAACTGGATTGCAACTTGAATGGGCGCCTTCTGTGCTGTGTCGTTCTATAATACAGCACTGGTGTCTTTTTAAAGAAGACTATGTAGTTAAAGTATGGAAAATGACTTATTCAATTGCTTCATGAATGACCCTGAACTTAAACAACAAACAAGAATTTGCATTAGATTAAAAACAGAACTCATTGCTAATTACAGCAACCTTGGAATGCAGGTTCATAGTTCCTTGAAAAGGAGGTCGCAGAAGGCATTTGGTACACTTGCCTTTATTGGTCAATGCATTGAGTAAAGGAGCTGAGATGTCATGTTACGGCTGTACAGGATATTGATTAGGCCACTTTTGGAATACTGCATTGAATTCTGGTCTCCCTGCTACAGGAAAGACGTTGTGAAACTTGAACGGGCTCAGAAATGATTTATAAGGATGTTCACAGAATCCCTACAGTGTGGAAACAGGCCCTTCGGCCCAACAAGTCCACACCGAACGTCAGAGCATCCCACCCAGATCCCCCCCAACAACCCACCTAACCTACACCACCCTGAACACTACGGGCAATTTAGCCTAGCCAATCCACCTAACCTGCACATCTTTGGACTGTGGGAGGAAACCCACGCAGACACGGGGAGAATGTGCAAACTCCACACAGACAGACGCCCGAGGCTGGAATCGAACCCAGGTCCCTGGCGCTGTGAGGCAGCAGTGCTAACCACTGAGCCACCGTGCCGCCCACTGGAGCTGGAAGGTTTCGGCAATAGGGACAGACTGAATAGGCTGGGGCTGTTTTCCCTGAAGGTATGGAGGCTGAGGGGTGACCTTATAGAGATTTATAAAATCATGAGGGACATAGACAGGGTGATTAGCCAAGGTCTTTTTCCTATGATAAGAGAGTCCAAAAGTTGACGGCATAGGTTTTAGGTGACAGGGAAAGATTTAAAAAAGGACCCGAAGGGCAACTTTTTCATGCACAGAGTGGTGTTTGTATGGATCGAACTGCCATAGGTGGTGGTGGCTGGTACAATTACATTTAAAAGGCATCTGGATTGGTGCACGATTAGGAAGAGTTTAAAGGCATATGGGCCAGATGAGGCTATATTTAATTTAGGATATCTGGTCAGCATGGACAACTTGGACCTAAGGGTCTGTTCCTGTGCTGTACAACTCTAACTCTCAGCTATTTTCAAAATTATTTTAAATAAATTTTGGTAAATGGATTCATTTCCATGGAAGTGTTTGATTGTATAATTGCAGCTTTTGACTATAACCTTTCATGTTTATACTTCCCTTAATTATAGTACAATAGTTACATTTCCAAAATTGGATCTGTCTCCAACAAGTTTAGTCAGTAAAATTTTATTAAATGGCGGAATAGAAAATAGATGAGATTGTAAAATTGTTTATAAATATATACAAATAGTATCCATTGCCTAATTTTAAATTGTTGCTTTTGAAATTTTTAATATTTCCTTTTCAAAAAACCTCAGTTGATATGTGAAAGTGCAAAATAAAAGGCTTAGCTCTGCATAGCCTTTTGAAACATGCATCTTTTCATGAATTCAGACTGAATTTTACAGCAAGTTATCTTAACATTTTCTTACAGTTACATACATTGTTTTCATCTTGAGTCCTCACTTCTTTGAGAACCCGTCTAGTTCTTGGACTTGCCATGATGCCTAGAAGCAAAAAAAAACACAATTCATTACAATTGAACAGTTACTGTTCAACCCTGGCAGAAAAGGTAAGATGTGGAGGGTTATTACACTGCTTAAAATGGTGCAGGCCAGAAACACAATTTTTATTCTTTATATCAATACAGTCAAGAATGCACAATAATTTATTTCAAGTTGTATAAATAAATAAAATTGCAATACTAGAACTCTAAAATGAAAGCATAAAAGGTTGAATAAATATATCTAGTAAGTGGTCAGTCAACATCTGAAAAAGGCAGGCAATGACATGTCTCAATATCAATATTGAAGCCCCCCAAAAAAATTAAGTACTTTAGGAAGGTTAGAAAGGAAGGATAAAAGAGGGGAGATAGACAATCAACCAGAATGACAACAGGAACCATAATGAGAGGCCTGTAACTTCTTCACAGAGAGATCAGTGAGATCACAAAGCTACGAAGAAAAAAAAAGTATACACAGCTGAGGACATGAAAACCCAAGGGAGAAAACCACTGGAAAAAAAAAGTGTACGAAGATAAAGTAAAGTGAACAAAAGGAAGTATAGATATGAAGTTAATACTGAAAATAATAATTTACCAGTCCAGGAACTGAACAGCAAATCAATGTGACAGGTTCAAAACCTTGACATCACTCCATTCTGATTATCCAGGCAACAACTTACTTCCTTCACTTGCCAGACCCACAATATAAGCATTTCCTATTATAAACAACCGGGGATTTAGCTGTACTGCAAAGTTACTGATGGCAATGTTCAGAGGCTACAGAGTACACAGAAGTGCTAGTAATGTTTTTTAAAGAAACGATAAGACACTTATTTTCCTCCCACCCACGATCCCCATCCTTAGTTTTTGCTTTGAACAGTGAAATTGGTAATTAAGTATAGCATTCAACTCTCCTCCGTCATTATCAAGTGAATTTTCAATCGTAGCTTACTAAACTTACACAAGTCAACTCAGGCTAAACAATAATGTGGTTGATTGTAAGTCAGCTGTGTAAAAATACAAAGCAACAAATGCTAATAAAAAAACCAAGATAAAGATAGAAAATGCGAGAAATACACAGCCTTAGGAGATAACTCTTATAGCTCACATTTTTGATTTAGAAGAGCCGATCAACTTGTACATTTTCACAGTTTTCTCTTTACTTTAGACGCAGTACGGCTTAAAAACAGCTGGTAACACCTCTGCATTATACAATCTTGACCAGTGCTTTGATTTGAGTAAATAATATAGTCTAACAATTCAATGCAGTCCTGAGGAACCATATTTTTCAGAGTTGCCAGGAGAAATATCAAATGATCCATCTCTTGGATAGTACGATCGGAGAAGAAACAAGAGTTCTCTTGAAATCCAAGCAAAACTTGCTTCCATAATCTACACCATGCAAAGAAAAATAACAGATCAATTGGCCATTCATATTATTACTGCTTCAGTACTTTGCTGTGTTCACATTAACTATTGGGTTTTCTTCAATTCCATTTCATACAGTAAGTCACTGGTTGTCAAATTCTCAAAAATAATTTAAAAGGTATTGATGGCAGAAATGATGTGAAAATGCTGAGCACAGAATCACACTATTTCCACCACTTAATGTTGTGCTGATATGCATCCAGAGCAATCTGATTTTCTTTATGTTGCTGTCAAAGCATGCACCATCCCTAACTGCCCTTGAACGAGATGACTTCACAGGCAGTTAAGAGTCAATCACATTACTGTGGGTTTGAAGTCACAAGTAGGCCGTACCAAGTAAGGATGGTAGATTTTCCTCCCTAAAGAATATTAATGAACCAGATGGGGTTCTACAACAATCAACGATCATTTCATGGCCACTATTACTGACATTAGCTATAAATTATATATTTATTGAATGAATTCAAATCCATAGTGGGATTTGAAACCATGCCCCTAGAGCTTCTAAGACTAACTTTTTCATTGGATTGTTGAATCTAAAGTGCTCACATCATAATTTTTCTACACTTAATGAGCATTGTGAACTTGCTTCAAAGTACACAGGTGAGTGAACATTACATAGGAATACACAGTACAAAAAAGTCATGTGACCAAACCACTACATCATGGTGTTTATTCTCCACTCTAGTCTCATTCCATCATTTCTTTATCTCATTCTACAATTGTAATCCTTCTCCCTTGTATGTTGTGTTGTTTTCCCTTAATTGCATCCATACTATGTGCTTCAACCTCTACTTGTAGTCGTGAGTTCCACATTTTTACAACTCTAGGTAAAAATTCTTCTAAATTCTTTATAGCATCTCTCGTACGAAAGGCCTCTAATTATTTCCTCCGCACAGAGAAAACATCTTCTCGGTATCCATTTTATCAAAATCCTTCATAATTCTAAGGATGTTTAATAGATCACCCGTTAGCCTGACAATCCAGTTCTGGTGTCATTCTTGTAGATCTTCTCTGCACTCTCGCTAGACTACACCTTACCAACCTTTTCCTGAGTAAGATGAAACAGTAAATTATTTTCCATGCAAAGTTTATGCAAATTTACAACAAATCAATGTAAACCAGGAAGCTGTCACGCATAGGTCCAGAGATGATCTCCAAATCTGTGCTAGTTTAAGGTAGCAGCTGGGTCACTCTGATTCAACTTACTCGACCCAGCCTAAGAAACAAAATCAAGTTTAATTGGGATATACACATGCTCCCTCACTGTCAATTAGCCTGCTAATGCATCATGAAGCTTTATATACAAATAATGGATGGAAGTCACCAAATCCAGGGAATTTATCAGCTGCTCACATTAATGTTTTTTGTACGTTTTCTTTATTAATTGCTTTAAGTTCCTCACTCTCAGTAGGCCTTTATTCCCTACTAATTCTGTTAAAGGGAAAAGACTTGCATTTATATATTACCTTACAGCACCACAAAAGTGACAAAGCATTTTACAGCTGATGAGGTCCTTAAGTGTAGATACCACTGCAAGAAGGAGATGCAGCAGCCGATTGTGCACACAAAGCTCCCACAACAGCAATGAGTCAATGAGCTGATTTTTTTTTGTAATATTGAATGAGAAATAAATATTGATCAGGGTACTAGAGATGACTCTCCTCATCTTCAAAATATTGTCATGGGGTCCAAAACAGGTGGAGTCCATGTTTAAAATCTCATCCAAAAGATAGCAACCCTGACAACACAGCACTCCCTTAGTGTACTGGAATATCAGCCTTGATTTGTGTGCTCAAGTCTTGGATTAGGACTTACATCTATGAAGTCCTGCCTCAAAAACAAGGACACTGTCAACTGTGCTTGACTGAAAAAACCTAACAGTTTACTAATTATAAGACAGTTAGGCAATCAGTGCATTGCAGCATCTCACCAGGTTGGTCAATCGCCAGCAAGGTAACTTTTACCCTCTCAAAAATATTACCCATGCAAGTTAGAGAAGACCTGGGCAACACTTCAGACCATTATTTTCTTTACTCATATGTCAAGCATAGTACTTTTTTTTTTAAAACTTTGAGAGCACAAATATAATTTCAATGGTTAAGGGTAAACCATTGAATCTGATGCTCATGAGGTACTGGATGCCTCACCAACCTCACCGTGCCATTACTATTTGCATTTTCAGTAGCTAAAACAAAAGCATGTGGCGAGAAAGTAGCAAGTTCTGGACCAATAACAAGGTATTTGGAGTTTCCTTCAGTCCCTGCTTGAATTGACTTTATCAATAAATGTTCAATCCTAAACTTCTGCTGTCACATTGTTTTTTTTTGGTCTCACTCCCCCAGAGCTCTGGTGAGGTAGTTAACATTTTAATCAATTGCTAGTAGTTCCAGAAGTATAATTAAGCATACTTAATTTACAACGGTTTATTCAGAGATTAGAAAATAATTTAAAAATAATTGATTGCTTGGTCAATTGATACAATACTACTGTTATGATCAACCCACTAATTTATGAAGAAAATTAACTATATGGTTAGTTAAGTAACTAATTATGTGAATTATTAAATCCAACTGACAACAGCAGTATGATAAATTTGATGACTTGCAATCAATTCTTGATGCAATATATTTGACAGTTCTAATTTAACAATCCAGTCATATTCCAAAACTTGTTTCTCTGAAATCAATATCCCTAGTTCAGTCCAGTATATCCAGTTTCCCTTGGTGCCTTGTTGAACCAGCAATCTATTAGTTCATCTATACCACCCTGATAGCCCTCTTCAGCAGTTTGTGAACCTTGATAATTAAAAGTGGATCCACTTGTCTCCACATTGGTCAATGCCACTGCACACCAAATTGGACTATAATATACCTGCCATTCAACACAAAGTTATAGGACAACAGGGCCAGATATAAGCAGCTGAATTATAGAGTTTGTGGCCAGAAAGAATGGAAATATCAGAGAAAAGTCATTGCAATATTTAAGCCAAAAGGTAGCGAAAACATGGTTAAGAATTTAAACAAGGAAAAGAGCTGGGAGAAGACTGAGGAATGCTGTGCATTAACACAGATGGACAGATGTAGAATTTGAACGTCACCTTAATGTCAAAAGAGGCCTGCTTGGTCCAGTCTAAACACGTGGCTGTACAAAGACGTACTTTAAATCACATGGATCTAGCTGATAGATTGACCTAAAAACTTGTGCCACATCAACATTTTTAAACATTCTCAATCCCTCTCACTATTTCCTGCATCCTATTTCATACCTTGTCTATGAAGACCAAAAATGTAACAAATCACATATACTTCACCCACTATATATTATTCAAAATCCTCCATTCAGGTCTTCTTTGTTTTGCCCACAGCATACTTAGGCCTTTGACAAAGGCATTAACTGCATTTTTGTAATTGTAGTTGTAGAAGTTATCCTTCTAGCTTATTTGATCTTTAAATGACTTTTTGGGATGACAGATGAATTCAACTACTCAATTTCCTGGCATCATCCTATCATGGCTCTACAATTTCATCTACAACCCACAGCAACCTATCCACATTCTGCTGATCAATCTACACTCTCAGGGTAGGAACTGGATAACATTCAAAATGAGGCAAAGCACAGAGCACCTGCCAAAGATGGACCATGCCAGGACCACAGGAAGGAGAGGTTCTGCTGACCTCATTCATATATCAGCAAACAGGGAGGGAAGCATGATAGGCAATGCGCACAGGCTCTGAAATAAGGGGTGAGGGATGAGAGAGATAGTGGAAAGAAGGGGCAGTCAGTAGCAAGAGTCCAACTCATCCTGGAACCACACAGCAAGGAGAAATATTTTTATTTATGTTTGGTAGCAGGTTTCAGTGTCTCTTTAAGGATCCTGCATTGGCTGCTATGTATTTGATAAATCTGTCCTGATCCTGTACAATTGATGCTATACTCACAATTCCACAAAAATCTCATTAAAAATTGAGTATCATTCCTAACATAAAACTAGCCATAGGAAAACAGTAGCACTATTGCAGAAAATGCTAGTTAATAAACCATGAAATTGAAATGGCAGTATTAAAATGGAAAACACAAGTTTTCTGACAGATGGATAGAACCAAATGACCAAATCAACCCTCTGCAGGCCTCCCACAGTGCCTCTAATATCTATGGATTCCAAGTTGAAAATGTACGTCTTGCAAGCCAGAGGTTGATTAATTTCTTCTCCTCATCTACAGATTATTTCTCAAAACACTGTTTTTGTGATGAAGACCACATAAATCATATCAGTACACCTTGTAACACTACTCTTAACTACGTAACTCCGATTGAGCCCCAAGTCTGCTTGTTTGACAAGTTAAGCTTTTCCAACCTAACAGACATGATTGTAACCAACCTACTCCTGCCAGATATTCTACACTTAACTCTAGGTTCATTCCCATTCCCCGGCTGCTTATTGAGGTTAAAAATTGTTAAGTTCTTATTGTATGTTGTTACAGCCGGAATTTAGTTTCAAACTCACACACCTTTGTACTAATAGCTACACTTCTATCCAATTCCCACTGCACTAAAATCTTAAATTCTACATCACTCCAGGTTCAACACATTCCTCCATGACCGTGACCTCACTATATTGTACTTCCAGTTCACCAAAATTCTTCCTCTTCTCTCAAACTGGTGAAAGAGTCATCAATCAAATTTTGGAATGCAATCCTCATTCCCTTCATCTCAAATGTTTTCAACTATCCTTCAGTAACATTTTTTCATCAACTTTGGGCTTAGCTAATTCTTATTTGAGGTGCCTGGTCACATTAAAAGCATGTAACTACGAGTCACTTAAGAATAGCACTGCATAGTATTCCATTGTATGAATATAATAATAAAAACAAGTCCAGCATTGTACAACTACACAACAGTATAGGCTATTAGACATAGGAGCAAAAGTAGACCAATCAGCCCCTTGAACATGTTCTGTCATTCAATGAGATTATGGCTGATCTGTGGCCTAACTCCATACATCTACCTTTGGCCCATATCCATTAATAACTTTGCTTAATGGAAAAACGTCTTTCTCATATTTAAAATTAATTGATCTATTATCCCTTTTGTGGAAGAGAGTTCTACAATACCTCTACGATAAAACAAAGAAATGTGGATATTGGCAATCAGAAACAGAAATTACTGGAAAAACTTGCCAGACCTGCTGAGTTTCTCCAGCAATTTCTGTTTTTGATTCAAATCCTTACCATCCTTTGTGTGTAAAAGTTTTATTCATATTTCTTCAGAATGGTCTGGTACTAATTTTTCGATAATGCTCCTTAGTTGTGGAATCTCCAACCAGTAAAAATAGTTTAATTTTATCTACACTGTCTTTGCTGGTTTTATTGAAGTCTTCAATCAGATTACCCCTTAATCTTTTAAATTCTAGAGAAAACAGGCCTATTTGTATAATCTATCCTCGTAACTTAATCTCTGAACTCCAGATATCATTGCTGTAAATTTATAGTACTCCCTCCAAGAACAATATACTTTTCCTAGGTGCCCAGCTCTGCTCTCAGTACTCCAAATGGGGTCTAACCAAGGTTTTGTATAAGTGCAGCATAATTTCTACATTCTTTTATCCAATCCTGTAGATGTAAAGGCCAACATTCCATTAGCTTTCTTGATAATTTTCTGCACTTGTTCGTGGCATTTTAAAGATTTATGCAACTGAACCCCCAAGTCTCTTTGTGCATCTCAAAAATATTTTGATCTATCATTTTTGGTCCAAAATGGATACCCTTAAACTTGCGTAACTGAAATCCATCTGCCACAGTTTTGCCCATTCATCTAGTCTGTCAATATCTTTTTCCACAGGAAATACTGACGTGAAATACTTGTCTAGTATCTCACTCATCTCCTGACGTTCCACAAACAGGCAGCCTTGTTGATTTTTAAGGTGCCCTATTCTCTCCCTAGTTACTCTTTTGCCGTTACTGTATTTGTAGAATCTCTTTGGATTCCCCTTAACTCTATTTGCCAAAGCTATCTCCCTTTTTTGCTCTGTTGATTTCCCTCTCAAATATGCTCCTTCTGCTGAGGTTGGCTGGCTCGCCGAGCTGGTTTGTTGTTCCGCAGATGTTTCATTACCATACTTGGTAACATCCTCAGTGCAGCCTCTGATGAAGCGTCTGTGTGTTTTCCCGCCTGGTTTTTAAACTCTGGAGTCTATTGCGATGGATTGCCTCACTTTCGGGTTTCCTCCCGACTGGAATGTTTCTGGGGTCAAGTTCAATGTGTTTATTAATAGCCTGCTTCGTGGAGTGCCATGCTTCCAGGAATTCTCGTGCTTGTCTCTGCCTAGCCTGTCCCAGGATCTTGGTGTTGTCCCAGTCGAAGTCGTGGTTCTCCTTGTCCATGTCAATTGAGATGAGTGAGTATTGGTCGTGTCTTTTTGTAGCCAGTTGGTGTTCACGTACTCTTGTTGTTAGTTTCCTTCCTGTTTGTCCAACGTAGTGTTTCTCGCAGTCTCTGCAGGCATCTCCTGACCCAGTTCTTTGGATATCTTTCGGTAGCCTACAGGAACAGCATCAGAAAGATTCTACACACCCCGACACACTCATCACACTACCCTACATCAGGAACACTTCAGAACTCACCACAAGACTTCTACGACCGTTGGGCATCACAGTGGCACACAAACCCACATCAACCCTATGACAAGTGCTCACCCGAACTAAAGACCCACTCCCCGCCACGGACAGGACCAATGTCATCTACAAGATCCTCTGCAGAGACTGTGAGAAACACTACATCGGACAAACAGGAAGGAAACTAACAAGAGTACATGAACACCAACTGGTTACAAAAAGACTCGACCAATACTCACTCATCTCAATTGACATGGACAAGGAGAACCACGACTTCGACTGGGACAACACCAAGATCCTGGGACAGGCTAGGCAGAGACAAGCACGAGAATTCCTGGAAGCATGGCACTCCACGAAGCAGGCTATTAATACCCCATTTACATTCCAGTAGGGAGGAAACCTGCAAGTGAGGCAATCCATCGCAACGGACCCCAGAGTTTAAAAGCCAGGCAAGAAAACACACCGACACTTCAGTGGAGGCTGCACTGAGGATGTTACCAAGCACGGTAATGAAACATCTGCGGAACAACAAACCAGCTCGGCGTGCCAACCAACCTCAGCACCCACAACCCGAGCTAGAAATCTACT
Organism: Ginglymostoma cirratum; assembly: GCA_024137785.1. NCBI lineage: Eukaryota > Metazoa > Chordata > Chondrichthyes > Orectolobiformes > Ginglymostomatidae > Ginglymostoma > Ginglymostoma cirratum. Next base: position 8,762,554 of record JAHRHZ010000087.1, on the reverse strand, counting down.
CCAAAACCTTAGATACTCCTTCTGCCCTTATACTCTTCTGGAGATTAACTCAATCCCAGCCTATACTTGACATATGCCTCCTCCTTTTATCTTGACCAGACCTACAATTTCTCCAGTAAGGAATGCCGGAGGACATCTACCAGACCTGCCCTTCACACTAACAGGAACATATGTGTCTCTGGACTCTCAACATCTAATTTTTTAAGATTTTCCACTTTCCAACTGTCCCTTTGCCTGCAAATCGTCTCTCCCAATCAACTTTTGAAAGTTCCTGCCTAATACCATCAAAATTTGCCTTACACCAATTTGGAATTTTAACTTTTAGATCAGATCTATCCTTTTCCATAACTATTTTAAAACTAATAGAATTATTAATCACTGGCCCCAAAGTGCTCCCCCACTGACACCCCAGTCACTTGTGCTGCTTTGTTTCCCAAGAGAAGGTCAAGTTTTGCTCCTTCTCTAGTAGGTACATCCACATACTAAATAGGTATTTTTTTCTAGAACACATTTAAATTCCTTTCTATCGAAGCCTTTAACACTATGGCTGCCCAAGTCTATGAGTGGAAAGTTAAAATCTCCCACCATTACAACCCTTTTACTCTTATAGATATCTTGAGATCTTGGAGAAGGACATGGAAGTCAGAGAACTTGGGGAAATAAATAGTGATATCTTGAGAACCGCACATATTACAAGAGGTAGTGGTGATGGACGTCTTAAAACACAAAGGTGGATTAATCCCAGGGACACAATCAGGTGTATCCCAGAACTCTGCAGGAAGCTAGGGAAAAGATTGCTGGTCCACTTACTGAGATATCTGTATCATCAACAGCCACGGCTGAGATGTTTGAACATTCTTAAATAGTGGCACCACATTAGCCAAAGATGGTAAGGAAAAGCCAGGGAAGTATAGACTGGTGAGCAAGGCATCAGTGGTGGGGATTCTGGGGGACAGGATTTATATGTATTTGCAAAGGCAAGGGCTGATTAGGGATAGTCAACATAGCTTGGTGCGGGGGAAATTATGTCACACTAACTTGATTGTGATCTTTTGATGAATGACAAAGAAGATTGAAGAAAGCAAAATGGTAGATGTCGTCTATATGGACCTTGACAAGGTTCCGCATGGTAGACTGGTTAGCAAGGTTAGATCACGTGGAATCCAGGGGAAGCTAGCCAATTGGATACAAAATTGGCTTGAAGGTAAGAGGCAGAAGATGTTGGTGGAGAACGGCTGCGCCTCCCAGTCACGAACCATTTCAACTCCCCCTCCGACTCCTTGGATGACATGTCCATCCTGGACCTCCTCCAGTGCCACAATGATGCCACCTGAAGATTGCAGGAACAGCAACTCATATTCCGCTTGGGAACCCTGCAGCCCAATGGTATCAATATGGACTTCACAAGCTTCAAAATCTCCCCTCCCCCTACCGCATCCCAAAACCAGCCCAGCTCATCCCCACCTCCCTAACCTGTCCTTCCTCCCACTTATCCCCTCCTCGCACCTCAAGCCCCACCTCCCATCTCCCACCTACCAGCCTCATCCCGCCTCTTTGACCTGTCCATCCTCCCTGGACTGACCTATCTCCTCCCTAACTCCCCATCTACACTCACCTTTACTGGCTCCATCCCCGCCTCTTTGACCTGTCTGTCACCTTTCTACCTATCTTCTCCTTTATCCATCTTCTATCCGCCTCCCCCTATTTATTTCAAAATCCCCTTCCCTTCCCCCATTTCTGAAGGTTCTAGACCCAAAACGTCAGCTTTCCTGCTCCTCTGTTGCTGCTTGGCCTGCTGTGTTCATCCAGCTCTACACCTTGTTACGTCAGATGGTGGTGGAGGGTTGTTTTTCAGACTGGAGGCCCATGACTAGTAGTGTGTCACAAGAATCAGTGCTTGGTCCACTGCTTTTACCACTTCTTTAAATTATTCGGATGTGAATGTACCTTGCAGAGTCAGTACGGTTAGTAAGTTTGCAGATGACACCAAAATTAGTGGTGTAATGGACAGAGAAGAAGACTATCTTAGAGTACAATGGGACATTGATTGGATGAGCCGATGAGTAGCAGATGGAGTTTAAATTAAATAAATGAGGTAATGCGTTTTGATAGGGCAAATCAGAACAGGATGTATACAAATAATGGTAGGATCCCAGGGAGTGTTGTTAAACAAACAGACCTAGGGGTGCAGATGCACTGCTGTAGGTAGACAGGGTGGTGAAGGCAGCACTTGGTGCTTTTGCCTTGTTTAGTCAGTGCATTCAGTATAGGAGATGGATGTCATGTTGTGGTTGTACTGAACATTGGTGAGGCCACTTTTAGAATGCGGTGTTCTATTCTGGTCTCTCTGCTATCGGAAAGATGTTGTTAAACTTGCAAGGGTTCAGAAAAGATTTACAAGGACATTGCCAGGGTTGGAGGGTTTCAGCTATAAGGAGAGGTTGAATAGGCTGAGGCTTTTTGTCCCAGACTGTCAGAGGCAGAGGGGTGACCTTATAGAGGTTTATGAAATCATGAAGGGCATGGACATGAATAGCCAAAAGTCTTTTTCCCAAGGTACAGGAGTCCAAAATTAGAAGTTACAGGTTTAAGGTGAAACAAGAAAGATGTAAAAGGGTCCTGACTGGCAACATTTTCTGGCAGAGGGTGGTGCATCAATGCAATGAGCTGCCACAGGTACAATTACAACATATAAAAGGCACCTGGAAAGTACAATGAATGGAAAGGGATATGGACCAAATGCTGGCAGATTTAACTAGATCCATTTAGGATAGCTGGTCATCATGGATGACTTGGATCGAAGGGTCTGTTTCTGTGCTGTATAACTATGACTCTACAATATCCCCTTGCCACAATGTTTCACAAGCAGTTATTTAAAAGATACAAATGACTATGTACAGCAGTGCATTTAACTTGTCTTTTTTAAAAAAAAGACAAGACACTTCTTTAATAGACATCAGAAAACCCAGGAAAAGAAAAGCAAAAACAAAGTTGCTGGAAAAGCTCAGCAGGTCTGGCAGCATCTCTGAGGAGGAGAAAACACAGTTAACGTTTCGGGTCCGGTGACCCTTCCTCAGAACTGATGGTGGCTGGGAAAACGTCAGTTTATATGCAGAAAATAGGAAGGTGGGTGGGGTAGGGAACAAACGATAAGATAGAGCCCAAAGAAGGAGACAGACAGACAGTTGGACAGACAAAGGAGTCGCTAACGGTCAGGCTGGGAGGGTGAATAGTCGTTAATGGGGACTGTTAGTGACTATTCACCCTCCCAGCCTGACCGTTAGCGACTCCTTTGTCTGTCCAACTGTCTGTCTGTCTCCTTCTTTGGGCTCTATCTTATCGTTTATTCCCTACCCCACCCACCTTCCTATTTTCTGCATATAAACTGACGTTTTCCCAGCCACCATCAGTTCTGAGGAAGGGTCACCGGACCCGAAACGTTAACAGTGTTTTCTCCTCCACAGATGCTGCCAGACCTGCTGAGCTTTTCCAGCAACTTTGTTTTTGTTCCTGATTTACAGCATCTGCAGTTCTTTTGGTTTTTATGAAAAGAAAAAGTTTGAGTATCAAAGAAGACTGGTCAAAGAATTAAAGCTTGGACAAAGCGAGGAACACCAAGACAGCTATACCAGTGAAAACTGAATTAGACATATACAATACTAAAATGAACCTATATTACACCACAAATTGAAGAACTAGTACCACTACTGGCATGTTAATAGTAGGTAGCAAATCACAAGTTTCTGTTTGATTGTAAGGGATTCACTCTGGGAATCATTTCTAAATTTTAAAACAGGAAACGGGGGAAATACATTGTCCATTCACATTCTGTAAAGAAACAAATGACGAATCGACATTTCATCAGAACCTAGTCTCCTACATCATCATAATCTGAATATCCGGCTGACGAGTGTCCAACTCAAGACTATGCTAGACAGATGTACAAATGTCCACGAAGCTACAATACATTCTTCAGCATTCAATTAATGTTACTTTTTTTTCAAATAGTCTCTGCTCTGGTGCTAACGTGGCAGAACAATATGATCGTTGGGTTTATGAAAGTGAGTGCATGAAAGAGAGAGGAAGCAACAGTCTCTATGAGGTGAAGGTTTGGTTATGCACAAACCAAACCACTGGAGTCTACTGTTCATAATTTTAAAAATTATGCCGACATAAAAAAATACAGCCGACATAGCTGTCCACCGCTGCAGCTGTCCAGCCACTAGTTCCTCTTCACCATGATTTGCAGACAAGGGGACGGGAACAACGACGAGGCCTCAGCCGGCAAACACACACCTTAACTCACTCATCACGACTCACTGACTGACTGACAAGAGGCCTGGGCCAATCGCAGAGGCCGCTAACATCCCTTCGGCCAATCAGCTGCCGGGGAGGAGGGCGGGACACGGCCGCCATCACGTTAGGTTGACTGACTCGTTTACCGGCTTTTTTATCCCGCCGACAGACGGAAAGGCTCGCAGCCGCCTACTCACCCCTCCAAGGTCGCCGCTTCGGTTGACACTAGGTCCCCTTCAAAAGAAAGACGCGCCCAGCCTCAGAACGAAAAAGAACCGCGAGTCAAACCCGCTAGTCAGTCCGACACCAACCGCCTCAGGAGCAGGCGGCCGCCATCTTTGACGACGTTGCATTTACAAGAGGCTTTTGGGTAAAGTGGCCTCTGCAAAGTGTTGAGTGATGATGTGTGAAACTGGGTGGAGGTGTGTATGAGGTGTCAATGATGAGAGCATAACATATCGCATAATACATACCGGTGTATTAATATCTACATTAGCTCCTCCTTGTCCCAACCTATTTAGTTCAACACTTTTGCCATCAATCCCCCTCTCCTATGATACTTCCAGGGTAGCTTAATGAAGCAATTCATTTTGGCTCATATGAATAAAGAGCTAGAAATTGTAAATCTTAAACAGAAAACAAAAAATTGTTTGAAAACAAAAGGTATCCAGCACACCCATTCAGCATCTGTGGCCAGAATAGAAGGGTTGAAAAGTGTTCATACCTTGTAGCCAGGTGACACATGGTGTACAGCATTTTACTTTTTCAGCTAGGTTGAAAAATATGAATACAGTAACTTACTGGAGGTGTGCACTAATAACAGTGTGATGAGAGCAACACGGAATATTGGACTTGGTCTGCCTGCTTAACAGAAATACCAGATTGCATTTGTGTTTAGCACCTACACTGGGCTATCTGGAGATGTTTGCTGGGAGCATTTCCAAGCAAAATTTGACTTCCAAGCTGCACAATGAGATTTTAATCAAGTGACTGAAAATTTAGACAAAGTGGTGGGTTTTTAATAAGTTTAGGAATGTAGAGAAGAGAGATTTAGTGAGAGATTTCACAATAAAGCTTAGGCATACATAATCAGAACTGTGCAAGAGAGCCATATTTGGACGATTAGCTAGAGTACAGAGATCTTGAAGGGTTGTAGGGCTAGAGGAGGTTACAGGTCTGGACAAGGCCATGGAAAGATTTGCAAGCAAGTATAAGCATCTTAATATTGATGAATTGCCAGACTTGCAGTCAATGCTGATTTGTGAGAACTGGTTTACAAAGAGTGCAAAGTGGAAAGCCAGCCAGCAAATCGTTGACACAATCAAGTCTAGAGGTACCAGATGAATATCTCAGCAACAGATGACCTGATACAAGGGTGGAGACAAATTATGTTATTGGAGGTAAAAGTAGCTGATTTTGGTGATGGAATATATATGAGATTGGAAATTCATTTCGGTCAAATAGGAAGTCAAAGTTAGGCATGTTTGACTCAAATTATATCCAGAGAGGGATGAAGTCATTGACTGGCATGCAGAGTTTGTGGCAAGAGTCCAAAATGATTTGAGAATTCAGAAAGAAAGAGCATGGAAAGGGAAGAAGTGTGACTAAAATGGCTGGAATAAAGTTAAATCAGGTACAGAAAAAAGGGAGTGAAACCACATCTGCTTAAAGAGAAAGGAAAAGTAACAGAAACATTTTTAAAAATTGAAATTTTAGAAATTGCAATAATTTGCAGCCTGCAAGAATGTGATAGTACTGTATAAATTGTTCTCCTTCTGCCCAGATGTTGATTGAAACAGTTAAAAATGGTATCTCCACTGTCAGTTACCAGCTCTAACTTTCTGTAGCTAGTTTAATGAGCAAATTATGTAAAAATCCAGACCAGTTCTTAAAAATAACAAGGCAGTCTGAGATATCATCCTTGCAAAGCAGAGTTTGCGAAGGAATGGAAATTAACCAGAGTTTTAGAAATTTGCCACCCATCTTAACTACAAGATCACTAAAATTGAGACCAACATTCAAGTGTTTCTGCCACTTTCATCCTTTCCCACCAAGCTAAACTTCACCTTTGTCCTAATTTTGAAATTTGACAGTTTTGGAAGACCAGATATCCTATCCATTAAATATGGTTAACTGCTTACTAACATGGTAAGTGAAGTTACAAACTCTGTTTCTTAGAAACAAGATTTTTCCCTTCTTCCTCAGCCAGTTTATTGTGGTTGAACTTTTGGCCTTATACCCGGCTTAGACGGCACCTTCCAAATTCACGATCATTTTCATCGAGGAGGAGTAAGGCAGCAGGTACAAGGCAATATTGGCTACAAGTTCCCCTCTAAACCACTCACCATCCTGAATTGGAAAAATATCACTGTTCCACTGTGGCTGGATTAAAATCCTGGAATTCTTTCCCTAAGGGCATTGTGAATTAACCTACAGCACGTGGACTGCAGTGGTTCAAGAAGGCAGCTAGGTATGGGCAGTAAATGCTGGCCAGCAAGCGAAGCCCATGTCCCATGAGGAAAAAGAAAGAAACAGAAATTATGAAAAATAAGCAAGGAAGTAATGCTCAATTTGTAAATTATTGCTGTAGAATCCTTCACGTGCACCTCAATAAGTACATGGGGCTTTGGTATGATATCTCATTGGAACAAAGGCGTCTCTGGCAGTATAACTCTCTGTCATTATTGCGCAGTGGGCACCCAATATGACGTGTGCAAAATATCCATTGAGAAGTGTTGCTGGTGATGATGCAGAAGATATCAAGTCAGTTATGCTGTATGAGTGAATGTGTCGACAAGGGTATCATGGGGAGCTGTGTTGTTGAATGGAAGCTGCAAAATATCTGGGAATTTGTTTCTTCTTTAATAAGATTTAAGCATCACTGGCAAAGTCAGCATTTGTTGCTGATTACTAATTGCCCATTAACTGGGTGGCTTGCTAGACAATTTCAGAGAGCACTTAAGAAGCAATTGTGGGGGATCTCTCATGGCACAGTGGTAGCATCCCTGCCCCCAGATCAGAGAGGCCTAGGTTCAAGTCCCACCTGCTTAGAGCTGTGTAATAACATCTCTGAATAGAACAAAGAACAATATAGCACAGGAACAGGTCCTTTGACTCCCCAAGAATAGGCTGATTAGAAGAATAGGTTAATAATAAAAAGAGAGACAGTTGCAATGCTATTGCTTTGCAGACATGTTTAGGCCAGATTAGGTAACAAAGATAGATTTTCTTCCCTGAAGGACATTAGAGAAGCAGGTGTTCATGTTACAATCAATGATAGTTCCATGGTCTCAGCTGCTGTGTGGAAATGTATGCCAAGCATCACAGAAGAAGTGGTCGTTAGATATGTATGCTAGATATCTTGTGATTTGTGCAGTATTGCTAGGTAAATTTTTGTGTAAATTTTCCTCCCAAAGAACAATGAGCGCTGTTTTGAGGATGTTATGTTATCTGTCCTTCATGGAAAAAGACTTGCAGAAGTGATTCAATGTGGAACATTGTCAGTGATTCGCAAAAAAAAGGGGCACTGGAATTGGCCAGCTGAATGTAACAGAATGCCTCATCTTCAACATTATTTGCCTTTTACTCCAATTACTTGCACGAATCTGGACCCTTTGATACTGCATGAAAAAGTATCATACTACTTTGTTAAGGACTTGACTTTGCAAAGCAGTTTGGATAAAAAATAATTGATTATTTGAAGTATCCACTTCACAGTCAACTATGTTCAATGATCTGTTTTCCAGAATATGTTTTAAAAATTGACCGTTAGTATAAAAATGCCTAGTGACTTCTTTGGAATATCTTGTATTTCAGCAAAGACCACCTCAGGAATGTTCTAGACATGCGATAATATACAATGTAACCACAACAAAACTAAAAAAAGATAACGCCACCCCTTTTGCAACAACTGAGCATGTGTGTTTATTTTCCTTACAGGATGAAATATCCTAAGGTCTTATAAGAACTAACTTAGCTCTGCTTGTATGACTGCAAAATATTTTAGAAGGATTATCTGAAAACCATCATGTTACATGCACAAAGTTTATGATCTAGTGCAGAACCATCAAAGGACAAACTGCTGCAAATTTCTTTAAGCTGGGCTTGTTAATTATGAATATGGGAAATAGTGGTTGCAGTAGGTTATTCACCCATCAGCTTGTATCATCATTCACAATGATCATGGCTGGCCTTCCAGCTCAATGCCATTTTATTATTCTATTCCCATATCCCTTTATACCTTTAATTTCTACTATTTATCAATCTCTGCTTTGAATATACTCAATGAATAAGCCACCACAGTCTTCTGTGCTGGAGAATTCCAAAGATTCACCACCCTTTGAGTGAAGAAATTTGTTCTCATCTCATTTGAGTTCTAAATGAGACTGTGTCCTCTATTTCTAAATAGTCCAAAACCACCACCCCCACTACACCACACCTGTAACAAGGGAAACATTCCGCATCTATCCTTCCTTGTCATCTCTCATTCTTCTGAACTCTGGAGAATATAGTCATAGCCTCCACAATCTCTCAAACATATGATGTATTAAAACGATTTGCATTACAGTGTTAACTTAAAGTTGAGGTTGTGCACCTTGAACATACTATTTTAAGTGAAACAACTTTAAGCGAATGATGGTTTCCCATAGGAATCATTGTTAAATCTAGAATGAAGTGCATTCAGACATTTTCTTGCCTGGGAAAACCAATACTATATGTGTGCAGCGCTGTACATTTCTTGCTTAAACTGCAAAACAAAATATCTCATACAGTAATTCTGTTGTACAGTATAAGTTCAAATTATATTGCACTCACCATTGTCTCTAAAGCATAGCGTGTAATGGCTTCTGTCTTTCTCTGTCTCTGTTACTCTGCCTTTCCACTCTCTGACTCTTGCTGTTGCCTACCATTTCCACTCTTATCTCTCTGCCTGTCTGTCTTATACTTCTTGTCTCTGCCGCTCTGTCTGCAAATCAGGTCCTAATGTGACAACAAGTGAATTGGTGATGTGATACTGCATGATATGACATTAATGTAAAAGTAAAAATGTGTTTCAAGGAAGCAGGTCATAAAGATTAACCAATATTAAAATGAAATAATTAGTTTGTTAATTAAATGTTAATTGGAGTAACATAAAATAAGGCCTAGATGTAAAATGTAAAGTCTCCATTGTCTTATCAGACCGTGGCACTACTCTGTCATTAGAGAGAGATAATTGTGATGGCTTAACCTGAGGTCTACCGTGCCTTCAGGCAAGGTGTGAAGTTGAAGATAAGAATTCTTTCTGTTAACCTTGCGGTATAACAGCTTTACCATGGGAAAAATGACCCAAGACAATTCATACAGATGGAATCAGAAAGAAGCTGAAACAGTGGCGACATTAAGAAGAGTAAGCAAACGGATATGCGGAGTTGAGGCCTCATTCAGAATAACTGTGATCTTATTGAATTGTATAGTAAGCTTGAGGTTCTGAATGGCTCCACTGTGCTGGTGCAGCCTTCAGCCGCCTGAAGAACAGGGTGCTCGAGGACAACAACATCAGATCTGACACCAGGATCATGGTTTACAGAGCTGCGGTGGTTCCCACCCTACAATATCGGTCTGAGACATGAACCTTAATGAGCTGGAGCAGTACACCCATCACTGCCTGTGCAAGATGCTGCGAGTCTACTGGGAAGAAAGACACATCAACACCAGCATCCTCGACCAGGCCAACGTCTCAAGCATTGAGGTACCGACCACCCTTGATTGCCTAAGATGGGCTGGACACGTTGCCTGCGTGACCGACATAAGACTCCCCAAGCAGGTGCTGTACAGCCACCTTCGAAATGGCAGGTGAGCCCCAGGTGGACACAGTAAGTGCTTCAGTGAGATCCTCAAGGCCTCACTGGCGAGATGCAGCATTCCCATAGACACCTGGGAATCACTGGCCCAAAACCATCCAAAGTTGAGGAGGAGCATCTGGGAAGGCATGACACCTCAAGACTTGCTGTCAGGAAAAGCGGAAGCCAGGTGAAAAAAACGATAGGAGTGCACTGCCACACCAATGCCCCACCCACCCCTTCCCACAACCACCTTCTCCCCCAAGTGTCACCGAGCCTGCGGAAGCTGCATCAGCCTGTACAGCAACCTACAGACTCACCCTGCGTATGGAAGAGAGTCATCCTCGTCTGCAAGGCACCACTAATGCCTCCTTGCTCCTAACCCATATGCTCATATAAAAGAATGCAGAAGTTAAATTTGCAGATACTCCAAATGCGAAAAACGGAAAATGCTGGCAATATTCAGCATGTCGACGAGCATCCGTAGTATGTTCAGATTTGTGACCTGCCTTCAGGACTGAGAAAAGTTAAAAGTATAATCAGTTTTGAGGAATGAGAAAGTGCTGGAGGTGGTGGTGGGAAGGAGAATAATAGGGAAGGTCTATGACACGATGGACAGCAGGAGCTAAAGCAAAAGGTACAGTACTGTTACAAGTAAAGAAACAAAAGATGTGTCCACATAAATTTGAATGGCAAGATAGCAGCCATCCAAATGAAAAGTAAATGGATTAAGAAAGAAACGAGAGAAAAAATACAAACTAATTTAAAAAAAAGTAACACAAATGGAGGCAGAAGTTACGATACAAAGTCGTTGAACACCATGTTGATTTCAGAAGGCAATAAAGTGCCCTGTCAAAAAAAATGCTGTTTCTCAAGCTTTCATTGAGCTACTTTTGCACACATACTTCAGGAGGTCAAAGACCAAATGTTCAGAGTGGGAGCAAGGTAAAGAATTGAAATGACTGGTGATTGGAAATACAGGGTCATGCTTGTGAATTGAATGAAAAGGCACAATTATCCCCTCCATGGAGGTGGTGAAATGTGGAAATAATAGCTTGTTCACCCTGGGGAGAGGCATATGTCCTTCTGGCCACCTCAGCAATTAAATGCTAGGTTTGAAGATTCATGGGTGACTTTCTGAAGTTGCCTGCAATTGAGTCCCTTATGTGGTCAATAAATAGGCATTTAAGTGCTTCAACTGACCACCGTCCTGATCACTTGCCACACCGTAGACATGAAAGTTTGGGACAATGGAAGACTCCTGAGGAAATGGGGAGTAAGGAAGTGTAGTCAAAATAGTTATATCAGAGATAGCAGGGACTGCAGATGCTGGAGAATCTGAGATAACAAGGTGTAGAGCTGGATGAACACAGCAGGCCAAGCAGCATCAGAGGAGCAGGAAGGCTGACGTTTTGGGCCTAGACCCTTCTTCAGAAATGGGGGAGGGGAAGGGGGTTCGGAAATAAATAGGGAGAGAGGGGTAGGCGGATAGAAGATGGACAGAGAAGATAGGTGGAGAGGAGACAGACAGGTCAAAGAGGCGGGAATGGAGCCAGTAAAATTGAGTGTAGTGGGGAGGTAGGGAGGAGATAGGTCAGTCCGGGTAGGGGGAGGGGAGATTTTGAAGCTTGTGAAGTCCACATTGATACCATTGGGCTGCAGGGCTCCCAAGCGGAATGTGAGTTGCTGTTCCTGCAACGTTCGGGTAGCATCATTGTGGCACTGCAGGAGGCCCAGGATGGACATGTCGTCTGAGGATTGGGAGGGAGAGTCGAAATGGTTTGCGACTGGGAGGTGCAGTTGTTTAGTGCGAACCGAGCATAGGTGTTCTGCAAAGCTTCAAAATCTCCCCTCCCCCTATCGCATCCCAAAACCGGCCCAGCTTGTCCCCGCCTCCCTAACCCGTCCTTCCTCCCACCTATCCCCTCCTCCCACCTCAAGCCCCACCCCCATCTCCTACCTACTAACCTCATCCCGCCCCCTTGACCTGTCCGTCCTCCCTGGACTGACATAGTTATATCAGTTCATGGATTCATAGTGAACATTGGTAAAAGAGGCATTTTCCTTTTTATTCACTTATGGATGTGGGTATCATTGGCTGGCCAGCATTTATTGCCTGTCCGTAGTTGCCCGCAAGAAGGTGATGGTGAGCTGCCCTCAAACCGCTGCAGTCCACCTGCTGTGAGTAGACCAACAATGCCCTTAGGGCGGGAATTCCAGGATTTCAACCTAGTGACAGTGACAGAATGGCGATATATTTCCAAGCCAGGATGGTGAGTGCCATGGAGGAGAATTTTCAAGCAGTGACTTTTCCATGTATCTGCTGTTCTTGTCCTTCTGGATGGAAGTGGTTGTAGGTTTGGAAGGTGCTTTCAAGGATCTTTGGTGAATTTTTGCGATGCATCATGTGGATAGTATACATTGCTGTTACTGAATGTCAGTAGTGGAGAGTGTGGATGCTTGTGGATGTGGTGCCAATCCAGTGTCCTGGATTGTGTCAAGATTCTTGAGCATAGTTGGAGTTGCATCCATCCAGGCAAATGGAGAATATTTCATCACACTCCTGGCTTGTGCCTTGTAGATGGTGGACAGGCTTGGGGAGTCAAGAGGTGAGTTACTCGCCACAGTATTCCTAGTCTCTGACCTGCTGTTGTAGCTACCGTGTTTATGTGATGAGTCTAGTTGAGTTTTTGGTCAGTGGTAATCCCCCACGATGTTGATAATGGGATATTGTCCAGATCATGTTCCATTTGAAGATGGACTGCTTCAGTATCTGATGAATCACGAATAGTGCTGAGCTATGTGCCATCAGCTGTGTCCATTTCTGACCTTATGTTGGATGGAAGGTCATTGATGAAGCCGCTTGCTATGATGCCAGTTTTGTCCACGTTTGAACCATGGCTGTAATGAGGTCAGGAGCTGAGTGCCCTGGCAGATCCCAAAGTGGGTGTCACTGAACAGGTTATTGTTGAGCAGGTGGTGCTTGATTGCACTATTGAAGACACCTTCCATCAATTTACTGATGATCAAGAGTAGATGGAGTGATGTTTATCCATGTTAGATTTGTCCTGATCTTTGTTAACGGGACATACCTGGGCAGTATTCCACATTGTTGAGTAAACACCAATGTTGTAATTGTACTAGAGCAGCTTAGCTGAGGGAACAGAAAGTTCTGGACCACAAGTCTTTTGAACTTCTGCTGGAATGTTGTCAGGGCCCATAGCCTTTGCAGTAACCAGTGCCTTCCACTGTTTCTTGATATCACATGGAGTGAATCAAATTGGCTGAAGTCTGACATCTATGATGCTGGGGAGCACCAGAGGAGACCAAGGTTGATCATCTTTTAAGGAAGTTCTTCAAAGTGGAATTGGAGGGGGTGAGGCCATTGGGCTTCAGGAGGGATATTCAGGGTTTTGAGACCCTGGAAGTAGGAGGTAGGGGTGTATAAGAGTATAAAATGAAAGGAAAAGAGAAGTTTAAGAAAGAATTGTCAGATTAGAGGGGACCATCTGTACAGAGAAACAGTGGGTTGAGTTTATGAAGGTGTTCAAACACAAGGAAAAGCATGTTTGATTGGAGGCATTTGGGGGCAGAAGCCAAAATAAGTCAATAGTTATAGGGAATAATGCATGAGTGAGTATAAAGATTACAATGAGCAAATTATGGAAGAGATGACATTTATGTAGAAAGAGGTTTAAGGGACCAAATAGGAAAACGTATGTTTACAGATGAAAAAAAAATGGATATGGATAGCAAATAGGATGAGGCAGAGACAATAACATGCAATATTGCAGAGGGAAAAATGGATTCTCATTGTGAATCTTTTTATGTTTATAGAGTGCATATATTAATGGCAAGGCAAGCATTTATTGCCTGTCCCTAACTACTGTTGAGAAGGTGTTAGTCAGCTTCCTTCTTAAACCACTACAGTGTGTTAAAATATCCTTCGTATTGTTAACAAAGGAATTCCAGAATTTTGATAACAAGAAAGCAACGGCAATATATATATCCACCCTACAATGGTCAGTGGCTTGGGGGGAACTAGCAGGTTATATGTTCCTTGTTTCTCTAGGTAGTCGAGGTAACAGTTTTGCAAAGTGCTGTAGTTCACTGGATATGTGAGACAAATGAGACATTCCACGCCAGTCTTCACCAGTTGCTGTCCTGCATCCCCAAGGAAGACAAGTTGATTCTCCTTGGGAACTTCAATGCCAGAATCAGGAGGGATACAAATCTTCGGAGAGGCATGTTAGACAAGGAAAGCATAAGGAGATAAACTCCAACAGAGTCCTCTTCCTGATGAAATGCATGGAATGTGACATTGTCATAACAAATACCCTGTACCACCAGAGGAACAAGTTCAAGATTCCAAGATTTCTTGGCAATTCACCCCACACTCCAAACACTGACACTTAATAGACCATATCATCATTTGAGCAAGGGGCTGCGAAGGTGTCTGCATCACCTGCACCAAGTCCAGAGCTAATGACTGCTGGACAAACCACCGACTAACCCCCTTATCATCTCTGCCGACCTGGCCCCAAACCAGCAAAGGCAGAAAAAAATCTCTACCACAGAGAACTCAGTATTGCTGGTCTCAAAGACCTCGAGAATAAAGATGTACCCAGGCAGCGCCTCACATCCAACCTGGAGGTGATCAACAGATTCACAGAGTGCCCACAGTGCCTGGTCCACCCTAAAAGACACCGTGGTCACATTTGCTTGAGGACACTTGGCCTGTTGAACAGGAAACACCAAGACTGATGAATGATCAAGAGATCCAGAATCCCCTAAATTACAAACGTAAGGGTTCCTGACTGGCAGCTCTACCAAAACTGGAGTGAGAGGAAGGAAGTGTAAAGATGACTGAAGGACAGTATAAAACTAAGAGCCTGAGAGTTATCACCAATGCTGCCTTTGCAAAATTTTGCAAATCCACTGGCAGGATGGGCAGTGAGCATCCTCTCCTAGGCCGATATCCACAGTGTGAAGGCACAGGTTACCCACTCTGCGATAGATAGGCCACATTGTCCACAGATCCAACACAAGTCTCCCTAAACGAGTGCTCTACTCTGAGCTCCACAATGGAAAGCAGTCACTAGGAGCACAGAGGAAACACTACAAGGACGCCCTGAAGGCCCCACTGAAAAAGTGCAACATGCCCACTGACACGTGGGAATTGCTTGCCCTGGAACTCTCAAACTGAAGAAGCATCTGCAAAGGCACCAACCACTTTGAGCGTAACCTAGTAGAGCATTGAGTCCTGAGGAAGGGTCACCGGACCCGAAACATTAACTCTGATATTTTTTCGTCACAGATGCTGCCAGACCTGCTGAGCTTTTCCAGCACTTCTGATTTTTTTACCTAGTGGAGCATATGAAGACTAAATGCAACAGTGGAAAGAGTGCACAGAATCCAGCACGTCCTACCCACCACCCTCATTAACTATCCTGCTTCACCTATGACAGAGTCTGTGGGTCTGGGATTTAACTATTGAGTCATCACAGAACCCACGCCCCAGAATGGAAGCAAGTCATCCTCGATCCAGAGGGATTGCTGAAGAAGAAGAAGGTACACACTATGTGCCACTGGTGTAAAGAGTGAATGTTTAAGGTGGTGCATGAGGTGCCAGTCTTGCAGAATGCTTTACCTAGGATGGATTCAGGCTTCATGGGTGTTTTTGGAGTTGTATTCATCTAGGAAAGTGGAGAATATTCCATCACACTCCTGACGTTTGCCTTGAAGTTGGTGGATAGACCTAAATGAAGAACATGAGTTACCCACAATATTTATATAGTTGGTCCAACTAAGATTCTGGTCAATGGCAACCTCCCAGAATTTTGATTGTAGAGATTAAACATTAATAATCCCATTGAAATCGAAGGGAAATGGTTGTATTTTCCCTTGTTGGAGATGGTCACCTACTGACATTTGTTATGGTGCAAATGCTACTTGCCATTCATCAGTCTAAACCCCAATATTGTCTAGATCTTGTTGCTTGTGGGCATGTACTTGATTGATTTTCTGGGGAGCTACAAAAGAAACTAAAGACTGTAATCACTATGATTCCCTACTTCTGATGTTAAGATTGTGGGAAAGTATTGCTGAAGATGCTTCTGCCTGGCCATGACCTTGAAGAATTGCTGCAGCAATGTCTTGGAGGGAAGATGATTGATCCAATACCAAAACCACTCTTTCCTATATTAGGTATCATACCACTTAGTTTTGCCCCAGATCCCATTGAACTCAATTTTGCTCGGGCTCCTTGATGCTACACTCAGTCAAATGATGTTTTGATGTCAAGGGCAGTCGCTCTCACCTCACCTCAGGAGTTCATTTTTCTTGTCATGTTTGGATCAAGGCTAAATTGAGGTTTGGAGCCAACCAGTCTTAACAGAGCCCTAACTGAGCACTGACATGCAGATTATTGCTGAACAAATTTCACTTGATAATACTGTCAATAAAAGTTTACATCACTGTCCTGATGCTTGAAAGCATACTGAAAGGGCAGTAGTTGACTGGATTGGAACTGTCCTTTTTTTTTGTAGCCAGAACATAACTGGACAACTTTGCACATTGCCGGGCAGGTCCCTGTATTGAAGTTATACAGGAACAGCATGGCTAGGGCACAGGTATTTCTTGTCTCAAATTTTCAGTAATACAGCTGGAATATTGTCAGGCCAAGAGCCTTTGGTGTACTAAACCATTCCTGACATCTACGATGCTAGTAGTCGAGATGAAGATGAGATGCCGCATCTACTTTGCACTTTTGGCTGAAGATGGTTGTAAGTACTACAGCTTTGTCTTTTGCATTGAAGTGCTACCCTCTGCCATTTTTGAAGATGGAACTGTTTGTGGAGCCTCATCCCCAACTGGATTACCTGAATCATTCCAAACTGGATTTGTTCAGAATGCAGAATTTGATCTGAGCAGTTGACTGGAGTCACTGGGCTTTACTGCTTCTGTTTAGTATGCAGGTATTGTAGCTTTGCAAAACTGGTGTCTCATTCTTAAGAATGTTCCTCTGGATGCCTGCTACGGTCCTCATTGAACCACAGTTGGTCCCTAGCTTGATAATAATGGTAGTATATGTAATATGCCAGGCCATAAGTTTACATACTGTGACATAAAATGTCATTCCACTGATGGCCCACAGTGTCTAATGGATGCCCTGTTTTGTGCTGTTAGATGTATTTAAATTCTTCCATTTACAATGATGTTAGTGCCACATGACAAAGAGGGAAAAACATGGATTAGAAGCCCAATTCAGGGTCAAAAGATTGGTATGCAGTTTGTAGTGGGGACTCAACATCATTAGCGTAGTGTGACATAGATGGAATTATGGTTAATCAAAGATTTAACATTAGCTAAATAGTCTGATAAAAACAGGGATAACGGAAGAGTTGAAAGGAGGTGGAAAGTTAGAGGCGGATATTATGAGTTTAACCGTTCTCTGAACTATCCTTGCATTCAAACAATCTGCACCTACGTAACACTTTAAAACAGTGAAATATCCCATTGAATTTCACAGGACTACTTAATACTTTGGGAGCAGAGTCAGAAAAGATAACTAATGAGATAGATTTTAATTTTTGTGGGAATTTAGGAAGATAATTTCAAATACTATGGTATAGTAAATGAAGGTTGTGTTATTGCTGACTTAAGCTCATTAATGTCAGTTGGTTCTGTCGATGTAAAAACCTGGGATGTTGAAATGTTTTCCACTGCCTATTTTCAATGCTGAAATGCAAGATGAAAAATCCAAACATAAAAATGCCAAATCTGGTGAAACAAATAAGCCAAATAATTATTTAGAACATGGCTATAATTTAATAAAACCTGCAAGTTGCTTTAAAAAGGTCTAATTGAGCTAATTGGCAAACACAATGATTTGGGCACTAGTTTTATAATCTCAATAGCAGTTGTAAAGTTCCAATAAGATGTCCTCACAGGAAGACTGAAAGCTGAGACATCATGGAATGTGTAATTGCACTTCTGTACAGTACATCATGGTAAAGATGACATAAACTAAATAATTCAACAATGTGGTTTTCTTTAATATGACAATAACATGTATAACATTTTGGACCAACTTGATAATTGACCTCAGCATTTTTATAAGTTGACAAGCTTAGAACAGTAAAATACCCAAAGAAATTCAGCTGTATACATATATTGCTGAAATATTGCAGTAAAGTGCAAAAAAATCAAAAATCCGGTGAAATGTTAGCCTTTACTACATGTGTTCGAGATTACAAAGGAAAGGAACCTTACCCACATAAAGTAATAAATACTTGCACTTCTCGCCTATCCCCACACAAAGACATTCAATTCGATTTGATTTGATTTATTGTCACATGTATTTTGTTACAAAATACAGTGAAAAGTGTTGTACAGACATCCTACAGCTCATCAAGTCAAATAAGTATTTTTGAACAGCTATAGCCTCAGTTAGACTGCATTTGGAGTATTGGCTTACAGTTTGGCTATCACAATTTAGAAAAAAATATAGTGGTCTGGTGTGTAAATTCACCAGAATGTCACCAGGGCTCCCAGAGTTATCAGGAAAGATTGCATAAACTGGGAGTCTTCCTTCTGAAAAAGAGTAGGTTAATGTTTTTTTTAAAAAAAGAGTGAAAGGAATTGATGGGGTAGATAGAATCCTTTTTTGATTGTGAAGGATACTGGGACATATCCTTAAAATCAGAGCTGAATTCTGGAACCAGGAGTCAATGCTACACTCTGCGTTTGCGCGCTAATTGTCATGCACAGAGCCTTGGAGTGGCTTGGAGAATGTTGCAAGGTGCATAGCAAATGTTGGAGCACAGTTTCAGAACTGTTGTAGGAATTTTGTCAGTACCAAAGCATTTGTAGTAGCCAGTGTCTCCAGCCATTTTTTGTAATTACATGGAGAGAATCAGTTTGACTGAAAACTGTCATCTGAAATGTTCATTCACTTGGCATTTCTAGCTGAGGATTGCTGGGGATGTTTCAACTTTATCTTGTACACTATCTGTGGGACTCTCCAATCAACGAGAATGGAGATATTTGTGAAGTTCCCTCCCCCAGTTCTTTGTTTAAATGTCTACTGCCATGCATAAGCAAATGGGGCAGGACTGCAGATCTGATCCATTGGTTGTGGAATCATTAGTCCTGTCTTTCACTTGCCATATGTGTTGTTTGGTATACAGGTGGTCCTGTTTTGCAGCTTCACCAGGTTGCCAGTTCATTTTTGTGCATACCTGCTCTGATCTTGATGTACCCTCCTACACTTTTCATGAACCTGCATTGACCCCTTGGCTTGATGGTTCTGGTAGAGTGGGGATATGTCGGGTCATGACATTACAGGTTGTGTTTGGATATGGATCAAAAGTAAGCCATCAAATCATGGATGTCTATTTTTGAGTGAATAAATACTTTCAAAATGTATCCTATTTAGCGCAGCATGCTGGAGGGCACAAAAACAGAAATTGCTGGAAAATCTCAGCAGGTCTGGCAGCATCTGTGTACAGAAAACAGAGTTAACATTTCGAGTCCAGTGACCCTTTTTCGCAACTGGAGGGTATCCTCAATGTGAAGACTGGATTTTGTCTACACAAGGACTGTGTGCAGTGGTCACTCCTACCAGTACTGTCATAGAACAGGCAGATTGGTGAAGATGAGATAATATATGTTTTTCCTTGTTGGTTCCCTCACCAACTGCTGCAATCTAGCCACAATGTCCTTTATATATGTCATTGGGACAATATTAGAAACTATTATTAAAGATGCTATAACAGGGCACTTGGATTATTATACTTCTTAGAATAAGTAACTTATGTTGTGGATAAAGAAGAACCAGTGGATTTAATGTACTTAGATTTCCAGAAGGTGGGTGCCACATCAGAAGTTACTGCAGAAAATAAAAGCTTATTGTGTAGGGTGTAACATATTAGCATGGACAGAAAATTTGTTTCTAACAAGAAGCAGAGAATAGGAATTAATGGGTATTTTTCAGGTTAACAGGATGTTATGAATGATATGCGACAAGAGTAGATGCTCAGTCCTCAGCTCTTTATAATTTATATTAATGCCTTGGATGAAGGGACCAAAGGTATTTTGCTGATGACACAGAGATGGTTAGGAAAGTGAGTTGTGAAACGGACATAAAAAAGCAGCCTACACAATGATATAGCTAGGTTAAGGGAGTGAATAAAGATCTGTCAAATGGAGTATAATGTGGGAAAGTGAATATTTAGCCATTTGACAGAGAATAAAAAGAAGCATATTATCCAAGTGGTGAGAGGTTGCAGAGCTTTCAGATGCAAAGGGATCTGGGTGTCCTTGTCCGTGAATTGCAGAAGGTTAGTCTGCAAGTATAACAAATAATCAAGAAAGCAAATAGAATGTCATGTTTTATTGTAATAGAAATTGAATGCAAGAATAGGGAAATAATGTTCAGTTATACAAGGCATTGGTGAGACTGCATCTGGAGTATTGTGTACAATACTGGTCACCATACTTTAAGAAGGATGTTAATGCATCAGAAGCAGTTCAGAGACGATTCAGTTGACGAGTACCTGGAATGAGCATTGCCTTATAAGGAAAAGTTAGACAGGCTGGACCTATATCCTCTGGACCTTAAAAGAAACATAGAATTATACAGTGCAGAAGAAGCCCTTTGGCCCGTTCAGTCCGCACTAACAAGTGAGAACACCTGACCATCAACCTAATCCTATTTACCAGCACTTGGCCCATAGTCTTGAATGTTATGATGTGCCAAGTGCTCATCCAGGTAATTTTTAAAGGACGTGAGGCAACTCCCCTCTACCAGCCTCCCAGTCAGTGCATTCCAGACCGTCACCCCCTTCTGAGTAAAAAAGCTTTACCTCACATTCATCCTAAACGGCTTGCCCTTACCTTGAACCTACATTCCCTTGTGACTGACACTTCAATGAAGGAGAACAGCTGCTCCTTATTCACCCTGTCCACACCTCTCATAACCTTGTACACCTCAACCGGATCACCCCTCAGTCTTCTCTCCAAGGAAAATAACCTAAGCCTATTCAACGTTTCCCCACAACTTAAATTTTCCATCCCAGGCAGCATCCTGGTGAAAGTCCTCTGCACCCCCTACAGTGCAGTCACATCATTCCTGTAACGTGGCAACCAGAACTACGCAGCACTCTAGCTGTGGTCTCATCAAAGTTTTATACAACTCCAACATGACTTCCCTGCTTTTGCAATCTGTGTTCAATTGATAAAGAGAAGTGTCCCATAGACCTTCTTCACCATCCTACTAACATGACCCCTCTGGGGGTCAATAGTAAACAGCTAGCAATGTGGCTCACACTTTTTTATTCCTAAACTCTACCCATAAGCTTCATTTGATGCCCTATATCTCTCCTTACTGCAGTAATTGACGCCTTAACTAATAATGCAATACCAACTCCTCTTTTACCCCCTTCTCTGTCTCACCTGAAGATTCTGTCTCCCAGAAAGTTGATTTGTCAATCCTACCCTTCTCCCAACCACATCTCTCTGGTGGCTACTATAGCACACATCCACGTTATCAATCATCGCCTTTTGTTCTTCATTTACCTGTGATATTCCCGGCATTAAAGACCATCCAGCCTTGCTTTACTCCCTTGAAAATTAATACAGCTGCACTCCCTGTAACTTAATTGTTTCACTGTTATTGTGCTTTGCCCTTATTCCGCTAACAGTCTGTGCCACCCTTCCCTGCCAAATTAGTTTAAACTCCTCCCAGTAACACTAGCAAACACTCCTGCAATAATACTAGTCCCACTCTGGTTCAGATATAGATTGTCCCACTTGTACAGTTCCCATCTTTCCCAGAAATGGTAGCAGTGATCCAAGAATCTAAACGCATCCTCCTGCACCAACTGTTTAGCCACACATTCTTCTTCACCATTCTCCTAATTCTGTGCTTGCTAGCATGTGGCACTGGGAGTAATCCAGAGATTACGACCTGAGAGGTGCTGCTTTTTAGTCTACCACCTCATTCCCTGAATTCTTAATGCAAGATCTCATCCCTCTTTCTACCTATGTCATTGGTACCAAAATTTACAAACTCTGCCTTATCATCACCCTCTTCAGGATGGCCTGGAGCCATTCTGTACCATCCCACACTCTAGCACCAGGGAGGCAACACACCATCCTGGAGTCATACTGATGGCCACAGTAGCGTGTATCTGTTCCCCTGACTATAGAATCCCCTATTACTCTTGCCCTTTCTCTCTACCTCCCCTGTAGTGCAGATACGCTGCTTGGCTATGTCTTTACTCTTTGGAGGCGCCTGCACTTCATCAGCCTCTAAAATGGAATTGCAGTTTGTGAACAGGACCCTAGAGAACTATATGCCTATTTATCTTGGATTGCCAAGTGGTCACCCATTCCCTTCCTCCTTCAGGTCCCTTTATCTGTGGTGTGACCACCTCTCTAAACATGCAAGCCACAATGCTCTGAGACTCACAGATGCTCCACAATGCTGTAGATGCTTTTGGGAGCTGCAGCTGGACACACTTCCTGCACATATGCTGGCCCCATGCACTGGAAAAGTGCCCAGCCTCCCACATGAGTTGACCTAGTTGAAACATACAGGATCCTGAGGGGACATGTCTGGGTGGATGTGTAAAGTATATTTCCTCTTGTTGCAGAATCTAGAATTAGGGACATAATTTAAAAATAAAGCATCACACATTTAGAATAGAATAGAATAATCTTTATTGTCGTGTGTATTCAATGTAAAATACAGTGAAAAGTGTGTACTGTCACCGTGCATAGACCCCATTCACATTAACTTGGAATAAAATTTTAAATAAAGATAATTTAAAGAGAATCCAACTTTTCTCCATGCTGCCGCCAGAGTCCCGTTCCATGCCTTTCCAACCCATTCCATACTGCCGAGAGTGTCCCTCTCTGGGCTTCCCAGTCCACGCCAGGCCTTCCCAGTCCCGCTCCAGGCTTCACAGGCCGATTGACCGACTCTGTAGCCGCGCTGCCTCTGAAGATGCCGCCGCCGCTCCAGAGACCATCGAAGCCGCCTCTTGCCAAAGAGCTCTCTTTATCAGGTAAGTTCGAGAAAGAAGAAGAAAAACAAAATGAAGATGAAGAGGACAAGTCCAGGCCCGTGAGCCCAAATGCTGCCTATTCCGCTGCTGCGGAGATTTAAAACCGAGATGGGGAGAAGAAAATCTATCAGAAGGTTGGGAACCTTTGGAATTCCCTTCCGCAAAAGGCATTGGATGCAGATCCTTTGAATATTTTCAAGACAGCGGCAAATAGGTTATTGATGAATGATCATCAGGGGAAGCAGAAATGTGGAAGTGAAGTTAAAATCATATCAGCCACGATCTTACTGAATGATGAAATAAGGTCGAAGGTCTGAGTGGCCTACTGTTGTTCTTTGTTCTATATTTGTATGTTTAGGATTTAATCAACTTCGTCCTAGCTCAATTAAATCAGAGATCAAAAGACTTCTGTTAGCCAAGAATATTAAGGGATAGGAAACCAAGATGGGTAGATGGATTTAGGATCCAGCTCTGTAACATACTTGTTAAATAGCAAAATAGATTTGATGGCTTACTTTTGATCTTATGTTCCTCAATAACATACACCTTTCTTATTTTTTGACAGAAATATATTGTATTTTGTTCTCATTTTATAATCAATCATTTGTAACTTTTGTGTGGTGTTATGCATTGGCAGAACCCTTAACAATATGACAAAAACAATGCCGTTCATGTTGGTTCTTTAAAACATCCACCAGACGTATGGTGAGAGATCAGGAGCAGCTCATGGTATTTTTCGCTGTCTTTCAATTTTAAAGTTGTTACCAAAATTTTTTATTTATAGTTAAGCAGGCTAACCTTGTCAAGTCTCCATTGCATAGTGGGTTTATTTCAGGAGATCGATTTTAATGTATCAACAATTGACGCAATTGTAAATGATATGGCTACATTAAATTAATCACATTATTTGCTACCTTGTTAAATCTGTTATTCTATGCAATGTTTGCTATCAATCTGCTGTTAATGATAACATAATTCACTTGCATTCAATTCAATAGAACAGTTTGCCCTTTGTTAAATTAGCTACTTTGTGTAGTATCCACTATTTTGTTTTTGACTCTTGTTTAGAATCTCCTGCAAACCTCATTAAAAGACTTTAAACAAAGCTCTTGATAAATTTATACAGAAAAGTTTGTCGCCTAATGCAGAGAAAAAGAGCAGAGGCTTAGGATGCAAATGCGCAAGCCTTTTTAAGAGAGAGAGCAAAAAAAGCCATAAAAATTATACATACAATTTTATATTTTATAGAGGATGTTGTATGACAGCAAAGAGAAAATGCTAAACAATATATTAGAAGGGCCTGTTTGTGAGCTATATGACTGTATGATTCTATATATTGTTGGTTACAGTATGGATTAATTATTGTGTGGTTTTGGATGTTCCACTTTGGAAAGGTATCTAGACCATCAGCAGGGTACATTCAAGATTAACAAAAATGATAACAGAGCTGTACAGCTTTATTTATAATGAGAGCTTATGGGTAATGAGGATTTTTATTAGAACTGAAAAAATTCAGAAGGGCTGTAACAGCATTGTTCAAATTGTGAGACGCATTGATTAGGTACATAGGAAAAACTATTTTCACATTCAGTGATTCTGTAACTGGTGGGCATAAATTTAACGCAAAAATAAAACAGATGCTGGAAATTTGAAATATTAAAAAAATGCTGGACATAATCAGCTAGCCAGCAGCATCAAGGAGAGAAGAATGATAAAAAAATTACAGATGATGATGACTCGTCTCATATAAATTAACTTGCTTGTCAAGGGAATAAAGAGAAGTTAGAAGGGTTTTTTTGTGGGTGAAGGATTATTAGCACGTGGAAGGCAATGTCTGAAGAGTGGAGGAAGCAAAGTACATGAAAGCTTTTAGAAGAAACTGCATAAATATTTGAGGAAAAAGATCTCAATAAATTAGATAGTTCTGCCTGAAAGTAATGTAGGTATGATGGGTCTAAGCCTCCTTTTATGTAGTTATATTTAATAGTACCATGGAACAAAGAGGTAGCCACATGAAGGCAGCCCCAAAAGATCATGGAATATGTCCCTGTGATCAGAAGGATCTGCCTGGTTGGAACATCTTTGTGCCTGTATCACCAGCAAGTGTGAACTCAAGACTCCATTTTGGTTTGAACATCAGAATCCCAAAGCACATGGGAAAACTCAGCTAATAATTTCTAGGGCCTCTGACATATCTTTTGCCAGTTTCCTCAAATTCCATATTTTGTCCCTCCTTTAGCATAGTTTATTTATTTCATACTTTATTTATTATTGTGGTCTTCATCTAGCTTTTTAACCATTTCAGGAGTTATCTCCTTTTCATATTCTTCTTAGTTATTCGCAAACACTATCTCACTCCATTGGCACCCTGTTACCCACTGTCAATTGAACCCTTCACCACACACTAACTCAGAGCCCGTTACCAGTGTGGATGAAGATATTGCACCAGTTGACACAAAAGCTTTCAAATGGAATGGAAAAATATGTCCCCATTCCCTTGTACAGGCTGCAGAGATGTCAATTTCAGATCTCATGGATATTCACTGAACTATCCAAAGAATTCACTACCCTCATCTGCAGCAACTTTGGAAAAGATGCTCTCTTATTTCAGATGTAAACAGACTACAAGGCAGTTTCATTGGAGTCTTTACGCTTCTTAATGTAGCACTTGCAAAGCCCAGGATAATTAAGTGTTTCATCTTTCTGCACTTCAGCAACACAATCTGTAACCCTAATAGCCAACAATATATGCTTAGAAAGGCCTGCATTCTGATGTTTAATGTTTTGGGTTGGTTTGCACACTCATGAGAATTCTTGAGATTGAACCCACAGTGGGTGCTTTCCAGGTCATGACTGTTTAGGGATGAAGGCCATCTGAGTTCCTAGAACCCATTGTACCAAACCAACAGCCAACTTCTTCACAACACTGACCGTTTTTCCGTACTCAGACACAGCATCAAATTAGAAAATAGTAAAGCGCACATTTCACCTAGGGAAATGCAGTAATAAAAAGTAAGTATTAATACTTCTGTAAAATCAGTATGATATTGCACAAGTTATCATCTGTCCTCGGTGTGATATTTTTGTTCAAGGTATTTGAAAAGACATTTAAACTATGCATTATTTGCAGTTAACAGGAAGATTGCAACTTTGTAATAGCCTTAAGTTTCAAAGGAGAGAACTTCAGCCAAATAAATGAATAACTCTCAATGCTATGAAAGTCGATGAAATTCCCATCCAAACTAGAAATTTCATTGGAATGTAAATGGAGTAAACTTCACAGAAATATAGCCATTAAAATATCAAATTCAAAATGAGGACCACACATCTATTTAAATCTTGTGTCTTATCACTGCAATTCCCTAGATGCCTAGGTATGTAGTACATCCTTACATTTCCAACTGTATTGAAGTTTTTTTGGTCCCTTAATTGTAATCCAGAATACCAATGGGATGTTTGAATGAAACAAAATCTTATTGCTCAGTTTCAGAAGGATATTTCCCAGGTTATTGGATTCATGCACTGTTTTGTACTATCAGTCCTATTCTTCCGACCTTCAATTAGAGCTTTCTTTAAGGAACCTAAACAGGTACCCCATCCTTGCTATTCACTAGACAGTTCAGAAAATGTTGCCATTGAAGTGGTTCGTTAAGCATGTCCAACCAGCATTTGCTTGGACCCTCACTTGATTTTTGCTGAGGTGCCACATCTGAAATTGGACACTGTTTCATAGAATCATGGAATCATACAGTGTGGAAACAGATCCTTCAGTCCAATTAGTCCACACTGACCATGTTCTGAAACTAAACTAGTTCCGTATTCCTGCTTTTGGCCCATATTCTTCCAAACCTTTCCTATTCATGTACTATCCAAAAGACTTTTAAATGTTGCAACTGTACCATCTACCACTTCCTCTGGCAGTTAATTTCACATACTTACCATTTAAAAAAAGTTGCCCCCTCTTGTCCTTTTTAAACCTTTCTTTTCACACCTTAAAAATATGCCCCTTAGTTTTGAACTTCCCCACCTTAGGGAAAAGGCCTTTGCTTAATCACCGTATCTATGCCCCTCATGATTTTATAAACCTGTATAAGGTCACCCCTCAACCTCCTATGCTCCAATGAAAAAATGTCCCAGTCTTTCCAGCCTATTTTTTATAACTCATACCCTCTATTCCTAGCAACATCCTAATAAATCTTTTATGAACTCTATCCAATTTAATAATATCCTTTCTATAACAGGGTGATCAGAACTGAGTGCAGTACTCCAGAAGAGGCCTCACCAACGTACTGTGTAACCTCAACATGACATTCCAACTCATTTACTCAACGATCTAAACAATGAAGAAAAGCATGTTAAACGCTCTCTTAACCACCCCGTCTACCTCTGATGCAAATTTCAAAGAATTATGTACCTGAACTCCTAGGTCTCTCTGTTCTACAACACTGCCTAGGGCCCTATCTTTAATTCTAAGGTTTTGGAGTAGATCTGTAGCTCGGGTTGTGGGTGATGAAGTTGGTTGGCTCGCCAAGCTGGTTTGTTGTTCCGCAGATGTTTCGTTACCGTGCTTGGTAACATCCTCAGTGCAGCCTCTGATGAAGCGTCAGTGTGTCGGACCTATACTCACTCATCTCAATCGACATGGACAAGGAGAACCACGACTTCGACTGGGACAACACCAAGATCCTGGGACAGGCTAGGCAGAGACAAACACAAGAATTCCTGGAAGCATGGCACTCCACGAAGCAGGCTATTAATAAACACATTGAACTTGACCCCAGAAACATTCCAGTCGGGAGGAAACCCGAAAGTGAGGCAATCCATCGCAATAGACCCCAGAGTTTAAAAGCCAGGCGGGAAAACACACGACGCTTCATTGGAGGCTGCACTGAGGATGTTACCAAGCACGGTAACGAAACGTCTGCGGAACAACAAACCAGCTCAGCAAGCCAACGAACCTCAAAAACCTACCTTTAATTGTATAAGTTCTGCCCTTGTTTGTTTTACCAAAATGCAATATCTCACTCCTCAGCCCATTGACCCAATTGATCAAGATTTCTTTGTAATCTCAGATAACTTTCTTCACTGTCCCCTACACCACCAGTTTTGGTGTCATCAGCAAACTTAGTAACCATGCCTCCTATGTGCTCATCCAAATCATTTTTATAAATGACAAACAAAAGTGGACCCAGTACCAATCCCTGTGGAACACCGCTTGTCATAGGCCTCCAGTCTGAAAATCAATCCCCCACTACCACCCTCTGTCTCCTACCATCAAGCCAATTTTATGTCCAATTGGCAAGGTCACCCTGAATCCCTGTTATGATTTTACCAACTAGTCTACCATATGGAAATCCTTATCAAAAGCTTTACTAAAGTCCAAGTAAACAATATCTACTGCTTTGCTTTCATCAATCTTTTTTGGCTTCTCCTTACAGCCTTTCTTAAATAAAGGCACAACAACAGCTACTCTCCAGTGCTCCAGCACCTCCTGCGTGGTTATATGTGAAAATACTTTTGTTAGGGGCTCTGCAATTTTGTCCCTTACATCCTGGGATACACTTGATCAGATCCCGGAGATTTATCTACCTTTATGTTTTCTCAGACCTCCAGTACTTCCTTGTCTGTGATGTGAACTGTTTTCAAAATATCAATATTTATTTCCCTGAGTTCTCTAGCCTCCATTTCTTTATCCACAGTAAAAACTGACATGAAATATTCATTTAATATCTCCCTTCTCCTGAAGTTCACTACAAAGACAACCTCATTGATCTTTAAGGGGCCGTACTCTCTTTCTAGTTGCTCTTTTGCTGTTAATGTGCTTGTAGAATCTCTATGGATTATCTTGAACCTTATCTGCCAAAGCTATCTCATATCCCCTATTTGCCTTCCTGATTTCCCTTTTAAGAATGCCCTTATGCTCTTTATACTCTTCAAAAGATTGTACTCTTTAAGAGATTCATTTGATCCCAGTTGTCTATATCTATGATTCTTCTTTATTCTTGACTAGAACCTGAATATCTTTATTCATCCATTGTTCCCTAATTTTACCGGCCTTGCCTTTCACACTAATAAGAACATAATGCCTCTGAACTCTCATTATCATACTTTTAAAAGCTTCCCACTTGTCACTCGTTCCTTTACCTGCAAGCAGTCTATTCCAATCAACTTTTGAAAGTTCTTGTCTCGTGCCATTAAAATATGCCTTAGGTTTCCCTCTTCACAGATTGTGCCTGACCTGCTGGGTATTTAGAGTAATTTTTATTTTTGTTCTAGATCATGAGAACGTTCTGGCAGGTTTCTTGAAGAGCACTGAAAGTATTAATCAGTTTACAAATTGAACTAGTTAATACATGTAACTGTCGTCCAGCAAGATTTATTGTGTAAATTACTCATTTAAAGATAAATCACATTGGTCTAAAACTTTCCTTCATTTGAATCAGCTTAGATCTGTTTAGTATTTCCTTTTGTAAATGGTTGATGTATTTATTTAGGTCATGTTAGAAAGGAATCTATGGAGTAAAGTTATGCTGTGTGACATTGACACAGAAATACATTAAAGAAAATTTCCTCCATTGAATTTGTTAAAAAGAATATTTTTAAATTAATAGACAACTTTGCTAAAATAATGGGCTATAATTTTCTTTTTGTTCATACATGGGATATTAAGGTAAAGGTAAAATCACTGGGCATTTCCTACCATACTGTAGGGTTGCTCTCTCATTAGGGTGGCTTAACCTGAGGGTCACAATGCCTCAGGTAAGGGGAAGAGGTTGAGAAGGAGAGTCCTCATGGTAACTTCAGCCAAGTTGCTGGCATCGCTCTGCATCACAAATCAGCCTTTCAGCCAACTGAGCAAATCAACCCCTGATGAGATATGGATGCCACTGGTAAAGCCAACATATAATGCCCATCCCAAAAATGCCCATGAAGAGGTGAGTTGCATTCTTGAACCACTGCAATATAAGTGGTAAACCCAGGTGGTGCTGTAGGGTGGTGCGTTCTGGGGGTTTGACCAACCTGTGATTTACTTTAAAATCACAATGGCATTGTCTTGAAGGGAAACATGATGGTGATGGGATTGTAATGTGCCTATTCTCATTGTTTCTCTAGGAATTAGCATTCATGAGTTTGAAAACTGCATGTGTTAACACTTTTGTGTATTGACACTGTGCAGTGTGACTTCATTAAGTGTTCACATTAGAAGCTAGAACTTTAAACTGGATGCTGAAAATTAGCATCTTAAACTTGATGAAACTTTTCAATTTCACTATTTGACATTTGAAAGCTTATGGTGTTAACAAATAAATATAAATTTCATAGCTATTTCGCATTAACTAGACAATACAGTGTAAATCAGTTTACAATTTTCCCTATTGTAAATGCCAAAGCATACACAGGTGTCTTCACTATGATGGGTGCCATCATTTAAATAAAAACGGAAAAGGCTGGAACTAAACACCATCTGATGGATTTGATTGTTGAATCTTGCCAGACATATTATTTACACCAGCTACAAAGCCGCATCAGATAAAAGCATGACAGGTAAAGTGAAATGAAACTTTTCCATTAAGCCTTTGCCATTATAACAACAAATGAACAAGACCAGTATAACTGATATGCTCCTTGAATTTTACTATGTGTTTCTGAGAAATGAATATAAAATGAGTAGGTAGGAACATTGAAAATGGTGCAGGTGTGAGTTGTTTGGCCCTTTACACTGGCAGCACTATTGAAAGAGGTCATGGCTGATCTTCTACCTCAAGGCCATTTTCCTACACTGTCCCTATGTACCTTGACGTATTTAACAACAAGTAATTGATTATTCATTTAACTCAGAATTGCCTAATTCAATGTATTTGATTTTAATATTTTATAAATATTTGCCCTTGAGTCAAACCATATGCCTTAAAGAGAAAACTATAAAAGTCCGCCTTTATCTAAAGTTGTGTATCTTAGCATTAAAAGCTGATATTGCTCTCTTAAGTATGCATATGAAATATGTTGTATCTTTTAACTTGTTGGATTCCTTTTAATATTTACTCAATCAACCACACAGGTACAAGGAGAAAACTGCTAAAAATATGAAAATACAATTAGAGATTAAACAGTAATTTCAGTATGATCTAGAATGCTGGAATTACCTTCTGTGTTATTATACATGAGTTCTTTTTATTTGTCGATACAGAAGTTCTCCACTGGTATTTGAAACTGTTTTGTTTTTGTTATCAACCATGAAGCTTTCCTTTTCAACAATTGAATTCCCTGTCAATGTTTAATCATCTAAACCATCTGAACACAACCAATGAACCAAAGCAGTCTTTGGTCTCAAAGGTCATTATTGTTCAATGATGAAAAAAAGATGACTAGCTGGCAAGTTCCTTCATGAATTGCAAGCCCAAATGGATCTGTTGAATTATAGATTAGATGTTTCCAAACAATCTATATGTGAATTAGGACAGATAATTATCCAATGATTATATGGCAAAGGCCATATAGAGAATTCTGGCTCTTCTCCAAATGACCTGAAATGATTTACACGATCTACAGTGAGTTCACACCAAAATCAAAAGAGTACCATGTACATGTAAACTGTCATTTGTAAACTTGGAGAATAACAGTTTAGGCATTGATGCCAAAATCTTCCAATAGTAAAATATATATCTGTGAATAAATATGTGCAAAAGTTTTAATTCTGTATTGATATCAAATGGAGGCAATCAATAGAACAATAACTTGCATTTATATAGCGCTATTAATTTACTAACATGATTCAGGATGTTTCACAGGAGTGTAATCAGACAAAAAGGAACATCAAGCCAAAGAAGGAGGAGACAGTTGGAAAGCTAGATTTAAGGAGTGTCTTAAAAGAGCAAAGGCAGAGAGGTTTGGGAAGAGAATCACAAATGTTCCAGAAAATTGTGGGCTTCACAGGTTGAAGAAACATGTGCCAATATTTAAATGTAAGAAATGGGGTTTGCACAAGAGGCCAGATTAGAGGAGCAGAATTCTTGGAGACCTATAGAACATGTTCCCTTAAAACGTAGTTATTGTAAGGGGCCAGTTTTGTTAGTGAGTGACCCTTTAAATTATTTGTGCGGCCATCATCCACATTATCATGGAATAAGACCTGCAATTATACCACCTAGGCTGTTGTGTTCCACAAATCTGCACAACTTAGCAGGAACATTAATTATAGAGTTGTACGAGTCTACAGAGATAGAGAGGGAGGAAGCTAAGGACAATGTGAATGTAAGGATGGGAATTTCAGAATCAAGCCATTAGTCAACCAAGAACAAATGTATATCAGCAAGAACATTTTAATTGGATGAATGGATTTTGGCACTTGTTAGGATATGGGAAGCAGAATTTTGGATGAGCTTCAGTTTGTGGAGGGTAGATAAGTGTAAGACAACCAGGCCAGCAGTGAAATATTTGTATTTGAAGACAACAGAAATATGAATGAAGGTTTTCGGCAACAGATGAACTGACACAGCAATGGAACATCATATTTCAGAGGTGAATGGGTTTTCTGATGGAGAAGGTATAGACTAGAAGCTTTGCTCTAGGTAAAATAATGTCAATCAGTTTAGTTCATTATGAAACAATGGCCAGGAGGGAATGGAATTTTATGGCACCTTTGCACTATGGGGATACTAGCAACAAATGCTGGTAAATTTTAGGTTATTTTTCTTATCAAGAATACGGAGAATGGGATTTTGTTTCATAGCCTCAGTTAGAGCCATGTATCATAGGTTCATCATCATGTACCAATCAGCTCACCTGTGGCTTTTTGCACACTTAAGTCCAGCAGCAATCCTTTTGATGCCTAGTCAGGGGTCACTGTAATAATCCCCAGCATTTCTTAATTAAGAACAGCATCCAGGTTCTTGAGGGATTAATTCTTTCTCTTTCAATGACTTGGTGAATTATCCAACTGCCACGCAGCACAGAATGAGTTAGGTTTGATCCCTGATCTGCACTAAATTAGTGGATCTTAGCCAGAGCATGGTATGCTTATACAACAGTCATTCACTTCCTTAGTTTGGGGAAGCATAAATAACTGGGTTCTTCAGTATTAATCAGCCTCTGCTTACCTCTGCTGAAGTGTGCATGTTTATGGGAGAAGAAGCAAAGAACTATATTTGCAATAACAGTTTGGCTTTAGTGCAGAAGTAAATCCTGAGACACACAACAGAGAAACAGATGAAAAGACAACAAACTTTATGGTTAACAGAAACTGCTGGAGAAACTGAGCAGCTCTGGCAGCATCTGTGGAGAGAAAGCACAGTTTCCAGTCCAGTGATGCTCTTCAGAGTTGTTTTGAACTTTTGTTTCAGATTCCAGCATCAATAATTCTTTGTTTTATTTTAAACTTTATGAGTAGCTAGGTGCTAACCATTGACCAGATCAAAATGGTGTGGAGCTGGAGGAATACGGCATGCTGGTCAGGCAGCTTCAAAGGAGTAGCAAAGTCGGCGTTTCGGGTATGGACCCTTCTTCAGAACTTCTTCGACTTTCCTGCTCCTCTGACGCTGCCTGACCTGCTGTATTCCTCCAGTTCCACACTGTGTGCACTCTGACTCCAGCATCTGCAGTTCTGGCTGTCTCCGAGGTCAAAATGGTGAGTTTTCATGGTGCTTTTTAAGGCAAAACGGCATACAGAAGAAGGAACAAGTGGAAAGTTTTAAAGCAAAGAATCCAAAAAGTAGCATAGCAGTGGAATACTAAGCGGATACTGCATTTTTAAAGGTTAGAGATAATAAAGAACCGTACAAATGAGCACCTTTTTCCATCATTAGTACAAAATGGGAGATCTGTCCTTATTCTAGTTTTCCTATGATTAGTAGCATTAGTCACCTCATTGCAGTTTTGCAGATACTTGACTGTCATCAATAGTCGAATAACGGTGTTGCATTATGTGGCACCTTATCACATTACTGGCTTGTGTATATTTGAATGGATTACTTTTTGAAGCGCAGTCAGTGGTGTGTGCGATAGCCAGAGGGAGCGGCCAGTTTGTACGCAGAGTTCTCAGACCGCACCAAATGGTGGCGGCCCTATAATGCAACATTTGCTGTTGTTCTATACATCTTAGTGTATCTGTTTATAATCTGCAGTCTTGAACCCACAGCTTTCTAACTCTAACAATGCCATCAACTGAGTCAAAGTGAAACGCAGTAATGGCAGAAGGAGTTAACAACGTGTGGAGCTGGATGAACACAGCAGGCCAATTATGAAGGGTCGAGGCCCGAAACGTCAAGCTTTCCTGCTCCTGTGATGCTGCTTGGCCTGCTGTGTTCATCCAGCTCCATACCTTGTTATCTCGGATTCTCCAGCATCTGCAGTACCTATTATCTCTCAAGGGCAGAAGGAGTTTTTTTTTGGTCGGGGGAGGTGGTGGTGGGAGGTGGTCGCTCCTCTTAACCCTGGAGAGAATTTTAAAGTACAGGTGTTAGAGGACAGAGCCTGTGCAAATTAACAAGGGCAGAAGTAACCAATTAACAGAATATGGTGGGCTACTGACTGACGCGGGCTTTAGGATATGTTGAAATTTGGGAAAGGCGGAGCTGAGAAGGATGATGAGACATGTAGAGAGTTGAAACAAATTATGGGTACGTCTGTTGACAGCAGGTGGGATTTACGTCTAGGTAGAGGAAGGTAAGACAGAAAGGAAGTAATTTTGATGATGTAGGCAATAAAGACTAATTACTCTTTATTTGCTCATAGTCTGGCGTTTTACCCAGCAGGAACAATGCCAGTCCACTAAAATTAATAGCTGTAAAGCAACGGAGATCCCACACACAATTGCCGTTGCCATATATGTACAGTACTCTCCATACCTGCGGCTTCCCAACATTCGGGCGGAATTGGAAAATTATCCTTGCGAGCTCTGAAATTGATATCGAGATTAACAGGATGCTGAAGTTTACAATTAAGTAAAACAAAGAATCGCGGACTCTGCTTCTCTGTCTGCAAATGCCGCCAGATCTGCTGAGCGACTCCAGCGCTTTCTGTTTGTGTTTCAAGTTTACAATAGTCTGGCTCGCCCGTGCGAGCATCTAGGGAAAGGGAGTGAGAGGGGAGCGATTTCGATTGGAACTGAAATTCGTTGATGCAAACTTCTTAGTCTTCAGTTGGAGGAGGAACTTCTGGTCCCGATTTGTCGTGTCTCATTATGCGGGCCTAACCAGACAGAAATGATGGGATCTAGAAAAGTGAAGGCAGCGGGATAGTTCGATGTTGTCATATAGCTATCGAAATGGACCCTTTTGGAAATGAAAAGATGAGCAATGCAACAAATGGAATCAGAGATCAAGAACTCTGAAGATGGTCATAGTAGGGAACAATCCTTTGCTGCCATAGCCAAATAAAAAAAGCCTAGACCCTTTCGCCAAGAACAAATGGGATGTAATTTGTGGTATTCCAAGATTCAGTGACAAAGTCATGCTGGAGCAACCCCAGCAGTCAGACTTAGCAATACATGCCGGACATGCATGTTGATTTTGAAACAAACTCAAGGCAGGTAGAAAGCACGTGGTTTCTCAGCACGACTAGAAAACTGTTTGTTTCAGGTACTGAACAGCTTATGTGCTCAACTGACCTGCACTGACCTGGTGACTGGAATTAGCAAAAATACTGTGAGATTCCTTAAACTTTGGCGTTCTCTAGACTGGACAGTAAGGGCTACACAAAGAAATATTCCCCCAAACTGGTCGCCGAGTCTCCCTAAACTACTCTCAAAAGCCCTTCATTGGTCACGAAGCGGTCCCCGACATCTTTAAATTGTGAAAGGTGCTACATTAATGCATGTTCTTTCACTGCTGTCCTCAGTGAGGCCCTGGAAATTTGTGGCTTTGATTTACCTGCTCCGGATTCTGAACAGCACCCCATCCAGCTGCCCAGGTTGAACCCTACCCAACGTACACACTGTACCTCAGCATTTTACATCAAGGGCAGAAGTCTGCAAGAAACACCCAGCCAGACTTTTGGACACTCCCTGTGGAAATCTCCCGAGTTAGTGTGATTGCATGATATTATTATTCCCCTTGTGCAACGAGGCCAGTTCTAGCATGCGTTACGTGA
The DNA here is from genome assembly GCA_024137785.1 of Ginglymostoma cirratum. Lineage (NCBI taxonomy): Eukaryota > Metazoa > Chordata > Chondrichthyes > Orectolobiformes > Ginglymostomatidae > Ginglymostoma > Ginglymostoma cirratum. Next base: position 8,726,277 of record JAHRHZ010000087.1, on the reverse strand, counting down.
TGGGAACCTGGCAGTACACCACAGAGATTTGTCAAATCCTTGCAGTGCTCCAAGTAACCAGCAGCGACACATTCCGGAGGCTTCGGACTTACTGTGGTCAACTTCAGCTGTCAGCTGTTGCAATGCACTTCCACTTAACCCGGCGTTTCAGCCTAATCGACTGAAATCCTCCAGAAGGGATGGCAGGGCGCAAGTTGACACGGGGAGAGTGCGCGGCGATTCCACAGACATATCCGGTTAGCTACGGGTGCGGGACTTCTGCACAGTCCGCTTCAAAGCGCCTCTGAAAACCTCTCGCCCCGTGAATAGGGAACCGCCTGCCCTGGGTGTGGAAACCAAGCAGAAATAATCTTCTGAAAAGTGCTTTGTGAATTCGAGTATTGCACAAGACACCACTCGAGGGTTGGTCTTCGATCCCTCTTTAGAAAGTAATTTGCAGAGAACTTAGCGAAAAAATGCAAATAATTGATTATTTCGACTCCCCGGCTTATAAGAGATAAGCGGGTGCACTGAATGCTCAAAGTTCAAGTCACGTGCTTCTTTCAATATATAAAAGTGCCTTTTGAAGTGCCCTTTGCAGCCAGTTAGCGCTCGGAGTGAGAGACAACACCAACCAAGCTGGTGCAACGTGTCCAGTCCACAGCAGCTAAGCCGCTGCAAAGTCCGTGGAGCTCTGACAGTGGCACGTCAGGGAGGGAGATGTCCGCTATACGCTGCCGGTTGCCCTTCCTTGTCATCTTCCTGGAAGGGATCTTACTCGTGCTGATTGCGCTTTTCGTGACTTATGATGAGCACACTGATTCTGCAGCGCACAGCAATGAGACAGATCACAAATACAATCAGTTGTATTCCATCTTCCCAGTTTTTCAGGACGTCCAGGTGATGATTTTTGTGGGCTTTGGACTCCTGATGGGCTTCCTGAAAAAGTACGGGTACGGAGGGATTGCCTTCAATTTTATGATTGCAGTGTTTTCCGTGCAGTGGGCTCTGCTGGTGCAAGGCTGGTTCTACCACTTCCACGACGGCAGGATTCACATCGGAGTTTACAACTTACTGACCGCAGAAACCGCTTGTGCCACTGTCATGATCTCATTCGGAGCCGTGCTTGGCAAGACCAGCCCAGTGCAGATCCTCATTCTGTCTCTGCTGGAGGTGCCCATCTTTACTGCAACCGAGTGGATTATTATGGAGCTTCTCAAAATCAAGGACGTCGGAGGGTCTATAACCATCCACTTGTTTGCTTGTTATTTTGGTCTCAGCGTCACCACGGTGCTTTACAGACCCGGCTTAAAAGATGGGCACAAGGACGAGGGGGCGGACTATAACTCGGACAAGCTGGCCATGCTGGGCACCTTGTTGCTGTGGGTCTTCTGGCCCAGCTTTAACTCAGTCTTCGCAGCGAGTGGACACGGCCAGCACCGGGCGGTGATCCACACCTACATCGGCCTCAGCTCTTGTACCTTGACCACGTTCGCCATCTCCAGCCTGTTGGACAAACGGGGCAAGATCAACATCGCTCACATCCAGAACGCTGCCCTGGCAGGCGGTGTGGCAGTGGGCTCTGCAGCCGATATGATGGTGACTCCAGCCGGGGCATTCGCCCTGGGCTGCATCGCCTCGGTGCTCTGCACCGTGGGATTTAAATACTTGACTCCCTTCCTGGCCAAAAAACTCAAAATCCAAGACGTTTGCGGCATCAATAACTTGCACGGGATCCCTGGCTTTGTCGGAGCTATTGCCGGAATTGCCACTATCCTGTTGACAACCGATGAGAGATATGGCCACGGCTTGTATGACACCTTCCCGGAGCGGGTCCCCAAGGAAGGAGATATCAAGCTGGCCGAGCTGGTCGGGGTGCTGCCACACCTGAAGGCTGGAGGTGGCCGCAGCGCTTGGGATCAGGCACAGTATCAGGCGGCAGCTATCGGGGTCTGTTTGGGCATCGCTGTCTTAGGAGGGACCGTCACTGGCTTCATACTAAAACTCCCCTTTCTGGCTCAGCCCAAAGACGAGTATTGTTTCAACGACGACGCTTACTTTGAAGTACCCGAGGTGGAAGGGAAAGAAGAATTCGAATTTACCAATAAAAACAGCGCAAACAATAACCAGCGCCTTAAACTTCCGGTTTGATTCCAAACTGCTTTTGTTGTGTGCCCGAACGTCGTGTCTGTACATCAGTTTCCAGGACGTGCCCGAATTTAGAAAAACACCTTGTGGTTAGCATACGTTATGCTAATTGTCAAATACTTTACCAGATATACTTATTAAAGAGAAGCCTTTAACCTGAATTGAGTTGCAAATTACTGTTTCAGGATCCACAACGCCCTAACTTCTTATAAGTGATTGAAAATCAGGATGTGCCCCATTCCTCCAAAATCATTCACAACTCCTGCACATTCTATGAGCTTTGCAAATAACACATTACTCGGAATGTGAATCAGAACATATTTGTCACACTTGTTTAAAAAATGATTACTGTATTTTTCCACCTACAACATTTCGGCGAATGAGATACAAATTCACAAGTCTGGGGTACCTGCCTGTTAACACACAGTGACATGCTAATCATTAATGTCAGTCTCTGTCTACCAGCCAGGTCAAGTCTACACAGATGAGCCATTCAGCCAGTACTTGTGTAAGAGTGAGTTTTTATTTTTCCTTTTTCTAAACTGCACACTATAAGACTTTAATGAAGAATTTTAGACAAGATAATAATTAAAAAAAAATTATTTACTCTGGTTAAGGTAATGAATAGTTTTAAGAAATTCAAATAAAGTTGTTCAAACACAATGATCAAGAGTGTTCAGTAATTTCCTGCAGTAAATTATTTTCCAGCAATTTTTGTTTTTACTTTATTGACTCAATTTCAGTACTATTTTGATCCAAATCCATAGCTTTGTCAAAGTTCTCACCTTTTCTCCCTCCTTCCCAAATGGTACAGTTTCATGAGATCCTCTGAAATATTCCACAAACACGCTATTCTTAATGTGTACACTCGTATAATGAATGTTGACAGGTTATTTAACAGCATGGGGAGGGGAACTCACATTCATGCCAAATTCTGTCATCATCTTGAAGTGAAACCATTCAACTCATTAAGAACTCAGCCAACTCTATTACCCCTAGTGCCTTCACTTCCCCCACACCCCATATACTGACAGAAGGCACTTATTGCTAAGCAGCAGGAACCCTACCCAATTTGCCAACTTACCAATTTGCCAACAGATTTTTTTCTGATGAAGGGTTTAGGCCCGAAACGTCAAGTTTTCCTGCTCCTATGATGCTGCTTGACCTGCTGTGTTCATCCAGCCCCATGCTTGTTATCTCTCTTGCCAACTTACCTTCCTGGCCAGTGGTCACTGGGACCAGGCATAGAATCTCAATGACATTCGAACTGATGTCAGTGATTGCAGCAAAGACTGGAATCAAAACACGTGCCTTCTTGTATTTACAACACAGGTTTACACTGCATTTACCAACTGAGCCAACAAGACGGTGCTTTCCTTTACTGCTTTAGTTTATTTTTCATTGGCGTCTGTTCCCCTTGCATCCTGAAGCTTCTAGTTCCAGCCTCTTATTTTGGTGACCTTTATTTCCTCTCTGAAGGTTGTGAACAATTGCAGCAAAACAAGTCTAAAGTATAGGTCAGTTCATTTGCCTACTGATTATGGTTGACCTTTCATTCTTTCCTCTTATTTCTTCAGTTAACACTGTTTTCTTTCACTGTTGCAATTCTTCTCTGGTTTAATTCACTAACTCAATTCAAGTCAGCTCTTTCTTCAGTTTCCATTCACCCTACTTAACTGCCTCAACAAGTTGTTATTTTGATACAACTTTTTGTATTTTTATAAATACTGTATCTTACTTGACACTCACCCCCCCACAGTTCTGCTCCACCTCATATAATTCATTCCTATCTGTGTAACTGTCTTGCTTTGCTCCTCAGTTTTGAGGAAGAATCAAAAGGATTCCTAAAGTTTTTAAAGTTTTTTTTCGTAGTGAACACTGTTCTTTCTCTTAAGTTTTCCTTTTCGGATGCTGACTTTTATATTTTTCTGTCACTTTTGTCCTAGTTCTATTAATTTCAGTTCTTCCATACAAACAGCAGTAAATTACATATATTCTTCACCTCTTTCAGGCATTTCTACTTATTATCAAGGCAATGCTCAACCATAGGTACAGAAAGTAGCCTTTTACATAGCCCTCTAGTTCCTTGCAAACTTAGCTAGACTTTACATACCTTGAAAGATTGTTGGTCAGCTAATTGTGGAATCATCGTACCTGAACTCAGATGTCTTTTCATGCTTCTACACACAAAACTGTTCAATAAGAATCATCCAATTGCAACAGGGGTAAGAATTCTGGCTAATTTTTTGTCTTCTTACTTAAGGGATATAGTTTAACTATAGCACTCCCATTACTTTCTCAGCTGATTTAACAAAATCAAGAATTGAAACCGAGAGTTCTAAGAATTACATAGTCCACATCATGCAGTTTAATTGTGTCGCAGAGACTTAGATATTACACATTCTGTAGGAGACTGCTAAAATCAGGTACATAAATTATACTTGAACCAGTGCTAGCTATATAAGTTGTGATTTTTTTTTCTACTCTAATTTTCATCTTCTTCGTGATTTTATTTAATGCCCTTCAGAATGCTATGATTGATCTCGTTTAACTATTCGTGAAGGTAATGCGTTCCACTTTAGTAACTGTTCATACAAAAATGTTATTCTAATTTCAAACCTTCTTATCATAGTCATTACTACTGACTCACAAATAGCAAATTAATATTTTGCCTCTCACACGTTTTCAAGACTTCAACATCTTAACTTTCTTTGCTGTAATGAACCTAGCACTAGTTTTCACGTCTCACTTATAATGATATCTTCTTAATTAATCAATTTTGCACATGACTTCGAGACTCTTTCAATCATTGACCCTTTGAGCAATGTAGGATCTTTTCTTCTGTGCACTTCTTCCCAAATCCCTTCTTAAGTCCCCTACTGCTTGTTTAAATTCCAGATTTTTTTAAAAAGGATTTTTTGAGTTCTATATATCACACTTGCATTACTCTTTGCCTCATCATCTCATTATCTGTGCCCCACCCCAGCCCCTGACTTGCTACCTCAAGCTAGAATCTCTTGGTTGCCTTTTCTTTTATCTTTGATCCTGCAGCTTTCATTATTGACAGCTTTCACCAAAATCATAAACTTCACCCGAGTCTTCCTTTAGATTATTCATTTTGTTGAGCTGCTGGCATTCACTTGGCAAAAATAGTTCCCAAATCCGGAAGCTAATGAGGAAGTAATCTTGGACTTTAAATTTAATCAGACCTCCATGGCATGACAGTGCTCTTCTGGTTTTGCTATGTGTCAAGGTTGACGGTCAATTATATATAAAGACAATCAAATTCTCCCCAAACTTTTATGAGTGCTGTTCTTTTTTAAAAATGTGCACCATTTTACATAAACCTCAGATTGTATAGTTTTAATGCATATGAAATACCGACCTTTGTATAAAAATGGACGTTGAAAATGATTTTTGGCATAGTGTACCAGATTCTATGTTTTTTTATACAAATTTATGTTATACACATAAGTGTTTGATAGAAGATATACGTTTTATATATATACATATGCACATATATATGTGTGTGTGTGTATCTTAGGAGCTCATCCACCATAATATGTGGATTCAAGTTATAGTAACAGGCAATAGCAGTTAGCAGTACAACAATGAAATACAGTTGGATCAGAACAAGAGATGGTTCACCAGTTTACTAATTAGTAACTTGTATTGTATTTTGAACCAAATAAAATTCTATCCCTGAGGACTTTAATCGTTATCCAAGCCTGTTCCCAGCAATATTCTGCATTATGATACATGACCAGAAGATGTAGAGTTTACCACCCTGCATTTTCTCCAACAGCTCTCAAATACTTCTGAAATTCACTTGTTAAGCCCCACTGGTGTAAGTTAGATCAAATTATTCATTATCTACTGATCTATTGTAGAAGATTGTGCATTAAAACTTGCAGAGCCCTTGTAGATTCCCCCTCAAGTTATATCAAAATATACCAATAAGAGTCTTTGAAGCAAGCATATTTTCGAATGGAAGTAGTTTTAAAAAGGATGAACACAAAAATTCTTGTGTTTTTTCTTTCCCTTTAGATCTTTGTTAAATTATTTGGTAATGTTAATCTATTGAGATGGGAGGCAACAATTCCACAGATCATAAAATTATTATTCATCTACAGACTTCCTGTAAATGATTGTAAACAGGAATTTTTAGAAAATACTAATAATATAGATTGTAACACTTATTTAGTCATGCCGATATTTCACAGAAGAAGTGCAGTTTATAGCGTTCTATTAAGCCAATCCCAATCAGTACTCCCACCTAAAGGCATTTTGAATGATATCTATGCTTATTAAAATAAGCAAAACTATTATTTTTTCTGAGACTATTCATCAGTTTAATTATCATGATTTTCCACTGCAGAACATAGTCATTTGCATAAAAGAAGACCTATGGTCTTCAAAGAAAAATTTCTGAAAAATTTGTTTTTTTAATAATAATTGTACCCAATAGATTGGGAGGATCTCATTATCCAAATTTTTAAGCTTTGAAATGCTACTGTCAGTTTATCTGAAATAATTCCTGCAGTGTTTGCCTGTGCTTTGGTAAGTTGATTGCAACATACGTAAAGAAGCCAAGTTCTAGAAAACCCTAGTAATATCTATAATGGAAATGCTCTTCACTAGTGATGACACTAGAGTGCATCGTATACTCCAAGGTTCAACGTACTCTACTTTTGGTAAAACATCACTTCTATAATCAGTGACCACAGGCCTTTGCAGAAATTGATCTACTTACCTTGCCAAATGTTCAAGATTGCACATTGTTTGGATAAACTTATAAATGGACATTTATTAGGTAGACCATAATATCATATTCTGTATTGAGTATAGGTTATTTGTACTAACCATACTAATTAAGCGGTGTTAGATGTGTGACCAGTGCAAAATCTGCAGCTGTCCCACTTATCTGCCATTTCTCTCTATTATTCTCTGTTTATTCCAGACTGGTCTTTTCAGGCTGGTTTAGATGAATGCATCTGAAGAAGCACCTGCAAAGCATTTCTAATAGAAGCCATCATGCGCATAGTATGTTGCATAAATGTAGAGATATAAAGTAGTAGATATTGGGAAGTTAAAACAGTATAAAAAGGTGAAATGTTTATTCAGAAAGTAGATTTTGTCAAATTGGGATGGTTAGTATGTTATGAACATGTGTTTTAATATGTGTTTTTCACCTGCCCTTGAAACCTTTGTAAAATCCAACAACAACCAGCATGGAGAAATCGTATTGGTTTCTTACTCGTGAGCCGTAGCTGAAAGGTTTACAGGTCATTAGGTTGTTGCACTATAAGAAGAAAGACATTGAGTTTGTTCTCTACAGTGGAGAGTGGTGCAACATCAGAAAACTGTTGAAAACTGTTTGTTAATGAAAACTGTTTGTTAAAAAGTCAAATAGTTTTTCTTAGGTAAAAAGTTGGTGCCATTTTATTCAATTGATCTGCCTCACATACAAGGCTATTATTCAATATATCAATTGAATCCTGGTTACAGCTGTCTGCCCCATCCCCAGTTTAGCTAGCAGAGTGGGAGAGTGTTGACAAAAGAAACTGTCATGCCCACTCCCCCCCCCACAAGAAAAGTATATTAGTAATGCTGTGAGCTGTGTTGATGACAAATTACATTTCCACAGAAATAGATTCAAATTGAATGTTATTAACTACATATTAATTTTTGTAAATTTTTTCACATTAAAATGGATAAAACAACTAAATGTATTAGTTGCATAAAAGATACTTCAAGTGTATTGTTGTAGTATTTTTGGCAATAAGTCTAATGTTCTAAAAAAATTTATTAAAAACAAGAATGCCTCTTGCACAGGGTGGGTAAGTTAGTGCGGAGAACTTGTCTAATCCAACCTAACAAGTGACTGCCTGACTTTGCTGAGTGTAGGGTGTAGGATCTGAGGGATAACAATATGTGTCTTGAATATTGCTTTCAGTCTAGTAATAATTTACAGTTATTATGAAAGATAATCATTTTTATGTAATTCCACATCAGGGCATGACAATGAAATTTGTAAAGTTAAATCTGTTTTGATGGATAAACAGGTTCTGCCTAAAAAATGTTTCATCTAGTAGAGTCATACAGTCACAAAGTCAGACAGCATGGAAACAGACCCTTTGGTCCAACTCATCCATGCCGATCAAGTTTCCCAAATTAAACTAGTCACACTTGTCTGTGTTCGGCCCATATCCCTTTAAACCTTTCCTATTCATGTACCTTTTAGATGTTGGAACTGTACCTGCATCTACCACTTCCTCTGGCCGTTCATTCCACATGCAAATCACTCTCTGTGTGGAAAAAGTTGCCCCTCCGATCTCTCTTAAATCTTTCTCCAGTGGCGATGCTACTTCCTAATACAGCATGATCAGCAAGTTAAGCAGAAATTTACAGCAATTTTGCCAATGGTAACTTATGTTGAAATTTTCTTGCAATCTTTTCAGCTTATGCTGACATGTTGCTTTTATGTATGAAATAAACAATTCGGTGCCATCGAACCATACTTATGTGCATTAATTACACATGTTTACCAAATGATAATCACGAAAATGATTCAACTTTTAAATTTCTACTCATTCTGATACTGTAAATGCGCACTCAAAAATGCACTGATGTGCATTTCATATCTCAGTGAAGAGAATTATTTAAAAGTCAATTAAACATTACCATTAAATATAAAACTTGAATCATCATATGCCTGAAGGTTGAGAAGTAAACGTTTCAAACTCACATTTTATAGCCTTTTGCATGTGACAGAAATATGTTAATAAGAAAAGGAAGTTTTTGGCAAAGATATCACTGAATTGGTAGAAAAGATTGGGGAAATTTGAATGTAGCATAAAATAAGCGTAAAGTACCTATATTGTGCACCAAAAACCAAGTTGTGAAGGACAGAACTGGAACAAATCTTTATACACTTTTAAATGCATTTTACACACATGAACATCTTTACCCAAACACCGTGGTTTCAATTTGTTCTTATATAGAGGGGATAGGTGAATCTACAGTTAATATCCACTATTGATATGCAATTAAATGCAACTAACAAATCACACTTAAGATTCTTTGATTGTTTGTGTCAAAAATTGGCATTACAATTGGTTGTTTGAGTTCAAGTAAGTAGGAAATTTTGGGGCTCTTGTGGGTGTTGTGGTAGTGTCCCAACCTCTGAAGGTCTAGTAAGTCTCAGCTGCCTTGGAGCCAGATCGTAACATGTCCTGTAAGCAAAAGGTTGATTTGAAAGAAAACAGGAAACTCTTGACCATAATATTTAAATCAGATGGGCCTTAGATTTCTGCTAAGTAATAGAAGTACAACTCCTGGGAGTTACTGCAGGTTTCATTCTACACGGTACCATACATGCACACATTTTACCAAAAGGAAAGGCCAGTTTGATCCACTTTGAGTAATACCATCTCCATCTACCCACAGTTTTCCAACATGCTTCTTTACTATGTACAGTGTACATCAGTGTTTTACCTCTTAAAAATCAGCATTAAAAAGTATGGGAAAGTTGTTTTAAATGTTGCTATAGTTGTAGCCCGATTCGCTATAATTGTAATGAAATGCATCTCTGAACTGCTAAAATGGATTTTCTGTCTTGTGAATTCAAATATTCAGTCTGCCTCTGATGCTAGTTGCAAGTTTGACAGCGTTATATTTATATGATGCAATGAATGAAGATGCACAAATACAGAGTGAGAATATTGTGAACATTGTGTTTTTAACCATCATCCTGGTTTGTGCACACGTTGTAATTTTTGTCCATTATTATTGCATCCGACAGTGTTGTTGATGTGCCCACTCCTAGAACTTGTCTGAGCTTTTCCTTTACTTTTCACATTAAGTTCTTATTGCCTGAGAGAACCATTTTGCTTATCATATTTGACCTGTTAAAAGTAAAAGTCTGCTGCATTGTTTTCTTTTATTGAAGAAATACTATCACAGATAAATCAGAGTGCAAGCTCTGAACAATTAAGCTTTCAAACTCTGTTTAATAATTGTGCACTGAGTGACTGCTGACTGTTGCAGGTGCTCTCCTTCAGTTGAAGGACACCTCTCAGGTGAATAGGAAAGATTTCATAGTACTATACAAAGTGACTGCTTCTTTTTTCTAATTGCAGAGCTGGTTATGTTTCAAGATTGCAGTGTATGGGATTTTGTGGTCAGCGAGACTGTCCTGAGCCCCCATATATGCAATGTCTCTTATCTCTCTGACTCAGAATCATTAAGCTGGGGAGTGCTGTGTGAGGTGACCCCACTTGGACACTTAAGACAGGGAGTGCAGCACCTGAAAAGTTAGATGCAGACTTCAGTCACACCTTGTAGAAAAGTAATGGTTCAAAATAGGGATGGTGTGACTGATAGTGTGTCCAGTAAGAGGCACCTAGATGAAATGGAGAAAGAGGATCCGTTGAAACTGATCTTATCCAACAAGTACAATATGCTTGCTACCTGTGAGGATAATGATAAAGACAGTCAGAAGATCCATCAGAATGTGGACTATAGCAACTTGTAGCAGGATGGACAGTGTGAATTATAATGTGGTGGTTGTAGGACATCCAATTTTATAGGGAAGAGGTACCATGTTTGGCAAATAAGATTGAGAATCCCACATTGTAAATTGCTTACCTGGCACCAGTGAAAGTGACACCTTAACCCAGTTTGAACCAAAATTAGAGAAAGGGTGGGAACTCAGTCAGTGTATTTCATAACGGGAGGAGCAATATCAGGAAGAGTAGGCATGGGGTCCTGCTTGAAGAGTACAAATAACTAGGAGCTAAATTAAAGAACAAGGCTATAGCCTTTAGATTTTTACCTGAGCAATGTGCAAATTAGCATAGGGATCAACAGGTTAGTAAAATACCTGAAATAATAGTGTGTAGAAGAGGGTTCCATTTCACAGGGCACTGACACTAGTATTCTGAAAAAAAGGAATGAATTATTCGAATGGGCTCCACCAAAATCAGCCTGAGACCACAGCCCTAGAAAAGATAAGTAGGTCAACGGCAAGGAATTTAATCTACAAGTGGGAAGGAGGGATCACATCAAAAAGGGAGCATAAATAATAGCTTGAAAACAAATAGAAGCAAACAGAGTAGAAACTGCCCTTTCAAGCTACAAGTAAATGAATAAAACTAAAAGTAAAGTAGTTAAGCAATGAAAGGGAAATATTTTCATGAGTGAATAAGACATCAGAATAGAATTTCATATTATGAGCATTCTTTATGCAGCAGAGCCAGTATGAATGAATTACAGCTACAAATTCAACTTGTAGAATATGGCAGGCTACAACTATAGTGACATTTAAAACAATTTTCCCATACTTTTTAATGCTGATTATTGGGAGATAAAACACTGTGATGTGGTTACAAGGCAGTCATGACTGGGAACCAAGTATACCGGAAATAAGACCTGCACAAAAGAAGGGAATGGTTTATGTGGAAACTAGCTTTACTGACTATGAATGAAGTAATTTCAATTATAAGAAATGGTGTAACACAAGGTAAGCAAGCAATGGAGATTTTTATGGGATAATCAAGAGATAAAAAGAAATTTAAGACAATATTAGGGAGTTATGTTTGGTAGCTTCTGTGAAGTGGTAGTTTATATGCATGCAGAGATTAGATAAGCAGTTATCAAAGGCAAAGTGTTTTTAATGGGAGGTTTTTACTTTTATGTAGATTTAAATAAGAGAATAGCACATATGAATCTCGTGTGTCAAAACAAGGATCATTTCCTGCAGCAACATGTGTAAAAGAGCTGCAAGAATTCTAGATTTGGATGTAATTGATTTTAATGTGATGAGATCGAGACTGCAGTAAAGTGAGTAAATTTATTAATGGATAATTCTTTAATCATTCACTTGATAAGGGTGTTGCTGGCTCAGCAGCATTTATTGCCAGTGCCTAATTGTCCAGTGGGCAGTTAAGAGTCACCTACATTGCTGTGGGTCTGGAGTCACATATAGGCCAGACCAGGTGAGGATGGCAGTTGTCTTCCCTGAAGGACATTAGTGAACCAGATGGGTGTTTCTAACAATTGACAATGGATTCATGGTCATCATTAGACTCTTGATTCTGGATATTTATTGAATTCAAATTTAACCATCTGCCATGGCAGGATTTGAACCCAGGTGCCCAGAACACTACCTGGGTCTCTGGATTAACAGTCCAGCAATAATACCACTTGGCCATCGCCTCCCCATAAAGTGACAAAAGATCAGTGGCAAGTATTAAAAATGTCATACAGAGCTAACCTGTGCCCATGTAAGGCAAGATCTGTATTTGCTGAAAATACAGCCATGGACAACTGATGAGGTATGTGATACTATAAACCTAAACTAAATGATGCAAAAATAGTAAAAAATCACAGATCTTGGCAGATCGGCAAGATACAAAAACAACAAAGAGTGGAAAAATCTACAAAAAAAAGTATGAAAAGAAACTTTCAAGCAATATCAATATCGACACAAGCAGTTTCGTGATGTACTGTAAAAAAGAGGTTAGTGAAGAGCAAGCTGGGTCCAATAAAAGCCTAATGGTAAAGTAACTATTGTAAATGAAAATAAGGAGAAAACAAAAAAGCTGAGTAATACTTTGTGTCAGCATTTACCGTACAGGATGAGGTCAGCATGATTTCAAACAACTATTACTGAATCAAAGACAGGGTCTCAACAAAAACAAGTTAAGTATAATGAAGAAAATAATGACACAAAAGAGTGGAAAATCCTTAGCACAAGATGGTTTCCAACACTGGAATGTAAAGGGAGTTGTTGAGAACAATGCAGATACCCTAACCAAAATCTCTTAAAGTCTTTTGTGTTTCAAGACCTGTTGCTTTAGACTGGAAAATTGCACCTGTTACTCTGGTATGTATAAAAGGTGAGAGGGTGAAACAAGGAATTGCAGACCAGTCATTAGAAAATTATGAATTAGATAGCTAAGCACGCTCAGCTTATGAGGGAAGGCCAGCATGGATTTGTAAAGGTAGATCATGAGTGACACACCCTGAACAGGAAACTGGAGGCTGACTGGACAAGTCCAACTTGTTTAATTGTAGTGAGCGTGGCTTTTTACAACCCAAATCCACTACCTGCCACAGGGGGAAATGCAGTCCCACTGGTTATAATCCAGACTTCCTTAAAATAGCCAATGCTAGCATCAGGATAACAGCATGCAGGCCACTAGAATCATTGGTACCTTCTGCCTTTCATTCCTCCCCCAGCAGGGCACAAAAATCTAGCTCTTAAGAGTGTAATTAATGTGCAAGTACTCTAGTTGGCACAATGTGATCATTAATGGTTCTTTGGGATCTGTGCTGGGGATTCAACTATTCACTGCATTTGTTAACTACTTAAGTGATGGAATGGAAAGCCAAATTTGCCTATAACACAATGATAGGTGGTATTAACGATAGAAGCATAAAATTACAAGCAGATAATGACAGATTAAGTGAACAGGAAAAACTAGCAAATGGATTTCAATGTAGGTAAATGTGATGTAATCTACTTTGGACTAAGAAAAGGATAAAACAGGATGCATTCTTCCTTTTCCTTCTCTATTAGCTTTTTCCAATGCCATATGAGGTCATCACAATGCTGGTTGATCAGCTTCAAACAAGATGTTTTTTGAATGCGCCAGGTAGTTTTACAAAACAGGATACTTTCTGAAAGATGAAAATCTATGCAACAATTGGGATCCAAAAAGACTTAACAGTCCATATATATAAATCATTCAAATTCCACAAATTATTAATAATCAAAAAAGTTAATGAAACCCTGGCCTTTACACCGAGAGGGATACAAGACGGTAGAAGTCATACATTAGCTGCACAAAGCCCTTATTAGACCATATCAAAAGTACTGCAAGCAGTTCTAGGCATGACACTTTTGGAGGAGTTTATTGATCTTGAAGGATTTATCAGAATGATATCTGAAGCCCAAGAGTTACATTACATACACAAATTACTGCTGTATTCCTTGGAATTAAGAATTGTGGGGTGAATTGTCTGAGGTTTTCACAATAATAAGAGGAACAGAATGGGGTATATAGACAGAAACTATTGCCATTGATGCGGGAGTCTATTGAAGGGAAAAGTTTAAAAGTTAGAGCTGATCTTTCAGGAGTGGAAGTCAAAAAAAATTTCTTCATACATGCATGAGGACACACAGATCCTCATGCATCAAAGCACTCTGAAGTTTCTGTCCATCTAGGTAAAAAATCGCTTCTCTACTCCTCCAACCAAAATGGATAACCATACACTTATCCATGATAAGAGATAAAAGGTACTGCAGATGCTGGAGAATCCGAGATAACAAGCAT
>JAHRHZ010000087.1:8636601-8711409 GCA_024137785.1 Ginglymostoma cirratum | reverse complement strand
GGGCCTAAACCCTTCATCAGAAAAGGGTTTAGGCCCGAAACGTCAAGTTTTCCTGCTCCTATGATGCTGCTTGACCTGCTGTGTTCATCCAGCCCCATGCTTGTTACCACTTATCCATGATAAACTTCATTTGCCAGATTTTGGCCAATTCACCTAACCTATCCATATTCATTTGTAAATTTCTTATTTCTTCATTGCAGTTTACCTTCCCACCTATTTTACAATATAAGTTACAATGGGGAGAACAGGGGGAAGTAACAAAAAGGCTGGAATACTGGATCAAAGGGAGTGTTATGAAGAGTTTTTGACATCATTGCGAGACAAGGTGGAGGAAAGTAGACAGGCAGGATTTAATGACTGGCTGAGTGATTACCAGTGTTGCTCTATAGGACCATTTAAGACCATAAGGAATTGGAACAGGAATAGCTTATATGGCCCTTCAAGCCTGCTGCACCATTCAATGGGATCATGGGATCATCCAATATTCCTTACATGCACTTTCCTGCATTTTCCCTGTAACCCTTGACTCCTCTACTGATCAAGAATCTATATCAAACTTAAATATACACAAAGACTCAACCCCACAGCTCTCTGTGACAAGAAGCTCAAAAGACTCTCAGCCCTCTAAGAGAAGAAATTCCCCCTCACCTCAGTCTTAAATTGGCACCCCTCTATTCTGAGACTATGCACACTGGTCCTAGACTCCCCCCTGAGGGGAAATGTCCTTTCAGCATTTACCTTGTTGAGCCCCTTAAGAACCCTGTATGTTTCAATGAGATGTCCTCTCTTTCTTTGAAACTCCAATGAGAGTGAATCAACCTGTTTAGCCTTTGCTCATAAGACAGTCCCTCCATACTGGAGAGCACCCTCATGAATCTTCTCTGGACTGCCTCCAATGAAATGATATCATTCCTTAGATAAGGGGACCAAACTGCTCACAGCACTCCAGATGTAGTCTCACCAGCACCTTGTATAGTTGCAGTAAGACTTCCGCACTCTTAATAATACTGTTATTTTGTTCTCCCTTCCAAATTAAACAACTTCACATTTTCCCATATTACACTCCACTTGCCAAATTTTTGGCGACTCACTTAACCTATCAATCTCTCTGTAAACTGTTTCTTTCTCTCTCACAACCTGTCTTTCCAACTATTTTTGTGTCATCGACAAATTTGGCTACAGTACATTCACTTTCTTCCTCCAAGTCATTAATATATATTGTAAACAGTTGTGGTGGGAAGCTATGGAGTGGAGATTTCTAGAGGAAATGAGGCCGGTGACAGTTCTGAAATCAATTGCATGATATTCAGTGGTGGGTAATAGTCAAGCAGAGTTACGAGGAAGTCTCTGAGAGTTGGCATTCAGCATAGAGATCAGTAGGCCAGATGATACCAGCATAACACTTGTCAGTAAGTTTGCTAGCAAAGTCAAGGTTACCTGAGACAATGGAGTGCAGGAAGTTCAGAGAAAGACAGGTTAGAGTGGTAAGAGTTGCAGAGAAATTGAGGTGGCTGATGTCATGGCAACAAGATGAAACTAAATCTTTTGCTGAGCACAGAACACTCAGTGCCAGAAAGTGAAAAGTCAGAAGTAGAGTGATTACACAATGAGAGGAATGGCTGGGACCAGGAGAGGAAGAGTATTGAGGAGGGTATCAGTGTTCAAAATTGTTGGAGCTTGCATTCGTTAACCCTTGACAAGAGGCAAAACAAAACTTTTTCGTTAAGGCTTTTGGTATGAAGAAAATTAAGGTGAAAATTGGGACCAGGATGCTTTGACATAAGGTGAGTCAGTATTGATGGAGAGAGAGTTGGCACTCTGACTCTGAGTATGGATCTCAGGGTGTGGTGAAAAGAGCAGTCTGAGGAATGTTGCATTTCTCAGAGACCCTGTGTCCCTAATGTAAAAGATTTTGGAAAAGATTGTGATGACTTCTATCTTCAAAGACCTTTTAAAACAGAAAGTTAGATGTTTGTTTTTCAAATTAAAAGTTTTTAAGACTACAGTGTTTTGGATTTGTTGAAATGCGGGCTTTCTACAGAAAAGCAAATTGAAGAATTTAAGTCTTAATATTTTAACAATTTCAAAGTAGAAAGGGTACTTAGGGTGGAGGTGGGCATCGTAATGGAAGTGGAATAGAATTGTCAATGGATGGAAGCTAATCTCAGAGCAGTCATATAATCATGCACCAAATGAATTTATAAAAATTTGAAATGCGGCATATATTTGTGGGTTTCAGTGGTCAATGCATGCTCCGGTTACTTGGGGTTTAAGAAGTAATGATAATGATCTTTTGAAGTGCAAATAGCAAAAAGAAATGTTTTGTTATATGAACTTGGATAAAGGTCTTTTCTTCGGAATGTGGAAAGAGAGAAGCAAGATACTTAATAAGTCATCAATTAAAATATACATTTTATTTCTTGTATTATATAATACGTTTGGTTAGAACATGTTGGAAAATTGTGGTGCATTAAGGTTTTAGAGATAAACATTGAGTTGCAAATGTCCAAACTTTACTGAAGTTGTGAAGGAAAGTCATTTTGGACAGAAACTTTAACTGTTTCTTTCTCCACAGATGCAGCCAGGCCTGCTGAGTTGCTCCAGAATTTTGTCATTATATTTTGGATTTCAAACATCCACAGTATTTTGTTTTTGTTTTCATTTTATTTAAAATTTGCTTGTCAATTTACACTGCTTTGCAGTTCGCTTTGCACAAAACTTAACATCATTATAGTCAGAGAGTCATAGAGACATAGAGCACAGAAACACACCCTTCAGTTCAACTTGTCTATGCTGACCAGATATCCTAAATTAATCTAGTCCCATTTGCCAGCATTTGGCCCATATCCCTCTAAACCCTTCCTATTCATGTACTGATCTGGATGCCTTTTCAATGTTGTAAGTGTACCAGTCACCAGCACCTCTTCTGGCAGCTCATTCCATACACACACCACCCTCTGCATGAGGAGATTGCCTCTTGGGTCCCTTTTAAATCTTTTCCCTCTCATCCTTGTCCTTGAGTTTTGGACTCCCTACCCTGGGAAAAAGACCATGGTTCTTCACCCTATCTGTGCCCCTCATGATTTTATAAACTTCTATAAGGTCACCCCTCAGCCTCTGATGCTCCAGGGAAAATAGCCCCAGCCTATTCAACCTCTTTGTATAGCTCAAACCCTCCAACTCTGGCAATATCCTTATAAATATTTTCTGAACCCTTTCTAGTTTCACAACATCATTCCTATTAGCAGGGAGACCAGAACTGAATGCAGTATTCCAAAACTGGCCTAATCAATATCCTGTACAGCCGTAACGTGACCTCCCAACTCCTGTACTCAATGCACTGACCAATAAAGACAAGCGTACCAAATACCCTCTTCACCATCCTGTCTGCCTGTGACTCCACTTTTGAGGAATTTTGAACCTGCACTCCAAGGTTTCTTTGTTCAGCAACACTCTCCAGGACTTTACCATTACGTGTATAAGTCCTGCCCTGATTTGCCTTTCCAAAATGCAGCATCTGACATTTATCTAAATTACACTCTGTCTGCCACTCTTTGGCCCATTTGCCCATTTGATTAAGATCCCATTGTACTCTGAATTAAGTTTCTTGGTCGTTCGTTACACCACCAATTTTAGTGTCATCTGCAAACTTACTAACCATACTGCCTGTATTCACAAACAAATCATTTATATAAATGACAAAAAGCATTAGAGCCAGCACCTATCCTTGTGGTACACTGCTGGATGCAGGTTCTCCAGCTCAAAAAGCAACCCTCCACCACCACTCTCTGTCTCCTACCTTCAAGCCAATTTTGCATGCAAATGGCTAGCTGTCTCTGTATTCCAACTGATCTAACCTTGCCAACCAGTCTAGCAACTGGAATCTTGTTGAACACCTTACTGAAGTCCATGTAGACAATGTCCACCACTCTGCCTTAATCTTTGTCACTCCTTCAAAAAGCTCAATCAAGTTAGTGAGACATGATTTACCACACACAAAGCCATGTTGTCTATTCCTAATCAATCCTTGTCTTTCCAAGTACATTTAAATCCTGTCCCTCAGAATTCTCTCCAACAACTTACCCTCCACTGACATCAGGCTCACTGGTCTGTAGTTCCCTGGCTTTTCCTTATCACCATTCTTAAATAATGGCACCATGTTAGCCAACCTTCAGTCTTCCAGCACCTCACCTCTGGCTATTGATGATACAAATATCTCAGCAAGGGGCCCAGCAATCACATCCCTAGCTTCCCACAAAAATCTGGGCTACATCTGTTCAGGTCCCAGGGATTTATCCAGATTTATGCATTTTAAGATGCCCAACACTTCCTTCTCTGTAATATGGCCATTTCTCAAGATATCACTATTTATTTCCCCAAGTTCATAGCTTCCATATCCTTCTCTACAGTAAACACTGATGCAAAATACTCATTTAGTATCTCAGCCATCTCCTGCGGTTCCACACATGGGTGGCGTTACTGATCTTTAAGTGGCTCTATTGTCTCTGTCATTACTCTTTTGTCCTTAATGTACTTGTAGAATCTCTTTGGATTCTTCTTAACACTATTTGCCAAAGCCATCTCATGTCCCCTTTTTGCCCTCCTGATTTCCCTTTTGAATATATTCCTACTGTCCTTATACTCCCCTGGGGATTCATTCAATCCTAGTTGTCTATACCTGACATATGCTTCCTTCTTTTTCTTGACTAGGGCCTCAATTTCTCGAGTCATCCAACATTCCCTGCACCTACCAGCCTTGCCCTTCCCATTAACAGGAACATACACTCTCTGGATTCTGGTTATCTCATTTTTGAAGACTTCCCACTTTCCAGCCATCCCTTTACCTGCAAATATTCACTCCCAATCAACTAGATCGTCAAAATTGGCATTTCTCCAATTTAGAACTTTAACTTTTAGATCAGGTCTATCCTTTATCATAACTATGTTAAAACTAATAGAATTATGATCACTGGCCCTAAATGCTCCCCCACTGACACCTCAGTCACTGGCCCTGCCTTATTTCCCAAGATAAAGTCAAGTTTTGCTCCTTTTCCAATAGGTACATCAATATACTGCATAAGAAAATGTTCTTGTACACGCTTAACAAATTCCTTTCTATTCAAGCCCTTAACACTATGGCAGTCCTAGTCTATATTTGGTAAGTAAAAATTCTCCACCATTACAACCCTATTATTCTTACAGATAACTGAAATCTCCTTACAAATCTGTTTCTCAATTTTCTGCTGACTACTGGGGGATCTATAGCACAGTCCCAATAAGGTGATCATCTCTTTCTTATTTCTCAGTTCCACCCACATAACTTCAGTGTATGTGGTCCCCAGAGTATCCTCGCTAAGTTCAGCCGTAATGTTATCCCTCACCAAAACTGCAACTTCCCCTCCTCGCTTGCCCCCCTTTCTGTCCTTCCTATAGCATCTGTGCCATGGAACATTAAGCTGCCAGTCCTGTCCACCCCTTAGCTACATCTCTGTCATAGCTATGATACCCCAGTTCCATGGTCCCACCATGCCCTGAGTTCATCTGCTTTACTTGTCAGGCCTCTTGCATTGAAATAAATGCAATTAATTAATCAGTCCTACCTCATTTTCTGCCTTGCTATGCCCGCCCTTGACTGTTTGACTTGCTCCATTCCTCAATTGCACCAGCCTCAACTGATCTCTTTTCTCACTGTCTTTCTGGGTCTCACCTCCCCTCCCTTACTAATTTAAACCCTCCCAAGCAGCTCTAACAAATCTCCCCAATAGTATATTAGTCCCCTTCCAATTTAGGCGCAATTCATTTTTCTTATACAGGTCACTTCTACCCCAGAAGAGATTCCAATGATCCAAAAATATGTATCCTTCTCCCCTGCACCAGCTCCTCAGCCATGCACTCATCCGCTCTATCCTCCTATTCCTACTCACAATACCACATGGCACCAGGAGTACTCCAGGTAATTACTGCCCTCGAGGGCCTACTATTTAACCTAATTTCTAATGTTCTCACCTCAGAAAATTGTCCTTTTCTTTTGTCGTTAGTTCCAATGTGTACAATGACCTCCTGCTGGTCATTCTCCCTTTTGAGAATATTTTTCTGAGACATCCTTGATCCTGGTACCAAGGAGGCAACACACCATTTTGATGTCTCTCTATCAGCTGCAGAAATTTTTTTTATTATTACTTATAACTTATTATTTTTAAGAACACGCCAGATTCACACAGAAAGATATAGATAGTCATTAAGCATCCTTTTAATGATGTTATTGTTCATATTATGTAAATCAGCCTTTCTGCCTCAGAAAAAATAAGAACTTAAACTTTTCAGTATCATTCCTGCATTTGTCAAATAGTTGGTTTTTAAGGATGTTAATTTAAAAACAAAACCTTATTTTTCTTTTCTGTCCCTTTTCTCCCTCTATCTTACTGTATTTTTTCATTCCTTCTCTTTTTTGGCACTTTTTTATTGGTTCACACTTCCAGCAAACTAAAGGCCCAAAACCTTTGAGCTGAACAGTGTAGGAGAAAGACTAATGGTTTGTCTTGTGAAATGCCCTGTTGGAGCTAGATCCAACCTATGCTGTAATGCATTGCGTAACACTCTTCTTTTTATAAACAGTGTGTTCCTTATCTCACCATGATTAAGGCTGCTCCAGACTTATTTGTGCATAATGTACATAGCATTGTACATCTGTCACACTTCAGAATGTCAAGTTTGCACCTGATTAAAATAAATGTTCAACCCAATAATTTCCCACAAATTATTGCTGACCAGATAGGGAACGTGGCTTAAATATGTATTACATTAAAGTCCAGCAAATCAATCAACTGAATAATTAGGGAACACACAAGTCAACATCAATAATAGTTTTGTGGCCTGGCAACATTTTCTGAGTGCTTCCTAGTATGATCTACTGTTTCAAGTGCTTCCTGACCCTGAGTGCTCCTTGCAGCCCTTAGTATTTTGTGGCCTGTCCTAAGTGTTTTGTTTTCCCCAAGAGTTTCCTGACATAGCTTGAGTGCTTTCCTCGGGGCATAACATCCTGACTCCAGCTGACTTTCTTGTGTTTGGTTTTTCCTTCAGATCAGCTAATTTTCATTTCCTGATGCCAAATTTTTCCTCTGCATCCTACGACTTTCTTCCTCTTTCAGCCCAATCTTTCCATTGTTATATTTTCTTTTATTCTCTTAGTTTGTAAAGTCATAAGCGTTCCCAGCTCTGACTATTATCTCTCATGGATTGGACCCAGCTTGTTCCTTGGTTCATGTGTGGATTATCTTTTCCCTCATACCCAGTCATGCAGCTAAGTTGCCACTCAGTAACAATTTTGGCACCATGATTATCCGTGAATTTTACCTGTGTAAGAGGTGTATCACTTAAACTGTCACAGTTGGAGAAGAGATGAACAACATACGTTTGAAGAAACACAAATCATTACAAACAATGTAATTATTATAAAATTTGTTGCTTCCAGTGACATTTCATAAAGTACATTTGAAAACTTTGCAGTTATTTTAATCTCTACCTTCTTCCCCGCTGTTATCAGAATTTTGAATGAACCTCTTTAATGTTGATGTTGATCTCTCTCTGCACCTTCTTGGCAGCTGTAACACTATATCCTGCACTCTGTTCTGTTACCTTGATGCACATGTATAGTACGAGCTGCCTATAAAGCACGTAAGACAAGACTTTTCACTGTACCTAGGTACATGTGACAGTAATAAATCAAATCAAATCAAACATGGATTATGCCTGAATTTCCATATACAGTACTTAGAAGGCCTGTCAGGTTAATGTTAATGTCTTATTGAGTTTTTACCCAATTTGCTTTCCTGCCACTAACAGCAGGTGCTGTATTCCAGGCACTTCATCAGCAAATGTGGTCAACAGGCCATGAACAAAACTGGAGTGTTATTTCCTACAGTCCGGTTCCTGACATAGTACGTACCAGTCTATGCCAGTTCCATTTGGTGTGCCTGTTCAGCTTGAATTTAAAATTAAATACTTTTTTTTTCTTTTTGAATGTTCCTGATACAGGTTATTTGATGTTTAGTAATGAACACAGTGTAAATACTATTGAACCATGCACTAAAGAATTTGCAGAAAATTTCAATGATTCTCCAGACATAGCTGGAGGTTTAAGATTTAATGCAAAATACTACAACCCTTGCCAGTAAAGGAGCACTTGCTGCAATTCCAAAACCATTTTGCAAATCAGGATATTCATCAGTATTCATTTGACAGCCTGTAGCTAGTGCATGTGAAACCCGGCTGAAATTAGATGAAAACCTTGTGTTGCTTTTCTCTTGGTGTATGACTTACGGCATTGATATTAGCCCCTGACTCCTCTGTTCTGCATAATCACCTTGTAAGAGAATTTGCTCAAAATTTTTAAAGGTTTACACTTGGGAATAATTGATAAAAAGTGGGTCAACTCTCCTTGACTGTCAGCATATATTCATAGGTGTTTACATCGCTTTGGTGCTTAATTGTCTTTGCAGCACAGGTACTATGCCACTTGCAAGAATGCAGAGTTAAAAATAGAAAACATGTTTTCCATAATTGCTGTGAACATATCATGACTTTTAACTTTCATTCAACTTATAAGTGCTGAGACAGTTCCAAAAACATGACGATCTCTAGTCTAAGTACAGTAAGGTTAGCTTTCAGAACAGGAACTCATTTGTTCTATAATAATTACTTATTACTGAATATAAAGCAGATGTTTCATTGTCAGCTATCCTAAGAGAAATTTGGTGCAAAACTGATGTGCTGAACAATTAAGGCAGCACAGTTGATACAAACATGAAACAACCTGAAAAATTATGAAAAGCAGGCATTAATTTGGAGACTGAAATTTACAAGTGCTTTCAACTGCCCTTTTAATTGACTCAGCAATCTCTTATATGGTTGCAGTCACCAATACTTGTTTTCTCAGAGAGATTAGCAATTAAACAAAATACCTGTGCCTCAAATTTATGGCACCCCACAACTTTTGCCATTTTTCGCATACTTGTGAGGTAAATGGTGGAAGAATTTACCAAAAACATGAAACTGAGATCCTAAAATTGTAACATCCGAATGTACTTTTGTACAGACATCCATTAGTTTGAGCAAGCATCTTAACTTCCATTTGGTAACCACTTAACATGTTTGAAGTGATACATTCACCAGCTGTCAACCCCAAAAGTCTGTGGGACAATATGAACATGTGAGGCATGATTGATAGATTTTTGATAGATAGGGGTAGACAGCATGTGGAGCAGAGATGGGAAAATTGTGTTGAAGTGAATCAGCCTAAATCTAATTGACTGGTGGAGCAGATCTCAGGGCCTGAATGAGGTCTACTCCTGCTCTTAATGTCCCTATGCCTTTGTTGTAACAAGTCACCAACACTAGAATATGCAGGCTATGAGAGAAGAAGCAGACCAGGAGGTAAGCATATGATTAGAATACATACTTCAGCATATTTTAGATAAAGTTTCCTCAACAAGAATGTAGCATACTGAGAGAGGATTTGAGTGATCACAAACAAGCACTTTCTATTACTGTTGCCATGTTTTTTCTGGGGCAAAAATCTTTTAGGTTGGTAACTAATACAATATTGCACAAAATATAAGTGATTGATGTGAGGAAGTGGGGGAGGAGGGATTATCATTATCACACATCGAAAAAACAATAATTAACAATAGCAAACCCTGACACTGGTATTAACAGCATGGAAAATTTCTGCATTCACAGATGGCGACTCAAAGCATGTTAATTGTAATCTTGTTGTTTATTTTACTCTATCTCAGGATAAAGATAAAAAAAAACTAGATAGTCCTGCATCAGTGCATAACAAGAGAGGGTAAAGGTCAGGGCTGCATCTTCCACACCTCATTGTGCGCATACTCAAGATTGGTAAAAATTCCAGATATTAACTAACTCAGACAGGAAATCTTTTATTGGTTAAACTGTGCCAAGCTTTTTTGTTATACTTTACCATGACAAAATCTGCTACTAACTTCATTTATAGCTTTTCATTTAGTTTTTATAAGTTTCTTGTTTTACTGTAAGATGTTGATAAATCAATTTATATTAAAAATTCAGTGATTTAATTGTCAATCATTATTGAGCTTATTGAAATGGGGTTGGCGATGCTGAGAAACTTACCTGGTGTTGGTATTAAACATTCCCAGGTCACATGTACAGCACAAGATAGGTGTCGATCTTCAGAACCCATTAGTTTAGCAGAAACTTAACTTCCAGTATACGTTTTCTATTGTACCTGTATGACACTTCCTTTATCAGATAAATCTTTATGGTAAGTTGTCTGAATTTGATGTAAATTTAATGTTAGATGGTACAGTGATAATGGGATAAAAATTTGTGCCTGGTTTTGGTCTGAGACCTGTTACTGCAGGTGAGGCAACACATGTCTGAAGAAAAAGGCCTGAGTATTGAGAGAAACTAGTTCTCAAGCCAGATCTGAACAGAAGGGCCGAACTGACAGCAGTTGCCACACTTCCATAGGTGGCTTGCCTGTGGGAAAACAGCAGAATTGGAACATTTGCTTTGCTGGCAGAATTCCAACGAAAGAGGCCGCAGCAGGCTATTTGGGGAAATGACAATCCTACTGAGTGTAGGGCCAGGAAAGCATTTTTCTGAAGAAGGGTCTAGGCCCGAAATGTCAGCCTTCCTGCCCCTCAATGCTGCTTGGCCTGCTGTGTTCATCCAGCTGGGCACCTTGTTATCTCAGATTTTCCAGCATCTGCAGATCCTACTATCTCCATCTTCTAGGAAACTCATTTCTATAAAAATGCTTACTTTTTGTTGGAGGCCACAGAGACCATTGACAGATCCTCATTGGGAACTAATTTCTCAAAAGGACTTTTAAAGGAGTTAGAATCCAAAATGACAAATTCCAATGCCTCATCCTGTATTAGGCACCTGCCTAGAGCAGCTAAACATTGGGGCTGTACCAAATTTAGCAGATTGAGTGCAAGTATTCCACATCTATACTGGAATGTTTTCCCTGTTTTATCATCAACAATGAGATGCAACACATACGACCACAGAAAATAGGAACATTTGGCCCATCAAGCCTGATTTACCATGCAAACATGACCACGGTTGATCCATTATCTCAATACCATATGCCTTCTATATTACGCTTTACCCTGCAACATCTTTTGTTTCTAGAAGTCTATCTGTTTCTGTCTTAAATTTATTCAGTTATTTCACCTTCTCACCATTCTATGGTAGAGAATTTCCCAGGTCCACCACCTGGAGTGAAGAAACTTCTCATCTCAGTTTAAAATGGCCTACAGTGCACCTGAGACTATGACCTCTTTTTCTGGAACCCTGGCCAGGAGAAACATCATCCCTGCATCCAAACTCTGCATCCCTATCAGAATTCTGTATGTTTCAATGAGATCCCTCTCATTTAAGTTCCAGAGAATACAAGCCAAGTTGACCCAATCTTTCCTGATACAACAAACTTGCAACTAGAGCAATCCATCTTGAGAACTTTTGTTGCTCTCCCTCTATGTCAAGTATGTCTTTTTGTAGATAAAGAGACTAAAACTGCATCCAGTACTCCAGATGTGGCCTAACTAAGACCTTGTACAATTGCAGTAGGATTTCCTTGTTTCTGTGCTCAAACCCTCTTGCAATGAAGGCCATAAACCATTTGCCTTCTGAGCTGTTAGCTGCATCTGCATGCTTGCTGTCAACAAACTGATGTACAAGGACACCCAGGTCCCTCTTAGCATCAACATTTCCCAATCTTTTTGACCACTTAAGTAATACACTGCCATTCTGTTTTTCCTACCGAAATGGACAAAGTCAAATTTATCCACGTTTCACTGCATCTACTATGTATTTTCCCATTCACTCAACTTGTCTAAATCAACCTGAAGCCGCTTTACATCATCCCTATTACTCCTACTTCTCAGCTAGTTTTGTTTCATCATTGATCTTGAAAATAGTCTATTTGATTCCCTCATCCAAACCATTGATGTATTTTACAAATATTTGGAGGCCATGTTCTAATCCCTATGGTCTCCCACTTGGTCACTGACGTCAACTTGGAGAATGATCCAGTTATTCCTTCTCTATGTTTCCTATCTCCTAACCAATTCTCAAACCACCTCAGCACATTACCCCAATCCATGTGCTTTGATCCTGTACTATAGCATCATAAATCTGTGTTACTTTATGTAATATCTTTGATATATTTTAAGTTTCCATGTTATCACATGCTTAAAAACAGATTTCAGCATTTTCCCTACTACTGATATTGGGCTTACTGGTTTTCAATTCCTGGCTTTCTCCCTCCTTTTTTAAATAGTGGGTTAATTTTCACACTTTTCAATCTTCTAGGACTACTCCACAATCTACAAAATTTTGGAAGATCACAACCAACACATCCACTATTTCCATGGCCACTTCCTTCGGCTTCTGGGAAGTAGATTTCCAGGCCTTGCAGATTTATTAGCTTTCAGTCCCATTAATTTCTCTGGCACCATTTTTTGCTAATAATATTTTCCTTTAATTGCTACTTCCCAAAAGATATTTGTTTCCCTAGTACTCCTACAAAGTTTTTTTGTGTCTTCTTCTGTGAAGACAGACTAAAGTAGTTGGTTAATTGCTGTGCCATTTGTTTGATCTCCATTATCATTTCTCCCATTTCAGATTGCAAAGATCCTATATTTGTCTCCAATAATCTGTTTTGTTTAATAAAATTATAGAAGTTTTTACAGTTTGCATTTATGTCCTTGAAAATTTAATCTCATATTTTATCTTCCCTCTCAATCAATATTATGGTCCTCCTTTGCTGAATCTAAACTTGACCTACTCCTCAGGCATTCTGCTTTTTTGAGCAACTTTATATGAATTCTGTTTGGGTCTAATACTATCCTTAATTACTTTTGATAGCCTTGGGTTGTGTCACTTTTTCTGTTATTTCTTTCACCTGAAAGGAATGTTTAACTGCTGCATCAAATGCATTTACTCCTTAAAGACCGTAAGAAATTGGAAAAGAAGTAGAGAGATAACAAGGTGTAGAGCTACACAGCAGGCCAAGCAGAATCAGAGGAGCAGGAAGGCTGACGTTTCAGGCCTAGACCCTTCTTCAGGAAAAGGAGTAGGTTGTTTAGCCCATAATCCTGTTCCACCATGCAATAAGATCACAGCTGATCTGACACTCCTTACTTCCACTTCTCTGGCCTTTCCCCATAACCCTTGATTCCTCTACTGATTAAGAATCTATCTATATCAGCCTTAAATATACTCCAAGACTATGCCCCCACAGTTCTATGTGTAAAGGATTTCCAAAGAATCACAACGTTCTTAGAGAAGAACTTTCTCCTGATCTTAGTCTTAAATTGGCACCCCTTAATTCGGAGACAGTGCCCTCTAATCTTCCATGAGTGGAAACATCCTCTCAGCATTTACCCTGTCAAGCTCCTTAAGAATTCTGTATGTCTGGGGTGGCACAGTGCCTCAGTGGTTAGCACTGTTGCCTCATAGTGCCAGAGACCCGGGTTCAATTCCTCCCTCAGGTGATTGTTTGTAACGAGTTTGCACATTCTCCCCATGTCTGCGTGGGTTTCCTCCAGGTGCTCCAATTTCCTCCCACAGACCAAAGATGTGCAAATTAGGTGGATTGGCCATGCTAAATTACCCATAATGGCCAGGGATGTGCAGGCTAGGTGGGTTAGCCATGAGTTATGCAGGGTTACAGGGATAGGGTGGGTCTGGATGAGATGCTCTTGGAAGGTTGTTGTAGACTCAATGGGCTGAATGGCCTGCTTCTACATTGTAGGGATTCTATTCTATAGTCTCAATGAGATCACATCTCATTCTTCTAAATTTCACTGAATAGAGCCCCAGCCTGTTTAGCCTTTGCTCATAAGACAATCCCTCCATACTCGGGATCATCCAAGTGAACCTTCTCTGAATTGCCTCCAGTGAAATGATATTGTTCCTTAAATAAGGGGACCAAACAGCTCACAGTACTCCAGATGTGGTCTCATCAGCACCTTGTAAAATTGCTGTAAGACTTCCCTACCGTTATACTCCAAACCCTTTGAAATAAAACGGAAGTTGACCCCTGCTCTGAGAATTAAAACTGAAACACCCAAGCCAGATGGTTATCAACTCCTTTGTCTGTCCAACTGTTTTTCTCTCTCTTTAGGCTCTATCCTACTGATTACTCCCTACCCCACCTCCCTCCTTATTTCCTGCATATAAACTGACATTTTCCTGGCCGCCATCAGTTCTGAGGAAGGGACACTGGAGCCGAAAGATTAATTCTGATTTTTTTCTTCACAGATGCTGCCAGACCTGCTAAGCTTTTCCAGCAATTTCTGTTTTTATTCCGTTCTCCCTCTCCTTTCAGAATGCTTGCAGTTGCTCAGTGATATCCTTGACTCCCACACTAGAGAGGCAACAAGCCAGCCTGGCGCCCTGTCTGTGACTGCAGAAACATCTGTCTTCTTCCCTTATGATGGAAACCCTTGTCACTGCTGCTGTTATTTCTTGTTCTCCTTTCCTGGGCAGTTGAGCTATTCCTGGTGCCTTGGGCTCGGCTCTCACCGCATTCCACTGACAAGACATCTCCTCCAGTAGTAACAGAAATCCTGCTTTTGGGGAGGGTGGGAGGGGTGGGAAAGGAAGGGAGAGAGAGAGATGGCCTATTGGCTCACTTTGTCTTACCCTTTGTCGCAGGAACCTTATCTCGTTTGCTCCTCTTGATGATGCTGACTGTCTGATCTCACCTTGCCTGCTCCTGTATCAGTTTCAGACCCAGTACATGTGTAATTTTGTACAAAGTTCCTGTACAATTGAGAAAGTGGTCAAAAGTTGCGCAAATAAGGTTTGACATAGGGCTTTTATAATTGGTCATTAGTCAATTCCACTAGTTTGTATTGGATTTAATCCCGAATCTCATGAAAAACCAGTGTTCTACTCTAACAGCATGACTAAAAGAGAGTAATAAAAATTCCTTGTAGGGTCCTGTAAATATGTTTCCTCAAAAGTGCAAGCATTTGTTTTTATTGATTTCTGTAGAAATATTATAAAACAAGAAACCATTTTTTAATCATGGTGTAAGATAAGCATTTCTCTCCCACTCAGTATATATAAAGACAGTTTTCTATCATGTGTAATACAGAGAAAAAAGTCTAGGATGATGCATTCAGTTTGTTAGTTTGTATATAAAACTAGTACATAGTTAAAGTCCAACTTCTACAGTATTATTCAATACCCATTATGTTACCTAGTGTACAAAACTAGCACATAGTTAAAGTACAACAAATATTTCACCACCAATTTCAACACATTTTTCCACATACATCACCTAAATTACTTTAGAACAGCAGTCTTTAATCTGTAGCTTTGAAGAATGTCTATCCAGCCCTAACTAACTCTTAAACTATTTTTACTTAGATTTTTTAATGGTTCGATCATTTAAGATTATTGTCCTCAATGTTTAAAATGGTGTGTTTATGGATTTCTTGGCACAGTGATTAATATAATTTAAATAATGGACAACTCTTGTGATGCTCACAGAGAGGGAAGTAAGGCAGGAAAAGAAATTTTATTGTGGAACAGGCCAAAATTCAACCTCCCAATAAAGAGATGAAATATAGGAATTAAGTTCTTTCTGTATGATGGATCCTCACTACAGATCATCTTGATGAAAGGAGGAGTTACTGTTGTCCACAATGGGCAGACTAAAGGAGTACGCTAATAATCACAAGTCAACTAGCTAAGGCCATGCTTAAGTGTACTCTCATTTCTCCAGTCAAGCAACATTGCTCCATGACTCATGGTTCTCCTGCCAATAAGATCTTAGTAAGCTCAGGAACTGGAGTAAAGTATGTGCTGAATGGCAGTGTCCATAAGATCATATGACATAGAAGCAGAATTAGGCTATTCAGCCCATTGTGTCTGCTTCATCTTTTGATCATGGCTGATATGTTTCTCAACCTCATTTTCTTGATTTCTTGGCATAACCTTTGATCCCTTACTAATCAAGAACCTATCTATGTTTGCCTTAAACACACTCAAAGAATTGGCCTCAAGAGCCCTCTGCGGCAATGAGTTCCCCAGATTAACCACCTGAAGAAATTCCTCCTCATCTCAGCTCTAAAGAGATATTCCTTCACTTTGAAGCTTTGCCGTTGAGCCCTTGTCTCTCCTATTAGTGGCAACATCTTTTCCTCATCCACTCTGGCATATCAGTATTCTGTAAGTTTCGATGAGATCCCCCTTATTCTCCTAAACGCTATGAAGTACAGACTCAGTATCTTCAACCACTCCTCATATTGACAAGACCCTCACCCCCGGGATCATTACTTCAAATCTCCTCTGGACTCCCACCAATGCCAGTGCAGTCTTCCGTAGATATGTGGCTAAAACTGCAGTCAATATTCCAAATTCAGTCTGACCAGAACCTTATACAGCCTCAGCAATGTATTTCTGCTATTGTATTCTAGCGCTCTAGCTACCACTGCATTTACTTTCCCAAGAGACAACTGAACCTGTTTGTTCTGAGAATCCTGAACTAGGACACACAAGTCACTTTGTGCTTCAGATTTCCAAAGCCTTTCCCCTTCCAGAAAATTGTCTACATCTCCATTCTTCCTACCAAAGTACATAACCTTACACTTACTCACATTGCATTCCATCTGCCATTTCTTTGCCCACTCTCTTAGCCTGTCCAAGTCCTTCTGCGACCTTCCCATTTCCTCAACATTACCTGCCCAACTAACTTTATGTCATCTGCAAATGTAGCAACAATACCCTCAGTTCCTTTGTCCAGATCATTAATGTTTACCATGAACAGTTGTGGTCCTAACTCCACTAGAGATGCAGAACTCCACTAGTCATTGGCTGCATCCTGCAAACGACACCTTTATCCCTACTCTCTGCTTACTTCCGGTCGACCAAGCCTCTATCCATGCCCGTACCTTGTCCCTAACACCATGGATTCTTATCTTATTTAGCAGCCACCTGTGCAGCACCTTTCTGGAAATCCAAATAGATTATGTAGACTGGCTCTTTTTTGTTTAACTTGCTCATTACCGCCTCGAAGAATTCTAACAGATCTGTGTTACGAAGTTGGGTAGAGTATTGTGGATTGGGAGGCAGGGAGTTAGAATTTTGTGTTTGTAGAATGCTAAGGGGGAAAGCAGTATGTGGTCCTTTTAAAAGGTGATGTGTTTTTTCTATGCTTAGAGATGTAAAATGGATGTCTGTGAGTAGCAGCTTGAAGGTTTACATGTACACAAAGAGCACCTGAATTGAAACATTTGTATTGAAAGGCTATAGTGCTCGCAGGCCAAGCAGTTGTTGGTTTTATTACCAAGAGAACAAGTTTTTGAATTTAGCCAATCAATTTGAACCAGGCAGTTAGGCACCAAAAAGCAATTAAATTTAAATCTGACAGTTTTGGCAACATAGGACCAATCCTATTGTAAGAAATTGATATGTCATCAAGGGTATGAAAGGGCAGTTGGACAAAGACAGGAGAGCTAACTGCCATTTGCCAGCGGTAACAGCTCTCAGCTCTCAAGAGAGAATCGCTGGCTCTCACAGGCTCCCATAATTCTTAGAGAAAACACCATCTAAGTATTAAAGGTACAAATGGCATAACCAGTTAATATTCCGTACAGAAGAATTGACGGACTAGGCATTCCTAATGGAACGTTCGACAGAGAAGGCATGGAGCATTCTGGAAGACATATAACCTGGCTGTAATTTTGAGGGACTAAATTCTCAGAGGTGGTGTCAACCTCCACTTTATAACAGAGGGAGGTCCTTTGTTCAAATCCCGGATGATCCCCCAATCTGTTATAAAGCAGAAGTTGACCCTCCTCTGAGAATTAAAACCGAAACACCCAAAGAGAGGCACCTCACCCTATAATCTGTAAAAGAAGTGTGAAAAGTGGTGTAACCTGCCTTTCAACAACTTCTAACAGTTAAATAAAACAAATCTCTGACATTCACTTCATCAAGTAACAATCTAACTCTTAACATTGAACAAATTAACTACAATAATAACGAAGCAAATAAACCCCTTCTAACGAGTAACTATTCCCAAATAAGACAAGATACTAATGGTATGCTGTTCCAATAAATAAATGTCCCACTTCTATCAAAAAAAAATTAGAATTTAGTCTCTCATTTCTCATTTTCTTTCTCATCATTTGTCTTCCCTCATAAACTTTTGCTGATTTTTGTCATTTAAAATTCCCTCCAATGTTGATATGTGTAAAACATTTTTGCCATCCCTGTGTAGTTATGGGTTTCCATCCTGTCAACCACATACAACAAGATTTTAAGTCAACATAGGTAATCCCAATTGAATCTGACCTCTTTTTGAGTTCTGCCGCAAGGCTAGAAAACTGAATGAAATCTTCTACCGGTTGTTCCTTGACCGATTGTTTAACAATTATTTGTTCAACAACTGTTTGTTACATGACTAACATTTACTTGATCTGTTATTCCATAACTGGCTAGCCCTTAACCAGTTGTTGCCTGACTTCCAGATCATCTTTTTGATCAGAATAAACACAACTGGCTGTCTTTTGACTGTTCACATCTGATCATAACTAGTTCTACTACTTCTGCCATATGTATAAAGTTGAGATCATGATATGCAATCACTCTCAAAAGTGGAATTTCATGATTGTAAAGCTATATTTTCTATTCTCTTACATCATTTATGTTACATAGTTTCTTGTAGCATACCTTTAATTTTGATGTCAATACCTCCTGTTTCTCTGTTTTTACCTATAGTGTTGGATCTGGTAATATAATATCACTTTATTCCAGTATCAAGCTTAAAAGTCATGACATGCCCATTGACATAAATTGTTTCTTGGTAAAGCAATTTGATTGAACAGCAATTCCCCTTGGAATATGTTGGACATCTCTCTTATTGCAGGTTGCTGTTTGCCTGAGTAGCTGTTTGATCTTTTGCTTCTGTGTAACTATATCCTATGTCTGCACATCTTCTGGAAGTGACTTATCATTTTAATGATATTGTTTCCCTTTCTCCTAGCTGGGCATTGGTTCTGCCAATGAAGTTTCCTTGCTACACAGTGTTGGCACTGAGCAGGTAAATTTTGCTCTTTGGCCTACTTTTTGTATTGGATTTTTGTTTATTTTTTCATTGGATATGGACTTTGCCATCATTTATTGCCCATCTTAATTGCATCTTAATAAAAGGTGGTGAGCTACCTTCATGAACTAGTACAGTTTTTGGGGTTTAAGGATATCCGTAGTGCTTTTAGAAGGGGAGTTCCAGGATTTTGACCCAGTGACAATGTGAAAATGGCAATACAGCTCCAAGTCAGGATGGTGTATGGCTTGGAATGAAACACTCATGTGATGTTATTCCCATACATCTGCTATTCTTATATTCTTGAGGTGGAGGTTGCAGATTTGGAAGGTACTGTTAGAGGAGCCTTGGTGCGTTACTGCAGTGCATCTTGTAGATGGTACACATTAGGTCTCCCAATTGTCTTTGTCACCAAATCTAGCTTACTAATGTTGACTATTATCCTGCAATAAACCAACTGAAGCTCGGTAATGAATTAAGGAGGCTGCATGGACATAGCTTCCAGTTCCCAGGTCAATACTCCCACATCCGTGCACATGGCCATGTGAACATCGTGACAACTCATCAGGATGGGCTTCACCATTGTGGAGTGCATGGAGGCCAGCATTTGACTAATGACAGTATAGGACTTCCCATTGGAAAAAATGATTGGGGATGGAGGGAGAGCTTTAAAGGATATGCCGACCAGATAAATCCATGCAATTTGTTCCCAGATCAAATTGATGCTGGGTTAAATCAACTCTGTACCTTTACCAACTCTGAGGCAGATGAGGAGGAACCATGCAGGGTGGGCAAGGATCAGTCACAGCAATAGCCAGAACAGCAAGTGGTAATGCTGACAGAGGGTCAAATAGCACATGATACTGGGAACCAGTGATCAGTATAACAGTGAATATTGGCTCATAATTGAATCTACGGCAGGTGGTGCAGCTACCTGCAAGTGATAGAGAGACAATACTAATGGTCGTTTAGGATATTAAGCGGAGATACCAGCTTTTCCCATAAAGACTTGCCTATGCAAGGATTAGAAGGCAATCCACTGCCAATAATGCTTAAATTAACTGTGGTATTCAACTTTATCAATGGCTGTTTCCAGGGCTGCACTGGAGAAATATGTCGCATATTTATATCTGCCACACAAATTGCTAGGTACAGGGCTTCACACTGGGGAAAAGAAGATATCATGGCTGGAGGGAGAACTCTAAAGGATAGTCTGACCAGGCAAATCACAAAATCCTGTGCACCTTCTCCAGAGCTTTGCCACCCTTCCTGAGTGAGACTCAGAATTAGGTACAATGCTCCAAGTTGGTGCCTAATCAGAACTATGTTGCCTTATGCTTTATTAACCACCTAAGTGATTTGCCCTGCTATCTTCAGTTTTGTTTTAAATTTGTACCTTCAGTTCCTTCTGTTCTTGAACTGGGGTCAAAATAGTACACTTTTATATCACACTGTTTCTGCATGTAGTTTTTCTAAAATTGAATCACTTGAATGAAATAGCCCCAGATATATATCTGCCCATTTCACCTGGTTATGTCAGTTCCTGAAATCTTTTGCTATCCTGTTCACTATTTACTAGTTTAGCCAGTTTTGTTTCACCTGCAAACTTTGAATTTGTACTCTGTATACCTAAGTCCAGTCACTTATATATTACAAGGCAATCATTGGTCAAATACTGACCTGTGGGGACACAGACTGCTTCTCTTCAGTCAAAACAACAGCTATTCAACACAAATGTCTGTTAATTTTATACTAGGCTACCTCAGTCCCTTTAATTCCATGTGATTCTATTTTCTGAAGAAATCTGTTATGAGGTACTTTTTATCAAATGCCTTTTGAAAGTCCATAAAACATTTACCATATTGCAATAATGCTCTCAGTTACTTAATTGAATTACTCAGTTGTTCAAACATGATTTTACCTCAAAAATTCATGCTGAATGCCAATTTGAATCATAGTGAGAATTAATTATTTTCTTTGACATTGGTTTCTTGTGATTTTTCCACCATTTAGTTTAGAATTATTGGCCAGTAGTTATCAGGTTTATTCTGCTCTCCTTTCTTGAATGATAACATTTACAGTGCTCTAGGTTCATGGAGTGTGTACGTGTGTGATGGTTGCACAGAACCATGATTACGCTGTTTCATGGCAAGAAGCTGCATTTGGAGACTTTTAACATGGGGATGCTCTTGTCTTGCAGTTACTATGTGGTTCTCATAAGCAGGAGACTGTCCTACTCTTAAGCCACGCAATAAGTGTATTGAACAGGTTTAAATTTTGACACTGGACCTTTTGGGCCATTATATGACACACCTTCGATGACCATAAGTCCTGAGTTAGCACATGAATATAGAACATCAAACCTAGACGTAGAGTTGCACCACTGTGCACAAGACCCTCCTATCCACAGTCTGTCCACACCTCAATTAGAACATTCTCATTAAATTTCTGCATCAGCTCACCCCTTCCATTCTGTGAACACATGGTGTGAGCATTTTGTGTTCTCTGAACTTGGTAATGTGAGTGCTGTGCATTCATTGAATGATCTCTGAACTCTGAAGTGCGCACTATGTGCACTTCTAACTTGCGAGTGCTGTGCATTCTTTGAACTCATTAGTACTGTGCCTACTTCTAATGAGCTTGTATTCCCGGTTAACTTAGTAGTGTTAGCACTGTGTTTTGATTGAACTCAGCATTATTGGATCAAACCACACTTCTGAGAGAACCACAGCAAGCAAGATCAAATTACACATCCCAGCCAACCGATTAGCTGTGTCTCATCCTGCAGGGGGAACCCACTCACTTTGCAAAAACAGTACACACTGCCATTCATCTCCAAGTTCTGGTGAAAGGTCAGTGACATTTCCCTCAATGCAAATTCTGTGTTACTTGCTGAGTGTGTCCAATTTTTTTTTAATTTCAAAAATATACTTTATACATGGTCACAAACGCAGTTCGCTTCTGTACAGTAGCATATCAAAGAAACAAACAAACGCTGGAAACAAAAATAGAGATTGCTGGAAAAGCTGAGCAGGTTTGGCATCATCTGCGAAGAGGTATCAGAGTTAATGTTTTGGGTCCAGCACCCCTTCCCCAGAACTCATTGGTCCCAAAACGTTAACTCTGATTTCTCTTCACGGATGCTGCCAGACCTGCTCAGCTTCTCCGGCAATCTCTATTTTTGTTTCTGTTTTACAGCATCCACAGTTCTTTCAGTTTTTAAATAAACATTGGAGTTTGACTCTATCCACCAAGCAAACCAAAACCATGTCTTACAATTTAATTCTTTATTCCCTATTTGTTAGCCTGTTGGTTTCAGCATGGGCTGCCACATGTCAGTTTATTTTTCTTATGTTTAAGGTAAAGGTGACCACTCTTGACATCAAGACAGCATTTGGCTGAGTTTGGCATCAAAAAACCCCAGCAAAACTAAAGTCAGTGGGAATCAGGATGAAAGTTCCTAACTGTTTGGAGCCATACTAGCGCAAAGGAAGATAGGTCTGGTTGTTGGAGCTTAATTACCTCAGTCCAATGACATTTTAGCAGGCAGGGGTGTGCTATTCAGTTGGCTGGATGGCCAATGTGCAATGCAGAGTGAGGTCAACAGTTTGGTACCATTCCTGCACTGGCTGAAGTTACCATGAAAGACTCTCCTTCTTACCTTCTCCCCTAACCTGAGGTTTGGTGACCCTCAGGTTAAACCATCACCAGTTGTCTCTCCCTAATGAGAGAGCAGCCTTAAGGTCCAATAGGACGTTGGCGATCTTACCTTTATTTCCTCAGAGAGATATGCATGGCCAAATATCTTCAGTTGTTTCATTAATGTGCTTCTTCCATTATAAGGTCAGAGATGTGGAAGTTGTTTTATGATTATTCATTATTCAGCACCATTCACAAATTTCTCAAACACTAAAATAGCTCATGTTCATATCCAGCAAGAACTGGACGAACCTCAGACTTGGCTGATAATGGCAAGGTACATTTGTACTTTTCAAGTGTTGGGCAATTATCATCTCCAAGAACTGAAAATATAAGTGCCTTCCTTAACATATTCCCTATTACCAACATCCTGGGGTTTGCCATTGATCAACAACTGAGCTAGATCAGAAATTGCTAAAACAAAAAAGCTCAGCAGGTCTGGCAGCAGCTGTGAGAGAAATCAAAGTTGACATTTTGGGTTGAGTGACCCTTGCTCAGAACTAATGGTAGCTAAGAAAATGTCAGTTGATATGCAGAAGATCGGATGAGAGGAAGGGGTAAGGAGTAAATGATAGATGGGGATAGAGCCCAAAGAGAGAGCAGAACAGTTGGACAGACATAAAAGTGGATAACAATCTGGCTAGGAGGGTGAATAGCTAGGGGCCGCAGTGACCATTCCCTCCGGGACACCCTGGTCCACTCTTCCTTCACTCCCAATAGCCTCACGGCACCTTCCCCTGAAACTGCGAATGGTGTAACTGCTGTCTGTTAATTTCCCCCCTCCT
The DNA here is from genome assembly GCA_024137785.1 of Ginglymostoma cirratum. Lineage (NCBI taxonomy): Eukaryota > Metazoa > Chordata > Chondrichthyes > Orectolobiformes > Ginglymostomatidae > Ginglymostoma > Ginglymostoma cirratum. The sequence continues at coordinate 8,687,811 of JAHRHZ010000087.1, read as the reverse complement.
TAGTATCCAAGGGCCGGAGCACACCTTCCAGGTGAAGCAGGGCTTTACTTGCACTTCACACAATCTAGTCTACTACATTTGCTGCTCCCAATGTGATCTCCGCTACACTGGGGAAACAAGGTGTAGATTGGGTGACCGCTTCGCAGAACATCTACATCCTGTCTGCAAACAAGACCATGAGCATCCAGTTGCCTGCCACTTCATCATACCACTCTGTCTCAGGCTTGCTGCAGTGTTCCAGTGAAGCTCAGCATAAGCTGGAAAAACAGCACCTCATTTTCTGCTTGCGGACAATGCAGCCTTCTAGAATCAATATCGAAGTCAATAACTTTAGGGCTTGAGCTCTCCCATGTCCTTTTTACCCTAAATCCCACCACTAGGCCTTGTTATCACATAACCCTATTACACATAACCCAGTGTTAGCCACTAACAATCCCCTTTAATAGCAATTCACCTTCCTAGCCAAATTGTGAGACATTCGTTTATCTGTCTAACTGTTCTTCTCTCTCTTTAGGCTCTATCCCCACCTATTAGTTACACCATACCCCGTCCCCGGCTCACTATCTTTGGCATATAAACCAACATTTTCCTAGCTTCCATCAGTTCTGAGGAAGGTCACTCGACCCGAAACGTTAGCTCTGATTCCACTCCACAGACCTGCTGAGCTTTTCGAGCAATTTCTGTTTTTGTTTCTGATTTATAGCATCTGCAGTGCTTTCAGTTTTTAACTGAACTAGACCAGCTACATAAATACTATGGCCACAAGTGATGATCAAAAGTTGAGAATTTGCGACGAAGAACTAATGTCCTGACTCCCTTGTCCACCCTCTGCAAAGTCCAAACCAAGAATATGATGGAATACCTTCCACATGCTTGGATAAGTGTAGTTTCAACAACACTTAAGAAGCTGAACACGATCCAACACAATCAGCATGATTAATTGGCACTATTGTAATCTGTGTTAAACATTCACTCCTTCCACCACTGACATAGTGTGTACCTTAATGAGACCTCCTCAACAGTACCTTCTTAACTTTTGACCTTTACCTTTCAGAAGAACAGGCCAAGTTTTCTTTCAAGTCACACACTTTTTGCTTGGAATTATGTTTCCATTCCTTCACTGGCACTGAGTCAAAATCTTTGAGCTCTCTTGGCTGCAGGTGTATCTACACTCCAAATCATGTACAGTTTAGAAGTTCATGAAGGTGACTCTCACTATCTTCTCACAAGCAATTAAGCCTAGCCTATGCCCGCATCTCATGAATTAATACATTAAAAAAAAATTTTATTCTTTTACTACTCCAGGTGGAATCTTCCCAGCCCCTGACTGATATGGGAGTTGATGAGTCATTTAGTAAAATAGAGTGAGATGAGCAGGAATAAGATTCTTGACATCAAGAAAAATAAATCCAATTTTCCAATCACCTTTTGAATGCCATGATAGAATCTTGCTACTGAGCAGCAAGAGGCCTATTTGCATCCATTAGCAGGTGACTATTGCCTCATCTCACTTCACTGATATGCAATTTTCCATTCTCCCATCTACCAGATAAAAACAAGATGGTAGCAATTCCTGACATGGACTTGGAAGCATTTCCCAGGAGTATTAGCAGAGAAAATGTAGGCTTAAGTTTTTCAAACCCTGAACAATGAGGACAAAAGCAAGTCAGTTGGGATAATATGGAAACATCAGAAGAATGGGACTCTTGACTTTGAGTAAAAACTGTTGAATTTGCAATCGGATTTTTGAATGGCAAGACGAGAATCTTGTAAGTGAGTTGAGGAGAGACCTATTTGCAATTATTTGCATATGTATAGTATCTAATGTCACTTTTTTTCCATCACATGACTAACCAGGAATCTATCTCACTCTGCCATTAGCAGATGCTAGAAGAATTTACAAGTTGATACTCAAACCATTTGCTGCTTTCTGAGTACGCCTTCTTTGGCCATTAATTTCTGTCTGGCACATAAAACTGGAGCTTCTGTTGCTAGTGTTGTGTTTCAGATTGCCATTTTATATAATTTCACTTTGCACATCAAATAATTTATTGAGGTTATTGCCAATGACTTTCTCTCCTTTGCCCCTGCAAACCGCACCCCCTCACCCACTTAATGTTTTCCAAACCATGCTTGGATGTTATCATTTCAGTTTTGATTCCAAGGATTCTAAGTGACACACATGACACATTAATACCTCACTAATTTTATAGGTGTTGACTGCCTTGCTGTGTATTTCAAACATTTTTTTTGTTTCCATTTCAGATTTTCAGCATATGCAGCTTTTCACCTTTTATTCGTTGACCAAATGTGTTGAATAATTTTAACATTACCCAAGGATCGCAATGTGTGTTGTGACTTAGATTACAAGCGTTGGCGATCAATGTTGCATTTGGAACATTCCTTCTTTAATGAGCATGCAAATTTGTGGCAGTGAACCTAATGCATGATTTTGAGTTCGAGAACAGAAATTTGATTTCATGGGGTGAATGTATGCTTCATATGGTACACTATTGCATATATATAATTTAGAGCAATGCTGTGACAACTAAGTACACACTTTAGACAAACTGCTGGATGTATCTTGTCCTTCAAAGGGAGTAATCAGAAATTTGGTCCAGCCCACTCATGTTGCAAATAGAAAGCAACCTAATCTTCTTTTTCTTTCTCTCTCATGAATTTATCTAGCTTCCCTTTAAATGAATATCTGTTTTTGCTTCAATTACTCCTTGTGATATCAAGTTCCACATTCTAATCATCTTGGGTAAAGACAGTTTCTCCTAAATTCCTTCTTAGATTTAGGAGTGACTATCTCATGTTTATTCTATCCAGTTTTGGTCTCTCCAACATGTGGAAACATCTTTTCTATGTTTACTCAATCGAATTCTTTTATAATCTTAAAAACCTCTATCAGATCATTTGAAATTCAGAGCTCCAGCCTGTTTGTTTTTTCTTGACTGTTCTAATCTCTCTGTTCTTGTATTATTCTTGTAAATCTCTTTTGCATCTTCTTCATTTCCTCTATGTTCTTTTCATTATACAGGGAGCAGAACTTTACACAGTGCAGTAAGTGTTGTCTAACCAAGGTTTGGTTTAAGTTTAACATAACTTTTCTGCTTTGTTCCGTCAATGGGTCGCTAAACCAAATGTCAATTTATCCATATTCCCGGACATCAATAATGCGACTCTGAACTGCAAGCATACCCTGAAAGTGCTGGTCATACAATAGGTCTAAAGTTAACACTCCAATCAGAGGTTTGCAGAGAGCCCAGATAATAGATGAAATATTATGTTAAAATTCAACTTTGGGAGGGGCATAAAATGGGCAGTATCAAATTGGCTGCCTTTGACGCACAAAGCCTGCACAAAGCTTTAATGGAAAGAAAAATTATTACCAGTAATAACAGGCAGCCTCTGATATCTTTCACTTTGCATCTCTTCCAAAATTAAATTTCAACCCCAGCATTCCTGAAACTTGTTTTCACCTTCACTGGAATAATGCAAGAGAGGTCAAATCATTCAAACATGGTCAATTTTTTGGACAGAATTGCCATGTTCAGTGAAGCAGTAACCCAACCACCCTTTACTTCCTCAATGCAGAGAAGGCCACACTGTTAGCATAGAACACAGCATATTAAAGTAACTGAAATATATGTCAATGAAAAATGCATTTGGAACCCAGATAATGCAGGACTAGAGAAAGGAAGGGGCATTGTATCTCCTGCGACTGCATATTAACTTTCTTTTGGAATGACAACCAGAATTGGAGTATTGAAGAAGATTGTCATGAAAGGGCTAAAAAGCACACAGGCTGAGCAATGAGAAAATGCCCCTGTGCTGTGACTGTGTTATAGGTGCCAGAAATGATAGAACATGATTTAACAACTACGCAGGTTGTTGGAATGGAAGGCAAGGATGGTTGCATACGAGACGTAGTTGGTGGGGCTCGGGGTGGGACAGAGCAGTGGAGAGAAAGACGAAAGCTAGGGAAAGGCAGACAGTGTAACTGAGAGTGAAGAGGAAATCCCTGTTGAGGTAAAAGGACATTTCAGTTGCTCAGATATGGACAATGTAGTCATTAATGATAGAACCATAGAAATGTTATAGCGTAGAAAGAAGCCAATCAGCTCAATGTGTTTGCACCAGCTGAATAAACTAACCCTCCATTTTAATCCCACCTTCTAGCATCTAGTCCATAGCTTTGCACAACACAGTGGTGCAGATGTGAATTCAGGTTCCACTTAAGTGAACTGAGTGGTTCTGCCTTAACCAACAAATTGGGCAGAGAATTGCAGACACCCATCATCCTCTGGATAAGAAAGGTTTGCCTCATGTCTCCTCTAATCCTTCTACCAATCACCTTATACCCATGCCCCTGGTAATTGATCTCTCTACCAGAAGAAATGGATTTTTCTTGTCCACTTTCTCCAAGTCCCTTATTATTTTCTACACCTCAATTGTCAGCCTTGCCTCTTTTGTTCTAAGGAAGATAGCCCTAGCCCACCAATTTTTTCTCATACCTGCAATTTGCAAGACCTGGCAACATTCTTGTAAATCACCTTTTACTCTCCTAAACCAATTATTTCCTTCCAATGTACTAGCCAGAGCTATGAAGTGTCTTACATAGTTCTGGTATTGCATGCCTGTTGTATTCAGTATCATATCCAATGAAGGAAAGCATCCATTATGCCTTCTTTAACGCTTTATCTAACTGTCCTGCCAAATTCAAGTAATTGTGAACATGTAACCTAACCTGAATTTACACCTGCAGCACTGTCTTGTGAAAAACTATGGACCAGGTACTAGAAACTGGGATTAGAATGGATGGTTAGTTTATTCAGTAAACACAATGGGCTGAATGGCTTCTTTAGGTGCTGTAATTTTTCTACTGTTCTATCATTAATGATTCCATTGTCCATATCAGAGCAACTGAAATCTCCTTTTACCTCAACAGAGCTTTCCCCTCCACTCTCTACTTCCCCTAGCTTTCTCCATACACTCCTGTTCATGAGTATTCCCTTACATGTTTTGCCCTCCCCAAAAGCATTACTTCATATTTCCCTGGGTGGAATTCCATTTTCAATTTTTCTGTCCATTCAGTGAAACCATTGCTAGCAGCCAGCAGCCAAATTCTTCACTAATAACTCCCATCCATAAATTTTTCAACCACACCTCTATCACATAGAAACATTCTGAGAAAAGTAGACTATCTACATTAATGTACAAAAGTAAATGTACATTAACATTTGCCTTTGAAATTAGCATTATTTATGATTTTGAAACAGAAATGAATGAGAAGGAAATATTTCAAATTGTCTTTGACATAGTCTGCATTTGCTGATTACTTCAGACTTACCTTCTCCTCCGAAATATATTTCATCTTTAATTTTTATTATTTTATTAGGTTTTCATGTGACGTAAAACATTCTTCATGCAAGAGTGTGAACAAAAGAATTTGTTTTTGATCTCCTGCCGGTAGTTCTCAATGTTTTACTACAGGTAGGTCTGGGACTGATTTCTTCCTTCACTCTGCCTTCCGCATGTATTAATATACTCATATTGTTGTTAGGGTTACTACTAACAGTGATAGAGTAAAATAAAATTTATTTTGGTGGAGTACAATTTTGTGTTTAATAGTATACTGCATTTCAGTGCCAGATTACAAACCACACCCTGCAGACTATTTCTAGTCTGAAAATAAGTTATGCAACATTGATAAACTACTTACAGTATTTAAAAGGATATCTTTAAATTCTAGTAGCTTCTCTTCCTAGAAAATGAATTTATTAATTTATTTTTAACCAAATACTGTAGCTCCCTTACTATGTTTCTTTTACAATTAGTATTAAGAATCCTGAATTAAGCCTTTATTGTGATGCAGAAAATCCTTATCGATTAAACTGGAGGTTAGTTTAGTTCAGTTGGCTGCCTGGCTTCCACATAGAGTAATGCCAACAACATGGGTTAAATTCTCACGTTGGCTAAGGCTATCATGAACTGTTCTCCCTATCAACCTCTGTCCTTGCTTGAGACATGGTAACCCTCAGGTTAAATGACCACCAGTTGTTTCTCTCATGAGAGAGCAGCCCTATGGTCTGGCAAGACTGTAGTAACCGTAGCTTATTTATTAAACTAATAATAATCTACATGTCATTGTACCTAAAACTTCAAGGGGGATTTACATATGGATTCCCTAGTGAAAAATTGGTGGAACGCAGCAAGATGATGCATTTGATCAAAAAGACTGCTTATGCCAATCTTATACTGATGTTATGATGGGAGTTTGGGAGAATCCCTTTGAAATTTAAGATTTGGAACCTTTTAATATATCACTGCAGGGTAAATCAATTTGGTTGTGTGCTCAAATGGAGACCTAGCTAAGATAGAGCACAGATTGTGGAATCAGTGATGCATTCACCCTTGATGTGCAGCTCTCCATTAGAAGTGCAGGATTAATAAATTAATTCTTATAAGTCTTTCTGGATGTTAAATTTCAAATTTACATTTTCTTAAGCCAAGTGTGTTGCTCAATGGTAAACTTGGTCTCACATCATCTTCTCTGTTGGTTTCTACTTTGTTTTTGGTAAAGAGAATGTGGCTGGCCAGACTTTCTGGTTGTTGCATTTTGAACAGATAGTTCAGGAGTCTATTCCTTATTTATGCCTTTGATTTTGCATTGAATATAAAGCACATCCTATTTGTTTGCACTCAGCAAGCCATATTATGACATATGCTCCCAATGGTACTTTATTTTTGTCCAAGTATTTGTGATCTGAGACACTTTAGCTCCAATTTTAACACTTCTATCATTTCTAATGACAGGCAAGGAAGGGATGATGAGAGGACAAATTCTGAAATGCTAAATTTAAAAATGTTTCTGGTCATGATAATATTAATAGCGGAGATTTAGGCACTGGATTAGGCACTTAATGCAAATGGGGGTTTACTTAAAAAACAAATACAGTATTAACTTGGTGTCAGAGTCAATCCCATGGTGTCTGCTGTCTGGCAGCTGTAACAAGACAGGAGGAACATGTTCCTGGCTATTAAAGATTACAGATTCCTCAATGAGACCTTGCGAGCATGCAGTCAGAAGTCATTGAGGGCTAACACCGGTATGTATTTGGTTCTGTAAAAGGGTAGCTCCGTGAGACTACCACTATGATAGTGCTGGGGAGAAAGAAACTGCTGAAACTTTCTGCAACATTGTCTATCAACTCAAAGGGGCTTTGTGTATTTGAGGTTCCCAGAGACGTGTTCCATTTATTATGAGATTTGTTAGACCACTAAGGAAGAATTACAAAATCACCCAACACAGTAGCCACAAACAGTGGGAAAGAACCTGGAGGAGGAGCAACAACTTCGGCAAGACCAGCAGCCAGATATAAAAGGATAGTGCCAAGTGTTTGATCAAGAAGCAAGAAATAGCTACCTTCTACATATGGTGTGAACGTAATGGACCAGCTTCCTGGATCTGAAAATCAGCAGTACTTCCAAAGGCTGCTAATCTTACAGCAGGCTTTAACCAACCTCTTTTGGACATCAACTTGAGGGCAAAAGGTACAATCCGTTTGTGATGCATGTTACACTTTATGGTCAAGGTGACGATGGCACTGAACATTTTGACTTTGACTATTCTGGGGCATCCTCCAACAGGGATCTCCAATGTTCTCAGCTTCATTTTTCCTCCTGGGATGAGCTTTTTTTAATCATATTGCCCCAACCTTCAAGAGCTTCATTTTTGAGTCACCTTCTTGAGAGATTTCACATGTGTCTGTGAAGCTTATGATTTTGACAACAAGTACTGGTGTCCATCTAAGATTTCACATTGACTTAATGCTCTCCTTCAGCAGTCATCATTCTGACGATCACAAACATGTAAGCTTAGATCTGACATCACCATCATGTTTTATGGTGTAGAAAGATTTATCAGAATCACCAGTTCTGAGGAAGGGTCACCGGACCCGAAACATTAACTCTGTTTTTGCCTTCACAGATGCTGCTTGACCCGCTGAATTTTTCCAGCAACTTTGTTTTTGTTCCTGATTTACAGCATCCACAGTTCTTTTAGTTTTTATCAGAATCACTAGTTGATATCTCTCCAGCAACCATCTTTATAGGCTTGTTTTGCTTCTTTCTTTCTAAGCACTTGTTTGCAATGTGATTCAGCTTCTTGCACTGCTTTCCCCATGCTGGAAAAGCTTTCCTTTTTTTTGTGATATCCTCCAAAATATTTACATTCTGTTCTCTAACCTTGATCTTTCTGCTGGCTTTTCTGCAAATATTTCTTCCTTTTTCCAATTTTCTTTTTTGTCATTTGGACTGGAATTTCCCTCAGTATGATGCAAAGCTTCATCTGTACTCCTTTAAGATTCTCTAGCTAATAACTGAAACTCAGAGCTACTGCATATATCACTAGTTTTCTTGACAGTACTTTTCTCCTGTCTCCACAGATGTTCTCTCATGGAAGGATCTCTTAAACCCGAGACAATTCTGCCTCTAACAAGATCATGTTTCTGTTGCCTAAATTCAAAGGATTCAACTAGATGTATCAATGTAGTCACATACTGATCAATTGTCTCATTCTCCTTGAGCTCTAATATTGAACAGATAACATTTATAAGTAATGTTTACATGGAGTTCAAAGTATGTTTTTAAAGTGGGTAAAATCTCTCCTTTATGACTTTTCTGCTCCTCAGTGAGACTGCAGTACAACTTATTGCATTCTTTCCCTAGCACTGTTTGCAGAGTTACAATTCTTATCAGTTCAGGGTTATTATTTAAACATGTTGCTATTTTATAGCTTTGTCATTGAGAGTCAAAAATTTTTCAATTCAGTATCATTTCTCCTTTCATTATCAAAGCAGCAGGGAGTAGAAAGTGCACAGCTATTTTGACTCAACCAGTAATTCAAAGTTGCAGACCGTCCTCTGAGTAGCTGGCTTTCTTACACTCTGAAAATCCAAATTTTCAGACACTTACAGTAGCGATAGATACCACATGATTACAGCAAGCAGCCAGTACCCTAAGAGTTCAATTGCATTCCTCCTGACAGCCTCCACCTACATTGGAGTCAGAATTACCAGCAAAAGATGCTCTACCACCCCAGACACCACCCAAAGAAGTTTGATGCATCTTCCTTCATCTTACATGTGCTCTTCTTCTGTAAGGAGTCAAAGAAGAAATATGAGAGGTGCATTTTGCAGATTATAAGAAGCTGAGATATTGGTTGGATATCTCTGCATTGTAGAATGCCCATCAACGTACAAGAATGTAGTGCGATTTCTGTCTGCATATTCAAAGAGTAATGAAGGGTCTTTGTAAACCTTGCCCTGTATTAAGTCTCCTCTGTCTGGTCTTCCCCTGATCTTGCAAAGGGAAATCCTAGCCCACTCCTTCCATAACATAATTGTTGACGGTATCCCTGGTTTACTGACATAGAAAAGACAACAAAAAAGGAGCGTTAGACTGTACAACCCATCCATCCTACTCTGCCAAAGGTAATTCAATGGTCTAGTGATATCTTTCAAATCTTTCAAATCTGCCATGGCAGATGATGGAATCTGAATTCAATAAAAAAAGTCTCGAATTAAGAGTCTAATGATGACCATGAAACCATTGCCAATTGTCAGAAAAATCCATCTGTCACTAATGTCCTTTAGAGAAGGAAACTATTGTGCTCCTATGATGCTGCTTGACCTGCTGTGTTCATCCAGCCCCATGCTTGTTATCTCAACTATTGTACTTACCTGGTCTGGTCTACATCTGACTCCAGACTCACAACAATGTGGTTGATTCTTAACTACCCTCTGGGCAATTAAGGATGGGCATTAGATGAGCCAGTGGTGTCCATATCTCTTGAATGAATACAAAAAATAAATATGCTAATGGCTGATCATCTGCCTTAACTCCACTTTCTCATCTGTTCCCCAGATCTAGTGATTCCCAAAGAGATTAAAAATCTGCCTTTCTCAGCTTTAGTTATATTCAATGATAGTGCATCCACAACCCTTTCCAGAGGAGAATTCCAAAGATTCATCGCTCGTTGAATAAATTCTCATCTCTGTAGGAAATGATTGCCCCCGGCACCCCCCCCACCATTCTGAGAGTGTATGCCGCTGTGTTCCAGATTGTCAAAACATGGGAAACATTCTCTCAATGTTTTCCCTGTCAAGCCCCTTCATAAATTCCAGATGATAACTTCTAATTCATCAAAACTTTGAAGAGAATATGCTTAATCTACTCAGATTCTTAGCGCAGGGCAGCCCTCTCATACCAATGTGCTGAACATTCACTTCACCACCTTCAATGTACATATGCCCTTTCTTAAATATAGAGACCAAAGCTACTCATGGTCCTCCAGGTGTGGTCTCATCAAAGCCTTGTAAAAATTTAGCAATGCTGTTGGAGGCTGTAATCCTTGGCCAAGTGTTCCTGTGGCCAACTTTCTGCTCTTACCCACCGTCCAGGTCATGAATGGCTGTGTGTCCAAGGTATTTAATGTAATCATGGTCTTGCTCTTCATATTGATGGAGCAGCAATATTGTGCTCCAAGATATGATCTTAGTCGCTCTGTTTATGTGTTTAATGAGCAATTTAGTACAAACTAAGAAATGTCCTGAAACTAATCCAACAAGTTTACACATTTCTGTTTATCACAAATTTACAGGAAAATTTTGCAATATTTCTTTACAGATTTTTTTAAGCAGGATAGTAATAACTGTTGTATAGACTATTCAATGTACTACTGTTAATACTGTCTACAGTCAAGCATATGGCGTTGATGCCCAGAAAGAAGATGCCTTTCCTTATTTTGCAGGCATTAGGTGACCTATTAAGTCTCAGTTTTGTATTCCTGCCCTTTTTCTTATACCTTCTTTGTTTTTCTGCTTGTGAACTTCATCTTACATAAACTAACCTTTTTTTAAAAATAGCTTAGTTTACTTCCTGATGTTCTTATATTCTTCTTGTTCAATATTTATCTAAACATGCTAAATCGTTTAATCTAATATCAATAAAGTAGATTACTCAGGTGATGGAGAGAAGACTGCTTTATCTGTCTGTAAGTGCTGACTGCAAAATAACTAAAATGTCCTCTTTTTAAAGTGACCTGTGTGTATACACCAGTGATATCACTTCAGCAAACACTGAGTATTAATCTTTACCAAAATTCTATGACTACGAGTAAATTGAAATCAAGACACTGCTTTACATTCCAGGTTTTTAAAAGCTACTGAGTGTCATTATCCTAATCTTTCAGGTAACTCAACGATAGACCAAGGGCAATATCTTCTTGTCCTGAGAAGTGGCAGTGTATGTGGCAGAAGGGGTGAATCATTGGGTCTGTTGGCATCAGAGCAATCACTGCTATCTCCCTGCCACCAGAGGAATTAAGTCTTGCCACAATTTGTGATCTTTAACTGGTCAATTAATGACCACTTCATGGTTTCTTCATGTGACCACTATTATCTCCATTCCTGGTGAGACTTCTCACTTGATACAACGACAAGGAGGTGGTGGGGCCTCGATCTGTCCTACCTTGAAGATGGTTTGTGGTATAGATGGGGAACAAGGAGGTGGCCACTGAAAGCCACCTCCCCTTGCCTTATTTTTGCCCTCCCAAATATCACCCCTCCACCCTTATTTTTGTGCTCCCACACACAGACTCATAGTCACAGAGTCATACAGCATGGAAACAAATCTTTCGGCCCAACCAGTCCATGCCAAACATAATCCCAAACTAAACTAGTCCCACCTGCCTGCTCCTGACCCATATCCCTCCAAACCTTTCCTATTCATTTATCCATCCAAATGTCTTTTAAACATTGTAACTGTACCCACATCCACCACTTGATTAGGAAGTTCGTTCCACACATGAACTACCCTCTGTGTAAAAAAAATTGCCTCTTATGTCTTTTTTAAATCTCTCTCCTCTCACCTTAAAAATGTATCCCCAGTCTTGAAATTCCCTATCTTAGGGAAAAGACAAATACTATCAACTCTATCTATACCTCTCATTATTTCTTAAACTTCTATCAGGCCTCTTCTCAAACTCCCACACTCCAGTGAAAAAAGTCCCAGCCTATCCAACGTTTCCTTATAGCTCAAACCTCCCATTCCCAGCAACATCCTGGTAAATCTCTTCCGAACCCTCTCCAGCTTAATAATATCCTTCCTATAACTGGGTGACGAGAACTGAACACAGTATTCCAGAAGACGCCTCACCAATGTCCTGTACAACCTTAACACAATGTCCCAACTCCTATACTCAAATCTGAGTAGTGAAGGCAAAAGTGAAAGATTCTGTCACAACACCCAGCAGAACTGCATAGACTGCACAATACTCAAGTATGACTTCTACAAAGCGTTGGGTCTTAAAGAGTGGAACAAATTTTAATTTATGCTTTTAAGTGTAAGAACCATTATGTGTCTGATGGTAGTTTGTAAGGTTAAAACCTTTTAAAGATAAAGGTGCAAGGACGCTTAAGTCTGTTTGAAGCTCAACACATCAGTCTGTCACCATTAAGACTGACCTGTATTTCTGTTTTTCTTATGAAAGTAGACAACCTCAAATTTCTGTACGTTGCATTCCATCTGCCTTTTTTTTTTGCACTTGCACTTAGCTTTCCCAAATCCCTTGAAGTGTCTTTGTATTTATGTCACAAGTCACACACCCACCTACTTTTGTGCTATCTGCAAACTTGCAAATATCATATATAATCCTAATATCCTAATTATTGATATAGATTCTCAACAGCTGGGCCTCAAGCACTGATTCCTACAGTGCTCCACCAGTCACAACCACTCAGTCTGGGAGGACCCGTTCCTACTATCTATTTTCTGTTCATTAAATAGTTCTCAATCCTTGCCAGTGTCCTCCCTCTACTCCCACATGTTATAATTTTGTTTGTTAATCTCACATTATGGACCTTATCAAAAGCCCTCTGAAAGTCTAAATGTACCACATCCTCCAATTTCCCTTACCAACTCTGTTAGTTACATCTTCAAAATAAAACATTTGTCAAAATGATTTTCCTTTCATTATTTTCTAAGGATCTTGTTATCACATCCTTTTTCCTAGATTTTAGCAATTTTTTTTCTGTAACCAATCTTAGGCTAATAATTTTGTAGTTTCCCATTTGCTGCCTCCCACAGCTTCTTTATCATATATGCACCATGTTTCCTTGGCATCGCTCTTGTGTACTCAGCAATGGCAGAATTACTTGCTAATGCTGAGGTCTCCCAGGTTTTCTCACAATGACCTCTGTATTTAAACCCCCACTAAGAGCCACTCTTCACAATGCACGTAGTGGAAGAGGAATAAAATGAAAAGCTTCTGAGACACAGAGGTGAGATGAGTGACATTTCATTGCAAATACAAGTTCACATTCATAAATATATTGCTGCTTTAAATTATGATTTTAACAGTAGCTACAATAATCAAGCTGCTCAGGTCACCTTTCTTGGCACCATACATTCTTAGATTCCTGTTGAAGGGAATACTACTCTTTCCTTAATGCCCAGCATAGCCTATCATCTCATTGATCAATTTCAGAGCATCACATATAGGACAGCCTTCAAAACATTCAATTTTATTCAACAACAGAGCAAAAAGGTTGGATTTGTTTTGGGAACAGATAAAAACTGCTTGCCTTTGAGAAACAACAAATTCAGTCAATGAATAATAACTGCCCAGCTTATATCTATTGGACTCACATCACTGAAGTCCTACCTGGCTGGTTGTGCATTATGCTGCACTGCTATATCATGCTGAAGGTGATTTTCCTGTTGTTCGTTGGTCTCGTCTTTCTCCTTGAAAGACTGCTACTGTTGTCCCAGCTGTTCAATTATCACATTCCCTCTTTACCTGCTCCAGTTGGACACAGCACAGCATACTAGGATGATGCAACACAATGTACATGGGGTCTACTACAAGGCACTCCCAGACTGAACTAAGTATCAGAACCCCATCTTCAGGATGCTTATCATCTGCTCCACCATGGCCCTGGTCAAAGAATGGGCTGCATTGCATCCATGTTTCACCTCAGCCAGGGGATTGTGTGGCAGAATCATCCACTATGGTTTCATACAATAGCCTTTGTCTCCCAGAAATTATCATTGAACGGCTTCCAACCTTTGAATAGAAGTAGTAACATGAGAATTCTTAAGGATATAGGCATTATACAGATCCCAGGGTACCTGGTACAGACATCTAAGATATGATTACCAATGATCACAGATGACTTTTATATTGATTGATTACATATAGTGGAATGGGGAAGATTTTGGAGGGAGGGCCATGAGACCCCTGACGTATACTTCTAGTTCACGATAAGAGAAAATCAGTTCTGTGCCCTCATGCAATCTGTGAGATCTTGAATTGTCTTTGTGAATGTGGCCCACTTGTAAGACTTCTAAATATGCCTGTGTTCACAGAGATGACTGTAATTAATCTGTAATAGCCAATGACATAGTTAAAATTGCTTGTGACCAGAATTTGTATCCTACTCATTGAACACAGACTGCATTTCAAATGCAGAAGACAAGATGACTTCAACCTTTGTGCTCATCCCTTGAAGGCCCTCGCATCACTCACAAATGGAGACCATGTGTTCAGACTGAAAGAGAAAACACTTACTGCACCCACTCTTGGTGTGATCACACCCCATTTTCCTTTTCCATTGTGTACTTACAACTCCCGTAAGTATAGAAGGCAATGCACGTCATCTCTGGCAGCGTAAACTGCAGGCTCAGCCCCAAAACTACATTTTCTTTTCTTCTTTGAACTTCCTGTCAACCCATCAGCATGAGCTTCTACACATTCCCATCCAACTCTTTCATTTACATCTTCATCTCAAAACATTACCCCCTGAGCCCCAGCCTGATAGCTTGGCTATGCCAGTGATCATGGTGTGCTGGCTCCCCTGTCAAAGCCAGAGTGATTGTAAATACCATCAAGGACTTCCTACCCCCACCTCCAGGTCCTCCAAATACACTATTGTCTTCCATCCTTATATGTTGAGTTGCCCCCACTTTACAATTATTGTCCCTCACATCCCAATCCCCACTATTGATTTCCCCAACCTCCCTATCTTCTGATAACTCTCCTTGACCTTCATTGAGAAAACCCCAAAGACTGACTGTGGTGCACTACCCTGACTGTTTTAGATGGATAAGCCCATCTGATGAATGAGCGGACCCTGAATGATCTCTGTGCAGCGCCCTAGCTGACTTACAATGAATTCATTGTCTGTTTGCACTGGATCTGCAGGAGTGACTATAGCCCACTGCCCAGTATGATGCTGTGCAGCAACATGTCCATCCCTTTGACTGATCATTGCTGACAACCATGACAAGTTGCCTGGCTTTGTGTCTGTGAAGACAAAATTACTGTGATCCTTTAAGTTCTGAATGAGGTGGCAAAACGCAAAAGTTAATTCAAGGCAAAGATGTTGTGAGCATTCAAGTAGTGCACAAAGTAAGTGAATGCTAAGAAAACATGAGAAGAGCTCTGAGGTGCACCATGGCCCAATCCATGTGGTGGGCACTTGTTCCTGTGCACAAACTGTCCTGGCAGCAGCTTACAATGGAAAGTGCCGGTATGCTTCAAAGTGCAGCATTAAGTGGAGAACTGAATATAAGTAGATCAGGGCCGTATAATAAGGATGTGGTGAGGTTGGTGCATATCAAATGCCAACCTCGGTGGACAGGAGGTGCATGCGGTTACAGTCCATGGATCATTACCTGAAATGTTGGGTACTGCTGTTAAAGATGGAGGCCTGGAGAAACAAGGATAAATTGATTTAGAGATAGTAGGAACTGCAGATTCTGGAGAATCTGAGATAACAAGGTGTAGAGCTGGATGAACACAGCAGGCCAAGCAGCATTAGAGGAGCAGGAAAGCTGACGTTTCGGGCCTAGACCCTTCTATCAAGGATAAATTGAAGCCACCAGATACTTGCTCTGACTTTCATGTCAGGAAGTGTAGCCAACTAGTTTCTATTTGGCATATGGAAGAATGGGAAACAGCATATCAATGTGTGTGATTAGGTACTAATGACATATAAATAGGCCTCTTGGCACTTCCATGAGATTCTTGTCTCACTGCTCAAAACCTGGTTACAAAATTGGAATTTACTTCTCTCTGCCAAGAATATGACTTTTTAAAAATTCTATCATATTTCCCCAACTGACTCACCATTGTCCACTTCAATCAGCCCATATTTTCACTGCTGAACTTCCCAGGAAGTGCTTTGAGATGTTTTTACTACAGTAACTGTATCATATAAATGCAAGTTAATGTTGATATCATCCTTTTTGAAAAGTAAGGTTATTTTCCTGCAAAGCAGCAGGCTTGTCTATTTAAATGTTCTGTGTTTAAAAGGGCAAACTGAAAGCATTAATCTCAGAACTAGGTTATGAATATGTAAGAATCATAGCAGGATATACCTACACGGGGACATTTTGTTGTGTAACTCCACTGTGGATTTTAATGAAATATTTATTTGCGCAATGTGAAAACAAATTAAAATGCAGAAAGACTGTTTTTTTCCTATCAACAGTGTTTTGGAAATTTGACCCATTCTATTAAGCAAAGCTGCAGTAATCATTGCTTAGCACCTTACAAACAGGATATTAACCTCTTGACTCTTACAAGAAACAAGTTGTCTGCTTATCCATGTGTACTGGTCAGAGAGTTCACAACTATCTCTTAAATAGCAACTAATAAAAACCTACTTCCCTAACATAAAAATATCATTCTCTTTTCCTTCCACTGCTTCAAGCTAGGTTTTAAACAAACATCACTGCCAGTGTGCTTTAGTATGTACTTCAATGTATCTCCGTGCATAAGGTGTCTAAGCTATCACTTTTCTTGGCCTCTAGCACACATGTTTTTATCCTAGTCTAAGCCTCCTTCACTCTGTTCAGTTCTGTAACACTCTATTTGTAACTGTATGTTTACAGGTTACTGAATACAGCCCTCTATAATGTCTCAGTCATTCTTTTTACATGCTCTTCCCTGATCTCTCTACTGCTGCCTGTTTTGTTCAGCCCTACTCTGCTGGTGTCAGAATGACATGAGCACTTAAATCTGAATAATTTGCATGTTCCATTATACTACACTGTCCTCTGCTTTTCTATTCTCCTGAAGAGCGTTTAATTTATCAGTTGTAACGCAGACAAGCATAAGATTTAGACTGACCTTCCAGTGCAGTACTGAGGGAGAACAGCACTGTCAAATGTCATCTTTCAGTTGAGAGTCTGCCTTTTTAGGGGGATATAAAAGATTTCAAAGCATTATTCTTAAAAAAAAGTTGAAAAATTCTCTTCTGTGTCCTGGAAATACTTATCTCTCAATAAGCACCTAAAAACTAATTCAAGATGAGCATACCAGGAAGAGATGCAGCAAAAAGCAGCTATTGATTCTCCCAAGCTGACCTTCATCCATTCCTTTGTCTGCCCAACTGTTGTTCTCTATCTGGGCTCCATCTCCACCTATCATTTTCTCCGCACCTCTCTCCATCTTTAGCATATATGCCAACATTTTCCTAGCTACAATCAGTTCTGAAGAAGGGTCACTGAGCCCAAAATGTTAACTCTGCTGTCTCTCCGCAGATGTTGCCAGAGTTTTTCCAGCAACTTCTGTTTTCTTTGCTAAAAATGAATTACCTGTTCATGTACCTATCACATTATTGTTTTATTTTTTACTTTGTTATCATAAAGTTGCCATGTTTCCTATCTTGCAACAATGACTACACTTCTTTGATTGTAGAGTGCTCAGTGATGAGGCTGTGAAAGCAGTTTTCTCAGTGCAAGTCTTTCTTCTTGAACAAACACACTCACTCATCCTGAAATATGTGTGAGGGAAATTTTGCACCCTTCCTAGATGGAAACAGGAAACAGGATTGTGTTGGAACAAGATAGAACTGATTGCACAACTCAGAATTGGATATATTGGTTGCAGAACCATACTATTGTACTCCAATGAGTCCAAAAGTGATGGTAACACTCCAGTACCTCATATTAATTTAAATTACTCACTTGTTAGTCTGGGCAGTGAATGATAGCAACCTATTTTGTAGGAAGATCACTGCAAATTCAGAGCCAGATCTCAACAAGCGTTCTATTTTCAAGGAGGTAGCTATCAATACAGTATCAGATTTGATTTTCCTCCCTCGTAAGCTAAAGAACAATGAAATTAACTCTAGTCCCTCTACAAGACTGTCGTTTGCTCTAATAGCTACTAAGTTGAGCAAGGGTATGAATTTTTCAGTCAGTGATGCAGAGGGATTCAAGTGATCTTCTGTCTTGGTCTTTTCACTTCCTGATGACAGTTTAAATCTGGCACCATCTCAAAGGAAGTCTTGGTGCCCGACAGCATTGTACATATAGCCATTGACCCATTATATTTACCCTTTCACACACATCAAACAAGAATTAAAGGTACTTAACATGCTCACTTTCAATTTACATATTCAGATCACAAAATATGATTATGATTGGATGAAGACGGAAGTTAAGCTAAACATAAAAGAAATAAAAATGTTTTCATCACTATAGTAAGCCTTGCAGGTCTTCTGAGAATGTTTAATAGGAGAAAAATTAGTAGATGTTAAAAACTGAGTTACACATAATTCATCATGGGTTAAATTTTTTATATAATTGCTACAGTGAGAATAATAGTGTTGGAATGGAAGCTGTCATCAATTCAGTTGTTTTCCATGGTTTGCAGTCTAGGAGTAGTTTAAAATTGCCCCCCCTAGAGAAGCTGACAGTAGCTTCTAGACATCTACAAGTAGCCTCTAGACATTTACATAATTTTGCACAAATATAGATTCCGGAAGTTGTAGTTGTGTTCAGTTGTGTTCAAATCATGGTGTATTCTGATAGTCTTCCTTTCATTATTTTCATAAGATCTGGATCAATACATTTCACCACACAAGTAAAGAAGCTAATCAGTAAAGAACACAATGCTTTTTGATATTTTTGCAACAAAGAACAGTCATTGGGGTTCTGAGCTATGGATGTGGAGAATGAATGCTGCATGTGGTATCCTTAACCTACTCATGACTCAATTATTTGAAATGTGCATCATGACCATATTTAAGAACACTAAGGACCCAATATTTGATGATGGTTAGTTTTGGAGTGGAGGTTGGGAAATCTGGGTATGTGAGTTCCTTCAACATCATGGACTTTTAACTTTAGTGCTACTTGATTTTTTTTAACATGTTCCCCATTTGACAGCCGGTCTTATTGATAGAATTGGCTGTCTGACAAATACCTGCTGCACATGATTGTAGCCAAGGAGCATGAAGGCTCAGTTCAGTGTTGCCTTTAGACTCAGTTGATTAGTCGGCTGTTGTCAAGGAAGGCCAGTGATCATAGTGGGGTATTAATTCACAAGAAACAAGGATAGGGGTATTGTTGTCATGGGTGGGGTTGGGATGGTGGCGTTGATGGTTGTGTGATAAGACTGGAAGTTTTTGTGGATTTCCTGATGGAACCATTCCTTTGTCTCCTTGCCCATATGAAGGTCTGTACACAAATTTACTGAATGAACCTAGCCCTTCTCACCTTCTCTTGCTGTATCTTTTCAAAGTTCAGAGAAATCCAGCCAACAGCATTTAATAATAGAAACCTCATTAAAAGATTTCAATTGCTGACAGACTTCCTGAGAGTGGATTGGTTGCCAGCTCTCACCTCACTTCTGCTAAAACTGCAATTGAATGGATTGAAGCTGGTTGTTGGAAAATGTAACATTTTTGCTTTATTCCTGACCTAAACACATAGATTTTGTGGGAGTAAGGGGTTGGAGGAGGGTGGTGAGAGTTAAATATATCTCCGTGATTGTTGTTTGTGCAAGAGCCTATATTTAAGGTCATAATTCGATGTTCCAAGACAGGAGTCTCTAAATAACACATACAATTAGTTTATGTAACATTGCTATTTCCAGGTGTCATTGGAAAATCAACAAAATTACTGGCAGGTGAAAAGTCAGTCCCAAGGTGACTTTTGAAATAGTGAGAACACCAGTAGGTACAGACTAAGAATATTATTCTAGAAATTAGCAAAATTGGTGTCAGTGGATGAAAACACTAATGCCTTCTTCACAGAAAATTCCACACTGTTACTGAGACAGCATGTCCATCATGTGTCTCTAATCTCTGTATCAAATACACTCATGCATGTTTTTTCATGTATTAATTGAATAATTTATGAATATGTGGCACTTTGATGCAATTCTGAGCATTGTAAAACATTGGTAGGAGTGGGTATGCATTTTTACATTCCCAGAAGTTCTATTAGCAAACTGCATAAGTTGTTGCATTAAGTACACAATATTGTAGCATTATCTTCCATTTGTGAACTATGCAGTTTTAGCTCCCCAATCAAAGCTTTGAAATGCAGCATAATTAACTGCAGGTTTTATTTAAAATTCTTGCTCCATAATATCAAAGCATATCCACCAACTGTGTTCTGATACTATGTTGTTTCCTGTGAATGATATCCCATTGCATTCAATGTTCTCCAAATAGTGACATTATGAATGGAAAAACTGACAATTTGTACCTGAAGATTAGAAAGCAGGTTGCATCCAAATGTTTTGGAGGTAATTTCCAACTTTATCAGGTGCACTTGTAATCTTTGCATAGCCTTTTCCGTTAAGGCATTTTCAGCACCGTGTTTACATCGAGAGACAAAACGAAAATCCTAACTGTTGTAAAAACGTTGTATAGTCATCATGATCTTAGTCATACATTATGAAACAATAACTTTAAGTTATCCAAACGAGAGCAAAGTAATTGAAGATGGCTCTCTCATTGTCCAAGCAAGGGCATATACAACCAAACAAAGATTTAGAAAAACGTTTTAGTTTTGTCTTTATCATTTCAGAGAATGTTAGCATGACTGACAAGGACTGAAATTATTTCCCAGTCCTAATTCCCTTTAAAAAGTGAAAGTGAGCTGCATTTTGAAATCATTGCAGTCAATTTGGTGTTGATACAATCATAATGCCCTTAGAGACTGATTTCCAAATTTTTGACAAAGTAATGATGATGAAGCAGTTGTATATTTCCAAATCAGAATGGGGTTTAGCTTGGAAGAGGCCTTAAAGGTGGAGTATTCCATACATCTGCTGCTCTTGTTCTTTTAAGTGGTTGAGGTTGACAGTTTAGGAGCAGCTGTTGAAGGAGACTGCATTGACAATTGACTACAACTAATGTCAGTTCTCAGGAAGGGTCACCGGACCCAAAACGTTAACTGATTTTTTTCTACACAGATGCTGCCAGACCTGCTGAGCTTTTCCAGCAACTTCAGTTTTTGTGGCTGCAGTACAATTTTATTTGGTTCACACAGTCACTATGTGCTGTTGGTGAAGCGAATAAATGTTTGAGGTCGCTGATCAAGTGAGCTGCTGTGTCAAGCTCCTTGAGTGTTATTGGAACTGTACTCATCCAAGCAAGTGGAGAGTATTCTATCACTCCCCCGACTTGTGCCTTGTAGATTACAAACAAGCTTCAATATATCAAATGTTGACTTAAGATGTCATAGAATTCAATCTTTATCTGCCTTGTAGCCACGTAAAGAATTTATGTAGATGGTCCAGTCCAGTTAGATTCGTGACGAGTGATAACCTCGGGATGTTGATGGTGGGGAATTTAGCACTGGTAATGCTGTTGGACATCAAAGGGAGTTGGTCAGATTCTATCGTATTGGTGGTGATCATTGCTTGAAACTTGTTTGGTACAAATGTTACTTAGAAAAGACTTCCTCAGTTAAACAGAAGGACAAAGTGGGCAATATTTCATTCACAGTATGTTAAATGCCCCACCGTATATTAAGTTCGACTGACATTAATAGACTAAATGTTGGGCAGCACCGAAAACAAGCAATGAAATACCACCTGTTATGTTTCACCACCCAAGATAAATTTCAACGCAATATGTGCAACAAATAACCATACAAGTAAGCTATTAACTGTACCAATCTTTGAATCACCTTTTCTTTAAGAGTGTAATCGACACCAGTAATGGAATAGCATAGTAAAGGGAGCAATGACTGATAGTAATTGTGGTTTATCACAGGCTTATGTCCCAAAATATAATTATGAAAATATATAAATTAGGTGCCTGACTTTACCTTCACATGGCCACAAGCAACAGGAGTTAAGGCATCTCCTGTGTTTTAATCTGTTTATCACGGAAACTTTTCAATTTGTGGAGCCACAACAAGGAGACAATTTTTTCATTGAGACCAGTGATAAACCAATGGTCTATTTTTTAAACTACAATTCACTCCTCATATCTACCAAGCTTGTTATTTTTTATCTAAACATAGCAGATTACCAAGTAACAAGATCTACTTAAATATATTAGATCATTGAGCAAGAGATTGGTTTAATTATTGTCAGTTGTACCACAGGACTGAGGTTGTTCGAAACAAGGTGATTTTTAGCAAAGCTAATAGATACACAAACATTTTGTTAGATGAGTTGCTAAACTGACAAACAGACAAGTATCCGTTTTGGGTGCAATCAGTAATCCAAGTTGTGCTTGTTTGCAGAATTTACATGTTTGTTGCAGTTTCTGTTCAAATTCATTTGAATATTGCCATTTATAAAATTTGTCTTCTTTCAGCACAATCAGGCAGTATTTTAGAGTCTTTTTTTAAAAAAAAGTTGTATTCAAAATATGCTTTGATGTGGAAATCTTGAGGCTCAGTGATAGCCTCCCTACCTTTGGACCAGAATCTCCAATTTACATACAAGCATACAAACAAGGAACAACTGCAGACCACTCGGCTGTTTAAGCCTGCTCTGCCATTCAACAAGATCATTGCTGATCTGATTTTAACCTCAACTCTAAATTTCTGCATATCCCCAATAATCCCTCATCCCCTTGATAATCAAGAATCTATCCATTTCTGCCCTAAAAATATTTAAAGATTGTGCATCTTCTGCATTTTGAAGGGAATTCCAGGGACTCAGAACCATCTAAGAGAAAACAAAAATTCCCTCATCTCTGTCACAAATGGGAAACCCAATATTTTTAAACTATGACCCCTAGGTCTTGGATTTAGGTTAAAATCCCATGATTTGATAGCTATAGAAAGTACAGCATTTCATGGCCAAGCAGGTAGATGATCAATCTGTAACTCCTGACTGGCCCACACCTGTGGTAAACAGGAAGACTACCAGCACTGTGTGGTAGCTTTGGCACAAAAGCCTCACCATGTCAAAAGACTCCACAAGCAGGTGCTTGCCAGGAGCAGGTATCACCTTCATTCTGAGCAACCACTAAGTGCACATATGCTGTGATACATTTAAGAATTGGAGCTTGTCTTAATTTTGTTAATACATCTGAAATTGTTGTTATCATGAAAACGTAGTTTAAATCAGAATGGCAGATCACCATTGAAATAGCTGCACAGTGGCTGGTATCTTGCCACCAAGTCTTTATTAATATGTGGACTGCGTATGGACTGTGAGTGGCTATTTTAGAGTCAGTGCCCAGAGTGAGGAGACTTTCTGAGACTCCTGTTTATATATGTCAGCCAGGGCTCCCTGATTGGTCTGGGTTAACAGCCCCAATCAGGGAACTCACACACAGCAAGATCAACCTGGCCAACCTCATTCAAACAACTATCTTTGAGTAACCCAATTTTAATTCATTAAAAATGACTTTGAAGAAACTATATTTAACCATTTATTAGTTTCACTGGTATATAGATGTAAGTTTTGACTAAATTAAACAATTTATAATATTTACAAGCTTTTAAAGTGCCTATCAGTGACCTTGTGACGAAAATAAACTAAGCTTAAGAACCACTTCGTGGGGCCTTATAAGTGGAATGAGCAGAAAGTTGCCATGTTAATTTGTTCACTCTAGGGATGTGGCTGGTATTTCAGGTGGGGCCAGTTTACATTGGAATTTTTTAACCAATGTAAAAGGCTATAGGAAGTGTTTTTACGCTGGGCATCGTTGTGCTTGGAATTCCTCAATCCTTTGTTCTGATTTGACAGAATTTGGACTGATTGCATTCAAAATACCAGGGCAGCCTAGCAAAATCTCCAAACCAGAACATTTAATCGCAGCTAATTAATCTTTTTTATAACACTGTCAATCAGCCATGGGCAAATCATGCTGAACTGTCCGATAAATTATTTTAAACCTTTAGAGATTCAATTTTAAATTTCTGTACTTCAGACCAGACACTTCTTCAAAACCCTATAGGTTACATGAGTTGTATGCCCCAGTCACACAATCAAATTAATTGAATATTGGCGATTATTATGCAAATTGGAAAGGCAAGGACTTATTGGGAATAGTCAGCATGGCTTTGTGCATGAAAAATCATGTCTCACTAACTTGATTGAGTTTTTTTGAAGAAGTAACAAAGAGGATTGATGAAGGCAGAGCGGTGGACATGATCTATATAGATGTCAGGAAGGTGTTCCACAAGGTTCCTCATGGTAGACTAGTTAACAAAGTTGGAGCACATGGAATGCAGGGAGAACTAGCAAAGTGAATACAGAACTGGCTCGAAGGCAGGATACAGAGGGTGGTGGTGGAGAGTTGATTTTCAGACTGGAGGCCTGCGACTGGCGATGTGCCACAAGGATCAGTGCTGGGTCCACTGCTTTTTGTCATTTATATAAATGATTTGGATGTGAACATAGGAGGTTTTGGCAGGTTCAACTTGTCACTTGTATAAAAGACTTCTATGTTGGACACCAGGTACCGAGAATCTGGGCAATCTCCATGTTGAGCACCAGTCTCATGGCACATGGCACATCTAAAATCCACCTGCAGCACATTTCTGCACTTCAGTGTTTCATCTCAAGCTGCACCAGCAGCTATTGTTGTAATGCTGCAATAAGGACACTTTGCACTCAGAGACATTCATCCAGTTCATGAACTGAACGGGGCTGCACCTCTGGGCTTTTTGTTCACTGTCACAGTGTTCACTCACTCTCAGCCTACCTGGATGCAAGTAGTAGATTTTACATAGACTTAATTGCACTGTACATCACTGACACAGGCCATTTGGTCCAGATGTTCTACGCCAATTTTTATGCTTCGTACAAGTATCCTCAAATGCCTATTCATTTAATTCTATCAGCTTACTCTTCTATCCCTTTCTACCTTATGTGCAAAGCTAATTTCACTTTAAATGCAACTGTGCTATTTGCCTCAACTACTCCTTCTGGCTTCCTATTACATATTCTTATCCCTCTTTGCATAAACTTGTTTCTCCTGAATTCCATCTTGATTGTATTTTATTTTAATGGTATATTGTTTTAGATTTACCACAATTGGAAACATTTTCTCCGTGAGGTGTGACATGTTTCTAATTGGTCTCGAAAAGCTGCTGGTAAGATCTCGACCCTCTGCAGTCTCTGTGCTGTATGTATAGTCACAGTACACTGATTCTGTTTAGCTTTTTTTTAATAAGTGTGTCTTCTAGCACTGGTATTATTCTTGGGAGTCTATCCTTCACCTTCTTCAATATCCGTTACAGAATATGGTGCGCAGAACCCAGGTGTGGTCAAAGCAAAGTTCTGCAGAAATTTAATATAACTTCTCTGAGTTTCAATTCTTTCTTTTCTAGACATGAATCTCAGTAATTTGTTTTCATTTTTATAGACTTATTGACCTGCATTGCTACTGTACCATACAAATCCATATTTTGCTGCACGACAAACTCTCCTTAATTTCGATACATTCAGACAACGAAGGCCATCAGTTTAACTGAGACAAGGTAACCATAGTAGCACAAGCCAAACATAGACATGCAAAGGAATTCCTAGAGGCACGGTTCTCCACCCATAATGCAATTAACAAACATATAGAATTGGACCCCATATACAAACCCATACAGAACAAAACCAGAAATGTCACTACTCACCATAACGGACCAGACAGTATAAATTCCAAGCAGAGTAGAATAACATTGCTTCATCGGAGGCTCTGTTGATAACGTCACCTAGCATGGTGATGAAATGTCTGAACGAGAACAGGCCAGCTCGGTGAGCGAGTCAACAACTTCTGCTTCGCAGACATGAACATAATTGGATTGGAGAGTGTAATGTACTCAGAATAGAAAGATGCAAAGAAATGGTGTTCTACAAGAATCTAGGTTGGACCATCGTATATTTATCACATGACTAAATGATCTAGGGTTAGGAATTGAAAGAACAATATTGAAGTTTATTGATGACCCTAATTGGGTAAGATGGTAAACTGGGATGAAGATTCTGAGAGATGGAGGCTTGCTATTAGTTGACTGCCAGAATGGAGCAGACATGTCATAGACACAGGTTGACATAAAACGTAAAGGATCCAAAATAATACATTGGAACCATAATTAGGGGAAGGACATGGATCTTAACTGGAGAGATTTTAAATGAAGTAGAAGAGCAAAAGAATCTTATTATTTAGGTACACAGACCACTAAAGAACTAATAAATATGACCATAAAAAACAAGAGTGTTCACGTTTACATAAGACATTTATTTAAGCCAAAAAATTTGATGGATCTGGTACATGAAAGCTATAAAAATAAATCAAAAAGTACAGTGACTATTGACTACAATGTTACCAGCATGTGTCCCTATAGTTGTGGAGAGAAACATGAGAGTTTAGAAGTTTATACTTGCAACTAAATTTAAGTAGTTACAAATTTGAATCTACAGGATTACGGAGGGATGATATGGTAAGTAGTGATGATTGGAAAAATAGTATAATTAAATCATAAGTTTCAGACAATCACAAAGAAAAATGCTCTATTTAGAGGACAATTAGAATGGGGAATTTAACACTGGGGTAAAGAACTGTCTCTTGATTTCGATGATATGGAAAAAGCCCCTGAAGCATAAACTGGGATTAGTATTACTATGCTTGATGCCTTGCACACAGATGTTTCTGGCATGCTGGTATTCTTGAATATGGCCAGGATACCAAGAGAAAGCAGTTAATAAAGTACACAATATTCTAGACTTCATAATTAGTGGCATAGAGTACAAAACTGGGAGGTTATGCTGAATTTATACAGAACACTAGTTAACTGTCAGTTGTCGTATTGTGTGGAATTCTGAGCTCCACACTACCGGAAGGATGTGAACACTTTGGAGACAGTACAGAAGAGATTTACAAAAATAGTTCCAGGGATGAGAAACTTCAGTTATGATGATTTAATAGAGAAATTGGGATTGTTTTCTTTGGAGAGGAGGAGGCTAAGAGGAGATCTGAGAAATTCTCAAAATCACGAGTGTCTGAAAAGAATAGATAGGGACACTTATAAGATAACCAAGGGGCATAGGTTTGAAGGATTTTGCAAATTGAGCTGATGCAGGATGAGAAAAAAACTTTTTTACAGAGTTCGGGTCTGAAACGCACTGCCTGCAAGTGTGGTAGTGTCTTGAGACATTCAAGTGGGCATTTGATGATTATTTAAATAGAAACAGCATGAAGGGTTACAGGGTAAAAAAATAAGTAATTGGCAATGAACCAAAATGCTCAGACAACCAGTGCAGACAAATTGAGTTGAATGGCTTTCTTTTGCACTGTAAGAATTCTATGATTCCGTGATTCTTCTGTTATACACATATTCTGTTTAGTTGAATTTGTTCAGGGCATGTAAGTTCCATTTAAATGATGTGAAAATGATGACAGAATGCTAACTAAACATTTTTTTGAATAATATTGGTTATGACTTGAACCCAGGTTTCCTGGTTCAGAGGTGGAGACACTACCACTGTACCAAAAGATCCCCTCTTTGGGTTATGTTTGTAAAACAGGACTAATAACCGATTTCAGAGATAGTAAGAACTGTGGATGTTGGAGTCAGAGATAACACAGCTTTCTGAAGAAGGGTCCCGACCCGAAATATCAACTTTCCTCCTCTTCTAATGCTGCCTGACCTGCTGTGTTTCTCCAGCTCCACACTGTAATACTCAGTTTCACCTTGTTTCAATCTATGATATTGGGAAGTTTATCAGTTAACAAGGCATGGAATTTGCTTCAAGATAGTGTTAGACCAGGACTGAGACAGGAATAAGCATGACTCAGGTAATATTAGAGGTAATTTTTACAAAATGATTCTCAATTTAATTTTAAATGATCTGACTTTATTACACAAAGGAGACTATTCAATATTTTGGATATCAAATATTGATATAATTGGAATAACTCCACAGATGCCAGTATCCCATCGCCAAGTCACTCTTTATTTACACATGGAGAGTCCTTGACACTGATCCAGCTCCCTCAGACCCAGCTCTCAGAGTGAACAGGATGTCTGATACTCCTGTTCTTATCTGTCAGCCAGGACTCCCTGATTGGACCAGATTAACAGTCCCAGTCAGTGAACTCATATTTTATAAGGTCCAACTGACTGACCTCAAATCAATCATTACAATAATGATGTAATGTACTTCACTTGCTGATTGCTTGATGTTTGGAAAACTTCACATAGAAAGCATGGGTACCCAATGACTTCAACATGCTAAATAGTCTGAATGACCTCCATGTTACATATGACCAAACAACACCTCAGGGCACAATGCACAGTCACCAACCACACACACCCTTATCCATGGCATTGGGATCTCACATCTGCTAATCCACCATGGCCAGTAAGACACTTCTGTGATACACTTGCAAGCCATTCACAAAACACAGACTTTCATTCTAGGGCACACCAGCAACTATCATAGAAAGGTTGCTGCAGGGATACTGCATGCATGGACAGGCAATAAGCACACAGATTTGACTAGGCTGCAGCTTAGGGCTGCTCACTTGCTTTCTCAGTGCTCACTCTCTTAGGACCAGACTGCATGCTCGCAGCATCCATGACTTTCCTTGCCTTGCCTTGCCCCATGCCCATCTCTTCATCTCCAGTGGGCACTGTGGAAAGGGTAGCGCTGACTGAGAGTGTTGAGACAGGGTATAGCTATGGACAGATGAAGTGTGTGGTGTGGTGGTTAAAAAGCAATGATCATGAATGAAGGGAGTAACCATGACAGCTACGTGTTGTGAGCAGCGTGGC
Source organism: Ginglymostoma cirratum (assembly GCA_024137785.1). Lineage (NCBI taxonomy): Eukaryota > Metazoa > Chordata > Chondrichthyes > Orectolobiformes > Ginglymostomatidae > Ginglymostoma > Ginglymostoma cirratum. Next base: position 8,658,756 of record JAHRHZ010000087.1, on the reverse strand, counting down.
TTTGTGGCTGTTGTGCCATGATGTTGCCAGTGAAGGGTAATACAGGATTGCCAACACTTGTTCAGGTGCACAGCGGACTTTCAAAGATGATGTGAGTGCAAGGGATGGTGTTGTTTTGGTGGATGTCTGCTGAGTAGTGTGTTGTTCTGGGAATGGTGCATGATAAGAAAAGGGCCAGATTTTAAACATGCAAGACTTAGGGGCAGGGTAGATAATGTGGCAAGTTTGGTAAAGTACGGCAAGAGAATTCATTAGGCCTTGCGCATAAAACCCTCCAAAAAAATTGACACATTGCAGACTTAGCCAAAAAAAGGCAGCTTCAGTCCATTGAAATATTGACATTGTTATTTAAGGTATTGTCCAACTCGAAACTTAAAATTGCAAAGGAACTAAGGACACTTTAAAAATCTTTTCATTTTTGTGATGACCAAGATTTTCTTTTAAATTATATTCAGAAATTCTGTGTTGTGTTTTAATATGTCAATTCTTCCATTTAGCTATATTAAAAGAAATAAATTCTATCAGAAGTAAAATTGTAACAATGGTGGTCTTATTTTTGGATGTCAAGAAATGTATTGATAAAAGCAACATCTTACGCTGTTAAATCGTAAATCGTCAAATCCTCCTCGCCTTTCCTCAGTCACTGGTTCATCATAATTTGACCCATTGTATGGCCTTCAGAATTATTTTATTTATTAGTGGGATTTGAGAGAGTATTTGTTTCTTTGGGCTAGTCTCAATGGTTTAATTGGTATTTGCTGAAACAGGATATACTAAGCAGTTTGTGTAAGCTTTTTTGTTTTAAAACATTCAGTGAAGCTTATCATTTGTTTTGACCCCTGAATTACGGGAAAACAAATTGATGACTCAGTCAATGAGTTGTTATGCTGAATAGATTCATTTATTTAAAAAGTACAACTGCAAATTTATAATAGGTACATATTTTAAATTATCACAGAGAATTATTGCATATTTATCAGGTCACTTGTCTTTAATGTAAAAACTCACTTACTGAAAGAAAGCAATTGCTTTGTATTATATCATTGAATCACTGGTATTGAAGTTTTGAAGAGAGGTTTTGTTAAAAGAAAAGCAAATATCTTCTGGCCAAATTCCCATAAATGCCAGGCAGCTCCTTGGTAACCTGTAAATACTGACAACTTTATCAACCTACGAATACTGAAAGAATTGCATGGACATGGAAATATCACCAGCTATTTACAGAACAGGGTATACTTTAAAGAAAATAAACAGAGATAATAAATGTATTTCCCATGAATAAACAACTGAATGTTCAAACTGTTTTAATTGCTTAATATTACTATCATAATTTCACTATTTACTATTGCTTCAGCATACCTGCATTTTGAATATAATCCAGATAAAATATGCACTTCAATCTGCTGCAAAACGACACAATGTAAAGACTCCAACCATTGAAATGATACCACTGAAAATAGCTGACTGACTGATTGCCAAAGGCTAACTATACTATATTTTCTTATGGGCTACTAGCAATAATGATCCATGTGTTATAGGATGACCCAAATACATTGATGGCACTCAGTTTATTCCAACTTGTGTTTGTAAGCATGCTCAGAGTTTATCTTTACTTCCAAACATTGTCATGTATCCACTAAGATTATAATCATGGAAAATTAGTCTAAATAGTCCCGTGCAGTAAATTAAACTGCTCAGGAAGTTTTGAAGCTCAGTTGCATACTGAAATGCAATTAAACGGTATCCAGATATAAATGCCAAACTATAAGCTGGTCTGTCGATACGTCTTCAAAATTTATTCCTCAGAGCTGAATCTTTACAAAAATGGCAAAATGTCATTTTTGGCAATTTCACAGAAGGTTTTACTCCATGATGCCTAATGCTAAATTACCTTGCCTGTCCATCCCTGGACACTACAGGGCAATTTAGCACAGCAAATACGCCTAATCTGCACATCTTTGGACTGTGGGAGGAAACCGGAGCACCTGGCGGAAACCCATGCAGACGCAGGGAGAATGTGCAAACTGCACACAAACAGTTGCCCAAGGCTGGAATCGAACGAGGGTCTCTGGCATTGTGAGGCAGCGGTGCTAACCACATGCTGGAAAGCCTTCAAATATTTCAAAGCATTCACTTTTATTTAGCAACACCATGGCAAACAAAAAACTAACAGAAGCTGAATTTGCCTCTCAGAACAGAAAGACTTTTGAGCAACAACAAATTTGCAGTCAATGAATGATCTCTATACCCAGCACTTGTCTACTGGAACTGGGTTTCAGTTAAGTCCTGTCTGGTTTGTGGCACAAAATGCTGCTGCACTCTGTGATGCAGAAAGTGATGTTCCTCCTGCTCAATGTCATCATTTCCTTCCTCAGAAAACAGCTCCCACTCTCCTAGCTCTTCAGCATCGATCACATCCCTGCTCCAGTTGTGCAGAGCACAGCACACTGGAATTATGTGATACATTTTGTCTGGACTATACTGCAAAGTCCCCACACTAACCAAACAACAGAACCTCATATCCAGGAGGCCCATTGGCTGCTCCACCATGGCACTGGTGAAGGAATGAGCTGCACTATATCTAAGCTTGGCCTCAGTCAGGGGATTGCATAATGGAGTCATCAGCTGTGGTTGCAGAGGGTAACCCTTGTCTCGCAGTGACATCTGTGTAAGGCATCGTCCTCAAAATGAAGCAGGAATATGCCTTAGGGTATAGTGCTCTCAGTGCAATCTGTGTACAGTCTAAAGTACCCTCAACCTGGGGCAAGCCAGCTAGATTGACAAAGCTTAATAAAAACTGAAAGAACTATGAATGCTGTAAATCAGGAACAAAAACAAAGTTGCTGGAAAAGCTCAGCAGGTCTGGCAGCATCTGTGAAGGGAAAAACAGCGTTAATGTTTTGGGTCCGGTGGCCCTTCCTTAGAACTGAAGGTGGCTGGGAAAATGTCAGTTTATATCAAAAAAAGTGAGGGGGATGAGGTAGGGAGTAAACGATAGGATAGAGCCCAAAGAGAGAGAAGACCATTTGGACAGACAAAGAGTTAATAACGATTGGGCTGGGAGGGTGAATAGTTGTTAATGGGGACTATTAGTGGTAACAAGGTGGTACGTAATGGCAGGCTATGTGGTAACAAGACCTGGTGTGTGGGGTAGGGGGATGGGACATGGGAGAGTTTAGGCCCAAAATTATTGAACTCAGTATTGAGTCCAGAGGGCTGCAGGGTCCCCAAGCAGAAAATGAGGTGTTGTTCTTCTAGATTGCGTTGAGCTTCACTGGAACACTGCAGCAAGCCAGAGACAAAGGTTGACAAAGCTTACTGCTTGAGCTGCAGCACTAACTTCATCATGGAGAAATGAAATGAAGATGTGTGATCTGCCAGAAATTGCATTGGTAACAGCCTTGATGCATTTGTGCATTGAGGTTGAGACGTTCCCATTCAGGAGACTGTGGAAGAGAATATTACATAAATGTTCAACATAGCTGACATCTTGGTATCCGCCAGGATAGCATGACCCCTGAATCGTTCATGTCATATGTCTCACTCTAGTATCTGGTATCATTCTGTGATTGTGTCCTGGGACATCCTTAGTCTGTAGCAAACCTGTGCCTCACTCATCTGGGTGAAATGGCTTTGAAGATGAAAGCCCCTAGCTCTCCTGTACCTCTTCTGCATCCTGAGGATACCTTTATCTGTGACCTCCTATCATAGAGGCTGTTCAGCCTCTGCTGGCCCTCAGCTTACTAGTGCATCTCTTCCTCCTCCATCTCACTATCTCAACCTCTATGGAATGCCTCTCCTTGGAACATTGACAAAGGACCTTGTTCCAATGAATGCAGCACCAGTTGTGTTGAAACAAGACAGTTGGAGATTATAAGTGCTGCATGAATAGTTGTCCTCCAATTACATCACTAAGAAAGGCAGCTTTGCATAAACGAGCATGTTGGAGATTGTTTACAGTTCCAGATGAGAGGGCATCAGCTCCATGCTGCTGTATAGCCTATGAGACCTTGTAGTATCTTCATACTTTGTGGCCTGAAGGTACCACTGTTAATGTTGTTTGTAATAACCTCTGCTTCACTGAGATGACTACCTTCAATCCACATTAACTAGTCATTGTCAGGATTGCTCATGACCAGGATTTGTGTCCTACACAGTTGTACGCAGCATGCATTTCCCACGCACAATGCTATGACTTCAACCTGCACTGTCAGAAGGCTGATTGATGCAATTGCCCCTTGAAGGTTCTTGCATTGCTCACAAGTGGAGCCCGTGTGCTCCGACTGAAAAAAAAAATTGACTCCTCCCACTCCAAATATGGTTGCAGTCAGTTTCCATTCAGATTTCACATTTAGCTGTTGACTGAAGATGGCCCCAACACAGTTCACAATTGGTACAGAGTGTCTCAGGCTCAGCCTATAATCAAGGGGCCCCCCTGAACCTCCATGTCCCTCTCTTTATGGCCTTCCTTGGTCAGCCCATCAGTACTGATCCTCCCCACATTCCCAAACATCCTGGACTTTTGACTGCAGATCTCATCATTACTCCCTAAACACCAGCCCTACAGTTTAGTCATATTCACTACTGTGATCCACAAACTTCTTGTCGAGGCCACAGAAGTGATGACCATCAATAACTTCCTCTTTCAGTACTCCATGTCCTCTCATTCCCTGTTATCTCCTCTCCAATATGTCAAATATCCCCCCTTCATCATCCATGTTCTCTCTGCATCTCAGGTTACTTAATCCTTAATCCCTAACATTGAGTTCCCCAATTTCCCCAACACAGCAATGTCATCTGAACACCAACCCTTGACTTTCATTTCACTGACTGAAGAGCTGACTGTGGCCCACTCCCCTGATGGACTTGGATTGATGTCCTAATGAGGACTGACCAGACACCTGATTGATATGTGTGTAGCTCCCACCTGAATTCTGTGGTTGCCTTGGCTGGTCGTACTGGACCTGCAGGCCCCTGGACTGTAGTAAAATGAAGCCTCAGACTGTGTCAAAAACCCTGGACTGAGATTGAACGATGCCCTTGACTTACAGTAACAGAACCCCCTGATCGATAGCATCCTCCCTTGACTTGTCTAGGGCTACTTCCATCATACTTTGAGATAAGGTCATTTTGTTGAAGTCCATGCAGTGTGTATGCTGTGTATATTGCTTTTGCATGATGTAGGTGTGACACAGCAAGGTGCTCTATAGCAACATGTACACCCTACTTGACTGATGACTACTGACAACCTTGATGAACTGCCTGGCTTTATGTTTGTGTGAAGCAGCACATTAAGTCATACCTGTGAGGATTTAAGGTGTGACTAAGGGAGGGAAAGGCATGGCAGGGAACATGTGAGCATCAAAGTAGGCACGAGTGAGCGCTAAGTGAGCAAATAAGCTGTCCTGGGGTGCACGTTGGTCAAACCTGTGAACTGGGTGCTTGTCCCTGTGCATGGGGTGTCCATACAGCAGCATTCCAATGAAATATTCCAGCGATCTCCAAAGTGCAGCATTACAATGCAGAGCCATACAGTAAGTGGTGTGAAGGTATTCTATGATGATGATCATGTACATGTCAGATGCAAACGTCCATGGACAGAGTGCTGCCCATGGAGTGTGCCCTAAGGTGTAGGTGTCAGGTGTCCCAGTTGGAAGAATGGAGGAGCAAGGGGCAAGCTGCAGTCACCAGGAAATAGTTTTGATTTTCATGTCGGGAATTGTTACCATGTAGTTTCTATCCATTGGGTGAGGGAATGTCAGTCAGGTGAAATTAGCTAATGAGCGATATTAGCACAGAATAGCGCATGCAGGTGAATCTCTCGCAGCTCATGAGCAAGAACGTCATCATGCCATCCAACACTTGGTTGGAAAAAGGTGTTTATTTTTCTCTCAATATTAAGCAGCTTCTCACTGGCCATCACGCGTGACTTTTTTCAACTTTTTCACTTTTTTAATACCCCTTTTATACTTTTTATACCCCTCAGTTATATTTCTGTCCATGCAATATTGTGTGTCCAAAACCAATTTGCATGAATGTAAATTATAATCATAATTCTGCTATGATCTGGTATTAAATAAATTGTCACTTGTTTTATGGCATTGGTTTAATTTTGCAACATGCAACATCCAATATAAGAACTTAATACATGCTGCAATTACTTTGATGTTGTATTTACAATCTGAATTTTGAAGCCAAATAAAGCTATTCAATTATTAATGGTTATTGAGTATATCATTTATATCTCATACAAACTTTTATACTTTTGATATAAAACCTTAATTAAGGGAGCCTTTCTTTCTACCTTTACACAGGAGGGATTAAATGTCCAGTTTCTCTGAAAATATGAAGAAATAATTCTGCAAGACAGTCTGAACTAAGTAAAATGCAATTCAAATTGATTGCAGCGTTTAGCAACTCATACATTTTATACAAAGCCTATAGTGCCCCTCAGTGGAATGGTTCAGAAGCTAGTCAAAACTAGGTGGCAACTTTATACAGTTTGCTGTTTTAGGATTGAGCTGTACTGCAAATAACCTGAACTGAAAGGGGATGAATGTGCCTAACAATAACAGATGATAGCAGGTAGAAATCAGGCATGGTATATGGCGGGAAAGAGGAGAAATTGGGAGTGATACTTTGGTGAGAGAAACAAAGGAAGTAGAGTGCCAGAATTAAAGTGACAGTGAGTCTGGAGGGAAAATGTTGCAGGGGTGATTGGTGCAGCTTCCTCATCAGTGTGATCATAATGTTGGCCTGATCAGGGCCCGTGATGCTGCTTGCCTGAATGCTTAACAGGGAGTTTGACCAGGTCGCACTGATAGCACGCTCCCCATCGAGGCATTCTGCCCCTTTATAAAGGTGCTGCACTTGGAGGAAGGGGTCTACTTTTGGCTACCTGCACTGAGATTATCAACAAGCAGGAACAGGACAAATAGAGCACCAGAGCAGAGAGGGAATTCCTCAGATCACGGTTCCAGTACCAGATCCTTATTGGTGGAGCTTGATGGGAGGATAGAGGTCATGTTTCCACAGGGCCAAGAAACTCTTAGAACAAATCCTTGATGACCACCAACACCACCCCCACCTTCCCACAGCACCTTCCCATATAACCGCAGAAGGTGCAACACCTGCCCCTTCACCTCTACCCTGCTTACTATCCAAGGGCCTAAACAGTGTTTCCAGGTGAAGCAGCATTTCACCTGTACCTCCTCCAATCTAGTCTATTGCATTTGCTGTCCTCAATGTGGTCTACTCTACGTTGGAGAAACCAAACACAGACTGGGTGACCGCTTTGCAGAACACCTGTTGTCCTTGCGCAAGCATGACCCTGACCACCCCGTAGCCGGTCACTTTAACACCGTGTCCTACTCACATACTCGCTTGTCTGTCCTCTGCATGCTGCATTGCTCCAGTGAACCACAGCATAAAAATTGGAGGAACAAAATCTCATCTTCAGACTAGGCGCTTTACAAACTTCTAGACTTAATATTGAGTTCAACAACTTCAGATTGTGAACTCACTTCCATTTCTTCCCTTTCTTTTAGCTTTACTTGTTGCATTCTCTGTCACCATGTTCTCTCTCCCCTCCCCCCTACTCTGTTCTTTCCAGTTTGGCAGTTAGACACACCATTGTTCTGCCTTTCTCACATTCCGATCAGTTAATCTGCACAATCAGCAGCCTTTCTCCCCACGTACTCCCCACCCGCTCCACCCCACTATTGCATTAATGCTGTCCCCTCCGGTCTTCATGTCAGCTCTGATGAAGAGTCATCTAGATTCAAAATGTTAGCTTGCTACCTCTCCATGGATGCTGCCCGATCCGCTGTGATTTCCAGCATATTTTGTTTTCAGCCCTTAAAACAAAGTGTCAAAAGGGAATAGGAGCCGATAGCCAGAGAGGTCAGTGCCTGGAGTCACGTGCTGAGATCTGGCAGCTTTCCTACAGAATTTCAAAGGCAGTTAAGGTTGTCAAAGCCAATGAATGCCCCTTCAACGAATATGTCCTACTTGCATTAAGGGAATATTGTTTCTATTTGTGTGCTTCGAGAGCACACAGAAATGTTTATACTTTCTCAGTTCTTTGGTATTGGGTGTCTGGAGTGTGCTCCATTTTAATAAGCTGCCATGATTCTTAGTCCCTAGCATCCCCAATTCGTGCTATCCTACAGAAAGGCTCTCTATTCCCTTCTGTACTCTAACATTCTTTACTTACACTTGGATATTTATATGTTACTGACTAGAACTGTCCAGTGCATGGTCTTATTCTTACTTCATTATGTTTTTCTCTATACTCCCGTTTGCTGTTCTGTAGTCTGCTGATGTCAGAGAAGCATGATTTGTTACATCATCGTTTGCATATCCATACCCAGCTCACCAAGCTCTGGGTGAAGACTTTACTTCAGATCTCTCTTTTAAATAGCCTACCACATATCCTTAAACTGTGACCCATGATTCTGGTCTCCCTGGTCCTTGGGAACGTTCTTTCTTTTTCCAGTCCTGTTAGAATTCTATAGGTTTCTATGAGATGCTCCTACTCATTTTCATTTAAATTCCAGTGAATATATTGCTAACTGATCCAATCTGTCTTCAAAAATAGTCCTACCTTTCCAGAAATCAATCTGGGAAACTTTTGTTACACTGCTTCCATAGCCAGAACATCCTTCTTCAGATAAGGAAACTGAAACTACAAACAATCATTAAGTAAAACAAAGAACTGCAGATGATGAAGACTTAAAACACCCCAAAAATGCTGGAGAAATTTAGCAGGTCTATGGCATCTGTGGAGAGAAAACAAAGGCAACAATTTCAGTCTAGTGACTCTTCTTCAGTTTGTTTGGTTCAGTTCTGAAGAAGGTCATTGGATCCAAAACATTAATGCGGCCTTCTCGCCACAGATGCTCCAGACCTGCTGAGTTTCTATAGCAATTTTGGTTTGTGTTTTTCAGTAATAGTTATTCTTGGCATCACTTCTAGGCTCAGGGGAGATCAATGCCTTCCTATTTCTCCTGAATGTTCTTTCAGGTGTATAGACTATAAATTTAGCTCAGTTAATTTGTTCCCTGCTTGTCTGTTTCTAATTTAGACTTTCTGACCTAATGCCAATGTCGGCAGTGTTTTACCTTGTGCCTCCACATAGTTTCGTCAAAGAGAAATCATTTCTTACCAATTTATTAGAGCTCTTTAAAGGAGTAACATGCACTGTGGATATAGGGGAACCTGTAGACACACCATACTTGAAATTCCAGAAAGCACTTGATAAGGTGCTATATCAAAGGTTATTATGGAAAGTAAAAGCACATGGTGTAGGGGGCAACATATTAGCATGGCTGGCTGATAAGAACCAAGAAGTATGTATAAATGGCTCTTTGACTGGCAGTTATGAAAGTAGGGATCTGTGAGGGGCCTCAACATTTTGCAATTTCCTTCAATGATTTCTATCAGGGACGTGAAGGTCGGTAGGAAAGTATGAGATAGCAAGAACTGCAGGAGCTGGTGTCAGAGATAACAAACTGAGGAGCTGGAGGAACTCAGCAGGCTGGGCAGCATCGGTGGAGCAGGAAAGCTGATGTTTTGGGTCAGAAATCTTGTTTCTGATTTCCTTTTCTACTGATGCTGTCTGGTCTGCTGTGTTCCTCTAGCTCCACACTTCGTTATCTCAGGCAGGAAAGTATGTTGTGAAGAAGGCATAGGGAAGTTGCAGACAAATATAGATATAGTTAGGTTGAGTGAATGGACAAAAATCGGGTGAATTAACAGGAAGAATAATGAAGCAGAGTATTACTTAAATGGAAGATGACTGCAGAATTCTGACATGTAAAGTGATTTAGGTATTTTGAAGTATGAGTACAAGAAGTTAGTATGCAAAATAATCAAGAAGTCTCATAGGATGTTATCCTATATTGTGAGGGGGTTGAACATAAAAGTGAGGGTGTTATGCTTTAATTAATAGGGCATTGGTGAGTGCACATCTCAAATACTGCATGCAATTTTGGTCTTATTGAAGGAAGATATAAATTAGTTGGAGGCTGTTTGGAGGATGTTACAAGATTGACACTTGGAATGAAAGGGTTGTCTTAGGAAGATATCTTGGACAGGCTGACATTGTTTAAAAGAGTGAGGAGTGACTTGATTGAAGATCCTGAATAGTCTTGACAAGGTGAATGTGGAAATTAAATTTCCTCTTGCGGGTGAGTCTGGAATGAGGGAGGCAGTGTTTTGCTTTGGCCTAGGACTGGAAGATTCTGCCCTGTGATCTCACTATTGCCACTGCACTAATTGCCTTGCAGTTGCCTTCCAGACAGCCAGCCCAGAGTGCTGCCAGCTGCGTGCTGTCGGAAGCTGGACTAGTACAGTGCTGCTCAGGGGCATCCTACAAGATCATCTGTAGCCTCGCTAGTGGGAGCACTAGGGCAGCCAGTAGAACAGCACTATACAGGACCAACTCTCACACCCATAAGACAAACACTAGGAATGGCATAAGTGTGACTAGATCATTTTTACTTGTATCCTCGGATGGCAAACAGTAGACTATTTGGTCCCTCAAGCCTGCTCCACTATTCAATATGATCATGGCTGATCTCTTTGTGTTTCAAAATATGCAGAAAACCTTGATTCCCCAACATGACAAGAATTGTTCCACCCTGGTCTTCAAATATTTAATGATCTCACTTCTATTGCCTTTTGAGGCAGAGTTCCAAAGACATACACAACCCTCTGAGAGAAAAAAAGTCATCTCACCTCTGTCTTGAAAGGGTGATCTGTAATCTATTTGAGAAATGTCATGGCAAGATTTTTTGGTTATGTTTATTGTAAAATTCTTGCAGAATTTCAGAAAGAAGCACAAAAAAAATTTAATGATGATTCTCTTCATTTGATTTGTATTCACTTAGCAATGTCTATTGAAATAGATATTGTGGCATTAGAAAACACAATGATACTACACAAGGCATTTCATCTTGTTCAAACCTTTTAATTTTTATGAGCATTTTCTATTTAAGCTAATGCATCTAGATACTTTGCTCCATTACTGTATAATGCACAGAAACTATGCCAGGAAGTATTACTTGTAGCCACCAGGAGGAGACTTCAACACACTAACTTTAAAATGTGAATTATTTTCCAGCCTTATTCTCCTCTCTGAGACAGTCTGGATTAAGATTCCATCTTCATCAAAGTGATCCTTACATCTTCTATAATTCTTCATTTAATCTTTTCTCACCATCTTCTCATTGTTCTTAAAGGCACATTCTTGCTTATTTTAATACATTGATAGTTTTTTTTAAAGAATGCACATATCTGAGATCTAAGAAATTACTTTTAATCAACCTGTTCAGGCATGTCATGACACACCCTGTGGTAGATGGGGTGTAAACCCAGAACTTTTGGCCTTGAGGTAGGACAATAGCAACAGCTCAGCAGGAGGCCTGGTTTATATTTGTGATTTATTTCAACAAAATGTAACAATGCAATGAAGGGGATTCTTAACTTCAGGTAAAATGAGTAGGAAATCAGAAGTTTGTCCATTATTTGGGCCAGAATCAGGGTATGCAAAATCTTTTCAGGGTTGGGCATCATTTAAGTTTGACTGATGAGCTGTGGGCACTAGATAGCCATTCTACTGCAGCTGATGTGTGTATGAAAGCCTTGTCAAGAAGGGAGCTGTAGAGAGATGGTGGTGATGTGGAACAGGATAGCAATAGGCTGGAAGATTTTTGTGGGGCAAGGAGATGTATGAATACTCAGATTGCTAAACTCAGAATCGGAAGTACTAGCCAATGAGTCAGATGCTTTCATTTTCGTTATGAAGCCTTAACAGGTGGTTGACTTCTCCAATTCCTCTTTTACCAAGTGATTAAAAAGCTGAGTGGGCAGAAATGAAACAGTGCAGGTGAATCAAAGTGCAACAACACTGAGACAGAATGCAGAGTTAAAAAATGGTAATGTAATTGCTGAGGAATCAGTGGCAGTACGAAGGAACAAAAGCAAAGACTGCAATAATCTAGGGAATGCTGTATGTCAATGGGCTAACAGTTCAGAAGTTAGGCCAGTACCCTGCAGATACAGGCTCAAATCCCATCATGTTAGCTGACTGAATTTAAATTCAAATTAATAAAAATATGCAATTGAAAGCTAATCTCCATTGTGGTGACCATAAAACTATCACTGGTTGTTTCAAAAAGCCATCTTGATTCACTAATATCCTTTAGGGAAGGAAATCTGTCATTTGTCATGACTGGCCTACATGTGACCCCATTTCCACAGCAATGTGATTGACTCTGCACAGCTTTCTGAAATAGTCTAGCAAGCCATTTAGTTGTATGAAAACTGCTACAGATACCAGATGGATTGCAATGGTCCAAGAAGGAGACTCACCACCACTTTCCCGAGGGCAATTACATATCGACAACAAATGCCACCCCAACCAGCGACATCCACATCCTATGAAAGAACTTTTTAAAACTGCACTTTAATAATAGATTACCTTCGATTAAGCAGCTACTTGTCTGAAATAATAGCTGTAAAACTCAAGTGCAAAGAGATAACTATCATTTATGCATAACTAAATAATTAAATCAAAATTTTGTTTTTAATACATGTAATAGGCTAAATATACTGAACTCAGTAATCAAACTCACAGAAATAAACGTAATCCAACTGTTATAATATTTTAATATGAATAGTAATTATGTTAATTATTAGGAATCAATTAAAATATTCAAGTATTTAAAACTAAATCAAAAGTATATTATTTCTATACATTATCAAATTACAAATAAACTACTATTGTACAAAACTATTTATTGTAAATAATAAAGCAAAGACATCATGAATCATGAATTCTATCTGTTACCCTCTCTACCCCGACAAAATATTCTGCCTCTGTACATGCAATGTTCTTAACCTTGTGACCAGGGAATAAAGTAAGTCCTCACTTAAAGTGACAGTTGTTTTCTGGAAAATTATGACATTAAGTGAAACGCCTTTAAGTGAATCATAGCTTCCCATAGAAGTCAATTTCAAAGCTAGAGTTATGTTCCTTTTGACATTTCTTGTTCACAAAAAGCAGCATACAGATTTGAAATATTTTTACACGTGAGCAGCACTGCGCATTCTTAGCTGAACTATCAAAGAAATACTGTATTATGAAGGGAAATTTTTGAAATTTGCATGGTGAGTTTAAAAATAGGCATTACTGGTAATTCAGTACAGAGCTTTTTTACTGAGGCAGCTTATCTGGAATACAAAGTGGGTGGTATTTATGACATGGTAAATCCAAAATCACAGCACAATGAATACGATAATATGAACAATTAATATTAGAGCCCCATTTCAACAGGCAGAGTCAGGGAAGAGCCAAATGTGAAGAAAGTTGTACTTTTGGGGATTATGTGATTTTTTTTAATGCTGCTTTTATCTCTTCTTCTGGGGTGCTCTTTTCTGCTCTGCTTCATGTCTGCTGTTACTAGAAATCTAGGAGTGAGGAAACGAGGAGTCTCTGGTCTCCTCAATGACAGTTGCTGCTCCTTGGTCCCCAGGACATGATGAAACAGTGCCCTGGGACCAGGCCCTGAAACCAAGAGTCAATGGCTGCAGCAGTACAATGCCCACCCTACCTGTAACTAGCAACACAAAACTGTAGCCTCACCAGCTCCATTCCTCTGCTCCATCAGTCACTGCATATCCTCTGTTCTCAGATGATGAGACAACACAAGAGCAACATCTTAATCATTGGCTCTCCTAAGAACTATCATCAGTACCAGTAACAAAGATAATGCTGCGTAGGCAGCAATTGCCTAGGAACGTGGCTGAGGATGTGAAATTGTCTAGTTCACCAGAAAGACATCCATGGAGGACAAACGAAGGCAGCTCTCTACTCACCAAGTTGAAGTAAACCACTTACATATTTGAACACACAAGTATCGACAAATTGAGAATGAAAATTTGCCTAAACAAAATGAAGATGAGATGCATACAACTCCATGGAAGCCAAACTATGTTTGCAGATTCAATAAAGAAGAACTTGCCTGACTCTGAAATTTAAGATGCTGCAAAGAAAAAAAGCCTTGTTTTTATGGAGCCACCACTTTCCACAATGGACATTCACTAGATTAAAGCTCCCCTAAATTAAGTTGTGGGCAACTACCTGATTTAGCAGGAAAGTTATTTTGTGAATGAAATTCAGGAGATTAAGTGTCTTCCAGATAAAGTGATGAATCCACTATCAAGTTTAGACAGAAAGAACATCCTCCATCATAAAGATATCCAAGAGTTAAAAGTTCCTCCAGCGGAGAAGTGATTTATAGACTGACCAAGGTCAATATCAGCATCAAGGTCAACAGTCTTCACACCAAAGGCCTACGAATTTCCTAAGTCCCAAGTCCAAAGAGGCTACATTCTGGAAGACCTGTGAAACCTCCAGACTGTCTGAACTTGTGAATTCAGAGACTTGGCGAAGTGGCGGGGGGTGGGGAGGGTGGAGTGTGGGCGGTAGAGTGAGAGAGAAAAAAAAAGAGAGAGATGGAGGAGGTAGTGGTAAATGTAAACAAAGGTATATATCCAAATGTACAAATGTTAAGAATGGAACAAAAAGCTTGATGGAGGTGTCATAGAAGGTAGTGGTTCTGTAAGGACTAATGTTGGAGATGGCATTGAGTTCCACCCTATCTGGTGATGCCATCCAGTTTTGGCTTTGAAAAAGAGGTATCTAGCTCAGGATCCAGAGACAGATGCATCATTATTGTCCCTAAATATTATTAGTTATTCTGTCTAACCAGCCAATGTAACTTCTGCCTATTGTTATCATGTAATAAATTACATATTGTAAAAATATGTCTTTCTCAATGAGAATCACTAGTGGTTGATCCTGTCCCATTATTGACCAAATAGGTACTTAGGTAAATAGGTATAGAAACCACTTCTGTAGTTATGTCTCCTCTTAGATGGCCACTGAGTTGGCATGTGTGGCACCCACTGACACAGTGGAAATCTTTAGGGACTGTAAGGCACTGCATGGGCTGGAGTGCATTATCACGCTGCATAACCACGTTTTGATTTAATTTTGGTACGTTTCCATTGCAGCTCTGTAAGTTCCTATTGATAATTTGGTATTGATTTTATTAACAGTGCTTCACTAGGGACTTCCAACCTTTTGAAGTTTTATTTAAAAGTGTAGAAAGGAGGATTGGTAGCAAGCATTCCGACCCAGCCATTAGCTGGTAATGGTTGGTTCCACAACACACATAACAGATGAGACATACCTTTCCATCTTTTAACTCACACATTGAAGCACAGCTTGTGCACTGAGATATTCTGTAAATATCATTTGTTCAGAATATGTAGACATTAGAGTTCATTGTTCAGTGGTAAAAATATCCAGGCAGAGTTCAGGTTTTTGAGACAAACCAGGACCTTCATGTAAAAGCTAAAATATTAAAGGACACATTGGATTTAGGTAATTATATAATTGCGAACTATGTAGCTTTAAAAAAATTCTTTAATGCCTTCATATATAAACTGAAAAAAAATTGCAAAGACAAAATGGATGAAAAACATTTTCAGAGGACAAATCTGTTTCAAAATGTCATTCAATAGCTAGAGTAAGCAATTAGGGTAACATTGACTATCAGTCTACTGAAAGAAACTGATATCAACTGGTGCAAGTACAATTAATAAAGAAAACCCATTGTTAGCTCAGCTTTTGAATAAAAAAAGCCAGAATGCACTTTTTTTGTTTCATTAATATTTGGATCTTTTAGTGCTTATTCAGCATAAGGCTGTTGAGTCTGACACCTGAGTTTCAACAAAAACAGTATGACATTTGAGATGCAGAAGTGCACGTTAGATGTAAAACTTGGATGGTTAGATTGCTAAGTAAAAGGATGGATACATCCATATGTTCCATATGTTTAGTAGCACTACTTCATATCACCATCCTCCACTACACGGTATAACAAATCCAGTCAAGTATATGCCAAACCAGATTATATTCATCAATTTAAAATCCTGCCTGTGCTGTTTTGGCATATGTCTTGACCAAGATGACAACATTTATGTTAATAGTTTACATGTCATGGTGAAAGCATTTTGGCTAATTTAGATTTATGTCAAATCTGACAAACAATTCCTTCCTCAATTAGCAAAACAAGAAAAAGATTTGCTGAAGTTATATTAAGACAAAACGTTGGATCAAGGACAACTGGAATTTTTACTTTTTGCCAGGTTCAACAAACCATTCAATTGAATCTCAGAAAATAAATGAAACAACCTATAGGCACGTATTGTCTAAATTTGAAAAAATCATTTTAATATTCAATATTCTGAAGGATAAAATCCAAACATGTTTGTGCAGTAGAAACAGATGAAAGAAATGTTTGAAAATCAACAGTAAAAAATTATTTTGCCAGAAGTTTAATTTGATTAGATTACCATGTTTTATTAATAAAGGGATGACGCATTATCCAAGTGTGTAGGGGTTGTTGTTTATTCGGACTTTTTATACAAACACTCCATCCTTGTTCATGCCTGTCTTTCATTATGTGCTTTGGCTGAAATATTGTGTATGCCATTTAACATTTTCCAGTATATAGGCCAAAGATTGTTAGCGTGAAAATCTAAATGTACTCCAAATTTTACACTGGGTACCAAATGTTCACAGTTTGTTCTTGTAAACTCTATATTGCTGTTTATATCGTGTTGCAATAGGCAAAATCCAGAAAAAGCAAGCAAAATGACCTTTTAGAGAGTTAGATCCAATTTACCAGAATGTCACTTTTCAGTCAATTGCTAACCTTGATGTGGAGGTGCCATTGTCGGACTGGGGTGAACAGTCAGAAGTCACATGACACCAGGTTATAGTCCAACTGGTTTATTTGAAATCACAAGCTTTCAGAGCGCAGCCCCTTCATCAGGTGAAATATAACTATAACCTGGTGTTATGTGACTTCTGACTTGTTAATCTTGTTAATTAAATCCTGTCATTTTTGTCTCCTGTCTCCTTTATGTGATTGGGATCAAGAGAAAATGTGATAAAGCAAGTAAAGTGTAGAAATATTTGGAATCTTGCATTTCCACGGCAACAGACACATTTTCTTTTTTTCCAGGCAGCTGACTGCATGAAGGTGTCAAAGATGAATTGTATGATTAATAATTTGCAAAAGGCCGTGAATTCTCAACAATGGCTTGCGTAGAGTAGAATGTTCCTGATCATAAGCTGTTCTAGTGCACTCTATGAAAGACTTCATATTGGAATCTATGAAAATCAGAATCCTTTTACATCAATATGAACCAGATGAAGTTTTTTTTCTGAAAGGGACAACTCTGAAGTGTTCTCACTGCATGAGTCAAAGTGAAAAGAATTTTTACTTTTCCAACTTTGCAAAAGTCAAAAATGACATCTGTAACAGATGTTCTACAAAATGGGTAGATTGTGGAGTGATTAAATGTTTGTAAAAATTATTCCAAGAATATCAAAGGACTCAATATATATTTTAGTCATATAAAGTAATATAAGTTAGAAATGACTATCGATGTTGCTTCCATTTCAAATATTTAACACACTTCTATCATACAGTTCTGACAACTTCCTTGGTACACTTGCTAACTGTGCTTTTTACATGAGCTAATGACTGCCAAAATAACAAAGAATATCATTTGAACTCATCAGCCATTAAAACCAACTTTCATTTCTAAGCTTATACTGGTTACCAGCTTTTAGAATAGAATCATCAAGATGCACTTGAATTAAAGTTCACGAGTTAAATATAGGAAGATGTTCTCATCAGTAAAAATCCTCCAAGCAAGCTATAACTTTATTCCTTTCTCTCCAGATATTCTCTGAAAGTATGGGAATAGCACAATAACAAATCACAGCCACATAAGTAACAGCTTGTTGAATCACAAAGAAATTTAAATAACATGAAAATATCTCCAGCTAGATATGGTGAATGCCCAAGCACTGCTGCAAGATAAAAGGAGTGATTTAAATACATTCCATATCTAGCTTTCAAAAGCATGCTCAAATTTCCCTGTAGATTCTTATTTTACAGGAATATCAGGTGGGACTTACATTGAACTACATGTTGTTGCATAAATACTGTTACTATGTTGCTGGTCTCAAAAAACTAGTTTTAAGAGATAAATTTTTAAAAAATAATTTACAACACACTTTATAACTCCGCAAGTAATGTGATCACTATTAATTACACTGAGGAATCTGAAATTTTAAACAATCACACATGAAAAGAAGTAGTCTATCTACTGTACACAGCTAAGGACACTTAAGTATAAACCGGTATAAGTTGCATTAGCATATGAGTCTACTAAACTGACTTAATAAAAATTAAAATACTGCATATATAGCTTGTAACATACAACAGAAATCCAATACATATAATGCAACTGATCTCTTAATACAATGCTTCTATATAATAAAACCTCATTTAGGGATTCATCTGACCAAAGTATGTGCTTCAATCTTTTGGTTCACATTATTACTTTATTTCCGCAATTTCTTCTCTGAGTAAACCAACTAAGCCTACCAACATCATCAGTTAAGAAGGTAGTAGAGGTGGTTGTAGAGATGAACACCTGGGTTTGGTTTACTCCTTAATAAACATTAAGGAATTGTAAAACTTCATAATTTCCTATTTTGAGAAGTCATTTAAATATATAACTACATACAGTTAGGTTTAATTCCTATGACTAAATGTTTCAGTTAGCACCTCTGTTGAGAACTGCTTTTGCTCACTAAAATGAAGCAGTAAGGTTAAGTATAAAAAAATGCCAGATATGTGACCTTCTGTCTTGGAGTCCGATGTTCAGCTGCCTGAAGTACAATGCCATTATTGAGTTGAATTTTTTGGATTCAGCTGCAATATTTACTATTTGCTATTTAACTTTAAACGAAACAATCTAATATCCTCAAAGGTTCAGGATATCATTAAGAAATATCACTTAAGAATTTGATTTACAATATATTAATGCTTATTAGAAAATTATCAGCAATGAAGCACTATTTCTGTAGAATCACATACTATATTAGCCAGAATTCATAGGAATATAGTGGAAAGTTTATGTGTGGCCCTTGTCCAGCAATTTGTTTCGAGAAGAGATAGACCACACATTGTGCTGTGAAAAGCCTCATAAGACATGATCTCAATATCAATGTTCTGTCATTTTGAAGAAGCTGCTGGATTTGCACATTAATTATTAATTAAACTCAACTCAGAAATTTGTAGCTGGAACTTAACAGTATAAGACTTTTTTAAAGAAAGGCTTTATGTTCCTGCAACGCAACTCAATCTCTTCAGCCGGCAAAGGAACACTTGAAACTGGGGATTCTCATTTCTGTAATGAGTAGAGATTTATATATTTTAAAACAAAGCTTTTTTTAAAAAAAAACTTTCTTTCACTTTCTCTTCTTGGCCTTTAACTTTTTTTTCCCAAACGTACCATTCTTAACATCTCTTTATTCCTCTATCTGTGCTTATCTTGGTGCTAATTCGCCTTATTTCCTTCTCTGTCACTCCTTTTTTTTATTAATCCTCATATCTCATTTACCAATGATAAACTGTTGGTCCCATTAGTCACCAAGGTCATAGTTGCTCCATTGGCCTCACCACGCCTTTGCCGGCTGGCAACCGCAGCAACTTGCATTTTAAATATTTTAGGAGTGAAAGATGAGAGTAAAGTCAAACCAATGAGGCGAGGCGACCAAATATCCCACTCCAGCAAATTCTGGACCTTTTGAATTTCTTGATTTCCTCCTTACCAAGAAATTGTACATAAATTACAAAAAATACAGTGACAAAGACAGATCTTTGAACAATATTTCACAACAGGAAATATTACATTTTAAAAGTCATTTAATGTGGAGTGAAAATAGGCAGACCATAAACAGATAGGAAAGCAACATTGTTAAATGTTAGCCAGATTTGAGCCAAGGGAAAAATTATTAACTTATTTTCAGCCTGTCCTTGCACAACTCTGACAGGGTCCAACAAATAATTTTTCCCAACACAAATACAAATTTGAGATTATTCTCAGTTGTTCTTTGTTTCCTTTCTTTGTTTTTACTTTTCTGTGTTTCTTGCCTCTTTTCTTGTGGCTAGATTGATGAGTACTACACCTTGTGCTCCTATTCAACTGCTAAAAGATAAAGGGAAGATAATAATTAATTCATGCAAAATTTGTATGGGTATATTTATGTTAGATAAAAATATCATCGAGTAATGTAAACTTCAAAATTTCTGTGTAGACACTGCCTTCAATGCTACTTTTGGATTAATTCAGATTGATCAGAACAGTCATATATTCTACGGTGGCTTGTCCAGCTAGAAAAATCTACAGTCTTTACACTGTGGCCTATGTTTTTGTGAATTTGTGCATGGAATAGCAATAGTGGAAGTCAGTTAGCAGAGTTGGCTGGACGGCAGAGTGATGCCAGCACTGTAGGTTCAAATCCCACACCAGCTGAGGTTACCATGAAGGAGTCTCCTTTTCAACCTCTCCCCTCACCTGAGGCATGGTGACCCTCAGTTATCTCTCTTTGAGAGAGCAGCCCTATGATCTGATAAGAAAATTATGGTGACCTTGCCTGTTTATCTTTTAGTGGTGAATAGTTAAGTAGATCTTTCACTTTGACATTAGCCCTTCTGGATCAGAATAATAGCCATGTGCAAAATCAAAATTGTATGGCTATCTCTATGATAACCGTGCACTTAATCATGCATCTAAAACATACAGTACTGCAATGTGTATTTTCCACAGCAATAAAGCCTCCACTTAAATAATAACACAAGATTAGATTTTCATCCAGGTCTATTTTTGGGTCTCATTTCCATAGAACATAGAACATAGAACATTACAGCGCACTACAGGCCCTTCGGCCCTCGATGTTG
This sequence comes from Ginglymostoma cirratum, assembly GCA_024137785.1. Classification (NCBI taxonomy): domain Eukaryota; kingdom Metazoa; phylum Chordata; class Chondrichthyes; order Orectolobiformes; family Ginglymostomatidae; genus Ginglymostoma; species Ginglymostoma cirratum. The sequence goes on along the minus strand of JAHRHZ010000087.1, from coordinate 8,637,856 downwards.
CGCCGACCTGTGAAACCAATCTGAAGCCCATCTAACCTACACTATTCCATTACCATCCATATGTTTATCCAATGACCATTTAAATGCCCTTAAAGTTGGCGAGTCTACTGCTGTTGCAGGCAGGGCATTCCATGCCTCATATCAAGAGAATGCCAACATCAAAATATGTTTTCCAGCATTCTTCTCATTAAAAACTGCTCGCAAGTAAAACTCAGGAGGGAGGTTGGTGTGACTTCCAATGTGAGGGGCTGACTGCAATAACTTTGTAATTAGGAAAGCACAGCTGCATTTCCTAACTCCTCAAGAACTTAAATTAAACAAGGATAAGTGCCAAGTGCAGGGAAATGGGGTTAGCGTGGGTGGACATTTTAATTGGCATGGACCAGTTTGGGCCAAAGAGTTTGTCTCTGTGCTGTAGGACTCTGTGATCGAAAAAGGCCTACCTCTTGTGAGCCCGATGAACCTAGAAATGGATGCTACCTATAACAGATTAGATGAACTACACTGTTTACACCCAGAAAATGGAAGCAATGTTTCAAATACTGTTGAACTGTGGCCATTTTTGTGCTGTACACCCAAAATAACTAAAAACACAATTTTCATTGGTTGTGCCAGTTGAAAACTAGTCAGAATGGGGATTTAGAGCAGAGAGAATAAATTGACTGTGTTAAAAGGAAGAAAGAAACTGACCCAATCGTCTTATCTGAGATAGATTTTTAATCAGTTAGGTAATTAAGCGTTATGGGAGAAAGGATTATCAGATCAGCTATGATCTCATTGAATGGCAGAGCAGACTTGATGGGCTGAATGGCCTACTTGTGCTTTTGTGTCTTATGCCTATGCCAAATAGATCTAATTATTCAGCTCAGTCAATCAGTACTCTGTGACAACAGTTAACAGTTTAGATGTTTGTCTTCAATGTATATGGAATAAAGTACAGGTACAGGATTAATGAACTTTATATATCATATTCAAACACAACCTACTTATACTATTTCAGGTATAATTATAATAGACCAGATGCTGTCATAAACTGCAAATCTGCTACATCTGTCAGGGTCTTTTTTTTTAGGTCTCCCAGGCTGCTGCCTAAAACAGGTGATGGGTAATGGTTGCAAGGAGGGGGAGGTTGCAATTTGTATAAATAAGTACCTATCAATGAGATCCTTGACAAAACTACATTGGTGAAGAAGGTGAGATAACAAGGTGTAGAGCTGGATGAACACAGCAGGCCAAGCAGCATCAGAGGAGATGG
>JAHRHZ010000087.1:8622691-8636201 GCA_024137785.1 Ginglymostoma cirratum | reverse complement strand
TGCTGCTTGGCCTGCTGTGTTCATCCAGCTCTACACCTTGTTATCTCAGATTCTCCAGCATCTGCAGTTCCTACTATCTCTCGGTGAAGAAGGTGTCTAGCCTTCCATCTCAGAATTCATCTATGGTCCTATATCTACATATAAAAGGTAAGGCTCTATAGTACTTCCTTTTGTTGTTATACTTGCTCTAGAGCTAGGAAAAACTAAGTTTTCCTTGCTTCACAGTCATTACAATCAGCTTGTTGTGATGGAATCCCCTCTGAGTTGACCGGAGGCCTTCCTTTTGTAAGATAGGAGCCTTGACATCGATGTTCCTTCTTGAGTGAGTAGTGAAGCTTGTCCTCAATATATATAAATCAGGCTCAAAATAGGCCTGGGTGAAAATCTACACATGTCCTCCCAAGAAAAACAAACAGCAAAAAAGAACAGAAAAAGTTGGCAATGAACATACTGGTTTTCCATTGAAAGATAAGTTAGACCAGAATGCGTTATTCACTGGTTTTTCCTTCAGCACTGACTGATTGTTACAAATGATTTTTATTTGTTCATGGGATATGGGTGACACTAATTAGGTTTGTATTGTTGCCTACCCTTAATTGTCCTTGACAAGGTGGTGATGAGCTGCTTTCTCAAACCACTGCAGTCAATCTGGTACACTGAGAGCACTGGAATGGAGTTCCAGGATTTTGATCCAGCAACAATAAAGAAATGATGAGATGCTTTCAAGTCTAGATGGTGTATGCCTTGAAGGGGAACTAGTGGATGGTGATGTTTCCATGTGTCTGCTGCCCCTACCCATCTAGATTGTAATTTTGCTACATGCCGTTGAAGCAAGTTTGCTGAGTTGCTACTTGTAGTATTTAGTAGGCCTCACGTAGTTGCATGGAACACAGTATCAACCATCCTGGAGGCAAGAGCAAGGAGGACTGTTAGAAAATCTGAAAAGTTCAGATAAACATGGCTGGCAGGCATGAAGAAAACATTCATAGCTTAAAAATAACATAGAAGGTAAATGTGGTAACCACAGGAGGTGTGTGCAGTCATAAAACATCCTTTATATTAATACAGATGAAGAGCAATTACCAACCTGGTACACTTTGTTACAATGGCATTTTATTACAGATTCCATTTGGTTATTTATTTTGCACAAGGCGGAATCTATGTCATTAGTTGCAGTGCAGTTGGCTTCACCTTTTAGGAAAACTGTCATACAATAAATTGACCGAAGTATCTTTTGCTCCTAAAACACAAATATAGAACATATCTTAGCTTAAAAGGTGGGTTTGGTTTCAATACAAGTCAGCTTTCACATTACTAAACTTTCCATTGACCTCTAAGATCTCTCTTTATTTGTCCAACTGCCAGGCACCAGAATCTCTCGGCTGCTGTGCTATCTGTCTCATAGCAAAGAATGAATGGGGTTATGAGTCAGGTAAGATGTCAAGATTTTTAAAAATCTCAAACCCCATCCCTTGCCAACTTAATTGTAAATTGAATATCTACCTAGACAGGAGGTAGGGAGTAAACTCAGTCCCAGAAGCTGGGTTAGCTATTCTCAATGTTATAATGAGGGTCGTATTTGAATTGGCTGGCTTACACTTTAACCTTGGTCAACTAGGTTTCTCCAGCCTCATGAAGCATTCAGTTTGAGAAGCTACAACAGGTTCAGGGAATAATTGCTCCTGTAGATCGTGGGTCAGGAACAGCAGGTGTGCATCCATTGCAACTGTCCCACCAACTTTACCTTCTTCTTTATCATTGGAATCACCATATGAACTCACTCCCATTCAAAGACCAAGCTCCCATCTCAATCTGGGATATGACCTTCTGCAGAATCTAATCTCTGTTCCCTCCTACATTCAAAACTGGGGGTCAGACACCCTTGGGGTTGGATGACAGGATTGGAACTAGGTTTGGAGATCAGTGATTGGTAGCTCTCTGCTCCAAGATCAGACCCCTCCAGCCAAGAGTCTGAGCATCTGCACCCTGCCCTCCATGCTTACACTAACGCAGCAACAAGTTTCTTTTTAATCCGCTCTTATAGAGTTTTACAGCACAGAAACACACCCTTTGGTCCAAACAGTTCATGCTGAACATAATCCCAAATAAACTAGTCCCACCTGCCTGCCCGTGGCCCATATACCTCTGTACCTTTCCCATTCACATACTTATCCACGTGTCTTTTAAATGTTGTAACTGTGCCTGTGTCCACCACTTCATCAGGAATCTCACTCCACACACAAACCACTCTGTGTTTTTTAAAAAAAAAAATTGCCCCTCTTGTCTTTTTTTAAATCTCCTGTGGCCGAGTTTCCCACAGAATGCTCTCTGCTGGACAGGGAGCTATGTCTCTAAAGCAAGTTGGCTTTGAGGTAGGAAAGCATTTGAAAACAAATTGCAAACAGTAGTTAAAACTCCCCAAGATGTGGGCAAACATGGATTTCTGGGTTTCCAAACTAAAACATTTCCCTATCCATGTCAGTAACTATTGCAGCAGCTTCTAACAATAATTTCTACTCTGCCTGTCCTGGGTGGTCCTGCATGCTATTACTTAGCAATGCCACCTTAAGTACAAAATCAAATCTGCCTTTAGGCCAGCAGCAGCCATTGGAACTGGGCCTGCTGCTAAGAGGTGGATTTTAAGTTCTGCTGCTATAGGTGGCCCATCAAATTCAGTGGCTGGTTTTCCCACTGCCTACCAACCCATCCATGGCCAGTCATGAGGGAGGTGTTGAATCATCTGCCTATTGATGGTCAATTGAGGCCTCAACAAAGCCAATTGTTAGCCAAATTTCAGGCCCACACTGTTTCGAAGATCCAGCAACTTTGTTGTGCAGGCTGGTTGTTATGCAAGGAAGCTAGATCTTCCTTTGCAGACATTCTCGTTGCACTGGGGGCAGCCCACCAAGGTGATCCTCCTGTTAACCCTCCACCTAGACACTTTAACTCAGCCCCTTCAACACCCCAGTTCCTTCACTGATCTCACCTTCCTCACTGAGTCCCTAAAGCCCAGACCTCAGTGCGATGGAATTTTTTACAGTCCCAGCAGTGGTCACTGCTCCTGTTTGGCACTGGTGGAACTAAAGTGTTATGAACCCAATCGCTGACAGCTTTCTCTGGTGAAACTTCTTCCTGAGGTAGGGATAGAGAAGTCTTGCCTTAAAGCAAATAATGCTGCTCCCAGTATATGGTTGTTTTGGGGCATCTGTCAGCCAAGATCATGACCATTGTGCCTCATAATGACCCAGCACTTAATGTCCATGTATCTATTTGATATTGCGTTCATAAGGAATTGAATTCTTCTTCAGTTCATATCAACTGCTGAAATTATTGAATTCAGTTCATCAGTAAAGTTATTCCTCCACCAACCTCCTCACATTCTCTGGCAATTCCTTGTTTCATGGTACAACCTTTTGAGTTTCCTTCACCCCGAGCTCCTCACTCTATTGCCAAAGCAACAGCTTTATTATTGTTATGGTCTGCATAGGTACTGATGACATAGTTAGGACTAGGAAAGAGGGTTTGCTGATGGATTTTGAGCAGCTTGTGGTTAAATTAAAAATCAGAACCACAACAGGAATGTCCAGATTACCACCTGAGGCAACTACAAATTGGCGTAGGGTAAATAATATGAAAGAGGTATATGTGTGGCTCAAAGATTGGTGTGGAAGAAATGGGCTCTAAATCATATGGAACTGGCATCAATACTGGGGAACAAGAGAATATAGAACAGTACAGCACAGTACAGGCCTTTCGGCCCACGATGTTGTGCCGACCTATTATCCTACTCTAAGATCAAACTACCCTGCATACCCTACATTTTACTACCATCCATGTGCCTATCCAAGAGTCGCTTAAATGTCACTAATGTATCTGACTCCACTATCACCGCTGGCAGCACATTGCACGCACCCACCACGCTCTGTGTAAAGAACCTACCTCTCACATCTCCCCTATTCCTTCCTCCAATCACCTTAAAATTATACCCCTTCGTAATAGTCATTTCCACCCTGGGGAAAAAGGTCTCTGGCTATCCACTCTATCTATGCCTCCCATCATCTTGTACACCTAAGAGAGCTGTTCTGTTGGAAACAAAAATAGAGATTGCTGGAAAAGCTCAGCAGGTCTGGCAGCATCTGTGAAGAGAAATCAAAATTAACATTTTGGATCCAGTGACCCTTTCTCAAAACTGATGGTAGCCAGGAAAATGTCAGTTTATATGCAGAAGATAGGGTGGTGGAAGGGAGAAGGAGTAAATGATAGGTGGGGATAGAGACCAAAGAGAGAGAAGAACAGTTGGACAGATAAAGGAGTGGATAATGATCTGGTAGGAGGATGAATTGCTGTTAATGGAGACTGTTATGTTAGTATCTAACAATAGGTAGTGTGTAATGTGATAACAAGGCCTAATATGTGGGCTTGGAGGCTAGGACATGGGAGAGTTTAGACCCTAAAATTATCGAACTTGATATTGAGTCTGGAGGGCTGCAGCGTCTCCAGGTGGAAAATGAGGTGTTGTTCTTCCAGCTTACACTGAGCTTTTCTGGAACCCTGCAGCAAGCCTGAGACAGAGATGTTGGCCAGGGAACATGGGTGGTTTGTTAAAGTGGCAGGCAACAGGTAGTTCAGGGTCTTTTTTGCAAGCAGAACATAGATATTCTGTGAAGCAGTCACCCATTCTATGCTTCGTTTCCGCAATGAAGAGGAGACCACATTGTGAGCAGTGAATGCAATAGACTAGATTGTGTGAAGTGCACGTAAAATGCTGCTTCACCTGGGAGGTACATTTGGGGCCTTGGATACTGAGGAGGGGGGAGGTAAATGGGCAGGTGTTACACCTTCGGCATTTGCAGCAGAAGATGCTGTGGGGGGGGACATTGGAAGTGAAGGAAGAGTGGACCAGGGTAACTTAGGGAGAACAGACAAGGGATGGGAGGGGAATATGTGTCTGGTGATACATACATGAAATAACAGCTGCTGATCTTCTGGATATGGATGCTGGTGGGATGCTAGGTAAGGATAAGGGGAACCCTATTGCTTTTGTGGAACAGAAGAGAGCATGTGAGGGCAGAAGAGCAGGAGATGCTTCAGACCTGATTGAGGGTTCTGTCAACAATGGTGCTGGGGAATCTCAGTTGAGGAAGAAAGCTTGTCCATTTGGATGGGCTTCATTTGAATCGTGCTGAGGCCAGTGTTACTGGCTAATTGTATGAAAAGAGTTGTGGATAGGGTTTTATTCTAATGAATGCAGGCAAAGGTTAAATTGAAGGAAAATTCAAAAAATAAATGAGAGAGCAGAGGTGCAGGATGGCGAAGAAGCAAATGATTTTCAAGATATGGTGAGAAGGCATAGAAAACGTATGTAGAACATTACAGCAGAAATTAGAACCAGATTAGGTAATAATGGTAAACAATCAAAGCTCTTTATCTCAATGCATGCAGTGTTTGTAACAAGATAGGTGAGCTGACAGCACAAATGAAAATAAATTAATATGACTTCAGGGCTATTATGGGGACATTAGAAGGCTGGGAATTCCCAAGGCTGGGAATTCAATATTCAAGGATATTTGACCTGCAGAAAAGAAGGCAAAAAGGAAAAGGAAGTGGAGTAGCTTTATTAATAAAGGAAGGTACCAGTGCTTTGGTTATACAGATGCAATAAGTTGAGTTGCCTTACTGTAGGATGAAGTATAAATTAGGAAATAATGGAGGTGCTTATGACAGGCACTACAATTAACAAGGGTGATTTTAATCTACACATTGATTGGATAAAGGAGATGGACAAGGGTGATATGAAAGAGGAATTTGTAGAGTTTGCACAGATTGTTTCTTAGAGCAGTACATTGCATAACCTAGCCAGGAACAGAAATTGCTGGAGAAACCCAGCAGGTTTGGTAACATCTGTGGAGTGAAAGACCATTCCCTCCAGGACACCCTGGTTCACTCCTCCTCCATTCCAACACCTCCCCTCACCCCCTTACGCAATCTTCCCATGCAATTGCAGAAGGTGTAACACCTGCCCATTTACTTCCTCCATCCTCACCGTCCAAGGTCCCAGACACACCTTCCAAGTGAAGCAGCGATTTATCTGGACTTCACTCAAAGTTGTCTATTTTATTTGCTACTCACAATGTGGTGTCTTCTACATTGAAGAGACAAAATGCAGGCTGGGAAACTGCTTTGTGGAATACTTGTGTTGTATCTGCAAAAATGACCTGATATTTCCAATTGCCTGCCATTTCGACATACCACCTTGTTCCCTGGCCAACATGTATCTTGGGCCTGCTGCAGTACTCCAGCGAGGCTCAGCACAACTTGAAAGAACAGCATTTCATTTTCTGATGGGGATTCTGCAGCCTTCAGGACTTAATATCAAGTTCAACAATCTTAGAACCTGAACACCTTCCTCTATGTCTTTTATGTACCATCACATCACCAGCCCTGTCATGATATGGGCTGCTTTCAGCATAGCCAACCCATTTTCACCCACTTATGGTTCCCATTGTCACTTTTTCTTCCTTTCAGGAATACTATCATCCATTTCTTTGTCTCCCTAACTGTCATTACCTCTCTCTCTCTCTCTGGTCTCTATCTCCACCTGTCCTCTTACTCCTTTCACTCCTACCAGCCTCTGTTTTCAGCATATATATCATCTTTGCTTAGCTACTATCAGATCTGAAGAAGGGTCACTGGACTTGAAACATTGATTCTACTTTCTCTCCACAGATGCTGCTGGACCTGCTGAGTTTCTCTAGCAATTTCTGTAATTGTTTCAGATTTCCAGCATCTGCAGTTCTTTATTTAAGTGTTTATCCAGGAACAGGCTACTTTGGATCTAGTTATATGTAATAAGGTAGGGTTTATAAGAGATCTCAAAGCAGGAGGTAATAGCCTAGTTGTATTATTGCTGGACTGTTAACCCAGAGTCCCAGGTGACATTCTGGGGACCTGGGTGTGACACTATGGCAGATGGAATTTGAATTCAATAAAAGTTTGGAATTCAGAGTCTAATGACGTTGGAAAGACTATTGGTTCATCAATGCCCTTTAGGGAGGTAAACCAACAGTCTTACCTGGTCTGGCCTACATCTGCCTCCAGTCCCACAGAAATGTAATTGACTTTTAACTGTCCTCTGACCAATTAGGGATGGACAATAAGTGCTGGCCTAGCCAGGGACGCCCTCGTCCCATGAATGAACAAAACAAAAGTTAAGGATTATCTAGAGGATAGTAAACACAACATGGTAGAATTTCAAATTCAGTTTGAAGGAGAGTAACTTAGATCTCAAACTAGTGTCCGCAACCTAAATAAGGGCAATTACATAGGTATGAGGCAGAGGTTTTCTGATATAAGGTAGGGAAATAGATTAAGGTGAAAGTCAGTGGCTGAGTAATTGCAGGCATTAAAGCACACTTTTCATAAAACTCAGCAAAAATATATTCTCATCAAAAAGAAGGACTCGATGAGTTGGCTTAACAAAGGTGGCCAAGGACATTACCTAAAAAGAACGAAAGCATACAAAGAGGTAAAAACTACTGGTAGGCCGGAGGATTCGAATTTTTTTAAGACTCAGCAGTGGATGACTTAAAAGCCAATGAGGAAGGAAAAGTTTTATTTATCCATTCTTTCATGGCTGGGCCAGTGATTATTGTCCATCCCCGTTTGCCCTTGGGAAGGCGGTGGTGAGCCGCCTTCTAGAACTGCTGCAAGTCCACGTGCTGTCGGTAGACCACAACGCCGCAAACACAGGATTTGACCCAATACATTTCCACGTCAGGATGGTGAGTGGCTTGGATGGGATCTTGCAGATGGCAATGTTTCCATCTGTCTACCGCTTTTGGCCTTCTAGATGGTGGTGGTTGTGGGTTTGGAAGGTGCTGCATAAGGAACCTTGGTGAATTTCTGCAGGACGTCTTGTAGATAGTTGCAGCAGTGTGTACTGAGTAGAGTAAGTGGATGTTTGTGGATGTGATGCCAGTTGGGAAGGCTGCTTTGTCCTGGATGGTGTCAAGCTTCTTGAAAGTTTTTGGAACTGCACTCATTTAGGCAAGCAGGGAGTATTCCATCCTAACTTGTGCTTTTTAGGTGGTGGACAGGAGATTGGAAAATTGCTAATCTGATTCCCCTGTTCAAGAAGGGAGGGAGACATAAAGCAGGAAACTATAGGCCAAATAGCCTAAAATTTTCAGAGGGAAAATGCTAACAGTCTACTTGTGAGGAAGTAATAGCAGGATATTAAAAAAAAATCAAAGAGTCAACATGGTTTTATGAAAGGGAAGTCATGTTTGACAAATTTGATAGAGCTCTTTGATGATATATAATCAGTAGAGTTGATAAAGGGGAACTGGAAAATGTAGAGTATTTAAAATTTCAAGAAATAATTCAATAAGGTACCAAGGTTATAGCTCAAGATTGGATCTCACAGTATTGGAGGTCATGGATTGAGGATTGGTTAACACACATGACCATGAGACAGCATTAATTGTTTTGCAGTTTGGAAAAACACAATCAGTGGAGTGCCATAAGGATAAGTTTTGGGACCTCAATTATTGACTGTCTGTATTAATAACATGGAGGCAACACAGTATAAAGTAGCTAAATTTACTGACAATACAAAAATAGGTGGGAGGCCACATTGTGACAAAGACATAAAGAATCTGCAAGTGGATATACAGGTTGAATGAGTGGACAAAACATAATAGATGGAATTTAATCTAGGAAAATATAAAGTATTTTTTGGTAGGAAGAATCAAAAGATAGACTTTTTTTTAATGGAAAATGACTGCAAAAAGTGTTGTGCTGAGGGATCAGGGTGTTCTTGTGTATGAAACACAAAAGGTTAGCATCTGTGTAGCAAGTAATAAAGGAAGCAAATGAAATTTTGGTATCTATTTATAGGGGCAAAAAGGAAATTCTTGTGACAACTGTAAAGGGTGTTGATGAGACTGCACCTGGAATACTGTGCACAGTTTTGGTCTCTGTATTTAAGAAAGTATGCACATTAGGGATGGTTCAAAAAAGATCCATTAGCTGATTCCTGGGATGAAGGGGTTTACTTATCGAGAACAGCAAATCAGGTTAGGCCTTCTTTTGTTAGAAATTAGAAAATTGAGCAGTGATCTTATTGAAATATCCAAGATTGTGAGGGGGCTTTACTCATTTACAGGATCAAGGTGTCACTGACTGGGCCAGCATTTATTGCCCCTCCCTAATTGTCTAGAGGGCAGATGAGAGTCAACCACATTGCTGTGGGTCTGGAGTCACATATTGGCCAGGTAAGGATGCCAGTTTCCCCGCCCTAAAATGAACCAAATGGGAATTTTTTTTCTTAAAAATCAACGTTGGTTTCATAGTCACCATTAGACACTCAATTCCAGGCTTTTATTGAATTGACACTCTACATCTGCCATGGTGGGATTCGAACCCAGGTGCCCAGAAAATTATGCTTGACAGGGTAGATGTTGAGAAAATGTTTCCTCTAGTGGGAATCTTGATCCAGGAGACAAAGTTGCCGAATAAGGGGGCACTCAGGTAAAACTAATATGCAAATATATTTCTTCCCTCTGTGTGTATTGAATGTCTGGAATTCTCCATCCCAAAGAATTGTAGAGGCTAAATAATTAAGTATTTAAAGCTGAGGTAGGTCGATTTTTGAAATATCAAGGAGATGAGGTCAATGATGTTTTGGCATGGAAGAGGAGTTGAGGCCTGGTGTGGATCAGCTGTTGAAAGGCAGGACAAGCCTGAAGGACCAAATAGCTTGCTTCTGCACCTTTTTTTATGCTGTTATACCTCTGACATTTCTTGGTTACACCCTACTTCTCCACCACATTTGCACCCAAAACTCTCAATTTTGGCATTTCATTTGATAACTAACTTCAAAATTGTTTTGATCCCCAATTCCCCTACTTCAACTTCCACAGATGTCAACTAAGCTATATTGTGTGATTCAACCTCTGTCTCACATTAAGTCCCACGTCACCTTTACTGTTTTGCAGCTCCCACAAATGATTTAAAATCACCTCCTTAAATTCAGATCCAGTCTCATTTTTTCGAGAGATCCTGTTCGCCTGTAAGGTCTGCAGAATAGCCCCCAGTCATTGCCTTGAATTATTTTGTCTTACTAGCTGTCTCTCTGCCTTCAACAGTGCTCTGAAATCCTAACTCTTTAACCATGATTTTCAATCTGAGAAATTGTTTTATTAGAGCAGTACCATAGAAAGTAGATGCATTAGGAATTTGAAACATACGTTGATTAAATATCATGATACAAATTATATCTATGTTTATTTAAAAAAAACTATTCTTTTATATTGCATTATTTACAAGAATGCTTGAAATTGATCATTGAATGTCATAGAAAATAAATATTACATTGTACCTTATTAGATCGACAACTAAACATTTTTGGGTGTTTCAGCATTTCATTGTTTTCAGAAATCCCTGTGATATTTTTCTGGAAAAAATGATGGAGATAGTGTAAATCTGGTTATTTAATTTAGTATTTCATAATGATCAGAAAATCCAAAAACTTTCATGTACATACTAAGCTTCTTAATTCATCAAACATGACTGCTTTATAATTCTCTAGGATGACACCAATCTTGCACTTCTTCCCTTTGCACTTGCATGTGACTGAAGGTATCAGCATCAGCAGCAGAAAAACACTGGTCACAAGCCTGGGACAAACTAGAGAAAAGTAACACAAGAAACTGTCAGTCTTTCACCAGGCAATGCTTTTTCAAGACAGCACATAATTATTAAGAATGCATATACATACATGACAGTATAGGAGCATGCCATTTAGCATGTGAACCTTATAATGAACTAAATTTTCAACTGGAGTTATTTATCCCACTTCCATGTCACGGCTGTTTTCCAGTAAACTTTTACATACTTCTTTATCAAATATTTATACAATTTCAATCTGGAACAGCTTACTTTATCATGGACAAGTTGTGCTTGTTTTGTTTTACTTTGTTGCCAACATATAGACAGAATAATACAAATTAAAGTAGATTAACCACCTTTTAAATTCATCTTTGAATATTATCTTTGCAATGAGTAAGATGAGAGTTGGAAACAGTAAACTAGTTATAAATGATTTTTCATTTCAAAGGATCTTCTTGGTATTTTAATCATAAGATCACTGGAGCAACAGGAAGCCAATCAGTCTGTCGAGTCTGCTCTACCATTTGACAAGATCCAAACTTGTCTGATTATAGCCATTAGTTCACTTCGCTGCCCACTGGCCTGATTTCCAATCCCCCCACATCTCTCTGCACCGTCCTTACAACCCCAAAAACCCTGACTGCCGGTAATCAAAAACCTGTCCAGCACAACTTTCAATATATTCAATGATTCATCTCCATTGCTCCCTGAAGAAGAGAATTCCAAATTTTTACAACCTTCTTGTGAGAAGAAATTCCTCCTCATCTCTATCTTTAATGGGAGACTACTTATTTTTAAAACTCTGCCTCCTATCTCTAGAATGTCTATTCATAGAAAACATCTTCTTAGCAACTACCTTTTCAAGCCATTCAGAACCTTGTATATTTCGCATTCATTCATCTAAACTCTGATGAGTAAAGGCTCAACCTGCTCATAGGCATTTCAGGGATCAGCCTAGAGTCTTCTTCAACATACTCTTAAAGAATTGAAGTCTATTCACTTCAGGTATCTGTTTCACTTCTGGATCAAGGCCTCCTATCTTAATTCGACTTAGAGTGCAGAGCCTTATTTTGTTCTTGTGTTAAAAGGTCAAAATACCTGTTCCCAAAGAAAGAAAACTACACCAAAGAAAAAATGAATGCCAGTGACATTAGTCAGATTAAAAGGCTCAAATGACATTTCACATTTCATTATTTTAACAAAGAGCATTAATCTAATGGCTCCTTTAAATAACATACAAAGGAGTATTGCATGTATGTTTAAAGCATTTGTCCAGTAACACCATAGATAACAAATTTTCACATATTTTAACAAACATTGTGTTTTTTTAAAGTGAAGTTGTATTGTAAAATGCGGTGCTTAAAAACCTAAAGAAATTAAGTAAGTCATAGTATCCTGAAAATTCAGCAAACTATTTGTAATTTATTTAGCACAATCCATATGTCCTTAGCTTTCTCACAGTGCAACTTAGTTAAGGAAGAAGATATCTTTGGAGTTAAACACTCGTCCATAAGACAACTTCCCTATTCTGCTAGTGGCTACATGAAAGCATTAGGATTGGATGAATAGCCATGTATTACTGTAATTACTAGCCTAGAGGAATTGCTGGATATGTTAAATTATTAAAATAACTTTTTTATGGTTTTGATTGGCTTTCAACCTAAATAGTGTTAGTACAATAGGATGTATTTGATTGGCAATTAATTAATCATTGCTCCGATATTTGAGTGCCAAGTTCCCTCTGATGGCATCTGAACAGCTGAGCAGAGATAAAAGGTACTGCAGATGCTGGAGAATCCGAGATAACAAGGTGTGGAGCTGGATGAACACAGCAGGCCAAGCAGCATTATAGGAGCAGGAAAGCTTGACGTTTCGGGCCGAGACCCTTCATCAGAAATGGGGGAGGGGAAGAGGGTTCTGAAATAAATAGGGAGAGAGGGGGAGGCGGATTGAAGATGGATAGAGGAGAGGATAGGTGGAGAGGAGACAGACAAGTCGAAGAGGCGGGGATGGAGCCAGTAAAGGTGAGTGTAGGTGGGGGGGTAGGGAGGAGATAGGTCAGTCCAGGGAGGATGGACAGGTCAAGGGGGCGGGATGATGTTAGGAGATAGGAATTGGGGGTGGGACTTGAGGAGGGGATAGGTGAGAGGAAGGACAGGTTAGGGAGGCGGAGATGAGCTGGGCTGGTTTTGGGATGTGGTTGGGGGAGGAGAGATTTTGAAGCTTGTGAAATCCACGTTGGTACCATTGGGCTGCAGGGTTCCCAGGCTGAATATGATTTGCTGTTCCTGCAGCCTTCGGGTGGCATCACTGTGGCATTGCAGGAGGCCCAGGATGGTCATGTCATCTGAGGAATGGGAGGGGGAGTTGAAATGGTTCGCGACTGGGAGGTGCAGTTGTTTGTTGCGAACTGAGCGCAGGTTTTCTGCAAAGCCATCCCCTATTCCCAATTCCTTCGCCTCCACCGCACCTGCTCCCAGGATGAGACATTCCACTCCCGTACGTCGCAGATGTCCTCATTCTTCAAGGACCGCAACTTCCCCCCAACAGTGGTCGAGAATGCCCTCGACCGTGTCTCCCGCGTTTCCCGTAACTCATCCCTCATACCCCGTCCCCGCAATAATAACCAAAAAAAAATCCCCCTTGTCCTCACGTACCACCCCACCAACCTCCGGATCCAACGCATCATCCTCCGACACTTCCGCCATCTGCAATCAGACCCCACCACCAAAGACATTTTTTCCCTCCCCACCCTTATCTGCCTTCTGGAGGGACCATTCCCTCCGCGACTCCCTTGTCCGCTCCACACTCCCCTCCAGCCCCACCACACCCAGCACTT
>JAHRHZ010000087.1:8611501-8622291 GCA_024137785.1 Ginglymostoma cirratum | reverse complement strand
ACCATCTCCATCTCCTATTTCCTATCTCCTAACATCATCCCGCCCCCTTGACCTGTCCGTCCTCCCTGGACTGACCTATCTCCTCCCTACCCCCCCACCTACACTCACCTTTACTGGCTCCATCCCCGCCTCTTCGACTTGTCTGCCTCCTCTCCACCTATCCTCTCCTCTATCCATCTTCTATCCGCCTCCCCCTCTCTCCCTATTTATTTCAGAACCCTCTTCCCCTCCCCCATTTCTGATGAAGGGTCTAGGCCCGAAACGTCAAGGTTTCCTGCTCCTATGATGCTGCTTGGCCTGCTTTGAACAGCTGAGCAGATTGTTACATTTAGTCCTACTCAGTCACCACGGCTCAGCTTTTCAAAGTTTATTTGTTGGAGTTGTTAGTGTCGCACCTTTTTAAAATACCTACTACAAAGGTAAATATTGGAGGTCGATCCTTTCAGTCCCAGGACATGAGTTCTGGTGTTCCCTGGGTAGTGTTCTAGGCTAAAACATCGCCAGTTACCTTATCAATGACTCTCGTGCTGAGATATGCTGATTATCTGCCATGATCATGCTTTACGTTCTCTCTAACTTTTCCCTCTGTGCAGATCTCCAAGGTCTGTGCATAGCAGCGACTATCGAAACCTGAGGGATTAATGCTGGGAACGACGTTGGCATGCCGATCAGTGTGCGCAGACTTTCCGAGGGTCGCACAGATTAGAGTTAACAAGATTCATAATTCAAACTTTGATCTGATGTTTGGAAGGCTTGACGACTCATCCTGATCTTGTGACTGTACACCCAGGTACATGTTATTCTCAGTTGCTCTTTATTGGCAACTTTGTTGTCTTGCTACGAGTTGCCGTCACTCAGCATCATTGCGCAATCATTGTTGCAGTTTTCTTCCTTACGTTATGTATGCCTGATTGCCGTGCCATACATAGGTCTGAGCTGATTTCTGTTCCTTAGCAATGCAACACCATAATCAGTATAAATTAATACGACTTGACTGACTGCATATCTTAGAAACCATTGCGGCTATCCAGGTTTTGGTGACAGGAATTCAGCTTTCAGCTCTATTTCCCATGCACAAGTACTCTATTTCCCATAAATAGTTGAGGTAGTTCTCTACCTGCTCACTGTTGGTATATCTGTTTCATTTTGATCTACTTTGAAGAGGGAAGTCCTGTAGCTCTTTCATTCTCACCACAGTGAAAGTGGTTTGGATCCACTGAAAGGTTGCAATGTTGACATCTGTACATAATTGTAGTCCTGATGCTGGTCAGTCATTGGTATCTACCAGGTGGAAGATTTCAGGAATTCAATACACCTTACAATGAGCCTTACAATTATTTCGCAATGATCATGTCTAACAAGAGATAAACTAACTATTTCCTCTTGACATTCAAAGGTATTATTATAGCTGATTTCTCCACTATCAACATCCCGGGGTAAATGTTGACTAGAGGCTGAACTGGATCAGTCATATTAATATTGTGGTTACAAGAGCATGTCAGAAGCTAGGTATTGTGCAGTTAGTAACTCACTTCCTCAGTCCCCAGAGTCAGTCCACCATCTCCAAGACACAGGCCAGGAGTACAATGGAATACCCTCCACTTGTCTAATGTGCAGTTCTGACATTGCTCAAATAGCTTGATACCATCCAGATCAAAACTTGCTGCATGATTGCCAATCCATTCACCACCTTCATTATTCACTCCCATTCACCACTGATACACAATAATAGCACTGTGTATCATTTGTAATTATTTACATATTGGAACTTAGCGTGATTATATCACTGCTCAGAATTGATGATCTGTTGTACACCGTGAGGTGGTCTTTTGTAGATGGTACCATGGATCTGTTGGGGTATGTGTCTTTTAGGATGCGCAGCAGTAATATGTTGTCATTAGCTCCTGTATTAGTTTTGATTTTCAGGGTATGTCGACCTGCCTGTTGTGAACTTGTGATTTTGTTGGTTATAAAAACTTCTGCTCGTCTTATACTGTTGATGTAGTGAGTGATGTTGACAATCTGACAGATTTGGTCATCTTTTAAAGGTTGCATTTCAGTTTTTTGATTGTTCCCTTCATTGATATGTTTGTGTACATGTGGATGACTTTCTGTCTGACAGAATTGTGGTGTTGAAGCACATCGTGGGCACCTTATTCAAATGCCAAACCAGGCCCCAGATATGAAGTTTGGTTTTCTGCTAATGTGTGTGTAATGTCCTTTGGGGCTATAGGCTTTGCATATGTGAGGAAACAGCAAACAATTTCTCTAAAGATATGACAAGCTGCATTCATGATAGATCTTGTCGGTTCGGTACACTTTGCTGACCATTGCAAAAGTGTTATCTGCACCCATAACTATTTGGGCCTGCCACTATGGCTTCATTCTGGCATTCATTTTACACAAGGCTAACAAGAGGTAAACAAACTATTTCCTCTTGACATTCAAAGGCATTACTGTAGCTGATTTCCCCACTATCAACATCCTGGTGTTAACATTGATACTGAACTAGATCAGCCATATTGATACTGCAGTTAAGTAAGCATATCAGAAGCTAGGTACTGTGCAGTGTTCAGTTCCCAAAGTCTGTCCACCATCTACAAGGCATAGGTCAGGAGTACAGTGGAATATCTTCCACTTGTCTAATGAATGCAGTTTCAATAATGTTCAAATAACTCTACCATCCAGAACAAAACAAGCCACTTGATTGTGTCACTCCATTCACCATCTTCATCATTCACTCTCATTCACCACTGATACACACTGCTATTATTGTATATCATTTATAAATGCACTGAGGCAATTTACTGATAGTCCTCAAACAACAGCTTCCAAACTCATGATCTCTATCACTTAAAAGAACAAGGGCAGAGAGGCACAGGAGTTCCATGACCTGTAAGTTCTGCTCCATATCTCATGCCTTCTATCATTCTCTGCCATTGAGTCAAAATTGTGGAATTTCTTTATTAACAACATGTCCCTACATCACATGGACTGAAACTGTTCAAAATGGCAGTTTACAATCACCATCTCCAGGACATTGGGATTGGGCAATAAATGCTGACCAAGCCAATTATGTCCATGACCCGTGAACAAATAAAAAAAACTTAGCTAGAATCTCTCAGAGCTGTGCTCTGAACAATAAACTACTACCCTAGCTTCCTGAGCTAGGGGCAATTGGTACATCACATTTGTTGAGAATTTCATGATGCATATCAAACATTCAAGTCTACACATGCAAGGTAACGTACAAGAATGTAGTCACAAATTCAGTGAGCTGGCGTGAGTTCAAAGCATGTGTAGTCTCCTACCAAGTTTTATAGTAACAATAGGCTTAAAAGGGATGTATGTCTGTGTAGTGCTCTCATTCCTGAAGTTTTAAGGACAGAAAGATTAAAGTCACACAGCTTCCATTTTGTGAAAAATTGGAAAATAATGCGATACCTTTCTAGGAATTTTCCATCAACATGAATGTGTAAAATGGAAACAGTTATCAAATGATCCAGGGTCATACTTAAATGTTTTTAATGAAACGAGTTCATAAAGCAGACAGTACCACATTCTATTATTCAGACATGGATCTGAAGAATGAAAAGTAATTCTTTCCCATTGTTGCTGAACAGATTGTCCGTGGAATTTTAAGGGATTCATCATCTGAAAGGGTAACCTCAGGACAGTGAATCCAATTATATCAATATTTTGGTCATCATATCTGTTACGGGTCAGCGCATTTTTTTTTTCTGGTCTTTTCCTGAAGAAGCCAGATGTAAGGAGCCATGCCATGCTATGATGTCACCAGTCAATGTTAAAATTAAGCTGCTTCGGTACAGGCTAAGCCATGATGCTGGCGAGATTTTCAAAAGATAGAAACATGTAAAACTTGTTTCTAAAGCTTCAGAACAACCAGGAAGTATTTAATACAAATACTGCAAATGCATAAAAGTGCCAATACGTTAGGCCCGTATTAAGAACTAATAGAAATTAATACTCTCACAATATAAGTTATAATAGTTCATCTTTGATCATAGTAATGACAAATAGTTGAATAATGGTAATCATGTTTGACTATTATTTATGAAAATAAGCTGTATAAAAATCATTATCCCAAAGCTTTGTGAAATTAAGTAATGTATCTGAGTTCACAAACATATTTGACAACAGCTGCACCTCTTGTTAATTGTGCAGAGTGAAAGACATGTGTGCAGTGGATTGAATTTGCTTTGAACTTATTCCAACAGAGTACATTTGAATCAGGGCTATATATTTTTTCGCAACCACGCTAACTGTTCCAGTGAACTACTTTGTTGAGTTGTTTTGTTGCTCTAATTTTGTGGCTTCTCTGTGTCTAGATAAAGAAATAAGTTATTTAGATTAACCCAATGTCCTCATACAGGGCTCAGTTATTGGACTGTATTTACAAAAGCAACTTGGATTATGTTTATATAGCTGCCAGAATTTTTTTTATCAAAACAAGTTGCATTTTTTTGTCTCATGCAGTACATACTTCTAAACAGCAGTCAGGTCACAACATAAATGCAGACAACTCAAAAAGACACAGCATGAAACAATTAATACAAACAACATATTTGATTTAGCACATAAGATAGAAGACCACTCATCCTTTTAAGCCTGATCTGTCATTCATCTGGTCATGACCGTTTTATCCCTCGACTACATTTACTCACCATAGATGCATATCCTTTGATACACTTACCCAACAAAAATCTTTCAATGTCGGTCTTGAAATTTTACTTAACCCAGCTTCGAAAGTCTTTTGGGACAGTGTTCCAGATTTTTGCTACCCTTTCTGTGGAAAAAGCGTTCTAATTTAAAAATGTACTCCCCTTGATCTGGAGCTCCCAGCAATGGAAATGATTTACCCTTGTCTACCTTTTAATCCATTTTATCATTTTAATCACTTCTACTAAATCAGCATTTCAGATTCAAAGAAATACAGGTCAGATTTATGCAACCTATCTTCATAATTTAACTTGATAAGCCCTGGTAGAATTTTGGTGAATCTACACTGTCTGAAGTCGATATGTCCAAAACTGAATACTGTATTCCAGTTGAGACCCAATCAAAGCTTCCCTATTCTCCCAGCTTTGTATTCCATTGTCTTTGAAATAAAGGCCATCACTTCATGATCTTTGGGTTTTTTTGTACCTATCCATTTTAAAAAATAATTTTTATAGTGGGCACCTGGATCCCTTCACTCCTCCACAGTTCCTATTCTGTCATGATTAGAAACTGTTTGACTAGTCACTCTTGGACATTAAATTCAATGTCCTGTGTAAACATAATTTTGTTAAATATTTGCCCTGTACACATGTTCTGTGTATGCCTTTTTGTACCTTGCTGCTTCCATCTATACGATGTACTGGACTTCCCAACATAAATTATTTTATAAACTTTACGCAGCATTACTGACTTGGGTGAAATAGTAATGTGTTATGAAAAGCTGAGTCTGCAGTACAGTTAATTGACACATTCCACAAATCCGAGCACATTCTCCACATCTTACTATTGTCTCATATATCCCAAACAGGCTCTTATGCATTTTAATTAAGTCTTAATTCTGGCACAAAGATTAGCCAGGTGGTTGACAATGACAAAGAAGATCTTAGGTTAAAGGAGTGTGCTGTATAGATGGATTGGTCAGATGGGCAGTTTAGTGGCAGATGAAACTGATCAGTGTGAGATGATGCACTTTGGAAGAATGTAACAAGGCAAGCGAGTACTCATTGAATAGTAGGACACCATCTGCTTTACTGAGCTTCCTATATCGTAGAATCCCTACAGTGTGTAAACAGGCCATTCGGCCCAACAAGTCCACCCCTCCAAAGAGCATCCAATCCAGACCCATCTCCCTACCCTTTCCCATGTCTAATCCACCTAATGTACACACCCCTGGACACTACAGGCAATTTAGCATAGCCAATCCACCTAACCTGAACATCCTTGTGGACTGTGGGAGGAAATTGGAGCACCCGGAGGAAACCCACGCAGACACAGAGAGAACGTGCAAACTTCACACAGACAGTTGCCTGAGGGTGGTTTGAATTTGGGTCCCTGGTGCTGTGAGAGGCAGCAGTGCTAACCACAGAGCCACTGTACCGCCCATAAAATGAAAAACCATCATGGGGTGCTTGTCCACAAATCACTGACGGTGGCAGGACATGTTAATAGGATAGTTAAGAAGACACGTGGGACACTTGTCTTTATCAGTCGAGGCATAGATTGTAAGAGCAGCAAGGTTACATTGGAGCTTTATTGAACTTTTGGTTAGGCCACAGCTAGAGTATTGTGTGCACTTCTGGTTATTATGTAGAATGGATGTGATTGTGCTGGAAGGGGTGCAGAGGAAATTCACCGGCATGTTGTTTGGGATGGAGTGCATTAGCAATGAAGGCAGGCTGGACAAGCTCAGGTTGTTTTTTTTGGAGCAGAGAAGGTTGAGTGAGGAGCTAATAACAGTGAGATTATGAGGAACATGGACAAGATGAATGGAAAGCAACCCTTAGTTGAAGGGTTAGTAACAGGGTTACACACTTTTATGGTGGAAGGCAGGAAGTTTAGATGGAATTTGAGGAAATGCTTTTTCCACCCAGATGGTGGTAGGGGCCTGGAATGCATTACCTGGGTGGATAATTGAGGCAGGTGACCTCACAACATTTTAAAAAATACTTGGATATGCACTTGAAGTGTCATAACGTTCAAGGCAATGGCTTAAACTGGAAAGTGGCACTAGTATAGACTTAGCATAGCTTTTGCGGTACAGATTGAATGGGCCAAAGGGTTTCATTTGGACTGGATAATTCTATGATTCACATCACAAGGTAATTCCTACTTCCACATAATTTTTCTGTAACCTTCTCAAACGTTTATTTGCTAAGATTATGGCCATTTTTCAATTTATGGCCACGATCTTTATTTCAACAAATTATGTTAGATGTTATATTTGGATGACTGGAATGATCTCCAATTTTTAATTATAAAACTTGGCATTAGTTAATCACACAACTTTTTTCATGATTTACCCTTAAAATTAAGAACTGAATCATAAGTAAGCCTATGAGGTGTCATCAGTGCGAAGTCTCTAATTATTGCTGAAATAATTACAAAAGCTTTCCATATAGTTGTACACTGGTAAATACAATTAGTATTGTGCATCAAGTTAACATTTTCAAGTTATATTTGGAAAACCGTGACGAGTAACATACTTGCTAGTGAAGTCAATATGGTAGAAAGGGAATATAGCACTGCAGTTGCAGATATGCATGTGCTGTGGCGTATTGCGGATTATTCAGATTCCAAGTTGCTGTGGCAACATGCACTTTTACATGTATATTGTAGGCTGACTGCATACATACACATACGCATTATTGGAATCCCTAGTTGGAACTGAATTTGTTCAGCAACTGTTCTAAGATTGTCAAAATAACTATGTTTCAACATCTTTATATTGTCTGGCTCCACATCAAATTCTGACTGCCAGGATAAAGTTCTGCACATGTGCACTTAAAGATATACAAATGGATATCTATTAGTGTACATAGAGACCAGGAAATTTTAGATGCCAATTTGCAGCAGTACAAAATCAGCAGTATATCTGGACCCCAAAGAGCAACTGGATCTTTAGAGATGTCAGGATATAAGTACTCCCTTTTGAAGGGGAGATTTCCACCCATGTTCTTTGAAGGCAACATTGAAGATCAGATAAAACAAAATCTTGAATAAACTAAGGATAAGGCTCACAATCAGAAGTCAATACATCTGCCTTTAATTTTACGTTGCTGTGTTAGTAGATTTTGGCAACACGCCTTCCTAGTTCAGTTTCTTAACTGGAGAGATCTCTTTTTTCCAAAACTAATGCAATTTACATTAATTCTAGTGCAAATGTAAACCTAAAATTGTAATGCATTGGTTGAGACATAAAGTAGCTCTACAGATCCAATGTTCAATCAAGAATATCTATACAAGCAAATCACATCTTTCCAAAGAAGGAACTCAATTTCTAAAAGTAAAATTAGGCAGAAAGTCAAATTTCTTTGCTTACCATTTAGCATGGTATACTGAATAATCCACAATATTGTAAATCGATGGTCAAGAAGTAATTACTGGTCATTGTCAAGCTTCTCTGATGCAGATGTTTAATTTCCACACCTCCTTGTCCATTTTTCCCCCAAACAAGCATGCATTTATGCAGATCATTTATACATTGATTAATCCTCTTTAGTTAACTTCATATTGAACCAGCCTTGATCGCTGTTACGCATTAAATGCCATGACCAGAGAGACAGAATTCTCTGCTTACCCTCGATTTCATTCAGCTCAAGCTTAATTAACTTCAACAAACTTCCGTGACCAGTTGCCAGACTTTCACTTTCGTCAAACAAAAAAAAAACTTGCTATCAAATTCTTCAACAATTCCTTGGCAAGCACTTGGAATAGTTTATCTGCACTGCAAAGCTTTCAGTCACCGGTATATTAAACACGGCATATGCTGTTAGGCTTAATATTTCATCTATTAACTAAGCAACACAAACTCATGATTTTAAAAATCTAAAAGTTGAAAATAACAAGGCTCAATCAAACTTGCAAAAATGACTAATAGGTTAAGCATCCAAATGAAGATGTGATGTTTGAGAAATGTGGTCTCTGAATTATGTTTGAATTATTTTATACATGGATTAAAACCTCAGGAGTAATTTATACAATGGAAAACTAAAATGAACATGAACACTTTTTCCGAGTAATGAGTGCAAATCACCCTATGGCTTAGATGGTTTAGAAATTAATTCGAAGCTGTTTGAAAACCTGATACAACTGTATGGGATTGTGACACTTCAAAGTACCTGCACACAAAGAGCCTACTATTTAAAGCTCATTTTTCATTATAGCTGTACTAGTAATAACAGAGACTTGATTCAGAGAAGGTAAAAATTGGAAACTTACTACTCCTGGAAACCAGATATTCAGCAAAAGTGGGGGATGAGTAAAATGAAGTGGTGGATTGGCAGTATTGATCAAATAAATTATTTTACCACAGGAGAAAGATGGCATAATCGAGGGATCAAGGAAAAAACTATTTGATTGAAATTCAGGGATAATAAATTGTTCCTTAATTCCATTCTACATAAAAAAGTAGAACCTTAAAAAGAAGTTGTCTCTGTATCAGTCTCAGTACTATATGTGAAAGAATTAGAACAAGGTGGTTTAAAGGCTCGGGGTAGCAACAAGGTGCAGGAGGGAATGCTTCAGATTCCTGGGATTTTGGGACCAGTTGTGTCACAGATAGATGGATGGGTTACAGTTAAACAGATTAAGGATTTATAACCCTACAAGAAGCTGCTATAGTGTCCTAATGTGGCAGAGAGTTGGACATCAACATTTATTATGAAAATGTTGAAACAAAGTGCAGACAGGACTGGGAAAGATAGTTATAGATATTATAAAATGAGGTAGGCTAACTTGGGGTGCATCAAGAATGATAGATGCAGAATAGATTTACCAGTATTGTACAAGGGATCAAAAACCACAGCTACACACAGAATCTTCAGCTGGGGTGATTGGTTGCCTTGAATCAGAGATGGTTTAATGGAAATTTTATACCGTTGTTCCTGATCATGAACATTTTTTTATAGAACAGAGAGGGAGAAACTGTTTCTAGTAGCACAGGAGTCCATAACCAGAGAACATTGCTGTGGTATGATTTCTAAAAGAACTAGATGATGCCTGTTTTCATACAGCAAGATTTTGTGATCAAAAATGCACTGCCTGAGAGGGTGGGGAAGCAGATTCAACACTAAATCTCAAAAGGGAATTGGATAACAAAATACTTGAGACTTTGTAAGTAGGACTTTGGAAATGGAACAGTGGGGTGAGGGTATGTGGTCAAGCCAACACTCTGTTTTTCTGTGCTATAATGTTCTATGATTTCTGAAAGGAGACCGCTTCTAAGACACTTTGGAAAGAATATTCAAGCCATGCAAGAAGATCAAAGCCATCGTTAACAAAAGCAAAATCTTCCAAGTTTACCATCAAACTTCTCTTCAATTGTTGGTAAAAGCAAAAATGTAGAACAATGTGAAATTTGCAATGATTAAGAGCAAATATTACAAATTTGCTCTCCAATTTATTTATTTATCAATTCATGGGATAGATGATTGCTGGCTGGCCAAGCAATTATTACCAGTACTAATTGCCCTTGAAGGTGGTAGTGAGCTGCGTGTTTGAACTGCGACTGTTTGTTAGCCACCGAAACATCACAATGCTGTTTGTGAGGGAGTTCCAGGATTTTGACTGTGAAATTGACACTGAAGCAAGAGCAATACACTTCCGAGTCAGGATGGTGAATTGCATGGTGAAGAACTTAAGGGTGGTGATGTTGTATTATACCGGATACCCTTATCCTTCTAGATGGTGGTCATCATGTGTTTGGAATATGCTGAAACTGTATGCATCAAAAGTGGAAAAGCAATACCATAACATGGAAAAATTTGCATGGAAAAATGACAAAGGTTTGTCACCTGCTGTACTGATCAATTGGAGCAGCTTACGTAAATAACAGTGCTGAACAGAATGAGGATGTCAATCAGATTGGATGGCAAATTTCAGAATGAATACTTAGCTGTAATCTTGCAGAGATTTTACATTTGAGATAAAAGGTACTGCAGATGCTGGAGAATCCGAGACAACAAGCATGGGGCTGGATGAACACAGCAGGCCAAGCAGCATCACAGGAGCAGGAAAACCTGACATTTCGGGCCTAAACCCTTCATCAGAAA
>JAHRHZ010000087.1:8584748-8611101 GCA_024137785.1 Ginglymostoma cirratum | reverse complement strand
TTTCTGATGAAGGGTTTAGGCCCGAAATGTCAGGTTTTCCTGCTCCTGTGATGCTGCTTGGCCTGCTGTGTTCATCCAGCCCCATGCTTGTTGTCTCGAGATTTTACATTTGTTTGCTGTTAAGTCAAGCTATTACTTTGTTTCAATTGGGAACACTTTTGATGTCACAACGTTTGATGTTACATCACCAATCCTACAGAATTATATATGGCAATAATGTGCACTGTAATTGAGGTGTCGTAAGTGTACTTAAGAACTAAGGGAAGAATTTGCTTTCTGGACTTTGAAAGGACTGCAGACTGCTCACAAAAAGCAGACATTTCAATTCTAGGACTACAGGAGCGGGGGAGGGTTGTGGGGGATTTTACAAAGGCTGTTATTTCACAATCTAACAGACAATAATGAAACACAATTCCTACTTGCTTATGATAGCCAAGATACATCCATGATACTCCTCCTGTACTGACTTGCTCTCTAATGTATACCATGAGTTCAGGTGAAACATCACTTAATGCAAGTGCTGTGCATTTAAATGCCACAAAAGAGCCGGTTCACTTACTCAGAACTGCTGAATACTGATTCTGTACACAGTTTCTGGAATCATTTGCTGACAACAGCTGTCTTCTCCTGTGGCAAGAATATTCCAATCTCAAGCTGAGGTGATTGTACAAACTAATGGTAGACTGGAAACCCACTGGAAATGTTTTCTGCAATGTAACAATAGCCATATTCCATTATTATTCATATTAACTACTAACAGTATTCTGCACATGTAGGGTGCATAGGTAAGTTAATTTTTCAAGGGCTCTGAAAAAGTGATGATTTGTCCAGGAGCCATAATGCAAATAGTTAGGTTTCATTGCAGCATATTGTTAATAATGTGGTTTAAGAGTTATATTCTGATCCCAGCTGATATCCTTCCTGGGCAAGTGAGGTTGCAGTCTGAAATCTGGCTCAATAGATCATTGTTTTGTTTTGGTTTTAACGAGGTGTTCTCTCACTGAGATATAAGCACACAATGTTGCCATTTGGTTTTAACAATAAAGCAGCTGTTTATCTCACACAAGAAATGAAAATAGAATAGGATAAACCCAAACTATTAATACACATGTTGAGACGTTTTGAAAAACAAAGTAAAATAGAATTCCATTAATCCCCAAAGCACTTCTTTACAGATCCCAAAAATACTGGCACGAGAGAAAAAGTCTTTTCTACTAATACTTCACTGCGTTTAATAAAAAAGCTTAACTTTAAATCCCAGTCTGGAAAATTTTATAGCTTTTTTTCTGGTATCTTTCATATGCCTGAATTTAAATGTTCTTGGCCTCAAATAACCTCTTCAGGGTCTTATTCAAACACTTCTGGTCTGGAACTATTACACAACTCCTTACTTTAAAGTCATCTATCTTTACTGTCTTCTCTCTCTCTCTCAGGCGTCTGCTTTATATGTCTTCATCCAAGGGCTCATGTAGAACTGCCCCAAACTGAAACTAGCTCCAGTTATTTCCCTAAGCTTAAAGGTCCAGAACTTTCTCACATAACCCATGATGCACGCATATTTACCTTGTTCAGTTGGAAACTCTCCTAATGTACACAAAAAAGCCATTTGTTTTGAAAGTTACCTGTCTATCAAGTTGTTTAAAAAAAATCATCATAGCTAAGGAAATATTTACTAGGTAATAATCAGATTTATAGATGCAGAAAAATCCATGTCATTAATTCAAAATTAAAAACATTATTATACAATCTTATCATAGAATCCCTACATTGTGGAAGCAGGCTATTTGACTCACTACTGACCCTCAGAGCATCCCTCCCAGACCCCCCACCCCCACCCCCACCCTATAACCCTCTAATCCCATCTAGCCTGCACGTTCCTGGATAGTATGGGCAACTTAACATAGCCAATCTTTGGACTGTAGGAAGAAACTGAAGCACCTGAAAGAAACCCATGCAGACACAGAGAGAAAGCTGCCAGAGGATGAAATCAAATCCAGGTCCCTGGCTCTGTGAGGCAGTAGTGCTAACCATTGAGCCACCATGCTGTCCTAATTCCCATTCCCTGATTGGGAAACAAACCTGGACCGCGGTGGTGACAGCACTGAATCCTAATCACTAGACCACCAGGGAAAGTCTAAAATATATATGAATCACACTTTATATCATAGTTACAACAGGGTGAATTAAATTGTGCTTTCCAAATGATCTGATATCCGAGTTAGCTATCATCCCTTTTATATTAGATTTATACAGATCTTTTTTTTTGATACTCGAGTCAGTTCAGCCTCCAGCAATCCCAATACAAAAATTGTAATTTATCTAAACATATCTTTTGTAATTGATTTTCACATTCTGAAGATAATTCTGTTCGTTTGACTCAATGTTAATTTCACTTTCTTTTCACAGATGCTGCCAGACATGGTAAGTTTCTCCAGCAATTTCTATTTTTGTTTCCACGGTTTTTTATTTTAAGATAACTCTGGAGTTGTTAGTGGGTCAATGGTAATTGAATGTTTGAAACCAGTAGTGACACATCTGTATGATATCACTGTTAAAGCATGTTGGGCCTATATCATCAATGCAAAAGAGTGAGAGTGGCCCAACGGTCGACCAGCAAGGACTGAACGGCTCTAGGGAACTAATAGATACATAGTTCTGGGGAACAAGTCTAGGACGCCAGACAAATTGGAGGGCTAGGGTGCCTGGAGTAAAATGGAGCAGGGGAGGTGCAATTTCAGGGATGGGGCAGCAACTGGAACTATGCACATGGGTACCTTTTTACTGAGGGGAAGTTATCTATTTTCTTTGTTTCCAAATGCTACCTGTGAGGCAATAATTTGTCTCAAAGCAGCCATCAAATGGGCTCCAGCAGGTGTTAATTTTTTTAATATGCATAGACAATGCATCTATCCTTTGTTGCAGGCATGGATAAAGGGTGTCTCCTCCTCGCTCTTACACAATTTGCCAGACAATGCACTTCCAGCCAGCTGCTTTAGAACCTCGTGTCTTAACATTGATCTTTTAGACTTGAGTCTACCATACACTGCAGAATTTGGCACATGTAGACGAGTCATGACAAGGTGACAGGTTGACCTCCTTAAGCATAGTAAATTACTTAATGCAACAAATAATAGCTTTCACGATTTTTTTTCTGGTACCACCCTAGAAATATTGCACACCTGCTATTGTCAGACTTGAAACTCTCAAACACTTCATTATTAATTTCGTACCTTAGCCTCAGCGCTATCCTAAACATAACACATGCAATTGAAATAATCGTGTCAATA
The DNA here is from genome assembly GCA_024137785.1 of Ginglymostoma cirratum. Classification (NCBI taxonomy): domain Eukaryota; kingdom Metazoa; phylum Chordata; class Chondrichthyes; order Orectolobiformes; family Ginglymostomatidae; genus Ginglymostoma; species Ginglymostoma cirratum. The sequence goes on along the minus strand of JAHRHZ010000087.1, from coordinate 8,607,814 downwards.
TTGACTTTCTACTACACTATCTTTGTAACCCAACAAAGCAACAATACAACTGACAAAAAGTCACTCACCTTACACTTATCTAATAAAGACAACAGCTTCATTAGAATACAGTTCTACGATACATTTTACAACTGTTATCATGGCTATAGCTGGCATCAGGGCATCTTCCCTTTAAGTTGAAAACCATCTCTACACCTTATCCTACAACTCAGAAACATCAATTGTTAATTTCCAAGTTTCTGATTCGAGGTTACAATATAAGCATCAATCACCAATCCAGCATACATGGGACTCCACTATAGCTTGGCAACTCAAAGTAAGACATGAGTAGTTAGTTGCTCTACTTAGTTGTGAAGGGTGGGGGTAGAAAGAGCCATAGTGTTGTTATTGCTTTAAGCACAAAGGTGTTGGCTGATTGATATCTCAAACTGCAGAACAGCTGTGTCTAAGTTGTTAACAATGATCCTTGTTCGTACTAATTCACATTAGGAAACAGAATGCTCCTGAGCTTTCCTAAGGATAAGGCTGTTCCATTTTCATTTCTACACTTGTCTTTTACTTCCTGTCCAATTACCATAGGATGTTGTCACTTAACTGCTCCTGTCCATCAGACATTCCCTTTCAGCACTTGTCATTTTTCTTCTCTTCCAATTCTAATTAAAGGTCAAATGTCTACTGTTTCTTTCCAGATGCTGCTTGACTTAGCATTGTGTTTTTATTTCTCAAGGGTTTGATGCTTGATCATTATTTCATTGCTCCTGAAAGCCTACTGTAATTGCTTGAAGCAATGATTGCTGCAGCATTCCTACAATTTCCCCACACATGGATTGTTGAAGTGATAGTTCTGTTGCAGATCATGTTCAACATAAGTGTCTCCAATACTAAATAATAATTGCCCAAGTATTGAACCATTTCCACCAATAGCCCAGAAGATTCTGCTAAATTAACAAATTTTAAATTACACCCATGACTACCATGTAAACTGCCCAGTAACTCAAAGATTTCTGTTCCCCAAATGGTGGTACCCATAGATAATTTAAATTATCATACTGTGTTCCTATAAGTAGTGAATCATTACTAGCGATTTTTAAAATAAACATTATTACAGCCCCTTTGGCTTTTTCCTTTATCTTCATCCAATCATTCACTTTCTGGTGCTCATTTGACTAATTCATTCAGCTTCTCAGCCTTCACTGTTTCTTTCTCAATTCTCATTAGGGAAGTAAACTGGGAGGCTCTTCTACCCTCATCCAAATTTCCAGCAAATTCTCCTTGTATAAAAGTATGCTGGAAAATATATACTGCTGCAGTCAGCATGATGCTCCATTCTAGCAAATCTGGGCCAATATGTTTATAGGAAATGATAGCAGAAAGTACACACATTTGCTGCTTGACTTCCATACTCCAGGTTTGACTTTTCTTTCTGGTGATTGATCTTCAGAGGAAATAATGGATGTAGCTTTTTAGCCCAAATGCTTTTTAGATGGGGGTGCCTTACCTACCATTAAAGCTGTTGCCTCCTTCACTTCCATTATAGAATCATGGAATCCTTACAGTGCAGAGGCAAGCCCTTCAGCCCACTAGGTCCACACCGATGGTCAGAGTATCCCACCCAGATTCAGCCCTCCTATCCTATCCCCATAACCCTACATTAACCATGGATAACCCAACTAGTCTACAACATCCTTGGAATACTTAGCATGGCCAACTCAACTAATCTGTACATCTCTGGACTGTGGGAGGTACCCAGAGACTGTTGATCCTTCCAGTACCCACTTAGAATTCAACATTCACTGTAAAAACAACTCTGGATGCGTTTGAGCACAAAGCAGCTCATCTTAAAACTAGCATTTTAAGTTTGCTGCCACTCCCAGAGATAGTGGTTTTTGCAGCAAAACAGTAGGCATGTGACATTGCTGTGTAACTTTCAAATTATTGTTACTACAATTTGCTAATTTTAGAGCAGATGTGCGTGCAGTGCCTACATATGGAAACAGCATTTTGTACTGTTAGTGGGCACTTGATTAAGTCTTCATTCCAGATGGTTTTGCAACCACACACTAACAAAACTGAGTTTAGAAATGTTAATTGCATACAGTATAGAAATGGGAGTTATAAAAGGAACACACAATGCTATCCTTAAATTCAAAACAATTTCTTATTTAGGATAGCAGAATTGAGTCAATACCCATAACTCAGTGCCATTTTCACTTTATTAAAAAGTATTCAGACTGAACAGACTTACAAGTTCTTGCAGATATAACATGGTAATTTAAACAACTTGCTCAAATAACAAAAATTTTTCATCTGTAATTTTTCTCTGGCCATTTATGCAGGCTTCCTGTATCCATGGGATCCAGTAATAAACAGCTACTACACTACAACTATCATCGGTTTTTTAAAAATATATTATCCACTGCTTAAAACTATGATGACGCTCAGTTTATTTTAAAATAGTATTGTACACAATAACAAGTAGGTTCCCAACAGAAAATTTTAGAAATTGCATAAATTACATAGGGAAAGGAAGACAGAGGAGATACAGATTTCTGCAATGAAGCATTATGCTATCCTGAAAGAAAAAACAGCCAAATCTTTAGATACAATGTCTTCACACAAAATTTCAAAATGTATTTTTTATTTGAGCAGCTACAAGCATAAGAATCTCTCCGATCTTTCTTTGCCAGTTCTTGATGTCTTTTGACACTTCACACCATAACTCTCCATGTCTTGGCTCTGCGTTTTCACACCGCCTTTTCACATCCTCATGTTGTTCCTGTAAGGGAAGATAGATTAAAATGCATTTGAAGCTTGGATACTTTTTAATAAATAAAATCAAGTCAATGTAAACCCAATATTCAATACTTTTTACTGTGAAGATACAGCATCTACATATGGCTTTACGTGAAAGTTGTTCAGTCCATTTCTGAATTATTGAACAGTTCTGATCTAGCACTGGGCAATTAGTTATCCGATATTTAATGAAGTTTAACAGAAGGCTATGCACCTTCATCTTAACTTGAAAATGTATTTAGGCAAATTTAATTTTTTTTGTACAGAATCAGGAGCAGAGTATACATTTAAAATTACTGGTTAGTAAAGATAATATCCAAATGCTTTATTATTAAAGGTAGATTTTTAGCTTACAGTATAATGTTTAATAACCAGGTTACATATTCAAGTTGTTTCAAATCACTGTTTATGCTAAATATTTGTTTTTTCAATTCTAGAAAAGCCATACTCCGTCCAATGAAATTGTAGTATGTTAAATAAAACTTAAAATATTGATGCAACCAGACGTATTGTAATACTTACTGCCTAAGACTGAAGATTTCTAGCTCATGCTTATTTGTTTATTCATCATTGTTCATACTACTTGTGGTTAATGAATATTAATAACTCACTGGAAATCATACACTAACTTTTTTAATTTTGATAATCCGTTCCTTAAATTGTAAGCAGTCTTCTTCATCTGTACCTTTTCAGCACTTCAGGGTCATTAATTTTCTATTAATCTGATTAACCCACACTCTCTTTATAACCTGTACTTAATAGTAAAAGTTCCAAAACAATTCTGGAACAAAAACTGAAGTTGCTGGGAAAGCTCAGCAGGTATGGCAGCATCTGTGAAGAAAACTCAGAGTTAATGTTTTGGGTCCGGTGACCCTTCCTCATTCTGGCTGGGAACTGGACTATCTGAGCACTTTTCTAGTTATACAAAATCCTACCCAATATCTATGTCATCTATGGTAACACCAAACACTTACCAACATGCCCAAGTGCTGGACATGCAAGTTATGTTCAATCAACTACTTTCATTTGGGTAAACCATAGTTTTATGCAAATGCAGGTTGAGATCATCTTCACTATATTTCAAAGTGCTTCTGATTTCTACCTCCCATTTCTTTTGCACTGCAGAGCCAAAAGGTGCTTGTGAATGGACAACAAATCAACTGAGCAGCACTATTTTCATCTCCCATTAATTTACTTCCACCAGTCATGCAATAGATCAAGCTTCAGACCAGAATGCTGGGAAGTAACCAATTCCAGCAGATGGAACTACACTTTCATCTGGCATGCAGTGATGTATTTGGCAGTTTCAAAATGGGAATAGAATCACAACTATGCACCAAAACAAAGCTCTCAAAAATATAGTGTACTGATCCAATGAGGTTCAAAAATGACATTAAAAGATAGAAAGGTGGACATTTAATTATTTACAGAACTTTTCAGTTCTCATGTTATCAATGCAGTCAAAAACTTTTGGTTACCTCAGTACCATGCTGTAGCTCAAATTTGTAAAACAGAGCCCAAGCATCTCCAAGATCAGGATCAATTTTCACAGTTCTGTGGAACCACTCTCTCGCCTTGGTTATTTTACGTTCACTCCAAAACAGTCTGAAATACAAAAGGAAAGAAATGCAATCTGAGAAGTAAAGTACTTTCTATAAAGAGATGATTTGGTCTTTCTAGTTATTTTAATGCCATGCTCTGACAAAATAAGCAGGAAAATAAATACCTTGTTAGTGAATACATACATGTGATAGGGTAATATTTTATAGCTTAAACTAGAAGAACAAAACAGACAAATTACATAACTATCGAGGAATACGCATTCATTTTGAAAGTATTCAAAAAACAGAAACTAATGCAAGTTATGTTAGAATTGATGGATTTAGTCTTCACTCAAATGATCTGAAACTTAAAATTTTTGGCACATTAGTTCTTATTCCTCTAATTGTTGGACATGTCATTTTTAAAACTCAAATTATAAAACAATAAGAGAATCTGAACATAATTCAATTACTTAGTATCACAAATTTAGCATGAAACCATTTCAATCTCTCTCTTTAGTAGCTTGTGTACATACTAGAACTGACAATGTCTTAAGCAGGAAATTCTTATGTTAAACGCATTAAATGTAGATTTAATTTTGCTTTTTACAGCCTATTAATCCTGGGGTGGATATGAACCACACATCTGAGGACCGTACAAGTTTTAGTGAAAATCTATGGCCCTCCTTTGTTTTTTTCATTGCATAAATGTCCAAGTTCTAGCTGCTGCAGATGGGACTAGATGTCAATGCATCAGCGCCAACGTTCTCACTGAAATGTGCTGCTTTGAAGTTGCTCCAAGGGTTCACACCAGGCTTACTGGCATGCTGACTCTTGCTGACAGATCCAGTTTTGGAAGTTGCTCATGGACAGACCCTGGAGGTCTGCACTGAAGGAAAACAACAAGGGAACGTAGGCTTGCATGTGACTGGTGTCTGCGGAACCTCTAAGCAGCTGACTGACTGCAGAACTTAGAGGGAATGCTGATCTAAATGCAGAATTACAGTCCACACAAATTCCATGGTGAAATGAACTTAGTGCTGGTGCTCCAGAAATGACGCTCAATTTTAGTACTGGTATCAGATTTAGGCTGTTGATATACGAAACAGTGAATTAGTTCACTTTGCTACAATGTTATGGCAATACGAGGCTTCCACATGTCATTACTTCTACATTTAAGCAAAAGACTAAACACAGCAACTTACTTTGCTACCGCGAGGAGGACATGAGGATCGTGCTCACATTTCTTCAGTGCATCTACACTTTTGGTCTTTCTTTGTGGTCTTGCTTCTAGGAAAACAGCTTCAGCCCAAAGAATACCTACAAATAAAATATTTCCAATACATTAACTGGCACAATGCAAGTCTTTTATAACAAATACAAAGATAATGTATTTATCTTGTGTACAAGGCATTCATTAGGCCTTAGTTGGAAAATTGCGTACAGTGTGGCTACCACATTATAGAAGAGACATGAACGCATTAGAGAATGTGCAGAAACGATTTACAAAAATGGTTCCAGAAATGAGAAACTCAGTTCTGAAAACAGACTGAAGAGGTTGGGATTGTTCTCTACGGACAGGACAGGCTGCAAGGAGATTTGGTAGGGGTTTTCAAAATCATGAACAGGGTAGATAGAATAGACAATGAGAAGCTATTCCAACTCGTAAAAGAAAAAAGTTAGATTTAGTAATAAGCAAAAGAAGCAAGAGCAATGTGAGAAGAAAACATTTTGACATAGCAATTGGTTAGGGTATGGAATGCACTGCCCGGAAATGTTGAAGAGGCAGGTTCAACAAGGTATTGGACAATTGTTTGGATAGAAATGCTGTAAAGGGATAAAGGGAAGTTGGCAGGAATCTATCATTAGGTCCATTTCCTAGTGCATTATTCACTAGTATACAAGGATTTGGAGTGGGGTTTAGGATACGTCATGTTCTTAATACTGTAAGTGTGAGTGATTCAGCCATTACTACAAAACAGTAAACTTAAAGCAATAAATCATTTGGTCTTTATTTTAAACCATGTTGATGTTTGAAATACTGGGCAGAACTTTTAACTTACCTCCAATATGAAAAATTGGAGTGGTTGTTCAATGGGTGGCCAATCTGACAATTCTAAGTTGATTCTGGATTGCTCATCAATAATTCTTTAATTTAACAGTTAGGGACATTCAGTTGTTGAACATATTTAAGGTATAGATTGATCCTTTTAGAATTTAAGGGAATCAAAGAACATGGCAAGAAAATGGATGATCAGCCATGATTTTGTTAAATGGCAGATCAAGCACGATGAGCAAAATAGCCTACTACTGCTCTTATTTCTTGTTCACATAGATCCCATATTTCCTGAAGAGGGCACTACCACGCTTTAGCTCTAAGTTACAGTAAGTTTCAGCAAAAAAAAATCCATAAAGGTGTATGGGCAAATACAAGTGCCAAATCTGGCAGAGTTAAAACATTGCTGAGTGCAAAATTTAAATGCTGAATCACTATGACTTCACCTGACGAAAGGGCAGTGCTCCGACAGCTTTTGATTTCAAAGAAACCTGTTGGTGTATAACCTGGTGTCGTGCGACTTCTAACTTTGTACACCTCAGTCCAACACCGGCACCTCCACATCATGGCTGAATCACTGACATCATTGCAACTATGTTGTACAGTATACTGTTAGAGAGCAAATCACCTTTTCTATGATGCATCCAATATGAATTCAACAATGATAGTGCTGAAAGCTGTTTGGCCCTTCACACCTCTACCCGTTTCTTGGTAGACCCACCCCTATTAGACTCATTCTTGGTGTTTCCACTTGCCTTTTTTCACTCGGATGTTTATCCTTTTAATTATTGCCAGAAATACAAGTTCATTGTGAATTTATTTCAAACAACTTACAAAGGCACAAGTTTTTGTCACAAAAGGGAAACAATTAGTTTCGGATAGGCAAATTTGACAGGAATACCCAATGTTTTTGCTGTGTTTGCTCCATCTCTCTATTTTCAAAACTTCTTCATCCTAAACTTTTGAAGCACAATTAACAATTGATATCTGAAAGAATATAAAGCTGTGAATTTATCAGCACTGCAGCTGAAAATTCACTAAAATGACAAGTTGAGCGTGTACTACTGGCAGGATTTGAATCTGGGGTCTACCATTAAATTAATTTTCAGCATTAATTTAATCATATCACTGAAACTGCAACTTATTGTCAAATCAGTTTTAAGCCTGAGAAATGCTAAGGCACTGGCTTTAAAACAAAATTAAATAAATAATCATTTGTCAACAGGTTCTCTGAAGCTTCCTGAGCATCAAGTTAAATGAGATTTGGCTGACACCTCAGAAGCCCCAAATGGGTCGTTAACTGCAGGACATTTTGATTGTGACAGAGATCTTGATTGATTACCATAAATACGTTGCTTCACTAGTATTCAATTACACGCAGCAAAAGTAAACCAATTTCCCAGAGGAACAGAAAGAAAACCATTCTAAAATGCACCTAGGTGTAACCAGCCGTACTACTTACTGACAGGCAAAGTGGACAAAATTACCAGACAGGGAAGCCAGCACTATTACAGCAATAACAGGCCAAACTATAAACCGAATTTATTTCTTGAAGAGATTTTCTTTAATAAAAATATAAATTATTCTGATTAAAAACAAACATTTATGTTGTGTAAATTTGTCAATAAATATGTCTTTACTTAAACCATGCTATTTGACTGAATGTAGAATCGCATTTAGGGGTCAGTTAGTTCGTTTGTCTAATTGGCTAACGCACAGTGCTGTGTAATGCCAACAGGTTCACAGATATGCAGGTTCCATCTTTGCATAGGTTGAAATAATTCTTGTGGCTTATATTTTGGCTTTATTGTTTAGGCCACAATTAGCAATCCCAATGAGGACATTCAAGAGAGAGAAAACCTTTGTCTTATGGCAGACAAATTTTAATGGCTTTCTGCATATTATATAAATAGCCGATAGAGCTGCTAAGTTAAAACGGAGTTCAAACTGAGAGTTTTCAATAAGACATGTCATTTCAATATTCAAATGTCGAGCTGGAATTGGAAAATACACTACTTTTGATTAATGAGCGTAGAAGCAGAGCAGAGACGAAAAGCTGAAAGAAAACCCTGCATTTTCTAAATGCGAGATGACTTTGAATATAATCAACGGCTGAGCATCCATTGCTCTCTGCATTGAAAATTCCAAAGATACACAATCCTTTGTATGGAGACATTCCTCTTCAATTGTAAATAGCTGATTGTTATTTCTGGAGACTAAGACCTTCAGTTCTAGACTCCCTAGCCAAGGGAAACACAGTCTCACACTAACTAACCAAGTTCCTTATGAATTTTATGTTTTAGCAAGACCACATCATCATTCGAAGATCAGGAAGATATCATCCTAATCTCTTTCATCTCTCCTCATAGGAGAATTACCTCATTCCAGGAATGAGTCCCAAGAATATTCATTGCGCTCTCAGACCCTAATACTACCCTTAGGGAAGGTGACCCCAAATTGCATACACAATACTGGACGTCTTACATAATTGCAATGAGACTTGTTTATTCCAATCGCTTGGCAATAAAAGCCAATCTGTTATTTGCCTTCCAATTGTTTGTTGTGCCTACATGTGAACACTGACTCATGTACAAAGCACAGTCAGATCTTCCTGAATAATAGTTCCCAGCCTTCCACCATACAAAAAAAAATTCTGTTTTCCAATTTGTGCGTCATATAGTGGATAATCTTATATTTATCCACATCATATTCTACATGGTACAGTTTTCTCCCCCCAACCATAGCCTAAATTATTTTGTGGTTGTTCTGCATCCTCCTCACAGCTAACTTTCACACTTAAACATGTATTATCAGCAAACTTTGGAACAGTATACTTGGCTTTCTCATGCAAATTATTGATATAGATTACAAACAGCTGTGGATCATGCAATGGACCCGGCAGCACTCCACTTGTTAATGCTTATGGTGCATTAACTGATTTTTATGCTAATATATCACTCTCCGTCCCACAAGCCTAATTTTGTGTGATAACCTCAGGTACAGGAACCTGTCAAATAACTTTTTGTAATCCAAACACATGAAATCCACTGGTTTCAAAATCTAACATTTATCAAATACGTTTGAAGAATCCTGTAAACATGTCCCCAATAAGAGATTTGTGCATTTTCCTATTAATGATATCAGGCTACCTGGTCTACAGATACACACATTCTTTCTCTCTCTCATTCCTTGAATAGTAGGGGTACATTTGCCAAGTTCCATACACAAGGACTAGTAAATTCTGTAAGATCCAAAACATTGCATACAATATCTCCATCACCTCTTGAAACCGCAAGATTTTAACACCATTAACTGCTCCAATGCCACTACTTTATTAAAACAAAAGACTTTAAGACCCTGAACATAACTGAATGTGTTCCCATTATTACCTACTGCAATGTGGCAAAGATCTGCCAAAGATCAACTGAAAATGGGAAACTGGGCGGATATAATTTAAGGGTTAATTAGGTGAAAACTAGGTGGTGTTTAAGTATTGGAAGCAAGTAATCACTTTTGTTGGGAGTTTGTAATGGATGAAATAGAAATAAAATAAAATGTTGACCAGCAAACTACATTATTGGACTCTTGCCAACCCTGGCATTTAGCAACCTCACTGAGCACTATTTAAAGTGACAGCAGGTTACACTACTGGTTGTTTTGCCTGCTTATGATTCAACAACTGCTTGGAGCTCTCTATGGTTTTCAAGCAAATGTGTATTGGGATTGCTGGTGTAATAAGTGAAAGGCTTTTTGTTAACTTCAACATTTCTGCACAAAGACGTTGTTTTGTACGTAGGCATGCACAGCATGAGCCAGCATTCCCTTTGGAACGCGGCACTACTTGAAATAATGAACAGAGACAATGCAGAGTAAAACAAGCTGACGGACGAGAGAGCTGGACGAGGGAAACAGACATTCTGCAGAAGATCGTACATGTTTAGGGAATAACTTCCCCACCTGAGTCTCATGACGGAACAATATAAATTATATCTATACTTCAGATGTTCTCACGTGAAACGTGAACTGTTGCTGATCTGTTTTGTATTTCACTCCTTCCAGACTGGAACAACTGCTTTGCAATTTGCTGTTGACTGTCACACACAAAAGGTCACCTAGAGGCTCCAATAAATGACAGCATACCAAGTTAAATTCTCTTGCCAGAGAAAGCAAGTCGAACAAGCACATGACCGCCCTATGGCATAGGATATTACTGGCAGCACACACATTATATTGTAGAAACCATATGTCAACTACTTAAAGCAGCAACAAGTATTTTCACTCCCTGACTGGGTAGCGAATACTGCAGGTCAAGGCTGGGATGCCTGGTAACACTATTGATAACACCTTAATTTTGCTCCAGTTCACTGCAGACATCAAAGCTAGACAGCACTCTTCTAGAGAGTTAGACTATAGAATGGTACAGCACAGGAACGGGCCCTTCGGCCCACAATATTTTGTGCCTAACATGACAGTCGTGGCTGATAAATTGGCAGTGCATGCAAGGCTTGAAATATGGATGACAGGGTTGCAGTAGCGTTGAGTATATAAAGGTGAGTTGGGAGTATATGAATGTTCATTACTTGTCTATCAATGATAACTTATAAAGTGGTCATGGTAACGTGGACAATAACAGGGGTTAGTGGTTCAGTCAGTAGAATATGGCATTTAAAGACGCATCTACTGACTTTGACCATTCGCATGAAATCACTACTACTTGCAGCACTGTATTCAGGTCTTCAAGGCACAACTCTTATCTTTGATCTCCAGTTATTCGGTGCCATTGTTTTCTCAGCACATCTGGACTGCATCTTGTGGATTGAGGATATGGGTCCTCCTTTCTGCCTCCTGCACAGAGGCCTCCATTGCAGCATGAAAAACTCTGGCGTCCACTCTCTCCCAAGATGTCACTTGTCCTACAATAGCCAGGACCAGCCAACCATAGTGCACCTCTCCTTTTAAAATCTACATGTTACTATTAAGCAGTGCTAGGAAGTTAGTTTTCAATCTCCCTACCCTAGTGATGAGCACAGCCAACCAACACTGAACTGAGCAATAACTACCTGAAGCAATTGTGGAAATGACCATCGGCACAAAGTTGACATGTTGCCTGCCACTGAACTGAATGCATAGTGATCCATGTGTCCTTTCTTGGGACTATGTAATAATTTTCTTTCTGGGTTCAACAGCAATACCAATAATTTCAGTAGCAAACTGATATCAGTTTTTGGTCTCTAATGTTTATACATGAGAACATTAAGTCAAAAAAAGAAAACATACTAAAACATCAAAAGGTAACCAGTTTGAATGAAGGCTACAGTTAGTAAATGGAAACAGCAGGCACATTGTTTGCTTTATTTCTGAAGTCCATGAAAAGAACTTACCAGAATTGGAACACTCTTGAAGAGCCTTTGCCATTAAGGTATTTGAAATATTTTTCAAACCAGCCCTGTACTCTAGTCTTACAGATTCCAACCTGAGAAACAATAGAAATATTTTTCCAGAAACAAGTTACTCAGTGTATAAATATCAAAAAATTCACAACTACCCTAAGTAAATGAAATTAATGGAGCAAAATACAAGTGCTAGCCATGGAAACCTTATGCTGGCTCTAAAGTAGAATTTTTTAAAAAAAATCAGCCACTTTTAAAGACTTGGTGTGCCATTTTAACTTTACGAAACCGTGACATATTACATAGGGTCAATACAGTGTGGAGCTGGGTGAACACTACAGGTCAGGCAGCATCAGAGGAGCAGAAAAGTCAATGTTTCAGGCAGAGATCCTTGATCAGGACTCATGAGGATGCGTCAGAGTCCTGATGAACGGTCTAAGCCCGAAATATCAACTTTCCTGCTCCTCTGATGCTGCCTGACCTAGTGTGTTCCTCCAGCTCCACACTATTGACTCTGACTCCAGTATCTGCAGTTCTTGCTGTCTACGTATTGTAAAGGCACTTGTTAATTAAAGAGCTATATGTTGCTAATTAAAGCCTTGCACCGCTTTACTTCATACCATAATTCCGGATTTTGTGGATTTTTCAGCCGTGCCTTTTCTAAGATAGCCCTTGCCCTTGTAAGATTACCAGCTTTCTCTTCAAGTCTGGAAAGAAGCAACCACAGGGGACTGGAATGTGGACATTTCTTTAACTGTTGAGAAAAAATATGCAATACAAAAAAATTAATGGAATATATACAAAAGCAGCATTACATTCAAATAAAAGTTATATAAAATAATTTTTAATTAAGGGGGAGATGATTTATGCATCATTTCAGAACTTTAAACAAAAAAGGTGAATTCTGTCTTTTTATGAAAGTGGATTTTCTTTAAATGCTCCTAATTTATTTGTTACCAAACTTACACACCCCCTGATTATAAGATTCACGGGCTTTCTCTGTATTTTCGACTTGGTCTTCAATTTGACCCTTCATCATCCACAGTTTTGGGAAGTCTTCATAATGTTTTAGTGCTTCATCACACAACTCTCGAGCTCGAGGAATGTCTCCCAACACCCATTCCAATTTCACTGATTTCATGAATACCTACAAAATGCAGAGAAAGATTAATAACCATTACTTTGTCTAGAGTGGGACAGGAAAGAAAATTAAATGCCTGAAATATAAAATGCAGATTTCCATAGACAATTTTTCAGTGTTCCTTTTTACTTTCACATAATCAAATATACTTGAATAGGACTTCTGCGTTTTCCTACGCTTCGAATAAATTAGTCAAATTTTAGTAACTGGGCAAGTTTGTGTATTTAAAATGAGAGCTATTTTATTCTTACATGCCTGCTGTGGAAGTAAACAAAGACCTGATGCCTTACTCATACGATTCACCTTCATTATTGTTGTTAAGACTGTGACAGGAGGAATACAACGGCAATTAAGCCTCATGACTCCTTCAGTCACACCATTAGTATAAATCAGTTGATTCTATCACCAAAGTGGCTAATTGTCTTTCGCCTCTCCTATCCAGAATAAGCATAGAAGATAGGAGCAGGAGGCGGCCATTTGACCCTTCAGGCTTGCTCTGCCATTCATCACAATCATGGATGATCGTTCAACTCCTGCTTTCTCCCCATGACCTTTGATCCTGTTTGCCTTAAGAAATATATCTAGCCGCCTCTTGAATACACAATGTTTTGGCATCAACTACTTCTTGCGGTAATGAATTCCAAAGCCTCACCACTCTTTGGGTCAAGAAATGTCTCCTTATCTCCATCGTAAATGGTCTATTCCGAATCCTCATAATGTGACCCCTGGTTCTGGACAAGCCGACCATCAGGAACATCCTCCTTTCATCTACCCTGTCTATTGTCCTGTTTGAATTTTATGTCTCAATGAGATCTCCCACCCTCTCATTCATCTGGACTCCAGCAAAATCAATTCTAACCCAGTCAATCTCTCCTCATATGTCAGTCCCACCGTCCTGGAACCAGTCTGGTAAACCTTCGCTGCACTCCTTTGAGATTGACAGCATCCTTCCTCAGAAAAGGAGACCAAAGCTGCACACAATATTCTAGGTGTGGCCTCACCAAAGTCCGGTATAACTGCAACAACACATCCCTGCCGCTGTACTCGAAACCTCTTGCAATGAAGGCCAACAAACCAGTTGCCTTCTCTACTCTCTGCTGCACCTGCATGCTTACCCTTCAGCGACTGGTGCACAAGGACACCCAGGTCCTGCTGCACACCCCCTCTCCTAATTTACAGCAATTCAGGTAGTAATCTGCCATCTTGTTTTTGCTTCCAAAGTGAATAACCTCACATTTATCCAAATTATACTGCATCTGCCACTGACTTGCCCACTTACCCAACCGGTCTAGATCATGCTGAAGGATCTCTGCATCTTCATCACAGTTCACCTTCCCACCCAACGTGGTATCAGCTGCAAACTTTTGAGATGTTACATTGTGTTCCCTCTTCCAAATCATTAATATATAGTGAATAACTGGGGTCCCAACACTGATCCCTGTGACACCCCACTAGTTACTGCCAGCTAATTTGAAAAGGACCCACTAATTACTACTCTTTGTTTCCTCTCTGCCAAACTGTTTTCTATCCATCTCAATACACTTACCCCATCCCATGCGCTTTAATCTTGTGCAATAATCTCTTATGTGGGACTCTGTCAAACGTTTTCTGAAAGTCCAAATATACCACATAGTAGAGTTGACGGGGCAACCAGTCAATGTTACATATTCATAGAATTCCAACAGATTTGTCAAGCATGATTTTCCCTTCATAAATCCACGCTGACTCTGTCTGATTCTGCCACTGCTTTCTAAATGCTCTGCTATAAAGTCCTTGAAAATGGATTCCAGAATTTTCCCCACTACTGCCGTTCGTCTAACTTGTCGATAATTTCCTGTTTTCTCTCCACCTCCCTTTTTGAATACTGAAGTGACATTAGCTACCCTTCAATCTGTTCGAGTCTTTAGAATCCTGGAAGATGACAACCAACGCATCCACTTTTTCTGGAGCCACTTCCTTAAGTACCCTGGGATGTAGATCATCCGTCCTGGGGATTTATCTGCCTTCAATCCCAACAATTTTCCCAGCACCACTTCTCTGCTAATATTGATCTCCCTCAATTTTCCTTCTCACTAAATCTTATATTCTCCAACATTTCTGGTATCTGATTTGCATCCTCTTTTGTGAGGACAGAACCAAAGTATGTATTCAGTCGCTCAGCAATTTCTTTGTCCCCATTACACATTTCCCCATTCGTGTCTGTAGGGAACCTACATCTGCCTTCACCAATCTCGTTCTCTTCACGTACCAACAGAAACTTAGTGTCAGTCTTTATGTTCCCTGCAAGCTTACTTTTGTACTGTATCTTCCCCTTCTTAATCAATACATTGGTCGTTCTTTGCTGAATTCTGAACTGTTCCCAATCCTCAGACATATTATTTTTTCTTGGCCAACCTGTATGCTTCTTCCTTGGATCGATACTATCTCTAATTTCCTTTGTAAGCCATGGATTGGTCCTCTTACCCAATTTGCTTTTCTGTCAAGACAGGAAAAAAAAATAGGTGTTGCAGTTTCCCCATGCGTTCTTTTTCCCCCATTGCCTATCCACTGTCATCCCTTTAAGTAACTCTCTTCAATCTATCAAGGCCAACTCACACCTCATATCTTCATAGTTTCCTTTATTAAGATTCAACACCCTAGTGTCTGAATCAACTACCTCACTCTCCATCTGAATGAAGAAAATTCTATCATATTATGGCCTGCTCATCCCCAAGGGGTCTTGCACAGCTAGACTGGCAATGATTCCCTTCTCATTACACAGTACCCAGTCTGAGTCTAATAGGAGAGGCTTTCACCAGGATTATTTAACAAATCAAAACAATCCATTTATTTTAACACAATGTGTTCTTAAAACAATTGGCAAACGTGTAACATTGTGGATATAATCAGAATTAGACGTATATCCCTTTAAATCTGAACAGAGTCAGAGATGCATGCACACGACACAAAAGACAGCAGTCTCTGCAGAGATGATGTTTCTAAAAGGTAAACAAAAATAAAAATAGTCTTTAATGGCCAAGGGTCTGAAAGCAAATGATATAATTTGATGACTTTTTGTAGTTCCTATTGGCAAAACTGAATTACTGACAGGTATAGATGATGGAAGATCTTCAGTTCACATTCAGAAACCGAGCTAGTTCTGAATTTTTGAAATGTAGCCACAGTTCAGCATTTCAGTTACTGACATTTGAAAGCATTTAGGATCCCAGAAACCTCAGAGGGGGAGGGAAAATTGTAGCTCCTGGTATTTCTTCCTTACTTAATTTTCTTTTTATACACAGCCAAGTCCAGAGAGAGTTCGTAGACAACCATTAGCTGAGAAATCCCCATAAGCTTTTTAAAGCCAGAATTTCCAAGTATTAAGGGCCATAAACTCTATCTTTTACTTTCCTAAAAAGAAATGCTTGCTTTTTTCACCCCCCCACCTCGCTAAGTCACAACTTTCTGTAAACAGGTAAAACACAGCATACATTAAACAGTTGACTTAATTTCAATGAAATCACTTGGTTAAAAAAATACCCTTTCA
This sequence comes from Ginglymostoma cirratum, assembly GCA_024137785.1. NCBI lineage: Eukaryota > Metazoa > Chordata > Chondrichthyes > Orectolobiformes > Ginglymostomatidae > Ginglymostoma > Ginglymostoma cirratum. The sequence goes on along the minus strand of JAHRHZ010000087.1, from coordinate 8,591,367 downwards.
AGGTACAGATGAGATAGGAGGTATAGAAAGGGGAGTGAGAGAGTAGGGGGAGTGGCATTTTTGATTAGGGATAACATTACGGTTGTACTTAGGGAGGATATTGCTGGGAATACGATCAGGGAAGTTATTTGAGTGGAACTAAGAAATAAGAAAAGGGACGATCATCTTATTGGGATTGTATATAGACACCCCAGCCCCATATCAGTCAGCAGGAAATTGAGAAACAAATTTGAGAGGAGATCTCAGTTATCTGTAAGAATAATAAGGTGGTTATGGTAGGGGATTTTAACTTTCCAAACACAGACTGGCACTGCCATAGTGTTAATGGCTTGGATGGAGAGGAATTTCTTAAGTGCATGCAGGAAAATTCTCTGATTCAGTATGCATATATATCTACTACAGAAGGTGCAAAACTTGACTTACTCCTGGGAAATAAGGCAGGCAGGTGACCAAGTTGTCAGTGGGAGAGCACTCTGGGACCAGTGACCATAATTCTATTAGTTTTAAAATAGCAATGGAAAAGGATAGACCAGAGATAAAAGTTAAAATTCTAAACTGCAGGAAGGCCAATTTTAATGGCATTAGGCAATAACTTTCAAAAGGGTGTTCATAGGTAAAGGAAGGCTGGGAAATAAGAAGCCTTCAAAAAAATGAGATAAATGAGAGTCGAGAGGCAGTATGTTCGCGTTAAGGTGAAGAGCAAGGCTGGATGACTAGAGAACGAAACATGTCAGGTATAGACAGCAGAGATTGAGTGAATCCCTAGAAGAGTACAAAGACGGTAGGTATGTACTGAAAAGTACAATCAGGAGGGCAAAAAGGGACATGAGATAACTTTGGCAAATGGGGTTAAGGAAGATCCAAAGGGATTCTGCAAATATATTGAGATGGCTGAGGATTGACCATATAGAGGTTTATAAAATCATGAGGGGCATAGAGAGGGTAAACAGTCAAGGTCTTTTACTCAGGGTGGGAGAGAGAGGAAAGATTTAAAACAGACCTAAGGGGCAACTTCTTCACACAGAGGGTGGCACATGTATGGAACAAGCTGCCAGAAGACGAGGAGGCTGGGACAATAACATGTGAAAGGCATCTGGATGGGTATACACTTATGAAGTGTTCAGAGGGATATGGGCCAAATGCTAGCAAATGGGACTAGATTTATTTAGAATATCTGGTCAGCATGGGCAAGCTGGGCTGAAGGGTCTGTTTCTGTATTGTACACCTCTACGACGAATACAGAAGACATTCAAACTGTTCTATATCTTCCAGTCTACCGCATCGTTTTCAAATATAAATATGTATGCCCAACACTGGGAGACTGGGACACATTATTTTCATCTCAAGACAAGAAGCAGACAGCTTTTTATTGATTTTTGCACGTGTTCAGGCATGTTCTGTTATTATTTGCTTCTGTAACAAAAGCTCAATGAAATTACACAAGTATGCACGTGGCTTTAGTTTTAGATCAATTTAATGAACACAAGTTAACATCTGTCTCCATAGAAGCTAATACTTTATCTAGAAAATCATTAAAATACTTACTGACCCCTTTCGGAAGCAGATTGGCAGGCACAATCTCAGACCTGACAACTCTGTTGAGGTGATGTACCGTAATAAATAGTTAGGTAGCAAGACAACAGGAAAGGGTAATTTCAGTCCCTCAAAGATATTACCTTCGTACAAGTTAACCATTTACTTTCTGGTTAAAAATTTGGCCTCCTACTCGACTTTTCCACTAATGCATATGATACTCCCTAAGCTATATAGTGGTATTGGTAAATATTTGTAATTCTTTAATCTTGAGTCTTGACTGCTGAATTACAAGTAGCTTTATAAAAAGGTTTTAGCTGAACTCCAATGTTTTGATAAAATCAAACACTAGTTTGGGGTTACTGCTGTTTATAATTAAATAATTTTATTTGAGGTGGGAATATTATTAGTAGGTCTATGCTTTTGAACTACAACTTCAATGTAACAGCTAAGGGCATTAACTCACGTAGAATGATTTGATTCAGTGGATAAAGATGATGTTGCTTAACACAGCTATAGAGTCAAAGAAATAGGCATATTGATCAAAAAGTCCAGATTACAGACCAACTGGCACATTTCTTGAAATAAAACTAAAATGAAAGACATTTTGTAAAAGTCTAAATGATTCTTTACCCATCTCCACTCTTAAATGTTTTGGCTCACGATTGCGAGCACTCTATGAAAGTAACTGGAATGTCAGGATGTATAATTAAACCAGAGGACAGGATCTCTGAAGTGGAGCCTTCAATTTTTGTGCCCCTGTTGCATTAAATGTAAAACTGTTACCAGGGAGTTGAAAGGTGCATGAGACAGACTTCCGAGGTCAGGGTGGGGGACTATTCCCCAGCCCTAAAAGCTTTCAAGATGATTATAGGTCTCCTTTTGCCAACTGCTATAATGTAAGTATACCCCACAGTCTTTGAAGACCCTAAGACAAAAGAAAGTAGGCCATTCAGCCCATCGAATCTACTCTGCAATTTAATGTCATCGTGACTGGAATTGAGGATTTTCAGATCAATTTCCTGTTTGTTCCATGATGCTTGATTCCCTTACTGATGAAAAATCTCTCTACTTCAGCCTTGAATATGCTGAAGGCAATATTAAGGCATATTATTTGCATATGCAAACTCAGCCGCAACAGCTGTCTGCAGTAAAAAAAATCCAGATTCACTACCCTCAGAAGAAATTTCTCCTCATCTGTCTTAACTGTGCAATCCCCTATTTTGAGATTATGTCCCCTGGTCCCAGACACTCTCATAAGGGGGAAAACAACCTTTCAGCGTTTACACAGGTGCAGATCCAAAATGCCTCCAATGCCAGCCTATCTTCTTATAGATAAGGGGCCAGAAACTGTTCACAGTATTCCAGCTGCAGTCTGACTCATGCAATGTAAGGATTTAGCAAAACTTCCCTAATTTTATACTCCATTTCCTTTGAAATAAAGGCCAATATTCCATTTACCTGCCTACTACCTTGAATGCTAGCTTTTTGTAATTCATGTCAAGAACTCCCAAATCCTCCGTTTCATAGCTTTGTGGATTTTCTCCATTTAAATAATATTTAACTCCTTTATTCTTCCTTCTGAAGGGGCATAATCTCAAATTTGCCTATATTATATTCCAACTGCCAAATTTCTGCCTGTTCAGTTAGCCTGTCTATACCCTTCTGCAAGACTGTATTATTCTTGCTACTTGCCTTCCATCCTATTTTTAGGTTATTCATAAACCTGGTTATAGTGCATTTCACCTTCCTCGTCCTAAGTCATTAATATATATTGTTAATAATTGTGGCCTCAGCACCAATACATGCGGCACATCACTGGTTGCAAGTTGCCATCCTAAAAATGTCCTCTTATCCCAACTCTGTCTTCCATTATTTAGCCAATCCTCGATCCATTCATGTCAGCCATGATCACATTAAATGGCAGAGCAGGCTCAAGGAGCTGAATTGCCCACTCAAGTTCTTATGAACACAAAATATTACAATTTTACTTGATATTGCATTGAAATGAATCAGTAGTTTTAACAGTCTATAACTCAAAGGTTCAGAGATTCCATGCGTGTACAGGTTTATATTCCTAAAACAAATTGTACACTTCCTCCCGAACAGACATGTTTTCCTTGTCAGAAAACCTCGAGACAAGTTTATAGTGCCATAGCTTAAGGTGAATCACTCTTCAACTCACCATCTTTCCATAATGCAAAAAGAGTATGCCTGAAGTTTACTTAATCATCAAAACAAGCAGCTTACTGGAACAAAGCTCCTGTAAACATAATACCAATTGTGCAGCCGGAACATTCTGTTCACCAAGATGCTTTTTATTTTGTGCATTCAACACGGATGTTGGTTGGAGAGGCTAACACCTATTAGTCATCTCTAATTGCCCTGGAGAAGATGATGGTGAACTGATGCCTTGAATCCCTGAAGTCCTTACACTGCAGGGACACCCATAGTACCACTGAGAAAGGAGTTTCAGGATTTGGACCCAGCGAAAGTGATATAGTTCCAAGGCAGAATGACGTATGACTTGGAAGGGAACTGAAAGGCACTGGATTATTGGAGCATGTGGAGCAGATGGGGAATATCGTAGACCACTGACATTCAGCTAAAGGTGTTTCAGGTAATGACTAAGATAATTCAGAAATGGTTCTTTAGTGTAATATCTTGCTCAGTATCAAGTTACTTCCTTGGTCAAAGAGCTAGCGTCTGAATGTTTAAAAGGGTATATTTTGGCATAAAAAAGTGTTTCATGTTGTTTTAGGACACTGTTTTCCACACATTCATGTACCTCTAAGATCATTTATGTAAACAACTGTTCCCTGGCAGATTTGAGAAAATAACCAATATTGCCTTTAAGAAGAGAATACATGTAAAGGACTAAACAGAACTTTTTTTTTCCCCTATTATTCTTCATTCATGGGATGTGGGTGTCACTGGCTGGTCAGCATTAACTGCCTGTCCTTTGTTGCTCTTGAGAAGGAGGTGGTGAGCTGCCTTCTTGAACTGCTGTAGATTGATCCACAATACCCTTAGAGAGGGAATTCCAGGATTTCGACACAGCGACAGCAAAGTAACAGATACATTTCCAAGTCAGGATTGAGCGTGGCCTGGAGGGGAACTTGCAGTGGGGTGTCCTAGATGGAACTGGTTGTGGATTTAGAAGGTGCTGTCTGAGAATCTTTGGTGAATTTCTGCAGTGCATCCTGTAGATAATACACACTGCTGCTACTGAGCGTCGGTCACTAGTACAGGGATTGGATACTTGTGGGTATGGTGCCAATCAAGCAGACTGTTTTGTCTTGGATGGTGTTAAGCTTCTAGAGTGTTGTTGGAGCTGCATACATCTAGGCAAAGTGGACAGTACTCCTTCACACTCCTGACTTGTGCCTTGCAGATGACCGACAGGAAGCAAGGTGGTGAGTCACTCACCACAGCATTCCTCACCTCTGACCTGTCTTTATGCAGCGAGTCCAACTGAGTTGATGGTCAACGGTAACTCCAAGGATGTTGAAAGTGGGGGATTAAATTTATTATTATACCAACATTTGATGATGTAGAGACAAGAAATATTTTCAACTCATCCATTGCTTGGAAAAAAAATCTATATATTAGTCACATAATATTTTTATAACAAATACCAAAAATATTCCTTTAAAGCAACAATGTAGATTGTTCAATTATTATTGATGCATCCATCTAAGGGAGCACTGATTATATTAAGTATAAATTTGAAATGCTCTATATTTACTTACTCTTGCAGTGGGAGCACTGCTTCTAGCTTTAGCCAACAGTCTTCGTGCTCTTTCATATTCATTATTTTCAGACTCCAGCTTAACAGCAGCCAACCAAATCTCTTCACTGTTTGGGTTAGCCTATTACAAAATAAAAATATACAATGAATCAAAAATATACTTACTGAAATTAAAGAACTATAACACCAGCACCACCATACATCAGCAATTATTGCTAATCCTTATATGCCCTGGAAAAAGTGATGAGCTGCCTTCTTGAACCACTGCAGTCCTTGCAATGGAGGAGCATTCACAATGCTGTTAGGAAGGGAGTTCCAGGATTTGGATCTAATATCAGTGAAAGAATTGTGATATTGTTTGAAATCAGGATGGTATATGACTTGGATAGGGGAACTTGCAGGTGGTGATGCTCCCATGCATCTGTTGTCCTTTCCCTTCTCGATGACAGGGATCATGGGTTTGGAAGGTGCTGTTCAAGTTGCCTTGGTGAGTTACTGCAGTTCATCTTGTAGACGGTACACACTACCACCTCTGTGTTGCTGGTGGGTCAGCATGGTGGCTCAGTCGTTAGCACTGCTGTCTCACAGCACCAGGGACGGGTTCAATTCCAACCTCGGGCGACTGGTTGTATAGAGCTTACACATTCTCCCTGTGTCTGCATGGGGTTTTCTCCAGGTGCTCCAGTTTCCTCCCTCAGCCCAAAGACGTGCAGGTTAGGTGGACTGGCCATGCTAAATCACCCATAGTGTCCAGGAATGTGTAGGTTAGGTGGACTAACCATGGGAAATGCAGTGTTACAGGGATTTGGGTGGGATGCTCAGAGAGTCAGTGCGGACTTGTTGGGCCAAATGGCCTGTTTCCACACAGTAGGGATTCTATGAGGGAACGTTGAAAGCGGTGAATGGTGCCTCAATCAAACAAACTGCTTTTATTGGATAGTGTTGTTGGAGCTGCATCCAGACAAATGTAGAATATTCCACCACACTCCTGACACATGCCTTACAAGTGCTTCAGAGGCACTGGTGAGATAGTTGGTGATTTACTCACTGAAGAATTCCTAGCCTTTGACTTGCTCTTCTGGCCACGGTATATTTATCACTAGTCCAAGTCCAGATCAATTTCTGGTAATGCTAATCCATTAAGAGTAAATGAATAGGGCAGTAATTGAATGGGTTAGATCTGTGATAGAGATAAAAAGGTACTGCAGATGCTGGAGAATCCGAGATAACATGGCGTGGGGCTGGATGAACACAGCAGGCCAAGCAGCATCATAGGAGCAGGAAAACCTGAAGGGTCTAGGCCCGAAACGTCAAGTTTTCTTGCTCCTATGATGC
>JAHRHZ010000087.1:8550634-8584348 GCA_024137785.1 Ginglymostoma cirratum | reverse complement strand
GTCTAGGCCCGAAACGTCAAGTTTTCTTGCTCCTATGATGCTGCTTGGCCTGCTGTGTTCATCCAGCCCCACGCCTTGTTATCTCGGGTTAGATCTGTATTTTCTTTTTGTGCAAAGGTCATGCATGAGCACTTTTCAACATTATTGGATAGATGCCAGTGTTGTAACTGTGCTGGAACAGCTTGGCTCAGAACACAGCTAGTTCTGAAGCACAAGTCTTCAGTACTTTTGGCAGAATGTTGTCAGGACCCACTACCTCTGCAGTATTCAGGTCTTCTGCTATTTTATGATATCAAATGGAGTGAACAGAATTGATCGAAGACTGGCTTCTATGATGCTGGGGACCACCGGAGGAGGCCAAGATGAATCAGCCACTTGGTTAAAGATTGTTGCAAATGTTTTAACCTTGTCTTTTGCACTGATGTGCCAGCTTCTCCTATCATTGACGATAGGGATATTTGCTTAGCCCCACCTCCTATTTGATTTGTTGTACCCCACTATTCACAACTCAATGTGGCAGGGCAGCAAGTTTACATCTGAGCTTTTGGTGACATAGCAGCAATCGTTAGCGAGCAATTGCAGATGACAACAAAACTGAGGGAGGGATTTTGGCCTGAGCACCTGAACGGACTGTCACTTTTCGAACTTTATGTATCCTGCTGAATCACAAGAATGGACAGACAGAGCCACAGGTTAAATGTCTTAGCTGAAAATTGACACCTCAGACAATGCGCTGGTTATTATACGATTATATGCTCCTGCCTGGAATGGAGTTTGTTCTGGTATCTTTTTAAATCTGAAAGAAGAGTGTTATTAATTGATACAGCCTGGCATACCACTATTTTTATTATTGTTCCACTGCATTTAAAATGCATACTAAATTAGGCAATTAATAATTTTGTGAAAGGAACTAAAAACTTTTATTCATAGGGAGCCCTGATCTGAATAAAAAAAAAGTATTAAAAAAAATGTTAGTAGAACTTGATTTCTATGAACACAATTTCTAATATGTTCTCAAGGGATGCCTACTCGACAAAAAGTTCCGATTCTAACCCTGGCAGCAGTCAAGGACTTTTTAGTCTGTCTTACCTTTTATCTTCCGACTAAAAAGGTATGACAAAGTAGCAGGGGGAAGTGAAAGGGAGAAGAGAGGGAGAAAAAGATATCGCTGCTTTAGAAGGTTATTTAAGCCAAATTACCAAATCAATTTTTGATACAAGGTTATCAATATGATATGCAACTGTTTGTCTCTGAAGGTGCTGTCTGAGCATTTGCAGCTTCCAGGATTCATTGTTTTGATACAAGTTTTATAGTATCCATAGAATTTTGCTTTTTTGATTATTGATACAATATATAACTTGACACCATATATCAAGAGACAATTCAAAGCACTTTCCAAAACTCTTATCAAACACCATAATGTTATTCATACAAACCTGAAATGCAAGTGCAAGAATACTTCTAGCTGCAGGCACATCTCCAGCTAACCATTTGGATTTAGCTCCCATCAGCCAAAGAACTTCCGCTTTTGGGCAGTGAGCCACGGCCCTCTGCAAAAGAGCTTCCAAAGATTCTCTGAAACAAAGTAGGATCATTTCATTTAAGTTTTCATGTTCGTTCCAGGAAAACCATCCATTATTTTTAAACCAGATGCAACTATAATTATGGTCAGTTGTTCATTACAGCTTCACATGTAATGAGGCTTATTCGAAATTTTTAAAATGGCATAAAATCATGCAATCACCTCGTGTTATCATGCAAGATATTTCACAATAAGGTGGTAAATAGGAAACCGCACTTTAATATTTAAGTACATGTGAAAAAACTTAAGATTCTAACTTAAGGGTAGGGCCCTTCTAGGAGTAGCGTGCATACCTCCAAAACAGGAGTCTTGGGTTCAAGTCTCTCCTACTCCAGAGGTGTGCAATAACATCTCTAACCAGGATGATTGGAAGATATCTTTTATCTTAATGGTTTTTAAATGCAATCATACAGACTATAATAGTGACTTAACGTGATAGCAGCTTATTCCTATTGTTTTTAACATGACTTCTCATCAGATCTAGTCTACGCATAATAGAAGTTAGCCAAACAGAAATAGAGGTACTCAGACTAACAAAAAAAATTATTTTGTGATCATCTTTGCCAAGTACAGTTATGCCAGTGAAATAGAAATGTTGTAATAGTACCTGGTGCCATAATTTTTTTCAAAGTACGCAGCTCTCAACCACACACTTTTTTTGCTTGGGAAGACCTGGAGGGCATGTGCATAAATTGCTCTCGCACATTCAAGTGCTCCATGGGAAATACACTGAATAATAAAACAGAATTAAACATGAAACAAATTAAAATGATCTTAACAAATTACAAGTAGTAATAAATAAACAGTGAACAAATCTACAAAGTTTTGGATTCAAACTATTACTAAACTGAACAAACATACAATGTCAACTGCTCAGCTCCAATCATATTTAGTCTGGGAATAATTTTGTTAAAAAGGTAAATCATAAATGACAGCATATTTACTACGGAGCTTATTTCACATGTTCCAATGGAATTTTAAAGAAGTCTGGCATTTATCTAGTAACTTTAAAAATGTCAACATGTTCCATATAAAGTGCTTTTTTAAAAATGTAATCACTGCAATAGGATTTTAAAAAAAGGAGCCAATTTACATTATCTAATTGCTGTTTCTAGGAACTTGTTTAATGACCTTGGATCTCAAAGCCAACCTTAGAAAGCTTTTGACCCGAGTTTAACATTGCATACAAAAGACAACAGTGCAGCACTCCCTCAGCATTGCGCTGGAGCATCAGCCAAGTTACTGATTGTTTATTTGCTCAAGGTTAATTGTTTTCCAGGTCTTGCTGCATAGGGCATAGACAGCTTAATTATCAGGAATACTACTCAATACTACACAGTTAACATCATCAATGACTTCCCTTCCAATTTAAGAATTGGGTAAGTAGTTGTCAATGACTTGGCCTAAAATTCTATGCTGAGGAACTCCTAAAGATGTCATGGGGTTGACATGAGCAACAACTTTTGCACTAGGTATGACTCCACCGTTTGGAGAGCTTTTCTTGTGATTTCCACTGACTTTAGTATTCCTAGGGCCCCTTGATACCATACTTGGTTAAATGCTGCATCAGTGTCAAACAGAGACAGAGACACTCTCACTTAATAAAACTCGAGTACAGTTTTTAATAAAAATATTCTCCACACTTACACTTTCTGCATCCTCCATCCATGCATGCTTTCGATCTTCTTCTTCAACACCAATTCCAATAACTGCACGAATAATGGCCTGACAGGTGGCAACACTTCCTGCTCTGTCACATTCTTCTGCATCCTGCAAAGACAGGAAAACTATATGAGCTGCATTAAAGAATTAAATCAACATTTATATTACAGATAAACAGAGCCAGTTATGTAGAATGAACAAATTTTAAATAAAAGCTGTCAGTTAATTTTTACTAAAGTAATTGAATAGAATTTCAAATAAACAGTATGGAAGTTTATTTGTATAGTTACTTCGGACATTATTTATAAAACAAAATCCTCAGTTTATGTCCCAGCTCACATCTACCGATAGTCACCGAGATTTCTAAGACGGATTTAAAACAAAACCTAGAGTGTGATTTGTCTAGAGTACACATCCTATCAGAAAATTGTTTATTCATTTTAATTCTGTAGAGAGTTCCAGAGTATCCTATTACTGCATTCTTGTTCTACAAAGAAAAGGGAGAACAGGTTAGGGTATGATCAACCAACACATGCTGATGTTATGCACTGGAAACCCAGAGGAATCTAGTTTAAACTATTGATTATATTAACGAAAAAGCTTTAATAAATTGCAATCTCTCTAAAATGATTATGTTCAAAAATAGGTTATTTCAAATCAACATCGCTCCCCTATAAATGATCAAGGTTGTGTTAAAGTTTTGTTGTAATTACTCATTGACCACTTACCAAACCCTTCTAGGAATGATCAGTAAACAACCGAGGTAAACACTTTGGTCAGGAGCTACAAACTCTATTCAAGAACTCAGGTCAAGGAAGTACATAAAGGAACTGTTGCAGATCTGAGCTAAGTATTTCTAGCTTTCAAACTGTCACATTATCATTTTATCATTATGGTATGTAACCAGGAATTCTGTACAAGGTGCTACACAGCATACACTAAACAGATACAGGTCTAGATCTTGCAATAAACAGTGAAGCAAAAGCCCTCCCAATATCTCAAAGGAAGCCTTCAGAGACCCAGCATACTCTGTAGCAAGAATTTCAATCCTGTTGAGGCACAAGTGACTGTACCATCGTTTAAGGGGAAATGCCAAACTATAGGCCAGTCAGTCTTACTCTGGTGGCGGTCAAATTGTTAGAAATCAATCCTGAGAGCGAGAACGAGAGCGATCGGATACATTGTCACTTATAAAGGCATGGACTGGTCAGGGATGGTCAGCATGGCTTTGTTAAGGGAAGGTCATGCCTTACAAGTGCAGTAGATGTTGTTCATGTCGATTTTAGTAAGGCATTTGGCCAAGTCTCACATGGCTGACTGGTCAAAAAATGCAAAAATGCAAAAATCCATGGGACAAAAAGGTAATGGTCATTGGCTGCCCTTGCGAATGGAAAGCTGTTTCATGGTGTTCCATAGGGCTTGGTGTCAGGACCCCTGCTGTTTGTTTTATACATTAACAATTTGAATTTGAACATATGGGGCACAACTGGGAAATTTGCAGACGACACAAATTGGCTGTATAGTGGATAGTGTACAGGATAGCTGTAAGTTCCAAAATGATGCAGATGGATTATTGAAATGGGCAGGGAAGTGGCAAACTTCAACTCCAAGAAGTGTGAGGTAATGCATTTAGGGAGGTTGAACAGTGAAAAGGAATACATAATAAATAGGACTATAGTAAGAGGGATAAGTGAAGTGAGTGGCCTTCGTGTGCAAAGGTCCATGAAGGTAGCATATAGGTAAATAGTGTTGTAACACAGGCATACAGAATGGTCTCCTTCATGAGCAGAGGTATAGAGTACAAAAGTAGACGTATAATGAAGAAACTGTATAAGACACTGATAAGGCAACAATTGGAGTACTACGTGCAGCTTTGGTCACATTACAGGAAGGAGGTAATTGCTCCTTTTTGTAGCAGAATCACACTGAATCTATACATATGACAGTCCAATATGCATCAACTGAATAAAATAACATTCCTTACGAACAGGTTAATGCTTCCATTAAAATAATGGATTGACAACTGTCAGATCAGCAACAGTAATTTCTCAGTTACTAATTCAGATTTACGATTACCAAAGCTTGTACAAAAAAAAAGTGCATGTATTCCAAAACAATTGCCCTAAATTATTTACAAATTTGCCTGGCACAAATTATTTCAAATAATTGACAGGAAGTCAATTATTAAGTTTGGTAACAAATTTATTTGTTGATAACTGACCATAAAATTGACAAAACAATTGCATGGTCGCAATACATAACTAGACATATAATTTAAAAAACACAATGAATACTGAAAATAAACCAAATGACATGTTATTAAAAAAAAAACATCCGAAGACTGTCAGAACATCTGGAGGAAGTTCACTGGTGAGTCAGACACTAAGCAAACATTTTACCATGAAATGTGCCTTTGATTAACTGAAGCAGTGAGCCAAATCTAAAAGTATGACAATCAATCCTGCACGCAATTGCCAGGGAGCAAAAAGTTTTACTTTTTTTATTGATAGGCGTGTTTAAATTAAAAAACTTACTAGCCTCAATTACAGTTTAGATCCATTCTGCCTAGATGTTTAATTTAAACATGTTTTTAAATATGCATGATATTAGATAATACCCTCAAAAGTACAATTAGCGCATAGGACAGTTTCTACCAAATGCCTGAGAAGGCAAACAAAACTAGTCATTTTCGTCCTTCTCACCAAAATGGCACACTTCCTCTTTTAGAATCATAAAAGATGTCTGTCAGTCCATTACCTCTGAACTGACAAAAAAAAACACAAAAAAAAAAACACTATTGAAAATCTTCACTCGTTTCACTTTCCAGCACTTTGGTCCACAGTCTTGAATGTTATGATATTTCAAGTGCACATCCACATAATTTTTAAAGGTTGAGAGGTTTCCTGTCTTAACCATCTCCCCAGGCAGATTCCCATCACCTTCTGGGTGAAGAACATTCTCCTCAAATCCCCTACAAACTCCCCTTTCACAATAAAATTATATCCCCTTGTTACTGAATCTTCAACTAAACAGTTGATTTCTAGATGACATTGTCCATGCACCACATAATCTTATACATTTTAATCAAGCCCCCTCTAAGCGTTCTCTGCTCCAAAGAAAACAACCCAAGTTTATCCAGAGATAATAGGAACTGCCGATGCTGGAGAATATGAGATAACAAGGTGTAAAGATGGATGAACACAGCAGGCCAGGCAGCATCAAATAGCTAAAGTGCTCCATCCTAGGCAACAGCACCACAGTGAATCTCCTCTGTAACCTCTCTACTGCTTTTATAATCTATGCCACAAATGATGAAGGCAAGTGTTCCATATGTTGTCTTAACTACCCCAAAAACATGTGGTGCTGCTTGTTACTTCTTCCAAAGTGCATGTCCTCACACTTACTGTTAAATTCTGTCACTGCTCTGCCTATCTGACCAATCCGTCTATAGCCTCCTCTAACTTTCGACCTTATTCCCCACTTTCAACTACTTGGCCAATCTTCATATCTGAAAACTTATCGAGCTCCCCACATTTTCTTCCATTTCATTTATGTATATTTTCAACATTAAAGGGACCCAGGCCTGATCCCCATGATACATCACTGGACATTGGCCTCAAGTCACACAAACAGTCCTCTCCCACAACCCTCTATCTCCGACCACTGACCCAGTTTTGGATCCGATTTGCCATGTGTTTTTTTTAATCTTTTTCTTAAGTGTCCCATGTGGGACCTTGTTAAAGGATTTGCTAAAATCCGTACGGACACCATTAACTGCACTCACTCAGCTGTATACCTGCTCATTGAATTTTTCAGCAATCAGATTTGTTAGACATGAGCTCCATCTGACAAAACCATGCGGACTATCCCGATCAAATCTTGCCTCTCCAAGCCGAGACTTACTATTTCGTTCAGAACTTCTTCCAACTTTCTCGACCACTCACTATTCTGTAATTCCCTACTTCATTTCTACTACTCTTCTTCAAAAGTAGAACCACACTAGCTGTCCTGTGAGGAATTAAAAATATGGGTCAGACACCTTGTAATTTCCTCTCTCCTCCTATAGCAGCCTGGGATCTGTCCATTTTTAAGCCTGCCAAAACCTCCAATACCTCCTCAATGTCAAACGTTCAAGAACCTCACTCTCACTCTTTCCAAATGTGTACCTATTTCCTCCTTCACCAAAATGAAGACAGATGTGACAAAAGACACCCTAGCGGTGTCCTCCAACTCCATGCACAGATTGCCCCCTTGCCCAGAGTGAGCCTTCTCTTCCCTGGTTATCCTAATCCCCTAGATATACTTGTAGAACATCTTGGAACTCGTGCTAATCTTACCACCAGTGTTTTTCATGCCCCTGTTTGCTCTTTGAATTTCTTAAGTTCACTCTGCTCTTTCTATGCTCCATTAACGCTCCCGTTTAAAAGCCTCTCCTTTCCTTCTCATCCAGTCCTGAATATTTCTAGACATCCAGTATTCTCTTGACTTTTCTGACCTACATTACACTTTAAACTGAATATGCTGTGTCTGTACTCTGGCCAATTCTATTTGAAATGCCTTCACTGTCCTGCTGTAGATTTACCCAAAAATAGCTGTTCTCAGTCCATTTTGGCCAGTTCACGACTATTTTAATGATATCTACCTACCCCCAATCCAAAAATCCCTTTTTTGCAGGCCATCTTTATCTTTTCCATAACAAACTTAAACGTCCAGTTTTGGTAGTCACCATCACCAAAATGCTCTCCCAGTATCACCTTGAGCACTTGTCTGGCTTCGGTCCCCAGACTGAGATCTAGCACTGCACTGTCCCTCGTTGGACCTTCTACATATTGATATGAAAAGCGGTCCTGAATAAATTTCAAGAAATCTTCCCCCTCTAAAACCCTTTACATCACGACTATCCCAATTAATGTTGGAGAAGTTGGAATCCCATAATATAATTTGCGATTATTGCTTTCACACAACTCCATGAACGGTCTACATTCTCCTCCACTATTGCTCACTGACTGTCTGGGGTCTATAATACACTTGTCTGCTTTTTATTCCCAAGCGCTACCCACAAAGCCTCATTTGAAGATTCTTCCAGAATACTGTCCCTGTACTTCGGTAATTGACTTCTTGAATAATGCAACACCACCTGCTGAATATCCTTACCACAGAATGTTGAGTTGCTCGTCCTGCCCCTCCCTCAACCAAGTCTCCGTGATGGCAACAACATCACAATTCCATGTGTTATTCCACACCCTTAACTCATGTGCCTTACCTGTTACACTCCTAACATTGGAAGCCAATATGCACTGCCCTACGCCCAAGAAACTCAGCGTGACTGAAGTCCCCCTGCCTTGGTTCCTTTACTAACGTATGCCACGTCTTTATTGTATCAATATTTTGTGTCCCTCCCTCTGCCGAAATAGTTTAAATTCTTCCCAACAGCATGAGTAAACCCACAAAGGACAGATTCCACCCTTCCTAGAAATAGTCCCAGTGATCCAGAAATTCAAATCACCCCCTCCTGCATTGACTCTTGAGCCATGCATTCATCTGCTTTATTCTCCCTATTTCTGTACTGATGAGCAGATGGCAGAAGTAATCCAGAGATTACAAGCTTTAAAATCCTGCACTTTAGTCTACTGCTTAGTTCCTAAATTTTTGATGCCTCATTCTACCCATATCATTGGTACCAAGGTACACCACGACCTTTGAATTATGACCCTCCCCCTTCAGGATGCCCCCTGCAGCTGCTCAGTGATGTCCCTGACCTTAGCACCAGAGAGGCAACACACCATCTTGTAATTATGTTTGTGCCACAGAAATACCCACCTGTTCCCTTAACCAATGAATCCCCTATCACTATTGTTTCTGTTTGCTTCTTCCTCCCCTCCTGTACAGTCTGGCTGCTTGCAGTGCGAGAGCCTGGCTCTGTCTGCAGCCCTTATCAGCTTCCAAAATGAAATACTGATTTGTGACCCAGACCCCAGGAGACTACCTGGCTGATCTTCACCCATTTCTTTCTTTCTTCCTGTACCGTGAGCTGCAATGTGACCACCTCTCTAAACATGCTATCCACATAACTCTCAGGCTTGCAGATGTGCTGCAGCATTTCCAGTCACCCCTTAAGCTCCAAAATACCAAGCTCAAGCTTCTGAAGCTGGGAGCACTTCTTACACACATGGTCATCTAGGACACTGGTAGGATCTATCACTTCCTCCTACCTGACAGGTCACAACTTCCACTTGGCTGACCTCACATGAAATGACAAACTGGAACTTAGTCTTAACTGCTGACTTCCCAAATTACTTAAAAGATACTTCCTTTTGCTCAACTTTAGTCTGCTTTTCTTATTCACTACCTCTTATTTATGTCTGGTGCTTCTCAGTTAATCCCATTATAATCTCCCAGCTCTTGGACCTTGGGCTGCTCCTGCCCCAATGATCTGTGAAAGTAGTTAAGAAAACAAGACAGCAAAGAAAGAACAAAAAATCCCTCCCCACCTCATTCAAATCCTACTTACCAAACTGCTACACTCCACTCACTGCTGGTTGCACTCTTTAGTTAAGATAGCATTGTTTGAATAATGTGGTTCTAAACAGATAACCAAAACTATTGGGTGTAATTTGGTACCATATCAGTCTGCACAAAAGTATTTTGGAGGACACAAGGCACAAGTACGAATTACCTTCTCTCTTTGAAGAATTTGTCTATTACAGGACTAATACTTTTATTTCATATTCTGTACAGCGCATCCCTAACTTTATTACAAACAAAACATTTCTGTCAGCAAGAAGCATCCAAAAAAATTAAAACTTAAATCATGATGGTAAGGGTTTAGCTACTGAAGGATTCAGAGTCAAAGTTAAAAAAAACACGTTTATCACTTTATATACACTCAAGCCTCCAGTCACTAAGGACTCATATTTACATTAAGGTGGAATTGGAGATTTCTCAATGTTATCTGAAAAGTCAAGTTCACCAATTCAGTTGCAGTTTACAGTGTGCCATGCAAAAGGAACGGTGTTTCTTAATCATTATAATAACAATGAAAATGTGTTTGTAATTTGTAAGAATAAAAAGGGACAATTGTTATGATTCTTTCTTTGAACCTAAAGTTGAATATTTTCATGGGTATTGTAAAAATTAACATAGTACAGGCATATTTTGGTAAAAGTTTAATCAGGTTCTGGGAGCTTCAATATATAGCAGACCTTAAAAGAACCTAAATAGGAAAGATCTCAAACATCTTTTTAAAAAAAAATCTTGAAATCTGATGATGCCCTTTGCTTCCTTTCTTGAAAAAAGGTTTTGCAGTTACTCAAGTTACCTTCACACTGAGGTATGTGAGAACGAATTCAATCTTCATAGCTAATAGAATCTAAGACGGTCAAGTGTTATCACCACTTGCTTTGAGCAGATTATGCTGAGAAATATATAAAGGTAGCAGACCACCAATTTTTGGTTTAGGTCTACTATACTGTAAGTATATCAGATTCAACTGACTTAACTTAATTCTACACGTGGTTGAGCTCAATTGAAAAGCTCTGACTGATATTCACACCAACATTTAATTACCTGAATCCACTGTTCTCTATTAATTTCCACTCCATTAGCTCTTAGTGAAGTAATAGCTCTGTCAATAATTTTTTCAACCATCTGGGTATTTCCATTAGCTTCTTCTAGCTTTGCTGCAGTAATCCAAATATGCCTATCTGTTGGGATATTTTCTCTTGCTTTGTTGAGTACTTTTCGAGCATTCTCATAGGTCTCCAATCTTGCTAAAGCAAGCCAAAGCTATTAGAGAAAAAAAATTTAAACTTTAGATTCACAGTTCTGAAATATGCACATTTGAAAAGTCTGTATCTCCTTAGTTTGAGGATCCACTAAACAAAATAAGCAAGAATCATTATTATGGGGTCTTTCAAAAAAGAAGAACCTTTATCCCTGCATACTTACTTCAACACTTGTAGGGCAGCACTCGACAGCTCTACTGAGCATAATACGTGCATCTTCAGGTTCCTCAAGTTCAACTGCTGCTTTCCATAAACGCACTGAATTGGGCACATGCTCCAGGGCTGAAAACAAACGATTTCATTTTATTGAGCAACATGAAATGTGCACATTAACTGGGTACAATAAAAACTGGTGTGGGAAATATGCAGCTCAGTTAGCCAAGACAACATTTACGATACAGATGTAAGCTATGCTGATTTGAATGAGAGAGGCCCGATACATAGCACAACCTCCCGCATAAAAAGAAACAAGAACAAAGTAACATATATTTTGCAGATTACTTCAAGTTTCCAGAACAAGTAGTAAATGATTTTAAAACAGGAACGAACATCAGATTTTTATTATGCACTAAGACTGCAAATTTCCTAGATTGAATCTCCTAATGAGCCACGGTCATAATTGGATCATTTGCAACATAAACTGGAAACCTGAAAACCTGCTTCTGAAACTAAAGGATTTTTACTTATTATTTGTTTCATGACCATAAATCAATTGAGTTACGGCAATTACAAGTTCTACAGGCTTACTACAGCCTATAAGTTACCAAATAAACCACTGCACAGTTTTTAAAAAAAATTTACTGTTTAATCATTTTTCATGTGGAGTTTAATTTTCTTGTATAACCAAACTAATCTAGTTCCAAATATTGATTCTATGCCAAAACAATTATAAAAAAACAAACAGTTAAACATATTTGAAACAGGTTTCAGGCTTCAGTGGGTCATAATTACTCTTTAGGTCAAAAGCAATGCTTCGTATGTGTTAGTATTAACGCCAAAACAAACAAAGCAACGTTGAACTTGTTATCTTATATTTTTGAGTCTTTAAAACAGTTTTTGAATGAATCATAGAATCCCTAGTGTGGAAACAGGCCCCTCAGCCCAACAAGTCCACACTGACCCTCAGAGCATCCCACCCAGACCCATCCCTATAACCCACTTAATATACACAGCGGTGGTAATGGAGTCAGATACATTAGGGACATTTAAGCGACAACATCATGGGCCGAAGGGCCTGTACTGTGCTGTACTGTTCTATGTTCTCTAGAACTACTGGAATGCAAGTTGACATCTCATGATCAAATTTTCTAAAGATACATGAGAAGTAGGAAGCACCAATCATTGCATATTTTAAGAAAACCTACAAAACTAATGAGCTAGAGAGAGACTCTCCGAAGCAGTTTCTATCATGTTTGTATTTTTAAATTCTGTATGTGTCACATTTATTTCAAAACCTCAAAAATTTTCATTGCAAAAAAAGGAATCATGATGAATAAAAGATTTCCTACATAAGAGAGTGGTGAGCAATTAATTCAGACACTAAACATCCTTCAGTTTCTTTTACATAAATGTGTCTCCATAAAATTACAAATCATGCACCATTTGTACTGACCACCCTCAATTTTGGGGACAACGGAAGTAATTGAACTCTGGAAGAAATAATCAAAACATTGAAGGACCTCAACTGAAAACTAACAAATGAATACCTCCATAATACAGTATGTGTAGTATCCACCATGCTCTTAATTACATGCTAAATAATCAATTCTCCCCAACATTACATACAAGATTTCTTCTGAACGTTATCTGAACTTGCATGTCCAAACCAGCTGTGGGAACACCCCCACTGCTAACTGCCAGATATGACGCCAGAAATTGACACACTATTCAGGAAGGCTAAAAAAAGCCTATTTTGTCAAGTCAGTTGAGTGAATTTTTTTTTGCTTCTTCAAGCTAAACTGAAATGTTTTATTGGGCTTTCTCAGTAAAATACTTAACTACATGCCCATCAGATCAGTTTTGTAAGACGAAGTGGATCAACGTTGGGCAGACTGAAGGAGACCAAAATGTTATTAGTGAATAAACAATGTCTAATTCTAATGGGACGCAAGTGACCAATGGCTTGCAAGGTCATTTAAAATGACAGTTAAGAATCAATCACTTTGCTTTAGTTCTGGAATAACATGGACAGCAGATCAGGTAAAGATGGTAGTTTTAAATTTCCTAAGAAGGACAATAGTGAATCAAATGAGTTTTTATAACAATAGCTGGAGAGTCAAATGCAAAATATAGTGAATAGTGGATATCTGAAATAAGAACAAAAAAATGGTGAGAGAATTTAGTAGGTCAGGCAGCATCTCTGAAAGAGATAGTGCTATCATTTAGGCTGCACTTGCTGACACCAGTGCAAGCACTATGCACCTCCTTAAATCTTCAGACGCTTATTTAAACAGGTTCAGGTTTTTAAAAGAGACGTGGATGTGAAAATGAGTGAGTGCATGAGTAGATGTGTGTATGACTTCATTGGGTGGGGGGTGTCTGGGAGAAAGAGGGTTAGAACAGATGCCAGGGGGGTTGGTGTTGCAGGCAATAAGAAAGATCAGCATGGAAGGAGGGAGAGAGTTAAACTAACAGGCAGCAGACGCCGATGCTTGTAGACTGAATGCCTTTCAGTGCAAATCCAGCCACCTAGTCTGTGATATTTGTCCCCAGCTAAGGGGAAACCTATGAGAAGGGGGGGTGGTCAACGAAGGACTGAGGGTGTTGTACTTCAAAGCTATGCGATATATGAAACAAGGCAAATGAGCTTGTAGCACAAACTGAAATTGGCAAGCATGATGTTGTGGGTATCACAGACATGGCTGCAAGGTTAACTAAATATCCAAGGATATGCATCCTATCAAAAGGATAGGCAGATGGGTGGAGAGGTGGAGAGGTGGAGACTTCGTCAAGGGGAGGTTGCACCTGACAAATCAGTTAGAATTTTTTTTTTTTTTTTTGAGGTGGTAACAAGCAAGTTAGACAAAAGAGAGCTGGTAGGCATCAACTACTTGGATTTCCAGAAGGTTTTTGACAAGGTATCGCACAGGAGGCCGCGAAAATAAGGTAACAGCCTTAGGGGCAAGGTACTGACATGGATACAGGATTGGTTGCCTGGCAGTAGGCAGCAAGGATAATGGTTTTTTTTTAGGATGACAGCTCATAACCAGTGGACTTCTGCAGGGGTTAATATTGGGACCACAACTATTCATATTATTCATTAATGATCTGGATGAAGCAACTGAGGGCATTGTAGTTAGGTGTGCACATGACACAAAGATAGGTACAGCAACAAGCAGTGTTGAGGAAGTGGGAAGACTTGGACTGGCTAGGACAGTGGGCAAAGAAGTGGCAGATGGAATGCAATGTGGGAAAGTGAGAGGTTATCTCAAAACGTTAGGAAGAATAGAGGCATGGACTATTTCCTAAATGGGGAAAGGCTTTAAAATTTGAAGACAAAGGGACTTGGCAGTTCAAGATCAGGATTCTCTGAAGGTTAACATGCAAGTTCAGTTGGCAGTTATGAAGGCAAATGCAATGTTAGCATCCATTTCAAGAGGGGGAGAATACAAGAGCAGAGATGTACTACTAATGCTGTATAAGGGCCTAGTCAGACCACCATTGGAATACTGAGCGCAGTTTGGGGCCCCGTATCTAAGGAAGTGCTGGTGTTGGAGGGGGTTTAAGAGGAGGTTGACAAGAATAATCCTGAGGAAGAAGGGCTTGTCATGTCAGGAGCAGTTGAGGACTATGGGACTGTACCTGATGGCATTTAAAAGGGTAAGGGAGGATCTCTTTGAAACTTACCAAACAGTTGGTATGGGATGACCAATGAGTGGGTGAGAGTGTACCAAAGGGGACAGACTACTTAGAATACTGAAAAGGGGGCAAAATGTGCTTCGTCGCTGAATCACATTGAAACTGGCAAAAATGGTGGAGGATGGCCTGTTGAACATGGGGTCTTGAACAGTGGGAAAATGAGGAAAAGGAAAACCTATCTTGATTGTCATTGCAACTGAAGCTAGCTTTCTTTTTGTTCAAAATTTATCAATTAATTGAATTTAAATCCCACCAACAGCCTAGGAAGAATTCAAGCTTGTATCTCTGGATCACTCAAGCCTTTAGTTTACTGGCTCAGAAGCATTACCCCCATGATGGTTGGAAGTCAGTAATTCAGTTTTGGTGAGGGTGCAAAGCAGGCTTTGCTCATCCATGGGTTACCCACTGTAAACTCTGCTGATTTCACTTTCCATTGTTCTCTGCAGCAATGCAATTCTTTTTGATTCTCCCAATAGATATTTGTTTGATCTACGAACGACATTGGCAATTTACTGCCTATTAGTTGACAGCTGTCTTGGGGAATGACAAACACAAAAGATGAACAATGTACTACTCAGTTGGTTGGAGTTTTGTTAAGTTCAGATGCATAAGCCAAACAATTTAATTGATTTGTTCTGAGGAAGGGTCACCGGACCCGAAACGTCAACTCTGTTTTCTCCTTCACAGATGCTACCAGGCCTGCTGGGCTTTTCCAGCAACTTCATTTTTGTTCCAGTTTAATTGCAAACCTGGTACTCACCTTTTCTCAAAACCCGTTTCTTGGCTCTAATGTCAGTTTCCAATTCTGCAGCTCGTATGTAGATACGCACAGACTGCGGCAGGTGTCGGACTGCATTTGCTACCACTGCTTTAGCTGTGTCACCAGGCTGCAGTCGAGCTGCTTCCAACCAAACATCTTCACTCTGGAAATATACAATGCAATTTACTGGAAATAAAATCAACTTTATTTACTTTTAAGTTTAACTTATCTTAAAGGGTTATTATTGCTTTTTCTGACAAGCAGCAGTCTTCACAATCCCCAACCAAGCTTAATGCAGCATTAAGGTATCTCCATATTCTCTTGCAGAATCGGGCATATATATTACACCTTTAACAATTGCCAAATGCCTCAGAGTGGTAATCATAAAAAAAATACATAATTCTTATTCAAAGTGGGTTAAAAAGGCAATTCACCTTCATACTACTTATATTATTACATACTTTTTTACTAATCAGAAAATTAAAGGACATTTTATTTCAGGCTCCTACAGTTTACTGGGTAAAATTACAATTCTTTCCATTTTATATCATACCCACCTATTGAAAAGGCATCCAAACGACCCCAATCTCTTAACTAGGCACAATTTACATATCCATTAGCTATTTGTTCATGCTAACTAATCTTAAATACTTGGTTTTTTTTTGGGGGGGGTGGGGAAAGAAAGAGAACCGTGGCAGCAGGTGCTAATGCAGACTGAGTTCATGATACAGCTAGCAATTACCAGCTAATCTTTTCAGTGGCTGTCATTGCAAATCAATGTCATAATATCATTTACTTAGCAAACAGTCAAAACCAAAGCTATTCCACGTGTGTAGCAGAAACCCTGATAGCCATTTCTTGTTCAATTTTCTGGATCTATAAAGTGAATGCAAGCGTGAAGTACCATTCCCATCACTTACTAATTATTATTTTACCCTGGTGCATTGCCTACCTCCAAATAATCAGTGGTAGACCTTTTAGTTACCAGGGCATTGTGCTCTGGACTTTCTAATCCTGCAACATACCATAACCTCTTCTCATCCCATCTTGATAATTTACCACAAAGTTTATACAGCTTTTTCAAACACTGGCTCTCAATCTATTTTTCTTCCTTTTTTTTGACATGAATGATCAGCTATGTTAAAGACACTATACAAGTCTACACAAGGAGCACAATATTGTCTCGGATTCTGAGAGAGCACTACATGAGAGGAAAAAAATAACTGCATGAATTCCAGTTTTAAACAAAAAAGGAAAAAAAAATGAATCACAGAGAACAAGCAGTCTCATTGACAGTTTTTCCCTCCTGGTACAAGATGCTATTAGCTCTAAAAGTGGCAAGGGAATTTCACAATTAGCAAGAATTTTAGTTTGTGCAAAAATGGACACACTAGGGGGTGCATTTTTAGCTAAGTTTCTGCTGCTGAGCAAGTGTTTATGTAGAAATAAGCAGTTATGGATATATAGAAATTACAGAAATATACTGCAGCTTCTTGACACAACAAACACAAAGCTATCCATAAATATGAATTACATATTATAAAATGAAATCCATATTACCATATAAAAACGGAAAGAATTTCAGGGTATGGTAATATGTACAAAAACAAAGTTGCTGGAAAAGCTCAGCAGATCTCGCAGCATCTGCATGGAAAAAAGAAAGAGTTAACAGGGTTCTGAGGAAGGGTCACCGGACCCGAAACGTTAACTGTGTTTTTTTCCTACATAGATGCTGCCAGACCTACTGAGCTTTTCCAGCAACGTTGTTTTTGTACATATTACCATACCCCGAAATATAATCTGATAAAACTAAATGGAACAAAGTCCTCATTAAATGAAATACTGAAGTGAAAAGCACATTGAAGGCACAACATCAAGCCACCTGAAAACACTGAATACCTTTGGGCACATCTCTGTTCCCTTCATAATTAGGTTCCTGGCCACCTGGAGTTTTCCTGTTACTTCCTCAAGCCTCGCAGATGCAATCCATGCTGGAGGATGATGAGGATTGGTCTCGCGTACTGATTTAAGCAGTAATCTGGCTTTTTTAATGTCACTGTTACAAGAACATACAATTTAATATTTAAACAGACTTTCTTTTTCCAAATTCTAAAACATTATTGTTTAAGCAGCAAGCACATTTGAAAAGAAATCATGAAAACATGCGCACTTCTGGTTAGTGTAGTTTAGTAGTAATCACTCATTTGTAAAAAAGTAGCCAAAAAAAAAAACAAATATCAAAATCATGATCAATTTTGATGGAGCAAGTCAGTTCCTCGAAAACAGCCCCAATCATCATGACATGAATTTTCTAAACAACATGTCAGACAGTATAATGCTGCCAATTGTTATTTCATAACACAAGTGCTTAAGGGGTGTTTTAGCACTTACTATTAAAATTCTTTACCTGCAAATAAAGCTGTGACATATTACCACGGTTGTTAATATTTCTATTTCTTTCCACAAAATTCTGAAATATCTTTAATCTTGTTTATATTTAATTTTGACTTAAGCTTGTACATATTGTTTATATGCAGATCAACAGAATGGAAAAAGAATGACACTATCAAGTGTTTAGATCAAGTCAAGGCTTTGCTGTGGTTGTTCAACAATAGGAAGGAAAACATCAAGTAAAGTTTTTTAAAAAATCAGAACAAGAAGAGCTTCAGGTCTCAAATCACAACGGGCTGTACAACTGAATTTCTCATGATGGACAAAGGTGGGTGGGACAAGGTCGTGAATCGTTCAGATTTAGTTTTAAATAAATTTTAGGCCTTCACTGCAGCAGTCCATCAGTATCAAGCCAGGTCCTAATCCTGTGATTAATAGCAAGGAGGCCTGGGGTAAATTTCTGATTAGGCTCAGGGCTCTAACTCGAAATCTCCATGACTAAGGTCAGCAACAAAAATATTTGTGGATTGGCCCGGGCAGTGTAATCCTTCCTGTTGGAACTTGGAACTTTCTAGGCAAGAACCACTTGTGTGGGGCTCAGTGCTTTCCCCAGGTCCCTAAGAACACAATGGTAAGTGTCTCAACATCCTGTTTAATAATTTGCAATGTTTCTGAAATCCATACGCTCAGGGAATGTAAAAAGTAAAACACCAATTAAAACATTAGATGCTATCATTTTTAATTTTATCTTCTAAACTGGAGATTTCCTTATTTCCACAAATGGTAGGAAATAAAAACAACAGGTAAAATATGATTTTTTTATTGTAACGGATGGTAACTACGTGTACACAAGTGGTAAACAGAAAACACTGCTGGTGATTTTAAAAGAACAATAGTTTAGATTATTTATCTGAATTACTGTGTACAATATATGCAGTCAGACACAAATGTGGCCTTTTCACTTGAAGTTGTTTGAATTCTAATTCCTAACCACTTACTTAATATCTCCACCGTGGGTTGGAATCATTGAGTTCAAGTCGGTCAGGTAGCCTTTAGGATCAACAACAGTTTGTCCACTGACTGAATCGGACACCTCAAATAAAGCAAACAATTATACTTACAACGTCTAGGGCAAAGATTAAAAAAAAAAGTCTATATTTTAGGTTCTATAGTTCTGTTCAATAACCCAGTTACGTTATTTTAGCATTATTGTAAAAGAAACATCTTGTGTTATACTGAGTACATTTAGTCACTTCATTAACCAGATTGTAAGTCACCTACTTGGCTCAGCCTCATGTCCATCAAGGTGTTTCGGGCTTGACCAATTTTTCTCATGTCCAATTCTCCTGATCCAGGTGTCATAAGGCCTGGTGTCATTCCACCTGGGTATGGTGTATTCAAGCCACCAGGGTAAGGCGAGGTCAAACCAGAAAATTGCTACAATTAAAACATCACTTATTAAATTCTGCAATGAAATATCAAACAATACATAACTGTAGTAAACAATCCATTCTTTCTTTACAAATTACGCCAAAATTAGTTTTTAATTAATTTAGTAGAACAAGTAAAATAAAATTAAGTGTGTTACATTATCCCACCTCAGACCATCAGATTCAATTTCAAATAAATTTATTTTGAAAATTAAAACTATCTAACTGAAAGCTATTAAAAACTCTTAGAAGTTAAGCAATTCATTGACAAAACTGTCAACTGATAAACCATCAGTGGAAACAAAGTGACGTTTGGTACAGGATAACTTAGTTTATTTTTCTAACACACATCCTGTTCACTCATTTAAAAGAACAATCTCACATTTATATTCAGGATTTATTCTGCTTTTTATATAGTTAGAAGAGATGATAATACAGAATTTCAAAACAGGAGTAGGATCGCCTATTGAACCAGTTCCACCATTCAATACAATCATCTTGTACTCAAATTCAAATGCTGCCGCCAAATTTTTGATTCCTCAGACACCTAAAATAGGTTTATCTTCGCTTTAAACATACCCAATGATGAGCATTCAGAATTCCTTTGGGGTAGTAAATTCCAAAAATTCAAAATCCTTAGATAAGGGAGAAATTTCTTCAAAGCCTTAAATGACCCTGTCCTCATCATTGTGTACTCTTGTTATTTCCCAGCTCCCTTCCCCCTCCCCAGTCCTGAAGAAGGGTCTAGGCCCAAAATGTCAACTCTCTTGCTCCTTTGATGCTGCCTGGCCAGCTGTGTTCCTCCAGCTCCACACTGTATTGCCATTGTCAAATTTTATTCCTTGGAGTTTCCGTGGAGGTAATGTTTACTTTAGCTATTCTCTTAATTTTAATATATTTCTATATTCCTGACTACTTTACTTTCATTTCTTGTTTTTAAATAAACTTTTTGTTGGCGGGTTTCTAAAACATTCCCAATCATCTGGCATATTTTTATTATTTGCAATGTTATAACCCTTCTCTTCTAATTTAATACTACACGGTCAATGTCTTAAGTCACAGTTGGATCTTTCAGTTTTATTTGAATAGAATTTTTATTCAAACATTTCAAATATTTCTTGAAGTTTTCCCATTGTTTATTTACCTCACAACTTTCAGTAAATTTACCTAATCAAAGTTAGCTAGCTCTGCCCACATATCCATTTAACAGGCTTTAAAGATTTTAGTTTGTATACTCTTTCTTCTGGTCACATACTGGTTATCAGCACTTGCATTGTTACCCTGCACTACTGCCTTACCCTTTTTACAATTTTTGAAATCTCCACTCAGAGTTAGAGACTTGTAAGCATGAAAGCAGGCCCTTCGATCCAACTCGTCTGAGCCGTCCAGTCATCCCAATCTGGCCTAGTCCCATTTGCCAGCATTTAGCCCATACACTAGATCCAAAACATTAACTGTTTTTTTCCTTCACAGATGCTGCCAGAACTGCTGAGCTTTTCCAGCAACTTTGTTTTTGTTCGCTCTAAATGCATCCTATTTATATACCCATCCAGACCCCTTTTAAATGTTGTGATTGCAGTTGCCTCTACCACTTCCGCTTGCAGCTCATTCCATATATGTACCACCCTCTGTGAAAAAAAAAAGTTAGCTCTCAGGTCCTTTTTAAGTCTTTTCCCTCTCACCTTAAACCTATACCCTCTAGTGCTGGACTCCACCATTCTAGGAAAGAGACCTTGGCTATTCACCCTATCCATGACTCTCATGATTTGAAAACCTATAAAAAGGTCACCCCTTCAGCCTCCGACACTCCAGGCAAAAAAAACCCGAGCCTATTCTTTCTCTCCCCACAACTCAAACCCTCCGGTCCTGGCAACATCCTTGTAAGTCTTTTCTGCTCCCTCAAAATTTACCTACATTTTTCCTATAAAAGGGAGACCAGAATTGTACACAGTATTCTAAAAGAGGCCTCACCAATGTCCTGTACAGCCGCAACATGATATCCCAACTCCTATAGTCACTGTTCTGACCAATGAAATGCAAGTACGCCAAATGCCTTCTTCACGACCCAGTCTACCAGTGACTCCACTTTCAAGGAACTATGCACTTGCACCCCTAAGTCTTTTTGTCCAGCAACACTCTCCAGGATCCTACCATTAACTGTATAAATCCTGCCCTGGTGTGCCTCACCATGAACCCATCTTCCAAATATTTAATTTAAAGTCGTTTATATGGACCTAGTTATATGACTCACCAAACTACTGATCAGTGCCCTATTACAAAATGCACTTCATCCACACCAATCATTGAGCCATGTATTTAACTCTCATCTTTACCTTATGCCAAATTACTTGAGCTTGAGGTAGTAATTCAGAGATCATCATCTTGTGGTTCTGCTTTTCAATTTAGCCTCTAGCTGTTCATACTCCCTCAACAGAACCTCTGTCAGTACGTCATTGGTACCAATGCGCATAACAACCTAATCCTTATTCTTCCTCCAAAAATTCCTCTTCAGTGCAGCAGTGATGTCCTTATCTTTGGCACTGAGATTACAGGGACCTACAGTCAGAAAATCATATCTATCCCAGTAAATATACTGTTCCCTGCTATACTGCATTCTTTCATGCACCCCACTTTCATGGCTCCCTGCCCAAGGCTGCTATGGTCAGTTTTGTTCACCCACCCTACAGTTCCTGTTCTCATCCACACAAGGTTCAAGAACCTCAAACTTTTTGGACAATTGCAAGGACACTATGTATCAACCAAAACAGATCAATGGGATCTCGGTTTAAATGCCTCATACAAAGCACAGCATTTAAAAATAAATTGTAGCACTCCTTCAATGCAACACAAACTCCAGCCTTTTGCACATGCTCAAGCCTTGCTTGGCCTTGAACTCAAGATTGGCCAACTCGGAGACACAAGTACTGCTGGTTGAGTTGGCTGACAGATATCCAAATATCTCAAACGTTATACTTGAAATTTACAAATTACTACTCATGTGCATCTGTTACTGCGAAAGATTATCAGTGTTAACCAGAATAACTGCTGCATATCCTACAATGGGCACATGACCCAGTGTTACTCAAACAAGTCACTAGTTATAACATATTAGATTTTTCAAAAATATCTGTAGGTTTATATCGGAGTTTAAAGTTGTCACGGTTTAGATAAAGAGTGCTCTGAATGGCACTATGCTCCGAAGTTCCATCCACAATTACAACTATTTCAATAAAAATAAATCGACAGATGTCAAAACTGCTAAAACTTCCACTGCCATCTGGTGGTTAAAGCAAAATTATAGAAAAAAAAATCACTGTCAGACTGCTGTATTAAAATGCATTCACAAAATCCAATAGGCTCAAATATACTTTTCCAGTTAATGCACTATTTTCACATTTTTGTTAAGAGTCACGCAGCACAGAAACAGACCCCTTCAGTCCAACCAATCCACTCCGGCCATAACCGCAAACTAAACTAGTCCCACCTGCCTGGGGTGGGACCACATTCCTTCAAACTTCTCTTATTCATGTACTTATCCAAATGCCTTTTGAATATTGTCACTGTATCGCCACTTCCTCTGGAAGTTCATTCCTCCATAAATTTCATAACCTCCTTTCATAAACCACTGTGTTAAAAAAAAAGTTACCCACATGTTTGTTATAAAATCTTTCTCCTGTCACTCTAAAAATATGCCCCCTAGTCTTGAAAGCCCCCACCATAGAGTTCAGACACCTGCCACTCACTTTATCTTTACCCCTCATGATTTTAAATGTCCCAGCCTATCCAGCCTTTCCCTAGAACTCAAACCTTCAATTCCTGGCAACATTCTGGTAACTGTTTTCTGAACTCTCTCCAGCTTGATAATATCCTTTCTACAATAGGGCGACCAGAAATACAGACAGCACTCCAGAAAAGGCCTCACCAATGTCCTGTACAACCTCCCAACTCCTATTCTCAGAGTATGAAAAATGAAAGCAAACGTGCTAAATGCCTTCCTATCCACACTGCCTACGTGGGACACAAACTTCAAAGAATTATGCACCTGAACCCATAGGTCTTCTTGTTCTACAACCCTAACCAAGGCCCCACTTTTAACTATAAGTCCTGTCCTTGTTTGTTTCACCAAAATGCAATATCTCACACTTATCCAAATTAAACTCCATCTGCCACTCCTCAGCTCATTGACCCAATCGATCGAGATCTCTTTATAATCTTAGATAACTTTCTTCATTGTTCACTATACCACCAATTTTGGTGTCCTCTGCAAACTTACTAACCACGTCTTCAATATTCTCGTCTATATAAACAACAAACAAAAGTGGAGCCAGCACTGATCTTTGTGGAACACTCCTGGTAACAGGACTTCAGTCCGAAAAACAACCCTTTACCACCACGCTGTCGCCTGCCGTTAAGCCAATTTTGTATCCAATTGGTAAGCTCATCCTCAATCCCATGGGATCTAACTTTGCAGATTAGTCCAGCCAGTTAAAATATGTCACCTCGTGGTTCGGCATAACCCCTACTCTACCATTACTACTAAGCCAGGAGATCAAGCCTGGTTCAACAAAAATTGCAGGAGGGTATGTCAGGAGCAGAACCAGACATCTAAAAGTGAGGTGTCAACTTGGTGAGGCTACTACACATGCTAACATGCCAACAGTGGAAGCAGCATGCAACCTCTACTATCTTGAAGGACAAGGACACAAATGCAATAGGAATACTTACAACTGCAAATTCTCCTCCAAGTCTCACTCTGACTTGGAGCTATGTCACTGGAACTCATTTCTTAACAACATTGTGGGTGCCCCATAGCCCACAGTCTGCCACAGTTTAAGAAGGGAGCTCACCACCACCACCTTCTCCAGGGGAATTAGGGATGGTCAACAGATGCTGGTCCAGCCATCTACTCCCACATCTCATGAATGAAAATACATACGTATATAAAGGTAAAGGTAATAACCAAATATTATGTATTTTGCATGAAAAATTCTGTTTTGCCAGTCAGTTTCCCTAGTCCAAGTGGGACGCACCAATAATGTTTCCAATATATCCATTGTTTTATGAGACCTACATTTGAACTGACATCTGTAGAACAGTGAGTCATCTCTAATTATCCGTGATTGGATTTTTCAGTGCAAAAAAAGTCAAATAAACAAGAATAATTAGTAATGCTGTCACAACATTAACCAATAAATTTACTTATTTTCTTAAGATCGTTGAGTTCTGAATATTCCAATTCATCTGTATTATGATAGCATTCTGATCCGAGCTGATACTATTGCTGGCCAAGTCAGTGCCCCAACAAAAATTTCATTCAATAGATCACAGATTGAAACTGAAATAAAAACAATGAGGTGGCCTTTCACCGAAATGCCAGTATTCCCAAAATCTTTCTTTTCCAATACTCACAACAGAGAGAATTCCGTCTCTTTCACATCTGTAGAGCTTAATTTAACAGTGGCTTCAATTCCCCGCCTTGAGAATCTGACAGCCTTTTCCTGGAGCCTTAATACAACTGAATTCAAGACTTTTTCGATTTCAAATAACCCTTCAAGGAGGTTAACCAAACACTTCTGGTCTGGAACTTCAAAATGAAACTCCTTACACCAAGCTAATCTGCTGTTTTCACTGTAGCAAACTGTCCCCTTTCACCAGGACCAACTGTTTCAAACATCCAGCATCAGCCAGGATTTCTGCAAAACCCACCAAACTAAAACCCAAAAGCTTTTTTGCAAGCTATACGTATTGCCCCTAATCCAAAAAAAAATTTGACCTTCTAAAGTGGAAGCCTATTGCACAACTATTGACTGTCTTCTTGTAAAAATTCTTCCAAAATAAATCAGACCATATACTGTGAACTCTCTTTCATACTAAAAAGAAATCACCACGGCTACAGAAACACTTACAAGTTATTCATTAAACCCTTTCGGACATAGTCCAAAATCCAGATATACCAGGGCAAAACCAAACGCTTAAAATAAATGACAATATATATAAATCACACGTTATATCATTGTAGTTACATATAGTTATATACTGACCGTCTGTCTGGGATCTACAGATGTATGTTGTTCTCCAGTTTGTAAATGTTTGGCAAAGAAACTATCTGGTACAGGTGTCAGTTTTTCATAGCGAGGATTTCGTTGACGTTTGTTACGAGCATCTCCAACTTCAGGGATACTTAACCATTCTTCTTCTGTAACTTCTGAAAGTTTTCTCTGAAGAGAATTTTTTCAAAAAAAAAAGTGTCATAAACATCAAAATATTCCTAAAATAGCAATATAATTTACCTACAAATCAAGCTATAACAGCACATTAGACCCCAAACACATTTACAAGCAGGTAGAATACAGGTGCACACTCAAAGTGGTGAGTGCGCACACCTAAATTTCAGCTACATCTCCTCAGGTACAGACAAAGGTGGCATGTCTAACTAAGACATTACTGCACCACCTAAGGCTACAAAACTCAGTCTCTTAACTAACAAGTTGCATTATACAGAAAAGTCAATGAAACGGGTAAAATGGGGATAAAAAGCCTTACAGGCAGAGTTTTATGCCAAAAAGACAAGAGGAAATTACCTTCAGATCAGAAAATTGTTGCTGGATTTTTGGACGTTCCATACGGTACTTTTCAATTTCTTCTTTTTCCCGCTGTTCCCTGTTCAATAAGATGATCATTTTAAATTTAAAATGAACACTTCTCAAAATACTTGCAAAACACTCATCGCAAAATACTTGCCTTCAACTGTTAACATTAAATACCTTCTTGAACAAATTGCTATTAACTACTTCCAGGAAATGTAGTACAAAGAAAATTAGTTCAAAACCTGGTCTTCTAAATGGAACCGAATCTGAAACATTCATTGTATTTGATTGTTGTTGACAAGAAGTTACCGCAATTAAACGGTACAAAAAACCTCTCAAAAATTACCCTACAACTTCCAGTGAAATGATATAAATCAAGGGGCAATTTTACAGGAACCAACAGTTTAATCAATTCGTTTAACTAGTTATTCACTGCACAAGTCTTAGCGACATTTACTAAAAAACACAGGAATAAGGATTATTCACATTAACTGATATCTACAACAATGCTCAAGCAGGC
This sequence comes from Ginglymostoma cirratum, assembly GCA_024137785.1. NCBI lineage: Eukaryota > Metazoa > Chordata > Chondrichthyes > Orectolobiformes > Ginglymostomatidae > Ginglymostoma > Ginglymostoma cirratum. Next base: position 8,557,774 of record JAHRHZ010000087.1, on the reverse strand, counting down.
TGGTACATAGTACTGATATTTAGCTACTAATTTGATCCATTCCATTAGCACCACTGTTCAGACATCTCCCCTTGAGGAAATGATATTAAGTGCATTCATTGAAGTAATAGTTAATTCCAGACTCAGTACCATTTATGAAACTTTTTCTAGACTTATCACCTCTCGTGGGGAGAGGCAACAATTGAAAGTTAGAAAACAAGACAGAAAATAACATTTTCTTTGATTAATTGTGAAATTAATACAACTCATTTGGTTTACTGTATAAAATAGCATACATTCTTCATGGCCTTGGAAAGGTCAAGTGTTTTCAACACACAATGTATAATTCTGATGAAGTCTGCAACTAGATGTGTTCCTTGATGCAATCATTTTGATCAACTAAAAAGGTGATTGTTCTGGAAAACTCAAAGTGAAAACAAAAACAGCTTAAGAGCATCTGTCTGATGCCAAAATGTGAAAAAGATACCCAACATGGACTTTTAAAAATATATATCAATCTGTCTCAGTACTCCATATCATATGTTATAGAGTACACTGTTGCAGAAGGACAAACATAAAACATTCGTCCAGAATTTGCAGGAATACAGTGGTGCCTGAACAGTAGATACCAATCAAAAAGTTGGCTAGGAAGAATTACAAATCAACAGAAGTGTTGGATAAGTTACAATGGTCCACCATTAGCTTTACAAAAATGGCTTTTAAAATTTCAACTTCCCCTTGATTTGTATTAATTTCTTGCAAATCTTTTTAATCAACCTGTTCAGACACATTATGACACCCCCTCTGGAGCAGGTGGGACTTGAACATGGTCTTCTGGTCCAAAGGTAGGACACTACCAGTGTGCCAAAACAGCCCTATCAATTTCTTATATTTGCACATTCATTATCTTTTAAGCTCACTATAGAACATTTAATAACTAATAGCTGTCTTTTCATTAAAGTGTACTAATGCCACTAATTAGTAACAATCAAACTCTGGTCCTGAATACCACAAAGTGTAGCTTTTCATTGTTACATGTAGTAAAATGTTCTGGGGAGATTTTTTAAAATTTCCTCCTCTTACTATCTGATTTATTTTTCAATACCCAACGTAACATTTAGTTTATCCACTCTAATTTATTCTTTTACTCAATTCCTCCACTTAATATTTCTCAATATTTAATTCACACTAGTGAAGAAGCAATACCGTTAGGTCTACTGTTCACAATTGTTTCTGTTCACAACTGTTTCTGTTGGTGTTTCTCAGACATTACTAATTTGCACTTCCAGCAACATACAAGGCAAAAAGAAATTGAGATGTGGGGTGCAGAAAACAAATCTGAACAACAATCATGCAATGAGATGAGCCACTGCAGCAAACTAGAGGCATTATTTTGTGGATGTGGACCATTTAAGCAGAAGAGAGGTACAATTGCTTTGCATGTTTCAAATGACTGCTATACCTTACAGCTAAATATACAGCACAAGATCTCGGATTTGTTGGAGGAAATTCAATTAAGAATCTGCAGACAATATTGATCCAATATTTAGGACAAAGAAAAACCTACATTGGACTGCATATAAAAAATCTTTTACAAATCAATGGTAACTATTTGATAATGCTGTGAAGTTTTATTCACATTTCAGCTACTGTATTCTCACGAGCTTCAGTGAATCAAATATCTGCATTCAATGGTAAAATAATTCATTAAAATACAGGAATTTGGACTAATAATTATCTGCGGGTCTCCTGACAAATATCATGATGAATCAGGGAGCAGGGCTTAGTCAATATCTAGGGAAGCTGCAGCTAAGTGCATGAATACATAAATAAACTTGCAGAATGGTCACATTAATTTCAAAAACATGGAGTATTACATTTTACCAAGACAGACAATATCACATTTGGAAAATTAGGACCTAAACGAGGCTTGGGAGGAAAGCGATTTGGATTGATTGATTGGCTGATTGATTTACTGTCATGTGTACCGAAATACAGTGAAAAGTTTTGTTTACGAGCAGTACAGGCAGATCACAGCAAGCAAAGGATGTACAGATCAAAAAGGCTTGAGGCATACAGGTTGCATCATTTCAGGCTACAAGCTTGTGCGTGTTCAGGCTTCTGTATCTGAGCACATGTACAATCAGTAAAAATATTAACAGATTAATTAGATAATAATAAAGGCAAATTATGCAGAGAGCTCATTTCTAAAGACGTCAAAGTGAAAAACAGGCAATTCATACTAAAATGTGTATTGACCTATGCTTGAAATACCATTTCCTGTCTGGTTGCTAGGATGCAGAGACACTTCAGAAGGTGCAAAAGATCTACAAGGATGAAGTCAGAATTTCAAGGTTATACGCATTGGAGATAATGAACAGGTTGAATCTCTTTCCTCTCAAAAAAGGGAAAGCAACGGTTGACCTACTAAAGACCTTTCAAATTTGAAAGGGTTTTGATATTATAGTCACAAAAGAGTTTCTACCTGTGGGAGTCATAAAACAAGAAACCGTAAATATTGGAAGTCACTAACAACTTAAACAGAGAATTCAAACTAAATTTTTATCCAGACAGGTGAGATTGCAGAATTCTGATTCTTTTCTCCACAGATGCTGTCAGACCCCGCTGAGCTTTTCCAGCAACTGCTGTTTTTGTTCCTGATTTAAAGCATCAGCAGTTCTTTCAGTTTTTAAAAGGAAAGAAGGTTCAAGTACAGAAATGAACTGGTTAGGTCAAATGAACTGTCACTGATGTAAATTCTATATAATTTTCATACCTTCTATCTTTCCTCCTTTCATCCATTCGTTTGTCCAATGCAGCATAGATTGCATCAGCTTCTTCATCGTCTTTCTCATATGGACCACTGGAGAATAAACTTCCAGCATACCCATTAAACTTAAAAAGAAAATAATTTCTTTAATATCTCCAATATATCAAGTGAAACCCATCAGCTAAAAAGGCAAGATTTATAGTTTTGTGCTTCATTGTGTAAGCAAGAAAGAAGAATGCCAAATATACAATACTTCCACTTAAGTATGTCAATGTTGGTGGCAAACGAAACTGAATTTTCATTCAAAGTTGTAACTGAAAACCATCAAGAAAACATTAAGAGAGTCATTACAGATTCTGAATTGATCAGGTGATAAACCTTATTAAAATTCTTTTTGAAGTATTCAAAGAGTAGATAAGGGTAATGCTTTAGATGTAATAGGAAGATAAAATATTATGGAAACTGGAACAGAAGAACATAGTAGGAGCAGGAGTAGGTCATTCAGCCCCTTAAAGCTGCTCCACCATTCTATAAGATGATGGCTGATCTGCCCTTGATTTCAACCTCTCTTTCATACCAGCTCTTTGTGAATGACAACTCCACGATATTAGAGAAAACGTCCACCTTAAACACATTCAGTGATTTGGCCCAGAGTATTGTGGACGTCAGAGAATTCCAAAGATTAACTACCCTCCGGGGAAGGAATTCCTTTGCATTTTATCTGCAGCTGGTTTATATAAAAGAAAATCCCAATTCCCTCAATGCCTTAATTTTGGATTGGTGTAACAACTGTTTATGTTTCTGTAGTTTTGATTGCGGACTAAAATAGAAAAAGAACTGTTTTAAAACCAAGAGTTGTTGAAGGATTGCTGTACTTTTCAAAAGCAAGTAACCTGACAATCATTGTAAATACTGTTTACATAGCTGTTGGCTCAAACAGTAGTGGAAGACAAGTCCAAACACAAGCTGGAGCTGAGGGGTGTGTATAAATAGTGCTTTAACTGGGAACAAGTAGCTGATTGGTCTGTGGGCTTGTGAGTAGTTATCGATGATAAAGACCTTTTGACTGCCACCAACTATACGGTTGGCTCCCAGTTGCTGACCAGCTTGGGGAGATGTGAATGTTTTAGCAGAAACCACTGGACCTCTAATGAAGAAGGAGCTGTTTTTGCTCCACAGTGAAAACACATTTCAAGCCTGAGGTTATTTTTCCTTTCCAGTTGCAGTAAGCTGTGACTTCTAATTCATAAGTCAAAGACCTTTATAAATGTGAACCCCATGCCTCCTGCAAACAAGTGAAAGTATCTGGGAAAGGGAGATCGAAAAGCAGCATTCTGATCAGCAAAAGGATCTTTTCAACTACGCTGAAGTACTGGGACCAGTGAACTGCCTTCCAAGATTTTCTCTCTGGCCATAATACCCTGTTGTTACTGGAGTGTCTGTTCTCATGTGTGTGTAGAGGGGGAGTTTATAAAGGGTCTTGAACTTTAACTAGAAAGAGTTGCGTACCAATAGTTTATAATTGTTTATCTATAGTCAGAATCTTGTTTATTTGTAACAAATAGCCATTTTGTTAGGTACAGAAACCTGGTCCATTGCTTTGTCAACTTGGATCTGAAACTGGGGAATTCTGTGCTGTTTAAAATCTTTAATTTTTGCGATGACCCAAAAAAATGGCAGGCTTGATTTCCTGCAAGCTAACCCACTGATATGTCCCTTAACACCATTGTTAACCACATGTAATTCATTCTTCCGAGTCCTTTTCTCAGAATAAATTTTGCCCAAGTGTAATGAAATACTGCTTCAATACATTTCACAGCTTGACCACGGACCTTCCACCTAGTCTATTTTCCAGCTCACCCTAGATAAATATTTTTTCATACTTCTCTAACTCTCCTTATTAATTTGAAAACACTAGTTTGATACTTCAGTTGCTTTCCCACAAACTGGATTTCAAATTCTACCATATTGTGATCACTAATCCCCTCAAAGGATCCTTAACTACAAGATTTCTATTACTCCTACTTGATTACACATTACTAGATCTCACATGGCCTGTTCACAGGTAGGTTGTGCAATGTACTACTCTAAGAAACAATCCCTAATGCACTTTACGAATTTGTCTTTCATGTTACCCCTCCTCATTTGATTTATCCAGTCAATATTTAGATTAAAATTAACTAACAACTCTAGAGGTCTTCTTACACACCTCCACTATTTCCAAATTTATATTTTGCTCTCCAAAGAGGCAAATCCTCAGGCGCCTTCGGACCACTCCCACTTGCGACTTCTTTCCCTTGTTATCCCTTATTTCCACCCAAACTGATTTCACACCATGTTCTACTGCAACTATATCACAACTCACCACCTCACTAATTTACTAAAAATACTACTCCAACTCCTTTTCCTTTTCGTCTACTTTCTGGACTATCGAATATCGTTGAATACTGAATTCAGGTGACAACAACATTTGAAAGGCTTTAAAGCATATAAGGTCAAAACTTTAGAAGTCATCTTACACAAGTGGCAGTAAAGTAGTGGAAAGCTAGCAATGGAATGAAACAAAAATAAACACTTGCAAATAGCTTACCACACCAAAAAAATGTACGATTCTGATCATTACTTCTCATTTTCCTTCATCTTCTGAAGCAAACATGATTTTTTAACTTCATATTAATATCCTTAAACACAAATATATTGTTTATTACCTCATCATAGTTAGTGTCATTCAAATCTTCGTCGTCATCATCTGCCTGATTTTTTTTCATTTGATCACCTACAGTTCTTTTTCCTGGGGGGGCATGGCGGTCATCAACTGGGTCATTGGCATCTCGAGCAGGACCAATATCAGAACGTGTTGTGAAACCAGTAGCACTGGAAAACGGACAAGACTTCATTGAGCAAAGAGGTCACAAACTAATTTAGTGTTGGTATTGAAACTACAGTGGAACTGCAAAAGCTTTTCTCCTGGGTATCAAATTAACTAGATTCTTCACGGTAACAGTAGCCAAGATATAGTTCAATGATTTTGTCTCGAGTGGTCAATGTAGGCGGTGCTTCTTAAGTCATGCAAGCAGCTTTTGTTTGCAACAAAAGTAATGCTTTATCCGTTGGGAGAGGTGTTTTACTTGCAATTTTATTTCAACTGGGCATGTTTTCTGCATAATATATTTAATAATTACACATCTGTATTTATGTTATTAAACACTGCACACTTTTTAAGTGATCCTTTGCGCCCCAGAGTACACACTGCCATTCTGCAATGTTGAGAAATCACAATGCAGCTAAGTTCAAATGAATCGAATTATCAAACTCATGAAATCCACACAACTTAATGCTATTTATGGTTATATCTACTTCTGTGCTATTAAATATCTTCACATGGGATGCACTCTTCTTTTAAGTTGCCATTGTCTTTTGCTATATGATTTGCCATATTGAGACTGCTGTAGGGTTGTGAAAAAGTATCTTGCAACAAATATTGCTACAATAAAATTCCAAGTAACATGCAGGGGGATGACACTGTGTCTCTGCAGCATATGCATCATAAAAAGTCAGCACAACTTCAGAGTGAGCTAAGCCAGAGGAGAGCACGGCTTTAGCATAGGCAAGACTACAGACATTAAAGTAGAATTGGTAAAATTAATCAAAACACTATAAAGATAGCAAGGCTGGTGATGTATTGCAGGTGTAGAATGTGGGAGCTTGTGGACACTAGCAAGATCAAAAACATTTGTAGCTCAAGAAACTTGGGTTCATAGCATATAAGCCGAAATCTGCGCTTCGGATACAATCATAGCTCAGGAAGGAGGAACATCAACTAGACATTTTATTCCAGGAAGAATTCAGACCTAATTCTACATTGATCCACAGTTGGGAGTTAAAAAAAAAAAAAGTACAAATTCATGAGGCAGGTATGCCGATTGAGAAGCAGAAGTGTTGAAACATCAGCAGTTGTAATTTTTCAACAGGTTCAAGGTTCTTGCAGCTTGCATGACGGAATAACGAACGGATAACAGCATCATGAAACACAGAAGCGATTCAAATGATGGCAGTAAATAGGAACATAGTGGTAGTACAGGACAGCAGAGACAGGGAGTCTGATGTAGTTCTCCGTAATTAGGAATGAGAATCCTTGAAGCTGTGTTACCTGCCCAGTGCCAGGGTTTGGGACATCTGCCCTGGCTGAAACATAACCTGTCTTTGACGAAGCAAGATCCTATTGATGCGGGGGTAAAAATTGTATCAGAGATAAAAGGTACTGCAGATGCTGGAGAATCCGAGATAACAAGCATGGGGCTGGATGAACACAGCAGGCCAAGCAGCATCACAGGAGCAGGAAAACTTGACGTTTCGGGCCTAAACCCTTCATCAGAAACCCTTTCTGATGA
>JAHRHZ010000087.1:8475173-8535305 GCA_024137785.1 Ginglymostoma cirratum | reverse complement strand
CTATCCTCTCCTCTATCCATCCTCTATCCGCCTCCCCCTCTCTCCCTATTTCTTTCAGAACCCTCTTCCCCTCCCCCATTTCTGATGAAGAGTCTAGGCCCGAAACGTCAAGTTTTCCTGCTCCTATGATGCTGCTTGGCCTGCTGTGTTCATCCAGCCCCATGCCTTGTTATATGTAACTTGTATTTGCTTAAGTAAGAAATGCCTTTGGGCTTTTTGAAACTGTCAGGAGAGTCAAACCTCTAATGTTTGTTTGTTCTCAATATGCTGAGATTGTACGGAATCGAACAGCTCCATGAACTACATATGTATATAAAGATTTTTATGAATAAAGTATATTTTTGAAAGACAAAAGAAGATATGTAAAGACTGTACAGAACTACTTTAGGCCTCCATTTAACTTTAGTAGAAAGGTCTTAGATGGTGGTCTTTCCCCACTGTGCCTTGGCAGCAGCTGCCCCAAGCTTCAGTGCATGCCTCAGCATGTAATCCTGAACCTTGGAATGTACCAGTCTATAACACACAGTTGGGGTCAACTCCTTGCCCTGGAAAACCAGCAAGTTTCAGGCGGACCAAAGAGCGTCTTTTACTGAGTTGATGGTTTTTCAGGTGCACTTGATATCTGTCTTGGTCTGCCTCCCAAAGAACAGACAATAGAGCACAGAGTCCTGTTTGGGACAAACCTCAACAAAAACCACTGCACCTTTATCCAGACTTCCTTTGCAAAAGCATATTCCAGCAGGAAATACGTAACAGTCTCAACTCTCTCGCAGCCATTTCGAGGGAAGTGTGAGGTGGCACAGACTGACCGGGCGTACGTGAAGGATCTCACAGGTAGTGTTCTTCTCACCACCAAAACAATGTCTTGATGCTTGTTGGAAAGTTCTGATGATGTGGAGTTCTGCCAAATGACTTTGACAGTCTGCTCAGATAGCAATCTGACAAGATCCACCCTCTCCTTTACCCACAGGGTCTTGAGGATGCTATGTGCTGACCACATCCTGATGGACTTGTGGTCAAAGGTGTTTCTCCTGCAAATTTCTCCATGAAGGACAGATGATATGGAACAGTCCAACTACTTGGAGTGTTCCATGGCAACGAGGTTGGACAAAGCTGTCTGTTATTCAGCTCTTCGTACTCACTCTGCAGATTGCTTTATTTCTTTACTGCGCTAATAATTCTTTGATAGTGAGTCTCTCCCACCCTACCCACACCTCCCTTTCTACTGCATAAAAACCATCTAAGGTCCCCCTTCCTATGTTCTGAAGAAGGTCGCATTGGAATTGAAATGTTAACTTGCTTAAAACAATGAGCAGTTTTTAAAAAAAATTCATTCATTGGATGTGGGTATCACTGGCTAGACGATTTATTGCCAACTCTAAATGCACAGAGGGCAGTTAAGAGTCACATGTAGGGCAGACAGGGAGAGATTTCCTTCCCTCAGGGCATAGGAAAACCGGATGAATTTTTCCTGAAAATTGACAGTATGTCACCATTAGGCTAGCTTTCCATTACAGATTTTGTTGAATTTAAATTTCACCATCTGTCATGGTGAACTTATGTGTGCAGTAGGTTGGCCTGCGGTTCTGAATTACTTGTCTAATGACATTGCCACAACGCCATTGCGTCCTTCTTCAGCAGCACCCACTGCTATTGCAACATCCAGGCTTGTCATTCTGGGCAGGGGTTTTAGTCGCATCAATGATCCAGCTGAACCATCTGGCTGGGCTGGCAGCAGACTAGACACCATATCCAGAATCCTGATGCAATTTGTAAAAAATGTTGAGCTGTGCAACAGCTTCAGCAAATCTGTAGATAGAGTCCAACATATATTTGCCCAGTTGAGGCCAAAAAGATTTGTCCACTTCAAGATAAATTTTCCATTTGTGTCCTATGCATTCATGGTAAGATCCATTAATATCAAGCCACTGCTCTTCACTGACCACTGTTTCCATCTGCCTGACTGTTGCCTGCCAGAAGACCAAAGGACTGACAGGTGAATGTTATGAAAAAATGGTCAACCCCTCTGATAATTAAAACCAAAACACCCAGAGAGGCTTGCCTTGCCTTGTAATCTGTTAAAGGAAATGTGAAAAGTGGTATACCTACCTCTGACCTCGCAAACTATTATAAAAGAGAGGTGAAATAAAATGAACTCCTGAAAGTCACTCTAGAATCAACAAGTAACAATTTATTTATCTAACTCTAACAGTTAACAAATTAACAAAACTACTACCAAACCAAACAATTCCCCCTTAACTGCTAACTATTCCCAATAAAACAAAATCCTAATGGCATGCTGTTCCAATAGATACAAATCCCACTTAGATAAACCAAATTAATAATAAAAAAATTGAAGCTTCATCTCCCAAAATTATAGGCAGGATAAGTCTTCCAGAATGTTCTTTGCCTTCTCCACTGTCATCCAATCAAGAATGCCTTCCTCCATCAAATTCTTGTCTCAGAAATATTAGCTAAGAGTGACATAGCACTTTCATTTAGATGGTGCTTACTCTGAGATCTTAGAGATTCCTACAAGGACCAGTGATTTTTCTCTTTCTTTAGAGCTGATGACAGTTTGGTCTCACCCCAATTTTCAAATGTCCTCTTCTTTTATACCCTTGATGACCTATTAATTTCTTACAACGGGATTGGTCTAATGTTGTCAAAAACATCAGATTTAAATTTATTTGTGCTTTGGTATCTAGGGTCTGGTTTAAATCAATTGGCTAAATTCAAAAACCTGTTGTCTTGGTAAAAATGCTGCTTTGCCTGCTAAAATTATACCCCTTCGATACAAACATTTTAATTCAAGAACTCTGTGCAGCTGCTGCTTGCAGACTTTTTATTAAAACCTCCAAGTCTGGAAAAAAATACATTTGTTTAAAGGGACCACACACTCTTCCCCCTTATCATTTTACAAACATCAAATATTCTAAAGTCCTGCCTTCCAATCCTCAAATACTCTACCCAATGTTGCAACAATGTAGAAGATGAACATGAGTTTTCTGACTTCAAAGTATTGAAGACCTCAAAATAGATTTCTAAGGTTGAAGAAGCATGAAACACCTATTAGAATTGCTGGGACTTTGGTGGGAATCAATAAAGGCAGATTTCAAGATGTTCCTCATTTTCAAAGGTTTTCTGACTACAAGACAGGATCATAAAACTGTAAGATATAGGAGCAGAATTTGGCCATTTAGCCATTTGAGTTTCTCTTTCATTCGATCTTGGCTGATATGTTTCTTAACCCCATTCTGTTGCCTTCTCCATGTATCCTTTGATTCCCTTACTAATCAAGAACCTATCCACCTCTGTCATTAATACATACTCAATGATTTAGAGCAAAGAAAAATATGTCAACTTCAGGAAAATGTGCAGAATCTGCTCATGCTACATTCATTGAAGGGCAATGTCAAGGAGGTGCTTCAATATGAAAAAAATCAGCAAGCCCTACTCTTTGCCTCAAAGACTCTCCACGGATGTTGCCAGAACTGTTAAGTTTCTCCAGCAATTTTTGTTCTGTTTCAGCATCTATAGTGCTTTGTTTTAAGGAAAATAAAACAGTACTGCACAGGAACAAGCCCTTCAGCCCACTATGTCTGTGCTGGCCGTGAAGCCATTCTAAACTAATCCCACTTCTCTGCACATCGTCCATGTCAATCTATTCCCTGCCTGTTCCTGTTTCTGTCTAAATGCCTCTTAAACTTTGCCTTCATATCTGCTTATACCACCTCCCCCGCAGCACATTCCAGACACCTAGCACTCTCTCTGTAAAACAAAAGTCCCATGTACATCTCCTTTAAACATTCCCCCTCTCATCTTAAATCTATGCCCCTTAGTATTTAACATTTACACCCTGGGAGAATGATTCTGACTATCCACCTAATTTATGTCTCATAATTTTATGTACTTCTATCAGGTGGCCCCTCAACCTCTGATGCTCTAGCAAAAACAATTTGAGTTTGTTGACCCTCTTTGGATAGCTAATATGCTCTAATCCAGGTAATATCCTGATAAACCTCTTTTGCACCTTCTTCAAAGCTTCCTCATTATTCCTATAGTGTGGCAACAAGAATTCCATTTTATGCTTCAAGTGATCTCAAGTAGAATGGTGCTGACACATTTATATTTGTATATTTATACATACATATTCAGGTGACATGTTATGCTACAGTGACAATATTATCATTGTGTCTGTTAAAAGTATAGCGACATTCTGACTCTGAGACATTATACAACAGTGTACAGGAATATTCTCTGGTCATCAATGTTTGAGTCTAAGAGGATATTAAAGCATTCCACAGAAAATTGGTCAGACCCATCCTTTGGAACACCAAGGACGTACAGAAAACTTGCATCCTTATCTACAAGTGAAAGGGGTCAAGGGAGGAAATACAAAACTGGCAGCCCATCTCACACGAATGGACCTCTCTATGCTGTATCATTCCTATTGTTCTACATCTACATAAGGCCTATTGGGTTAAACCTGCTGACGAGTAAGTGATTCAGCCTGACCAGGCATTATAGTACAAAGCAGGAAGATTTCTGAGTCCCTTGTGTTGCTCAGGGATACAAATGCTAATATGCAGGACATGAGAAGTGGACATCTGCTTCAACAGCCATGACCAGAAGAGGACCACTGACAAAATAATCCGCATCTATGTGATGGATGTGCTCTCCAAGATAGTGTTTGGAGATGGAATCTACTACTGGACACAATAGCTCTACACAATCATCAGTAGCACAGTTTCAATTAATGGGTGGAAATCAAATAGCTTTCTGATCAAAACTGGAGTCAGACAGGACTGTCATCACCATTCTCTCCTGCACGTGTGTTGTATTGCATGCTTTGCCAAATCCATCAAGTAGGATGTGGGTGTAAGAGGGATGACTATCACAGATAGTGGAGGAGTGTAGGGTCAAAGCCTTCATGTACATGGACAACATCAGTGTCATCTGCTCAGATCTGCCATAGGCTGATGTGCTTTCGTGACCAGTTCAAACTGGTCTCAGCAGCCAAGAAAAATAAAGGCAAGAGCAAGGCCATGTTTGTTAGGAAATAGACCAACCAATTCTTTGCCCTCTTTACTGTCAGATCAGATTACCCTAAGGCATTGGGAAATAGTTTGGAGGAATTGGGGCATGTGCCAAATCCTAGAAGGATAAATTAGCGATGGTAGAACAACAACTGGATCTGTAGAGATGATGTTCCCTCTCCATTTTGGTTCAAAGCCTTGTCATCAAGTGCAAGGAGTTTTCAGTGTTGTTGTACATGACTTGGATCTGAACTATTCCTCACTCCTGTACATGATGAAATCTAATTTCCAGCTATACTTGTAGGTCACAATGGAGCACTTCCAGGGACATAATGTACTAACCTTGAAGTAAAGGGTTAAAAAAAAAACATCCTCAACATTTCATTCATCTTTATGGTCACGTTTGCATGCAGCTACATCAAGCTGTGCAGTAATACTCAGTTCACAAACACGAAATGTCATTACATACAAGTTTTGTGTACGGCCTTGGTGTTCCAAAGGATGGGTCTGACCAATTTTCGGTGGAATGGTCCAAGGAGTTAGACCATGTCTCATCATCTGTCTTCCATGGGGATGTTTATGCAGAAAAATTCCTTTAACAACAAGTCCAGCACATAATATCCTCATGGTCCAAAGGAAAAGGCATTATTAGTGGAATGTTATTTGTGTCTTCTTCAGTGCAGATGGATACAAGATATCTGTTCAACTCATAAGACATTTTTAAAAATGTTCCATTATTAATTCCCCAGGCTGACTTTCTGGGGGATCAAGGTCCACCTTAAGTACTCTTTTCATTTTTAAATGCTTGCAGAAAGTTTTACTATCTGTTTTTATGTTCTTGTCTAGCTTTCTCTCATATTTTAGTTTTTCCCTCCTTATGAGTCATTCTGTTATTCTTTATATTTCATCACATCTTTTGACTTGCTACATGTCTTGGCAGAATATGTATTTTCTTTCAGTTTGATACCTTTTAAAAACCTTTTTTTTTCAGCTCATTACAGATGGTGCACACATCCCTTGGAGTCATCCTTTCTTATTGCAATGTAATCCTTCTGAGTACTCTGAAATGTCTCCTTAAATGTCTGCGATTACATCTCTACTGATCTATACCACAATCTAAATTTCCGGTTCACTTTAGCCAGCTCTGTCTTCTTTTCATCACAATTATCTTTATTTAAATTTGAAGTGTGTTTTCAATTCACTCTTCTCTCCTCTCAAACTTAATGTGATATTCAATCATTTCAACACTGGAGTTTGCAAATGGATGCTTTATGTATTTGACCTTCAATGTCCTAATATCCAGTAGACACAGATCCTGCACTTTCACCCAGCAAACTCACACTGACCATGCCCACCATTAGTGTTGACCCAGTCATTTCCAGTTGCATTTCACATCTAGAGAATGACAAGTGAAGACAGGGAATTTAGATCATAATGGATATCATCAGGATCTCTCACCAACCGCCCACCATCACCACCACCAAGAGGCTCCATGTCCATTTTTACTTCATTCCACCTTGACAACCAATTTCTACCCATCCCTCCTTGTGGAGATCCACAGTATCAAATTTCACATCCAAGTATCCTTCCCGACCCTTGAATCTCAGCATTACACATTTATGATGCCCACCCTGCTCCTCTGAGAGCCCCCTGTGATGCCCTGGTAGCGAACATTGTCAATAAGCCTGTCTTGGAGCTTACAAATTCCTCTGATGTTTTCCTGCATACACCTCGAGGTTTCCCCTGTCACTGCCCTCATTCCCTCCTTCACACTGCCTCTGCTTTCCTCCACCCCTCTGGCCTTGACTTCCCAACCTCTTTTGGCAGTTATCTCCCTGCTGCCCTGAGAGACATCCTTGCGCAGCTACCTGAACAATTAATGGATTGACCCACAAGATTGTATTTGACCCAGACCTTTAACTGACTTTGAAACCAGCTCATGGACATGACTAGCCAGACCCTGATTGCTGTTTGCAGATTCCTGACTGACAATAAACAATTCCCTTGACTGCAGTGGCTACTTTTAGAAACAGTGTATGGAAGGGTGCCCTCTCTCCAGACTGTGTTCAGAGAGATCCCCTGATGGTGAGTGTACCAGCTGGTGATTGACCGTGACTGAGGCATTCGACTATGTGCAGTGCCAGGCTGTGCCCCTTACTGCCCATACCAGGATCCCCTGACAGACAGCTGCCCCATCCACATTCAAATGGACTGAGGGATAGCCTGCATCCAGTTTCAGTCATGGCCATTTAATTGAATACACATACGCTGTGCTGATTGCACAGGCAAGTTGTATATGCTGTAGGTGTTAAACTGACATCTTGATGTGTCTTACAGTAAGATGCCCTCTCCCTGGTGACTTTAGCTTGGGGCTTGCCATGAGGAATCTCCATGTCGCTTATCACCAGACAGTATCTTAGAGCACGATCTACAGGCATCAGCCTCGCTCACCCTGCTCCTCCCGCCATCCCCGCCAATGTCCAAATTGTTCAGTGTCCTTGGTAAAGTAGGAAGCTGAATACTAATGAGGTGAGTCGTGACATTAGTAAGGCTTTTTAACAAGCTGTAATTCCCCTTAACTGGCAACTTTTCACTGCCTGGTGAGAAACTCACCACTTCACTCAGCAAAAGCATAAAAGGTACAGTGAGATTCTCCTGATATTGAGATAGTCTTCATTGAACTTCTTGTCCAATTCTGGCATAAAATCTCACCATAACCCACATCACTTTAGGCCCGAAACGTCGAGTTTTCCTGCTCCTATGATGCTGCTTGACCTGCTGTGTTCATCCAGCCCCATGCTTGTTATCTCTCACTCACATAACTGTATGATTCTGCTCACAACCTTTAATTCTGTCTTTTCAGTATTTTTGTTATCTCTAACCTTTGTGCTAGTGCTTTCTGAGGTTTGTACACTATATCCCTTCCTGTTGCAATTTGATCATCATATCCCTTAATGCTACCCTACTTTCTCACCTAGTCTTCATTCTTCATTTCTCTACACAATTTATCACATCTTCTCAAAATTGAACCTTTACCTCCACTGTTTCCAACACTTCCAAATCTATGCTGATGGGTTGGAAGTCGTTATGACTACCTAATGGACTGCCAGTTAGTCCATGTCACTACGAGTGATCCATTCTTTCTACAGCCACAAAATTTCATTTAGGTTACAATGTGATTGCTGTTGCAATATTTGAAAGGCAAACAATTAAAGGATCGAAATAAGCATAAAGATCAGGAAATAGCAGCTTTGTGCCTCAGCCGAGATTAAGGCCTATCTTTTGAACTAGTGAGGGTTATAATGGAGGGAGATCTGTTTGCAACATAGTTTATGTGACTAGTGTCATACAGTCACGGGGTCATACAGCATGGAAACAGACCCTTCAGTTCAACTCATCTGTGCCAACTAGATATACCAAACTGATCTGGCCCCATATGCCAGCATTTGGCCCATATGCCATCTAAACCCTTCCTATTCAAAACCAATCCAGATGGCTTTTAAATGTTGTAATTGTACCCACTTCTACCACCTCCATTGGCAGCTTGTTCCATACATGCACCGTCCTCTGTGTGAAAAAGTTGTGCCTTAGGTCCCTTTTAAGTCTTTCCCCTCTCACCTTAAATCTATGCCCTCTAGTTTTGGACTCCCTAACCTAGGAATAAGACCTTAGGTATTCACCCTATCCATACCCCTCATAATTTTATAAATCTCTATATGGTCACCCTTCAACCTCCAACACTCCAGTGAAAAAAGCCCCAGCCTATTCAGCCTCTTCTTATAACTCAAATCCTCCAATCCCGGCAACACTCTTGTAAAACTTTTCTGAACCCTTTCAAGTTTAACAACATCTTTTCTATTGCAGGAAAACCAGAATTTAATGTAATATTCTAAAAGTGGTCTCAACAATGTCATGAACAGCCACAACAAGATGTCCCAACTCCTACACTCAAAGTCAAGCATGCCAATTGCCTTCTTCACCACCCTGTCTACCTGCAACTCTGAGTGAGGAATCATAGTGCCAACCCATGTCTTCGATATTATAGCCCTGGAAAACCACAGTAACTGAGGCAAACACTGGGAAATGTCTGCTAACGAACCTGGTGGCATTTTCTTGTGGCTGGGAATAGGTTTGCACCCGGCCTATTCTTATACAATATTATTAGCTTGGTATTGTAGTTTTCTTGCAGACTTGTTTTAATTTATACTTGCTTGAAAGGGCCATTCTGATTTTGAGAAATCAACTGTAGGAGATATCAACTAAGACTCTTCTGAAGTACAGTTTAGTTTAACTCAAAGGTTCTTTCAAAAGAAGACCAGGTAGGCTGTTGGAAAGTCTCAGGTGAGGTTAGTTTGAAATATAAGGAGAGGAGGATTTATGTTCCTCGGAGGACAAGGGAATTATACCTTGGTGGAAATCATGCAACCGCAAATCAGCTTCCCATTTTGCAATAAGAGGAAATGCAAGGATCAGCTGTCATCGCAATACATTGTAAAATAAGATGTTGCGCTTGGAATAAAAGTTGCACATTTGTCCATTCAGATGAGTTTTAGTTGTTGAATATTTCATAAATAAGAAACAGAATATAGACTTGGCTGTTAGTGAATGTGCTTAAATATTTATTTTGAGATTGAATTGTAATCTCAAGTTGTTTTTGCTGGTATGTCAATGGCTAATAGATAGAAATACAAATATGTTGTTAAAAGAAATGAAGTAGATTTCAGATTTTTTGATTAAAGGAAACTTTTAGATTTCAAGCTAATTTGAACAAGTTCTGCAGCGGGATGATAAGATTTGTTTGGATAAGACAGGCTCCTGTTAATCAATATTATTGCAGCAAGGGTAGATAATGCTGTGTTTTAAACTAAAAAGGAAAATGCCATGACAATCACTGAGGAAAGATCAATACAAAATGAATGTTTAGAAGGAATAGCTTAAGTTTATTACGCAATCACAAGAAGTAGCAGAAACAAAATCTTGGAGTTAGAAGCATCTGAAGCTATACTTAATATTTATAATTTTATTATCTTAGAAACATGACTGAGAACTGATAGTTAAAGCTAGAGCTGAGATCAAGGAATATGCTACAAAGAGAAGCTGATCTGATTAACATTCCCCTGCTGGAGGACTTTTCAGAAATCCTAGCAATCTGAAGTTCTTCTGACTACACCATCTCCCTAGCCACATTGATGTGTTTAGTCTCTTTTGCAGCTGTGATTAAGAGTCCCAAACACTTGAACATCACTTTCCCTTAATTTTGCAGTCCCCATCTTCTGTCATTCAACTATTAAAATATGCATGTACAAATTAATTCAGGTAGAGAGGACGTAACAAGTTATCAAGGTAATGGTGTCAAAACAGGACAGTAAGGAAAATTGTATAGATACAGAACAGTATGGTAAGGTTACATGTAGCACGACATGAACCCAAGATCATGCTTGAAGCTGTCTTCATGAATACAGAACTTGGCTATCAGCTTCTGCTCAGCGATTCTGCATTGTTGTGTATCTCGAAGGCTGCCTTGGAAGATGCTTGCCTGAAGATCAGAGGTTGAATGTCCTTGACTGCTGAAGTGATCCTGCACTGAAATGGAACATTCCTGTCTGGCAATTGTTGTGCAGTGTTCATTCATTCATTGTTGTAGTGTCTGCATAGTCTCACCAATATACCATGCCTCAGGGTAGCCTAGCCTGCAGCATATGAGTTAGAAAACATTGGCCGAGCCACGAGTATCTGCCATGTACTTTATGTGGTTTCCCATGTGTGATGGTAGTATCCATGTTGATGATCTGACACGTCTTGCAGAAGTTGCTGTGGCAGGGTTGTGTGGCGGTGTGTTTGATGGGCACCATGGTGGCTCAGTGGTTAGCACTGCAGCCTCACAGTGCCGGGGACCCAGGTTCAATCCCAGCCTTGGGTGACTGTCTGTGTGGGGTTTGCACATTCTCCCTGTGTCTGTGTGGGTTTCCTCTGGGTGCTCTGGTTTCCTCCCACAGTCCAAAGATGTGCAGGCTAGGTGGATTGGCCATGCTGTAGTGTTCAGGGGTGTGTGGGTTATAGGGGGATGGGTCTGTGTGGGATGCTCCAAGTCCAGTGTGGACTTATTGGGCCAAAGGGCCTGTTTCCACACTGTAGGGATTCTATTCTATGTTGTCCTGAAGGCTGGGCAGTTTGCTGTGAACAATGGTCTGTTTAAGGTTTGGCGAGAAGTGTTTCGGTAAGGATGATCTTGCTGAAATGTTTGTCGTCGTTGATGATATGTTGAAGGTTGTGAAGAATATGGTGTTGTTTCTTTGCTCTGGGAAGTACTGAATGATGAAGGGTACTCTATCTGTCTGTCTTCTGAGAAGGTCATTGTGGTTTTTTGCTGGGGCACGTTGAATCTGGTGGCCAATGAGTTCAGCATCATATCCCATTCTTATGAGAGTGTCTTTCAGTATGTTTAGTTGTCCGCTGCATTCCTTCAGCGTATCCTATGCATTCTCATCCCACATCGCATAGGAGACTTCTACTGCCTTCTGAAAATATACAAAGCCAGCACACCTGGACATTCCATCGTAGTAGGCAATGGACCCTGTGTGATAACCTCTCTGGCTGTGTCAAGAGCATCTTGAAATCCATTGATCAAAGAACCTAGCTTCTATCGTGACGCTACAGACTTCATACAGAAACTCAGCACCCATGACCCCGTCAAACCAAGAACATTCCTCATCACAGTGGATATTTTGGCACTCTACACCAGCATCCCCCATGATGACGGCACCGCTGCAACAGCCTCAGTACTCAACACCAACAACTGCCAATTTCCAGATGCCATCCTACAACTCATCCACTTCATCCTCACCCACAACGCCTTCATCTTCGACAACCAGTTCTTCATCTAGATGCACGGAACAGCCACAGAGACCAAATTTGCACACTAATACGCCAACATTTTCATGCACAAGTTTGAGCAAGACTTCTTTGCTGCACAGGACCTCAAACCAACGTTATACACCATTGACAACATTTTCTTCCTTTGGACTTATCGCAAGGAGACACTGAAACGACTATGCAATGATATTAACAAGTTTCATCCCACCATCAGACTTACCATGGACCACTGTTCAGAATCAGTCTCATTCTTGGACACATGCATCTCCATCAAGGATGAACACCTTAGTACCTCACACTACCGCAAGCCCGTAGATAACCTCACAATGCTGCACTCCTCTAGCTTCCAACCCAAACATGTTAAAGAAGCCATCCCTTATCGATAAGCCCTGCATTTACACAGGATCTGCGCAGATGAGGAGGAATGCAACAAACACCTAAAGATGCTGAAAGATGTCCTCCTAAGAAAGGGATGCGATGCTCTACTCATTGATTACCAGTTCTGACGTGTCACAACGTAAGACTGCAATGATTTGCTCAGAAGGCAGATACAGGATATGACCAATAGAGTACCCTTTGCCGTCCAGTACTTCCCGGAGTGGAGAAACTACACCATCTGCATTGCAGCTTTCAACATGTCATCGATAATGACGGACATCTTGCCAAGATGACCCCTGTGTCTCAACTTCTCACATTCAAACAAATGCCAATAGACTTAAACAGACTATTGTCTACAGCAAACTACCCAACCCCAAGGACAACATTGACCACAACACCACACAACCCTGCCACGCCAACCTCTGCAAGACATGCCAGGTCATTGACATGGATACTACTGTCACACGTGGGAACACCACCCATCATGTACATGGCATATACTCATGTGACTTGGCCAATGTTGTCTTGTTCATACACTGCAGGCTAGGATACCCTGAGGCTTGGTAGATTGGTGAGACCACACAGATGCTACAACAATGGATGAATGGACTCTGCACAACAATTGCCAGACAGGAACGTTCCCACCCAGTCGGTGAACACTTCAGTGGTCAAAGACATTCAGCCTCTGATCTTTGGGTAAGCGTCTCCCAAGGTGGCCTTCGAGATACACAACAATGCAGAATTGCTGAGCGGAAAATGATAGCCAAATTCCTTACCTATGAAGACAGCCTCAATTGTCAACTTGGGTTCATGTTGCGCTACATGTAACTCCACCAGACTGTTCTGTACCTATAAAACCTTCCTTACTGTACTGTTTTGACACCATCACCTTGATAACTTGTTATGACCTCTCACCTTAATTAGTTTATACATTTTTGGATTATTTACTACTTAAGTTAGACACTTGACATGTGACTCCTATACTATGTTATTCCAGCCATTTGATTTGTCTCCAGCACCACGTTACTTTAATTTTTTTTTGTAATTATCTTTTTGTTTCAATTAATCAGATCATAGGTCATCTCTTCACTTGCTATTCAGCTGTTGACACTTTACTCACAACGTATGACACTTCTGATCACCTGTAGAAACTTAATATTCAAGCTGTCGACACTCTACTCATGCTATTTGTATGATCTTTTGATCTCTCTTCCTATAAATTCTGAGCCTGTTTGCCCCTCTTCACTTCACCAGACAAAGGAGCAGCGCTCCGAAAGATTGCGATTTCACATAAACCTGTTGGACTATAATCTGGTGTCATGTGACTTCTGACCACTTCCATCTAGAAAGAGAGATATCTGGGAACACCAATACCTGCAAGTTCCCCTCAAAATCACTCACCATCCCTCTTAGTATTATATTGCTGCTTTTTCACTGGTCAAAATCCTGGAATTCCTTACTGACAGCATTGTGGGTCAAGCTACAGCGTATGGACTGCATTGGTTCAAGAAGATAGCTCATCACCACCTTCTGAAGGGCAACTAGAGATGGTCAATAAATACTGGACAGCCAGCGACCCTCATGTCCCACATGTGAATTATAAAAAATGGCCTGGATAGCATCGAAGCTAAGGTTGATAAATGGCAAGTAACATTCAAGCCACACAAGTGTGAAGCATTGGCCATTTTCATTCAGAGAGAACCTATCCATCACCCCTTGACATTCAATGACATCACCATTGCTGAATCCTCCACTATCAACGTATTAGAGGGATTGACAAGAATCTGAACTGGGCCAGGCATTTAAACACTGTGGCCAAGAGTAGATCAGAGATTAGGAACTCTGTGGCAAACAATTCATCTTGTGTTATCCGAAGTCTGTTCACTATCCACAAGGCACAAATTGAAGAGCGATGGAATACTAAAATAAAACAAAGAACTGCAGCTGCTGAAGATCCGGAACAAGACAAAAAGACTTTCCCTTTGTCTATTGTCATCCCTTCACTGTCACTGACTCAAATCGTGAAACTCCCTTCCTAATAGTACTGTGGATGTGCTTACCCTCTAAAGACTGCTGTTTAAGAAGGCAGTGCACCATTACCTTCTTCAGAGCAACAAGGAATAGGTAATAATGGGCAGTGGTGCCCACATCCCATGCACAAGGTTTAAAAAATATACTCCCATGCTTTAATTTGCCTCTAATGCAGATAACCAACATAAGTACGGTGTAAATGTGGGATGATTATTCAAGTATACACAGAAATATGGTTTCCATTAAATATATCTGACTGAGAACAAAATATTTGATTTATCATAAATGTGCAATGTCAAGAAGTTTCAAAAATCTTCATTAGATCAATAATTGTTTCCAGTAATTAATACTTACAGCTAGTCATGAGTACCTTTTGAAAGTAACAATAACTTTATGAGTGAAAATTCCTGGGGAGATAAAACTAAATGCAAAAAAGGTACTAAAGGCAGAGCCAATTAGAATCAGCCAGCTGCTTGACAAAATGCCAAGTGTGGATAACAATGCTGCGGAGTCTTGATATAGCGAAGCTCAAAGGATGAAAATATTGGATTTCCAAAATATTAAAAATATTGATAGATGACTTCTTTAATAGGTCAAGAAGCGCAAATGTATCTGAATTGTGAAATACTGACGCTGAGCACTAGCCTTATTTGTAAATGTTTGAATTTAAGTTACAAACAAGAAAATAAAATTTGAATCTGGTAGTGAAAACTGAGGTTGTAGATATGCTCACTGAGCCGGTGGGTTTGGTTGCAAACGTTTCGTCACCCTGCTAGGTAACTTCACCAGTGCGTCTCCAGTGAAGTGTTGGCCTTCTGTCCCACTTGTCATTTATATGCCTCAGTTTGTTGGAGTGTTTGGTACCACTTCTGGGACCGTTTTTCAGTGGTTTGTACACAGTGTCTAATTCAATGTGTTTGTTAATGGAGTTCTGGTTAGAATATTAGGCATCTAGAATTCCCTGGCATGTCTCTGTTTGGCTTGTGCCATTATGGATGTGTTATACTAGTTGAATTCATGTCCCTCTTTGTCCGTGTGCAGTGAAACAAGTGAGAATTGGTCATCTCTTTTGGTGGCTAGTTGGTGTTCGTGTAACTGTATTGTCAGTTTTCTTCTGGTTTGGCCTATATGTAGTGTTTATCACAGTCCTTGCATGGTATTTTGTATATTACACTCATTTTCCTGATTCCTGGGTATGGGATCATTTACTGTCATCAGTAGGGTGGTTGTTGATTTGTGGGCTACCCTGATTCCTAGGGGTCTGAATAGTCTTGTAGTCATCTCTGAGATGTTCTTAATGTATGGCAGGATGATGAATGAGTCTGGTCGTGTTGTGTCTTCCTGTTGTGATCTGTCTCGGAGGTAATGGTGGATTGTGCTTTTCGGGTATCTATTCCTTTTGAAGCGTTACTACAAGAAAAGCTGTTCAAAAATCACCCACAACAATGACACAGACAACACAAATTCATGGACTAAAAACATCTCAGACTGAACACTTACAGACACTGAGAAGAGTATCCTAGCATATGGAATGAATTATAACTACAGAGTTGATAAAATTTTGGCTTCCTGGCTGCACTGTAATCAACACTAAAGAACAATGGACTCACAGAGGAAATACAACAGATCATCAGACAGACGAAAGTCCCAACACTGAGCAAAAAACGTAAGTGGAACATATTCAACACAGAAGCGAGGCAAGCCCTGGAAAAAACTCAGGAAAGACAACCTTACCAGCGAACAAAGGCCGCATGACAGTAATCCTCAATACAGCCCAATACATTGAGAAAATTAATGCGTTACTAGCGGGTACAGACACTTACCAACAGATGGCGATTTACCTGACACCACAGTTAGGGAACTGGATTACAATGACCCTGGAGAAATTGCACAACTCAGGAGACATCATCAAGACAGACTACCAAAAAATAAAGCCAGAGGGATTCAATACACCCCGTTTCTACAGACTCCCTAAAGTACACAAACTGGGGGTCACCCTCAGAATCATTGTCTCACTACCAGGCACACCAACATATAGACTTGTCAAAGAACTACAACAGAAATTGATATACTGAGTTGACAACACTGCCCAGTCTATCCACTCCTTCCTAGAATTCCTCAGCATCATCAAGGACTCCAGGACAGAAGAGGACAAGATGATAATATCCATCGACGTAACAGCACTATTTACATCCATAAACATCGACCTCGCCAAAGAGACAATTGCCACACTACTGGACGAATCAAGTAGGCAGGCACCGCAGGGCACCAACAACATCAATAAGGATAGCACCATGAAACTACTAGACCTGTACCTCACACCTACTTCACCTTCAAAGACAGCATATACAAACAAATCAACAGAACACCAATGGGATCCCCAATGTCAGGACTGATTGCAGAAGCAGTAATGCAAAGGTTAGATCAGACAGTGCTCCCCACGAACTCAAACTCTGGGTCCGATGTGTAGATGACACCTTCCTGATTATCAAATGCATAAAACTAGAAGAAACCCACCAACATGTAAATAACATCCTCACCGGCACAAAATTCTCAAAAGAAGAAGAGAACAACAACTGACTACCCTTCCTGGACATACTGGTAGAACACAAAAACAACGGGGACTTCCAGACTAGCATATATAGAAAGATCACACGTACAGACCAGATACGCAATTACACGAGCAACCACCCAATGCCCACAAAAGGAGCTCCATCAGGACACTGCTTAAACAAGCCACAACACATTGTAGCAACCTGGAACTACGCAAAGCAGAACAGGGGCATCAATATGGAGTCTTCAAAAGGAATGGATAGCCAAAAAGCACAAACTGCCGTTATCTCCGAGACACCACACGACCAGACTCGCTAATCACCCGACCATACACCAGTGACATATCAGAGATGACCACAAGACTACTCAGACACCTAGATATCAGGGTGGCCCACAAACCAACAACCATCCTACAACAGCTACTGACGAATGTAAAGGATCCCTTACGCAGAACCAGCAAAAGCAGTGTAATATACAAAATGCAATGCAAGGACTGTGAGAAACACTTCATAGTGTTTCAACACTTCAAACCAGAAGAAAATTGACTATACAGATACACAAACACCAACTAGCCACCAAGAGACACAATCAATTCTCAATTGTCTGACTACACACAGACAAAGAGAGACACTAATTTGACTGGTATAACACATCCATAATCGCACAAGCCAAACAGAGACATGCCAGGGAATTCCTGGACTCCTGGTATTCTAACTGGAAATCCATCAACAAACACTTTGAATTAGACACTGTGTACAAACCACTGAAAAACAGAACTGGAAGTGGCACCAAATGCCCCAACAAACTGAGGAATATAAATAACAAGCAGGACAGAACACCACATTTCACTGGAGGAGCACTGGTGATGTTACGTAGCAGGGCGACGAAACGTTTGCAATCAAACCCACTGGCTAGGCAAGCATGTCTACAACCTCATCCCACAGCATGAGCTATAAAACTTCAGAAAACTGTAGTGAAAACTCACAGCATTACTAATGAAAAAAATGAAATGGTTTATTTCATTTACACAGTAAAGCCTACAACTGGGTTATCTAAGTTGGGTTGTAGTAATAGGATTCAATAACAGAGTAAACAGATTTATGTATAATAAGCTTTACTTAGAATTTACCCCAGTACAATTGTGAGTATTGAGCTAAAAAAAGTTAATTTTTTTCTACATCCAGGCATTTGTTCTTCAATTATTCTTTTCAATGTTTGGATGAGTCGAAACAAGCTTGCACTTACCATCTTAGCTTCTGATGAAGTTTGACCAGATGGTTCCCTATTATTTCAGTTGAGGTGATGACTTGTTTATGTAGATTGTCTATCAGCTGATCAACCAATGAGCTGGTTGTGGGAATAAATATACAGCAGGACCTGCAGCAAACTGTCCACATTATAGCAAATACATTACATTTACTCAGCAAGTAGAGCCAATTAAATTGCACACTACAGCAAACAGTCTACAGAGTCTATTTTAAAACATTCATACAAACTACAGCAAATAGAACTCTAGATTGAAATAACATCAATATCTCCTGAAAAAGCAGATGATTTCTCCAGCAAAATGTGGAGAATAGATACATGCAGATTACAAAGTATTCATAGTATTGACAGGTCCATGCTGAAATTTATGCTCTGTCAGGGGCTCCAAGGACAACAAGGACACCTATGTCAGACTCCTGCTCATTGACTACAGCTCTGCCTTCAACGCCATTATCCCCTCCAGACTGATCTCAAAACTCTGTGACCATTGTCTCGGCTCCACCCTCTGCATCTGGATCCTCAGCTTTCTGACCCACAGAATGCAATCAGTGAAGATAGGTAACTGCACCCCCTCACAATAACACTGGAGTCTCCCAAGGATGTGTCCTCAGGCCCTTACTGTACTCGCTGTACACCCACGATTGTGTTGACAAATTCCAAATGAACGCCACTAACAAATTTGCTGATTACACTGTAGTAGGACAGATATCTAACAATGACGAGTCAAAATACAGAAGGGAGATAGAGGGCTTGGTGATATGGTGCAATGAGAACAACCTCTCTCTCAATGTTGGCAAAACTAAAGAACTGATCATTGACTTGGAAAGAAAGGAGAAGAACATACTCACATCAACATCAATGGAACTGAGGTTGAGAGGGTGGAGAGCATTAAGTTCATCGGAGTAACGATAACTGACAACCTGTCCTGGACTTCCCATGTAGATGCGATGGTCAAGAAGGCATAACAATGCCTCTTCTTCCTCAGATGGATCAGGAAATTTGGCATGTCCATAAGGTCCCTCACCAACTTCTACAGATGCATCATTGAAAGCATAGTGTCCAGGTGCATAACAGCCTGGTGTGGTAACTGCTCTGCCCATGGCTATATGAAACTACAGAAGGCTGTGCGCACAGCCCAAACCATAACAGAATCCAACCTTCTATCCATGGACTGCACTATACAGTTTGCTGCCACAGACAGGCTGCCAAAATCATCAAAGACCCATCGCAACCTGTAATGATCTCCTGTAACCTCTTTCATCAAGCAGAAGACACAGAAGCCTGAATACATGCACCAGCAGGTTCAGGAACAGTTTCTTCCCAGCCGTTGTTAAACTGATGAATGGACTTTTCCAGCCTCAAATAATGATTGTTCTTATTAATGTTGATCTCACCTAACGCATGCACTGTGCGATGTAACCTGCATGCCTCTGTCTAAGTATTTTTCATCTGTACATCCTTGCTTACTATGATCTGCCTGTACTGCTCATTAACAAAACTTTTCACTATACTTCGGTACATGTGGCAATAAATTAAACAATCAATCAATCAACCTGCCCACCCTTCTTAATCGAACACTATCAGCATATAGTCTTTTCCTTCCTCTCTCATATGTTTATTTACCTTCCCCTTAAATGCATCTATGTTAGTAGCCTTAACTACTCCTTCTGATGATGAGTTCCATATTCTATCCAATCAGAATTAAAGACAGAGGTGGACAAACAAGGACGGCAAATCCTTATAACAGGAAGTAGTAAACAGTTGCCCAGTAGTTAGGGGAAGACATTCTTGTAAACACAAAAAGCTTTCAGATTGCTTTTCAAAGTTGGAGCAAACAAAGGTGTCATGGTGTACATTTAGCAGTATGTAGTATTCAATAATTTTGTT
This sequence comes from Ginglymostoma cirratum, assembly GCA_024137785.1. Classification (NCBI taxonomy): domain Eukaryota; kingdom Metazoa; phylum Chordata; class Chondrichthyes; order Orectolobiformes; family Ginglymostomatidae; genus Ginglymostoma; species Ginglymostoma cirratum. The sequence continues at coordinate 8,515,278 of JAHRHZ010000087.1, read as the reverse complement.
GAATGGATTGTTCTTTTACTGCTGATTCTTAAAAGACAAAGAAAGAGGTTATGTTTACATTTTGAAAGCTTTTCTGCTGAATTACACTAATTGGTACATTGACATATTAGAAACCATTTTATATTTTAAACATTCCAAACGAGTGTATTTTATCTATCCATTTGATTTTGTTATTTCTTCATCTTCTTCTTGTCATTTCACTACACCTTCCCTCATTGTATCTCTAATTTGAGAGTTGAAGACCTTTTGGTCTTCAGGGTTACATGACTCTGGTAGAAGAGGGTATTCTAGAAGATGATTCATCATTTAGAATGTCTGTCCCCAGTCATAGTCATACATACTCCTATGTCTGCATAAGTGTCTTGACATACAGAAGTATGCCATGTTTCACTAGCTTTCCATGGAAGAGTTTTGTCAGGGTCAAAAGACAACTTTGTATGTGCCTTTGTATGTAGTTGCGTCAACTAAGGAACCAACTGCTAAGTATCTCAGCGTGTTGGCATTGCTCATAATGGCCTGGATTTTCAGTTTCAAGGCAGATAGTAGGTGTTAGAAAAAGTCCTGGCTTCATCTCCCTCCTTGCGAAGAGGTGTTACAAAGATGGGAATGCCATTTTTAAGGGATGGGTATAGGTTGCTGTTAGGAAAAATTATGCAGGCCGCAATAGTGTCTGCTGTGTGCCAAGGCAGGCTGTTAAAAAGTCCTGTCTTGATGTGTTGTTACTTAGTCCCAGTCATAACCAAAATACCTACACTGTCTATCCCTCATGCCCCATACATGCCACCTCATGTTGCCCATGCCAAGTTATGTCGCACCATGGCTTCTCATGTTCTTTTGCCAGGCTATACACTGCCACCTCAATGGACCCTTATGACCCCACGTGATATGAGTGCCTAATATGCAATAAACATATTAAAGAACTTATGAACACTATAGTGACAATAGGGTGTGTTTGAAAAAAAGCTTGTTATGGGGCATAGATTAGCATTGGGAATGTGAAGGGGCATGTAGTTTGGTTGGGGAGGGTCATGAAGGCCATGATAGATGGCTGGCAGAGCATAATCTGTGACAAGAGGCATACATGGCTATGGGGGTGAGTGACGCACCATGGCTCTGGTATGGAGAACCTGAGGAGCAACAAGGGTTGGGGCAGGGACATAGCAGCCACAGAATGCTTAAGGGAGACATCTTAAACTTAATTTTAAAAATGTTAAAAAAACACTCCTGAAAACTGGAAAAGAATTAATTTGTGCCTTTTTTCAGTTGACACACAGATGATCAACTGCTTTGTAGTTGCTTAGCTCAGCTAATATATTGCCAGGGGACTTCTCTATTATTTTATAGCGTTGGTCCTGAGGTGCTATGTATAGGTCAGCAGCGAGAAAACATCTGGTAGGTGGATGGATGGATGAGTTGTGTGTGCTGCTATCTGTATTTTTTGATTGTGTGGATTCTTTCAGAACTTGCATGGTTTAGTTTGCAAGGATGGCCACATTCTGGTTTAGCAGAGGAGATTCTTTACCTATTGAATCTCGACATCATATACAGATTGTCAGAACAGACTCTACATGACTGCAAAACATTTAGTAGGACCTAGTTTTTGGAATGTCTCGCATGAGCTCCAACTTTGCTCTTCCTCAAGTCTGCATGGCATCGTCAGAGTAGGTGCTAAATCATTCAATCAAATATTAACCTTTTCAGATCCTCTCAGACACTGGTTGTTGCTATAAGTATTGAACACCAAGGAAATGAAATTACTTAGAGGTAAGCCATTTTAATCGGTCAGATATTTTTAATTATATTGAATAAACTTTATGCAAGGATCCGATGATTGACATGTCATGTGCAGCAGATAAATCAAAAATGACAATGCCTGTTATTTGTCCTGCCTCATAGCTATTTTCAATGAATTGGGTAAGATTTACAAGTTTTCTCGTGCAAGATTTCCTGTGCAGCAATTTATGAGAGGCATGAGTGTCTTGAACAGTTTATAGCTCTGGAATAGCGCAGAGATGGGTCTGGAGCTCTCTGAGATAGCTGGGTCGATGGATGGTTTCAGATTTGCTATTATTTTTGTTCATCTCCACAGCTTAGGAAACCTATTGGGTACTAAGCAGTTGTTGGTTAAACTAGCCCTAATACATGCAAAGCTGTAATGTGCTTGGTTTGTTCATATAAAACATCATTGCATCTAGTTGCTTTTAAAAAAAAGACTTTGATACTGAGTAACAGCTGTCACATTGTGAAAGATTTTGTAAAATTAGAATAATCTGTATATGTTCTGTACCTTCCTTGCTCAGACGATGTCTTGAATTTCCCTTGTTGCTCAAGAGGAACTCATAAAGGACTTGATTTGCTAAGATCTTGTAAAGTTTTGAAGCAGGATCACTCAACTTGAAACATGATCTTGGCTTTCTCTCCACAGATGCAGCCAGACCCAGCTGAGTTTCTCAAGTAATTTTTGTTTTTGTTTCAGACCTTGGAAAGTGGTTGAGCTTTAAGGTTTTATCATGCTTTCTTGCTGATAAGTGAACTCAATCACTTCCTGACACTTGTTTTTCATCTAAAGTGGCACCTATAAGTCTTTATCCAGCTTCCATAGTTGGGTGGAGCGCCTAAAATTCTGTAACACAAGAAATCCTCCAACTACTATTTTAAATTCTCTATCCAGTAATGTCAAAGGATTGCTGCTGGTGAACAAGAAATAACTTGCACATATGTGGCTAATGACCTTCCACAATAATGTAACTATGCATAACCAACAAAAGTAAAATCATAGTCATGGAATGATCAAGTAAATGATAAAGGTATACACTGGCAATTTAAAAATACAGGTTGAAGTACACAGATTGTTTTGAGAGTTCCATACAATATGACCCAGCCAAAGTTGGTTGTGTTGTTGAAGTTTGCCACCTCCCAATGGAAAATGGCCTTGAGAAGGTGCAGCCACAAGAAGAGTATCATCAGGTTAAGAACAATTAGGTCACGGGAAGACAGAACTCTGAGGAGGGTCATCGCAATGCATTGCAGCTGGAAAGGAAAAAGAACAGTCGATACAGCAATATTTTTTGTGATATCCTCAACACACTTGGTAAAACAAATTGTTTATTTTGGCGCAAAACCTATTCAATTCAGGGAAATAATAATTTTGCACTATTTCAAAATGGCATAACTGATGTAAAATAATAATGGCTGGCATAGCAATCAGTTTAGTCAATTCTTTGGTGATAAGCTGTCAGTGAAATTGTTATATTATTTTGGAAGAAAAACAATATCCTTCAATTTTTACAGATGTCATTAATCTGCCACACGTAAATATTTTAGATTTAAAGTAAATGTATGATTTGAAGGTACTTTTTTTTATTACATAATGCTGAAGGTGAATATGAAAAGATTTTTTACAATACATGTGATTACCACTTCAAACCTCTAAACTAGAACAGCGGTTTTCAGTGAGTCAAGGCAGTTTTCAAATTACCACTGCATTGCTCCAGCCAACAGGCTATTATAATAGCTTTTAACAGAGAACAAAAGTGCTTCTGTTGGTGGGTTGTCAATACCTTTGATTCTGCTGACCATCATTCCATCCACAGTCAAGTTTGCATGTGTACCAATTATCCTGGCGACAGCTATGAGTCTTTTATCCTTTTGCAGATAAGTATTAGGCGAGATTAGTAATGAAAAGAATAAGCTGTGGATGGCTGCTCTTAGGACATGAACTAACAGACCTCTGTGTGCTTTGATTGCCAACAGCACTTCTTCAGTGGTTGTCAGAAGCTGTGATCTGGCATCTGCCTCCAGGCTCAACAATATGAAGGTGTGATTGGACTCCCAGACTAAGGATGGTCACAATCCACACACTTATTTTTGATAGTTAAACTTCACAAGATGCAAATCAGAATCCAGCTTCAGCAAGGGCTGTTAATATTTTATTGCTGTTTCATCCTTGCACAGCATGCCGAAAGAATGGAATTACTAACAATACGTTGAAACAATGCTAATCAAAATACAAGATTTTTGCATTAAAGCATTGCTGCACAATTGAAAAATATAACTTGTGAAAAAGATTTACTGATATTTAACAGCAACAATCTCATTTAACCAACATCTTATATTAAACAAGTAGATAGCATAGTAAAGAAGGCATTTAGTAGGCTTGTATTGATTGGTCAGTGCATGGAATATAGGAGTTGAGAGGTCATGTTATGGCTGCACAGGACATTAGTTAGGCCACTGCTCGCAATTCTGGTCTCCCTCTTATAGGAAGGATGTTGTGAAACTTGAAAGGATTCAGAAAAGATTTACAAAGATGTTACCGTCGTTGGAGGGTTTGAGCTACAGGGAGAGGTTGTATAGGCTGGGGCTATTTTCCCTGGAGCGTCGGAGGCTGAGGGGTGACCTTATAGAGATTTATAAAACCATGGGGCGCATGGATAGGGTAAATAGACAAGGTCTTTTCCCCGGGGCGGGGGAGTCCCAAACTAGATGGCATAGGTTTAAGGTGAGAGGGGAAAGATTTAAAACGGACCTAAGGGGAAACTTTTTCACACAAAGTGTGGTGCGTTTATGGAATAAGCTGCCGGAGGAAGTGGTGGAATCCGTACAAATACAACATTAAAAGGCATTTGGACAGGTATTTGAATAGGAAGTGCTTAGAGGGATGTGGGCCAAATGCTGGCAAATGGGACTAAATTTATTTAGGATGTCTCGTTGGCATGATTGAGTTTATCTCCTATGGCTCTATGACTCTAAATCATTCATTTAACTTTCTTCCAATGATATTTTAATAGAAATGTTATCCCATTTAAAATAAACAAGTACAATAACAGACAGTGGAATCATATACTATTATGTTAAGTAGAGGTCTACTAATACTGACAACAATAATTTACAAACTAGTTACAAATTCATCTTAGTCATGATTACTTCTCAGGTTCAGTGGTATCAGTTGCTCTTGTTATTGATCCGGGTACTTTATACGCTGCCTTAGATTAACTCGCATGGCAAAAATACGTTGCATTATTGCAAAATGTACTGAATGATCACTGGTCAAAATTGCTAACTTGTACTAAAATAAAACAAAACTCTCTTCATCCTGTTCTTCATCCTTCCTATCTGGGTAAATTTATTTCAACCTAAACATAGCATTTCACTGCCTAACTGACTCTTTCATCTATGACTTTCCTTTTTAAGAAGAAGTCTGATTTCAGAGTCTATCATTCCCATCCTCCCAATACACGCAAGTAGAATCCACCATTCTCATGTAGCCAGGACTCCTTCTATTCATTTGTATAGGGTTATTGCGACAGAAAAAAGGCTGTAAACAATTGATTCAATGTCAAATTACCTTTCATTCACTACAGGTTGTTAGATTTAAAAGGATCATCTAGAATCTCACATACACCTGCTAGAACTTCTGTCCTATAAATGTAACCCCATTAAAACCAAAGTTCAAATTAAAGCATTTTTTTAAGCTCTGCAGAAGGAGTTACAAAATAAATCCAGCAACACGACATAAATGCATTCGCAAACTATAGATACTTGGTTCAAGTTAATTACATCTAACATATGTATTTAATGTTAAGTGATTGTTTTTGTCACAGCATAACAATGATTTTGCCTCATAGAATCATGGAATCCCTACTGTGCAGAGAGATGGTGTTTGGCCCACCGAGTCTGCATCACCTTCTCAAGAGCATTCCACCTTGAATTTCACCCTGTAACCCCATATTTGTGTGGTGAATCTTAAAGTTGCCTGTTAGAATTAAGACCCTTGCTTAAACTTTTCATTATCAAGTGCTAACGTCTTAAGTTCATGCATAAACCATGCAGTCAATTTCTGAAAATGCATTCTCATATAACAGGTTCAAAAATCTGTCATAGAAATGATGTGAATATGCTGTTTGAGCAACTTCTAAAATATGTCAAATGTGCTCTGATAAATTTCATCACTCCACAGTACTCCGTGAACAATATATTTATAAGGCACACAACAAATAACCTAATATGTATTGACTACAGCTGCATGCTTTAGGATTATATTTAAATTGTCTATGCTCAGTAGGGACACCAAAAAAGCAACCTATAAACTGCATTTAAACCCATGGATGCATGGATACTAATTGTCATGATGCTAGGTAGTGTGTGTGTGTGAAAACTTAATTACAGCTATGCAAAATGATTCTTAAAAACATACAAAATTTACTTGAATACTATACCATGAAAATTACCTTGATTGCTAACTAGAGTGCAATTGGGAAGATCCAGTATGTTATGATATGCAAGAGGAAGAGATGGCTCTTTATTCATAAAATCTGTTTTTTAGGACAGTTGTTTTAACCTCAACCTTTGAGTGCTGATTGACTTCCCAGCAAACTTTTTTGATCAATCAGAGCTCCAATCTTCTCTGCTGTTACTCCTGCTCTTTTTGGAATTTGCTGGAAAGTGATACACCTGTGTTAGCACCAACCTTTGATGACTAAATGCGTACTGAATAGAGGTGGAATTAAACCTCAGAGGAAAATGTAATCAACTGTATAATCTTTACTATATTAAGCATACCAACAATGTTTTAACATGCCAGGTTTTTTTGATAAAGTGCTGACATACCGCAAGGCAGGGCGTAAATGCAATTTTGAGTGGAAACAGCCGGACACACAAGAAAAAGCAATAGTAATTAACATCCCAGCGAGCCCCTTTGATCAAGTGGAGCTCCATTCTTCTCTGTTTTTACCGCCATTCTTTTTGGAATTCAAAGGGTGCACCTGCCACAAATTGTTGTTTTATTCAAAATTACTATACTGTTTCCCACAATTCAAAAGAAAAGTTGTCAGAGTAAGGGTTTCATTTAGTGTAAGGAGAAAACTTCAAATGTTTTCGTTATGCATATTAGAGTACATAATGTACATAAACAATTCAGTTGACGTAGATGAATGAATATTGAAAAATCAACATTAATCATGCTTAATATATTACTATATATCTGTATTAGCTACTTAAATGTCACATACAACATCACAAAACAAGAATTCCCTAAGGGTAGTTGAATGGAATCCATCACGATGGTCATGGAGTTACTGTAACTTGATAGTGCTTTAGAAAAGCTGAACTACAAATTGGTTTTTAACTTCATATTGCCCGTGCCCTTCATCTCTAAAATCACCTCTCCTTGTCCTTTTAAAGCCTACAAACCACAGTTACTACATGTTCAAAGTAGTTCTTTGCTGTAAAGTGCTTTTCAGATGCTGTATCCTTAGGATGTGAATAAGGTGCTATTTAAGTGCTTGACACTTCTTCAGAAGATCAGTGGTCTTTAATGAACTGAGCATTATTTGCAATTGAGTAAGAACAATTTGCTTTTAAAATGTGACTTAAGGTATGTCTTAAAAGAATGAAAGTGAAAAGGCAAAGGTGGGGCGGGGGGTGGGGGGGAGGTGGGGGAAGATATTCCAGAGCTGGGTCTAAACAACAGAAGGTACAGCATCTAATGTGGAGCAATTAAAAATGTGGATGCACAAACAGTTAGAATTAGATAAGTGCAGACACCTTTAAGGATTGTGGGGTGGTAGAGATTACAGAGATACATGGAGGAATAAGACAATGGACAGATTTGAAAACAAGGATGAAAATTTTAAGATTAGACTTTGCTTGACTGTGTTAATTGATTTGATGCCATTTGGAGAGATTAAAGTTAAGACACGTTTTTGTGCAGAGTGTTTGACTATTTCAGTCTTATCGTTCTCATTCCACACTTGCTATTACAGATGTTCCTGATATGTGCTAAAACTATTAATAGTCACTAACTGCTTCTTCTTAACCTTAAGTAAGACATTAAAAAACTTAACGATGTGATTCACCAGACATTAACAAATTCCCATTTTTATTTTCAATTTAAATACTGCATAACAATCTTTCCGACGGTAACTAAAAAAAGTGTTTTTTTCCCTATGTTGCACAATATCATACAACCAACCATTAACAGATTCTGTATTTCCCAAATAATTTCAAAGAAATTAAAGAAAATATCCACATTCATAACATAATATTCCAACATTCCCATCTCAATATTCTGTTCTGATCATAATACAAGATATCCCTCTTCAAGGACTTCGAATAATTTCTTAAGATGAGCCTTTCTCTTTGTAAAACTGTCCGACTATTGGTGAATTGTGAGAACCCATTTTATTTCAGATAAACATCGTCCCGAAGAGAATGACCAAACTCTTGATGCACCAATCAAACCATAAACATGCATTTAATTTCCACACTTGCCCTTTTATATTATCAGTTTTTATAGATGGCTTCAAAAACACTTACTTAGAATATTTTGCCCTGACAAAAATATAAATTCGATGTCAATCGATTTACTTCCCAAAAATATGTTTGAAAAGAGCTAAACAAGTCTTCAGGTTTACCTTTCCTGATGTAAGGGAATCAATTTTAACACTTATCAGCGAGTCTCTCTTTCAAACCACTTGTCTGACTTTCATCTTGTAAGTGCTATTAGGGTACACGTTTTCTGTGCATGTGCATCTGTGTGATAAAGCTGGTTATCCGTTATCTAGCACCTCAGTGTAAACATCAAATTCTTTCCAGCTTTCTAGCTATTTTTGTCTGGCATCCTTTATTAAAAATTACTTTCTAATTTGTTAAGTAGCCACTGAAACCTCTCCATCCAAAGACTTCTACTTCTTGTGGTATTCCTGGACTTTTCCGCAGTCCTTGATCAAATCATGACGTCCGCTCACTCTGATATCTCAAGATCTACAGGGTCTGTCCTTCCTTCAATATGAATTCCTTAAGCCAGCCTGTAACCTTTTTATTGGACTATGCTCACTTCCAGGCACACTTTCAGAACTCAGTCTGAATTTGTTGCTTTTCCAACACCTTTACCTCATTTTGACAATGCACGGATCGTATCCTCTGTCCCTTATCTTGTACACTGAACTAATGTGTCTATTTGCTGGTGGATTTCCCTACACTCCTTGCAATGGTGGCATCATTTCATTCACTGGTCCCTTCTGCAAGTATCTGACTCAAGTACCAACTTTTCGTAGTTACCATCTGGCACTGACAATATCACTCCTGTTATGATCAAGATGGGAAGAGTGACTTGTCTCTCTAGTCACACTACAACCAGAGATTCCGGCATAAATTTATCATTTTTAACCAGTTCTGGTATGGCCAATGGTAGATTTTTTTCTATGTCAGACTTAGAATAAAATGATCTATGAGCCAGTATTCTTTAATAATTGCAAAACGATTGATTTCCCATTAAACAAACAATGACGAAAGAGATCTAGTTAACACACACATTCTGTAATATGCACATATAAATGTTTGCCCCTCCAAATAACCTCCCCTCAAAGCCATACACACCACAAAAAGGAATTAAAATAATTGCTCTCTGCTGAAATTCACAATAGAAACCTTTGGCCAATAATGGTTAGTTATTAAAAGGAAGTAAAAGAACAAAGATGTGGAAGTTTTTCTGATTGCTGTCAATCTGGTGTTCTGGCATGCACAGTTAGGTCACTAGACATGTGCAGTTAAATTAGGGGTTTTGGCAGATGTGACTGCTCAAGAAATTACAATCTTAAGGAGTTTTCCTTATGCTTTTCTCCCAGACTATTAAATTTCATACTGGACTCAGCACAAGGGTATTTCAGAAAGACAGAGTGCCAAGAGAAGATTCAGCAAGCATTACAGCATTGTGCAAGGCCATCAGAAATAAATTGGGAACTAAATTCAGGAACTTTTTGGCATATTACAAAAGGGAAAGGACTAAGATGGTCTCAAAATGTTTGTAGCAGTTAATCCTCCATTTCCTGTATCCCTTCTGAATATCCCATTTTTCTCTAAATATAAACTGCTGGAAATTAACATTTTCCCATAATTGTTTAGAGGATTCCAGTATCTGATTCAAAACTAAGTTTCTTTCTGAAAATATAACTCCAGTTAATACCAGGAGTCTATCCATATTCTACAAATTAGCACAACCTTGTATTTAAAGGCAAACACTGAATAAGGAATCTCAAGTGGAGTTTTTTGAAATCTTGCATATAGTCTGCTAAATTCCATTATATATTCTTACATAGAATATTCATTGTTTTCTAAATTGATTAAAGCCTGACCATGCCTCACTTGCATTTAAAAGGTTATCCCTTTTAGAAATTTTTCCCTCAATATTTTTGTAGAGTATGAAATTTTCCTGAGCGTCCAATTGTTGAACCTTTAGCTCACAGCATACTTTATACCTGATTTTGTTTCCGGGAGAAAGTGTCAGTGCCCAAGCCAAACCCTTTTATTTCTCTTGGTAAAGACATAACCTGTGTCCACATATCCTTCTGAAGAAGGGTCTAGGCCCGAAATGTCAGCCTTCCTGCTCCTCTGATGCTGCTTGGCCTGCTGTATTCATCCAGCTCTACACCTTGTTATCTCAGATTCGCCAGCATCTGCAGTTCCTACTATCTCTCTCCACATATCCACTTCATTTTTCCGTTGATCGTAAGGTTCAACTTCACAAAACATCGGTTAGAAGTCATATCCTAGCTCTTTGTAATTACTTTCAACCTTTTTCTCCAAAGTAACTCCTATTTCAACCTTTTGTCTGAAAAAGAACTTAGTTTCCAATCTTTGCTTTTCATCACCCAACTCCATTATTTACCAAAATTAGTAGGTTCCAAGCCATTCAGAAAGACTGAAACATTTTTCATTTTTGGACAAAGTTCCTTGCCTTTGTCAATTATACACTTCTCATTCAAGACCTCATGTTACAGGTGGTCTCTCTATTTATGTGCAGTCAGACAATTAATAGCTACCATGTGTGTTTTCACCTCAAATAAAGACATTAACAAACTTAGCATTGTGATTAACCAGACATTAACAGACTGACAACTGATGTTGCTCAGTATGTACGGAATGATAAGTAAAGCCAATTTGATGTGAGTTAAGACACAGACAACATATGATTTCAGGAGTATGGAAGGTAGAATGAGGGAGATCAATTTAGATGGCATTTGAATAGTTAAATCTGGAGATAACAAAAGCATGCATGAGGGCTTCAGCAGAAAATGAACTACGTTAGGGTGAAGTTCAACAATGTCAGTGTAGTGGGAATAGGCAGTTTTAATAATAGCACAAATATATATTTCGAAGCTCATCTTAGGGTGAAGTTGTGAACAGGCTGATTTAGTCTTAGACTAAGGAAAGGGATGAATTCAGTAGCTAGGGAACAGAATTTGGAATGGAGACCAAAATAATCACTTCAGTCTTCATGATATTCTTTTGGAGGAAGTTTTTATTCATTCAGTACTGAATGTCAGATAAACAGTCTGTTAATGTAACAGCAGTAGCAGAGTCAAGAGAGGTAGTGGTGATGTAAAACTGAGTGTCACTAGTACGTGAGTGAAAACTGATGTTACTGTTCCAGATGGTGTCATCAAGTGGCAGCAAATAGATGAGAAATAGAAGGAAGACTAAGATAGATTTTTGGTAGACACAAGGCAATGGTGTACAGCAAGAAGCAAATCAATTACAATTGACATTCTGGCTATGACTAAATAGATAAGAATGGAACCAAATGAGAACTGTTCCACTTAACTGGATGTCAGTGGAAGTGTTTGGAAAAGGCTGATATAGTCAATTGTATTAAAGGCTACAGACAAGTTGAGAAGCATGAGGAGAAAAAGTAAGTAATCACACAAGATGCCAAAAAATTAAGTAAATGAAATAAGGCAGGAAAAGCTGAACTAAGTTGGAACAGTTAGGAGAAATGATTCGAAAGATACATTTGGCAACATTTTCTCAAGTTGAGAGACAATGAACAGTCAAAAGGATCTAGAGAAGGAGTTCCACAAATTGGAGTTGAGAAAGGTGGAATTTACAACACTGAAGGGGAAAGGTTTACACAAGCCAAAGTTGGGATAACCAAGTGCTTTTGAAGGAAATACAGTAATAAATTAATTTGGGATGATGTCAAGGAGAGACTTGCAGGCAAGGATAAAGATTTTAAAAAAATATTTTAACATGTGGACAGTGAGAACAAGGTGATAGGCAAAAGGGAGGAAACATTCTGTTAATGTAGAACAAGGTAGTGATTGATATTCTGAGGACAGTTTAACAAGGTGGTGGGAGAGGCATTAAGGAAATGTAACCCTAAGAAGTCAAGCAGGATGGAAGGCGGATTGAAGAGATAGAAAATGAAGTTATAGATATATATGCATGAAGTTAGAGGTGGTAACATATTAGAGAACTTCAGAGTCGGAAATAAGATTAAAGTTGACATAATTGTTAGAGAGAATGGTAGTTAATATTTGACATTATGAGAGGAAAAATGATGATCATGATTTTGTAAACAAGAAGGTGGCACCAGATTAAAAAGGAGCTATTATATTGTTTGTAAGTATGAGGTCGAGGAGGAAGAAAATGATAATTTTACATGTAAGGTCAGGAGTTAAATTGGATGTGTTCTAAAGCTGTAACAAAAGTAAATGGTTCTGATGATATCAGAAATGAAGATAGCAAAATATATCCTGAAATAAGTCGGCAAAACTGCAAGACATTTCAAGCCCATGATGCTCATTTTGATATATTTTCAAACTTATTCAGCTGGATGGGTACATTTTCAAAACAAATGTTGGGCAGTACATTGTGTGTGTCACCTTATGATTTGTGTTGACCTTTCCTTCATGTTAGTTGTTTTTTGTACACGTTTATTTCAGCAAGGAACATATAGACTCTCAAGTGATTTCGAAAGGGAATGGGAATTGGGAGAGGCCACACAGTTATTAATTAAAATAACGTACAACTATAAATGTCGGGATATCAAGGGGTAGTTTTATCATAAACAAAAACAGAAATTGCTGAAAAAGCTCAGTACGTCTGCAGCACCTGTGCAGAGAAATCAGAGTTAATGTTTCGGGTCCAGTGACCCTTCCTCAGAGCAGGCAGTTTTATTGCGTGTGTCTCCGATGGTATTTTCTCTGTTGGGTGTATTAGATACCTTTTTAATTCTACGGAACTTAACTGTATAAACTAAGAATTTTTTTCCCCTGTTAATTTCAGTCTGTTCGAGTTGTGCACTATTTCAAATGAGTATGTTAAAAAAAAACTTTCAGTATCCCCGTTGGTGCTCTGAGAGTTTGTACAATTCCTCCAGTACAATCAATAATTTTGCTGACAGACTGTCCCTTTGTTCTGAGCCGCCTCCCTCCGGGTGCTGCAAGATAGCGGAGGGCAATATACCAGAACCCATTCTTCCAGGGATACAGGTTGTGACCTGCGTTTTAAGGATAACGATCTCCTATTGCATGACGTTAATTTATTGTTTCTGGAGAAGATTCTGTCTAACAAAAGAAGGCTTTCCCACCGAAGTCTACGTGCCGTTGAGAACGGTGCATTTCTTTTGGTGGATTGCCCTAAATTCAGGTCTTCGGAAGGAGGCTCCGGGCGTATTTCCGGTGGCCTGGAGGCAATGAGAGAGAGTAGATGAGCTGAAACATCCTGTTACTGTCCAGTCGCATCCACTGATCCTGCAGCCAGTACAATGAGCGCTTGAACGGGATGGTAACGTTATAGACTGCCAGCTCTCAACGCAATGGCTGTGGACGGTAAGTCAGGCACAAAGAGAGGACGCAGGGCTCTTTCAACGGTTAATGCAGTTTGTATTTTCCTTTGCCAAAGAAATCGTAGCAGATATGTGAGGGTGAGAGTCGCTGTCAGCTCGCAGATACAATGCATCGCTGTCCTTATCGTCTTATTATTGTGCCGGCTTGATGTTGATTTTATTTTTGTTGGTGCACAGATCGTGTACTCGTATTATTCGGAGACTAAAGTGCCGAGCTGTTTCCAGCTGTTGCCGGACTTGATTCATCAGGTCCCCATAGTTTCAATGTTAGTAAAATCTGTAGATAAATCCTGCAGTAATAAGTGATTGTCCGGACAGGGTGTCAAAAATTTTCTTCTACTCTGGTCGTCTCGTCTTCTATTGTTTTCTATACCTGTAAATCTTTTTATCCTGGGTCCCTTTTTTTTTCTTGTGTCACGTTTATATGTGGGTACTGAGCCTGTTGTAATTTATTGGGACAAATAGTACATTAACATAGTGGTTGACATCAAGAGAAGGTTAATTGTAATCTCATCTGCCTCTGTTTAAGGTTTTGTTTAGTTAATGCGATCTACCACGTTTATTCATCGACACAGTTCCATTTGTTAATTTATTTATGACTTGTAATGTTTGATCTTAACTGAGTCACGCGACTGTATACAGCAAAGCTATTATTGCAACCATTTGTACCAAAAATACACTCGCACTACCTCCCCGATCCACTCCGCGATCAGAAAGAGAAAAATCTAGGGAGAAATCAACAAGGTACCAAACTGATTGTGAACCTGTGGAAATTTACTTGTTTGGGACCTGGTTTCACTCAGCCCGTCTCCAGAATGAAAAATGACGTGAGATATCCAGAACCTTGGCTGGTCTATTAAAATGCTTCGGGGAGCTGAAATAAATGGAATATTGAAGTTGTACACATTTCAAGCCGAACTTGCCGGCTTTCACGTTGTTGGAAGCTTGCAAGCCTGAATATTGCTGTACAAAACGGTTGTAATTTTTAAAAAAATGCATTGTTGCCCATCAATCTTTGCTTTTCAGTATTAAGAATCAACAAATCAATTATTTTAGTAGCTCTGATATTTTAGGGCTTTGAATGTATTCAACACCTTTAATGATGTTTAGTTAAATAATTTTCAGTATGCATCACACTGAATAATCTAGAATTTATAAATATGAATGTAATCTACTTTGCATACATTTATTTGCAATGACCAATTGGGAAGATTTTCCTTCATGTTGCACCATTTTCTTCAGAATATGTTTCCGATAACTTTTATGTAAAACTTGCTGTCTAGCTGTTGTACATACCAATACAGGCCAAATGATAACATGTTATTACATCTTCATGGATTAATGTTTATACTTGTAAGCTTATTTTAGAATTATGGAGAGAATGTCTAGTTCACTGATGCAGTCCTTATAACATCTCTCAGCAAATAAACTGATTATTCCACAGAGGAAAGACTAGTCTACAATTTATCAGCTCATATATCCTTTCAATCTATCCCAAGACATCAATGGTGGCTTTGTAATGTTCGGATGTATGAATGGATAAATGATGAATTCCACATGAAGGATAGATAACAGTTAATGAGGTATCCAAATTATATTATTCATCATAATATTGATATGCTATTTTAAAAAATGAATTTTTCAAGTTATTATACATAAAGAAAATGAAAGAGTGAAGCAGAATTGAAATCAATTCCGGGACTATACTTTTTCTAATCTGTCGGTGTTGTTGACAAATGGATGCATGATATTGTCCCCTGTCAGTTGAAAACAGACAGTAGTCATTAAAGTTAACTTTCTAAATTATGACATTGAAAAATTTGCACTTTAAATTTTGAGAAAATAACATTTGCATTTGGTGTATCTTTAGATTTGGAGTAAAATTCTTAACAACCTGAGTAAATCGCCATGTTGTAACATCTAACAAAATCATTTGACATCTTAGTATTCATAATCAAAGGCTGTAAATTAGTCTGATGCAATATGCAGGAATTACAAAAGAAATGTGAACTTGCTGCATGGATTTCCTGAAGTAGAAGTTGTGATTTGACTGTAAAGGTGCTGGTTGGATCCTCATTGTTAATTGCTGAGTACAGACTGCTGTCTGGATTCAAAGCTGGAGCAAATGTCTATGTAGTGAATTTTATTCAACACTGCAAATGCTGATACACAGCAGAATGTAAATGTAACCAGTGAAGACTAAAAGATGTGCATGGTAGGCCAATCCAGTTGCATGGATATCCTCACCCTAGATTCTGATGATGGGTAGCTTTAGGTGATATTATGACAGGTGCCATTCAGGAATGCATGTGAATTAAAGCATTTTGAAAAGTGAAACTACAATTTTGATTTTAGTCTTGGAAAACAGTTATGCGAGATATTTGTTTGCATTATTAAAAAAAACAAAAAAGCAAAAGGAAGAGTGCTGGTAAATTTGTTGGTGTCTACAGGTACAGGTAAATCCAAAATCTGAGTTTAGCACATATTCTAATAAAAGACAATGTTCCTGACACTCTTAAAACCTTCATTTCTGTCACCATTTCAGTAAGTTGAAAGATTAACAAAAGCTAATACTTCAGTTGTTATTCCTTTTGAGCAAGTCTAAACTAAATGGTGCTAACAAACTTTCTGTTTCTTTGTAAATTTAATCTTTTTCAATTTCTTAAATAAATAGTATACATGTGCTGTTAATGGACAGATTGCTAATCTATGCCCTGAAAGCTATTAAAAACCATTTTAGAAAAGGAGAATAAATCTTCCTATCATTTCCATTAAAATGTGATATGAATATCAAAGGTAGACTTGATACTGCAGTTTTAACATTTGAATGACAGAACTCTGTGTCATATTCATAAATATATATTTACTCACAAAATAAACTGCATACTTTTCTCAGGAATAAGGGAAAGAATTCAATGTCCAGTGACCAACAAAAATTGCCCAGATAAAAGAAATATTAAATAATGTATGAATACTAAAGAAAAAAATGATTATGCAAATCAACTGGAAGTAATGGAACTGGAGAAGAGAGATGAATTTTCTCAGCTTGATTGAACATAACCACCATAAATTGAAAACACACTTTGTATGTTTGAGAATGTGAACTGGCTAGTCTTTTAAATTTGCTTCCTGAGAGCCTTCTCATTCACATTTAGAGGAAGCTATAGAGTCATTGAATCATACAGCGTGGAAACAGACCCTTTGGTCCAACTAGTCCACGCCAACCATGTTCCCAAACTAAACTAGTCCCACCTGCTTGCATTTGGACCATATCCCTCCAAACCTTTCCTATTCATGTCCTTATCCAAATGTCTTTTGTTATAAAGTGCAGGTTGAACCCCCTCTGAGAACTAAAAACAAAATGCCCAAAGAAGAGAACTTTGCCCTATAATCTGTAAAAGGAGTGTGTAAAGTGGTGTAACCTGCCTTTCAGCAACTTCTGGTGGTTAAACAAAATAAACCCCTGATGCTCACGTTACAATCAACAGATAAAAAATTATTTATCTAACTCCAACAGTGAAAAAGTTAACTAAACTATTAACAAACAGAATAAATCCCTTCTAAATGCTAACAATTTCTGAATAAAACAAGGTATGCTGTTCCAATAAATACGAGTCCCATTTATTTAGTCCATTGAAATAACAGCCAGGTTATGTGTCTTCCAGAATGCTCTGTGCCTTCTCTGTCAATTCTTCTGTAGGAAGGCCTTGTCTATTGATTCTTCAGTCAGGAATATTCACTTGTTGTGGTGTGGGTACCTTTGTTATTTAGATGGTGCTTTCTTTAAGACACATAGGAGCCTGTGAGAGCCTGCTATTCGCCCTTGAGAGTTGAGGGCTATTAACTTTGGCTGATGGCAGTTAGTCTTCCTTTTCTTTGTCTAATTGCCCCCTTCTTTTATACCCTTGATGACATATCAATTTCTTATAATAGGATTGGTCCTATGTTGTCAAAGCCATCAGATTTAAATTTAATTGGTTTTTGGTTTCTAAGTGCCCAGTTCAAATTTATTGGCTTATTTCAAAACTTATTTTCTTGGTAAAAACTGCTGCTTAACCTACTAACTACATGGCTTTTAAAAACTGCTGCTTAGCCTGCTGACTACATGGCTTTTTGATCCAAATGTTTCAATTCGGCTGCTGTCTGTGTACTTGCAGACTTTCAAACTGCTGGTCATAGACATCCTTTTTAAATCTCAAAGCACAGAAAAAGCATATCATCATTTAAAGGGACCATGCAATGCTTCCCCCCCACCCACCCCGAGCATTTTAGAAACACCAAATTCTAACTTCCTGCCACCCAGCCCACAAGTACTTTATTCAACTTTGCAAAACTTTTAAACATTGTAACCCTATTTATATCCACCACTTCCTCTAGCAGTTCAATGCACATGCTAGTCTCTCTCTGTGTAAAAAGTTGTCCCTCTTAAGTTGTTTTTAAAAAAAGGTAGGTATTATCATGCATGCTAAATTCCTTGGACAGTATGGTCAGAACATTCACTCACAATATCATTTAAACTGCAGTTATTGGTCTCAGATTGTGGAATACAAACCAGCAGTACACTACTTATACTGTTCAGCTGCATGTCCAATTGTTTTGTCCAGCAGTATGCAACATGCTCCTCTTCTAGCAACTAAATATTAACTCAAACAGGCAAGACATTCTTTTTAACATCAGCTGTGGTCGAACAGTTCCTCTATTACAAGTCAACATTGACACTGCTCTGGAGATACACTCTATGAATTGTCCAGTTCAAGTCCTATGAATTTTAATTTCCCCATTTCCCACTTTCTCCCAGCAATTCTCACGCTATTTCTCTTTGTAATCAGGATAGATCTTGACTTTAGATTAATGTTGCAGGTACAATTCCTGTGTGAAGAAGACACTTTTTGTCACTATGCTAAACCCTTCAGTGCTAACAATACCTTAAATACAGTCGTTCAAGTTGCTGTTCAGTAAATACATAAACTTGCGTATTGGAAAATTATCTTAATTGCAGACTTTGGATTGCTTGTTTAGTTTCAATTTAGTCAAGTGTTGTACAACAAAAATTCTAATATCTCTCAAAAAGGTTGGTATGATGATGGGGTTGCATCATTACGTGTCTGTACACATAGGAATATAGTTTCTATGGTAGCAATGTACTTTAAAAGACATTACAAAATGATAACAATGAAAAAGCAGTAATAATAATAAGGATCAAAGTGTTTATAAATAATTGCCCCAACTGTGAAAGAACTGCGAATGGCAAAGTTTAATGATTTAAATTTTTACTTTTAAATATATTTATTGTATTAACACATGAATTTGCTCTTTGAGCTGTTAATGGCGTTACCGTTTCCAGATGTCTTAAGTTGAATTTCATACCATTTCCCAGAGCAGCCTGAAAGGTGAAGAGGCACCAAATAATGGGGTGTGGAGTCAATTGCCTTCCCTTCTCCCCTGAACGAGATCGGGGATGGGAAGGGCCGAGGATGGCCTCCTGCCTGGAGCTCAATGGGTCACTTATGGGCCTCAATCACAGCAGGTATTCAACGAGTGGTGGAGGGATGAAGTGGGTTATGCCATGTCATAAGCTGCCAAATATTCCCTGGGAGTCATGCCTGCGGCATTATCAGGAGGTGTCTACAACCTGTGTGTGAACTGAGGTAGCAAGGGCCATCTACAGTGCACATGAGAAAGAGTGTTAGTTGGCTGGCAAATTGTCTCTGATTGAACATGGTGTTGCCATGGCAAATGACGAGCAAACTATTGATGTAGGAGCAGAAGCAGGCCATCCAGCCCATAGAGTCTGCTCTGCCATTCACTGAGATCATGGCTGATCTAGTAATCCTCAACTCCACTTTCCTGCCTTTTTTCCATAACCATTGGTTCCCTTACTGCTTAAAAATCTGTTTATCTCAGCCTTGAATATGTTTAATGACTCAGCTGCGATAACCTTCTGCCATAAAGAATTTCACAGATTTACTGCCTTCTGAGAGAAGAAATTCCTCTTCATCTCTGTCTAAATCTGATCTTATTCCCTCTGATTCCAGACTCTCCTTCAAGGGGAAAACAACTTGTCAAGTCTCCTAATAATAATCTTGTATGTTTCAGTAAGATCGCTTCTCATTCTTCTAAATTCCAATGATAACAGACTCAACTCACTCAACTTCTTCCCATAAGATAGTCCCTCATACGTGTTCTCAGCCTAGTGAGCCTTCCTGGATTACCTCCCATACCAGTCTATCTTTCCTTAGATTAGGGGCCCAAAACTATTTACAATATTCCAGCTGTGGTCTGCCGAGTGCCTCGCATAGTTTTAGCAAAACCTCCCTAAGTTTTATATTGCATTTCCTTTCAAATAAAACCCAGTATTTCATTTGACTAACCTATTACCTGCTGAACTTGCATGCTAGCTTTTTATGATTTGTGAACAAGAACCCCGTAATTCTTCAGTTATGCAGCTTTCTGTAGACTTTCCTCATTCAAATAATATTCAGCACCTCTGTTCTTCCTTCCAAAGTGCCAAGTTTTTGCCCACACAGTTAACCTGTCTATATCCCTCAGCAGACTCTTTGTGTCATCAATTGCCTTCCCACCTATTTTAGTGTCATCTGCAAACTTGGCTATAGTACATTAACTTTCCTTATCCAGGGCATTAATATATATTGTAAATAGTTGTGGGCCAGCACTAGTGACAGGTTGCCATCCTAAAAATGCTCTCCAAATCCCAAATTTTTGTGTTCTATTGGTTAGCTAATCTCTATCCATGCTAATATTCTAATTCATAGAATCCCTACAGTGTGGAAACAGGCCCTTCAGCCCAACAAGTCCACACCAACCCTTGGACCATCCCACCCTGACCCATCCCCCTAAACACTCTGGGCAATTTATCATGGCCAATCCACCTAGCCTACACATCTTTGGACTAAGGGAGAAAACTGAAGCACCCAGAGGAAACCCACGCAGACACAGGGAGAATGTGCAAACTTCACACAGACAGTCACCCAAGGCTGGAATCAAACCTGGGTCCCTGGTGCTGTGAGGCTGCAGTGCTAACCACTGAGCCGCCCTGCCGCCCTTTAAAGTGGGATGGTGCTTGATATCATCGAATCTTGACAATGTGGAAGCAGGTCATTCGGCCCATTGAATCTACACCAACCCACTGAAGTGCATCCTACGCAGACCCAGCCCCTACCATATCCCTGTAACCCCATGGCTAACCCACCCAGCCTGCAGAGCCCAGGACACTAGGGGTAACTTATCCTGGCCAATTGCAACACCTTGTTCAGTAGCCTAATGTGTTATACCTTATCAAACCTTCTGAAAATCTAAGCGTCTTACATCCAGTGCTTTTCTTTTATCTATCCTGCTTTTTACTTCCTCAAAGAAGTCTGGTAAATTTGGCAGACATGATTTCCCCTTGAAGAAGCCATGCTGATTCTGCTTAACTATATTATGTATTTCTAAATGCGCTGCTATTACATTTGAATTACATTTTTTGAATAACAGATGTTAAGCTACCTGCCCACTGTCACTTGTATTTTTTTTCTCCTCCTTAACTTCTTGGAATAGAATAGCAGAATAGTAATTTATTTGTCACAAAAATGCATTGAGTAATGTTTGAGTCGCCATATTCCGGAACGTATTTTGATTACAGAAACCATTTATAAAATAATTAAAACAAAGTCCATCTTCATTCATTTCATGGCTCATGTGTTCCCAAGGTCAAGGAAAAGACAGGAACCACATTCTCTACTGTTGCAGAAAGCTGACATCAAAGCAGCCAAATCTCAGGCAGTTGGAATCCCGGGCCAGAAGAAACCAAGGAAGCCATCTCAAGGAATCCCGGGTCATTGGAATCTCGTGCCGTTGGAATTCTGGGCCAGACCCACCATACCACTGAAGCTGCCAAAACAGACCACCACTCTGCAGGACCCT
This sequence comes from Ginglymostoma cirratum, assembly GCA_024137785.1. Lineage (NCBI taxonomy): Eukaryota > Metazoa > Chordata > Chondrichthyes > Orectolobiformes > Ginglymostomatidae > Ginglymostoma > Ginglymostoma cirratum. The sequence continues at coordinate 8,493,728 of JAHRHZ010000087.1, read as the reverse complement.
CCAGGATGAGGCAGCAATGGCCATGAGGAATGGACTACACGGCATTCACTGCTGCAGCAGCCTCCCAAAAATATGTTTTAATTACATTGGCAGTTTTCAAATCCTCTGGGAGTTTTCCAGAATCTAGGGATTCCTGGAAGCTTACTACCGGTGCATTCATTACCTTTGTAGCTACTTCTTTTAAAATCCTAGGATGCATCCAGGGAACTTATGCATCAGGTCCGAGGAGCTTAACAAACTTTAGCCTCATTGATTTCCCTATCACTTTTCTTTAATGTTAGTTATTGTTTTATTTCCACTCCTCATTTTGCCCTTGAATACTTCATAATTTGGAATACCTTGTGAAGACTTATGCAGAGTGTTAATGCAACTCTTCTGCTAATTCCTGGTTGCCCATTATTATTTCCCTAGCCTCATTCTCTAAGTAGCCTATTTTCACTTTAGCTTCTCTCTTTCTAAATGCATTTAGAGAAACTCTTGCTGTCTGTTGTGTTATTACTTGCAAGTTTACCCTCAAAGTTTATTCTTCCCTTTTATTGTCAGCTTTAGTTGGTTTTTAAAACTTCCCCAATCCTCTGCCTTGCAACTAATCTTTTCCACGTAACATTAATCTTAATTCAATTTGATGCAATCCTTAACTTCCCTGGTTAACCATGATTGGCTTACCCCCTTCCTAAAATCTTTCTTCCTCACTGGAATGTGTCTGTGCTATGAGCCATGAGCTATTTTCTTCAATGTCTGTGATTGTTTCTCAACAGTATTTGCTGCTAAACTCCTTCCTCAGTCCACTCCAGCCAGCTCTGTCCTCATTCCTTTGTAATTACCTTTATTTAAGCTTAGCACAGATGTTTTCAACCCTGTTTCCCCCATGCTTTTGTTTAATTCATACAAGGCACTGAAGCCTGAACACATTCTTCCCACTCACAGAGGACAAATCCCTGCTTATGAGTATATGTAGCTTCTAGCAAATGTAAACCAACCATGTTGCAAGATCCACCGATAAATCTTAAATCAGTTGTAATTTATTTATTCTTTGGTTGACCTGGTCTTGTAATCAACCTATTCAGAGATGTTATCACATACCATTGGAGCAGGTGAGACTCGAACCCGGCACTGCCAGTCCACTAGAGGGCTATTGGTCATAATTCCTGGCATACTCATAATTGTTTAACAAATTCTGTCTCATCACAGAAAAGTATCTAGCATTAGATGTTATGTCCTGTATTTTGGAAGCACTGGCTGATCAGCAATTTTGTTGAAAATGTTCCCCTGAATTGGGAACCCGTCTTAACTGGTGCTCCTCCCCTCCATAATCCTGGTCACTGCTTGATTGATCCCTAAACACCAATCTGCTGATTGCCACCATTTATCTCTCTTTGGGCTTACTTTTCTCCCTTCTACATTTCCTGATTACTCCTCTCTCATTTCCTCTTCTCCTCACATTTTCAGGAATTAACTGAGAACCTCTTCAGACCATACAATGCTCAATCTTTAAAGTTTCTTCTTTGGTGGTATGCAGGAGATACCATTTAGATGTTTGTAATTTTTCAATTAATAAAAATGAAGCATAAAACTTGATCTTATGTGTGTCTTGTCCATCAATTAAGGTGCAATAGCCATTTCCTCAGTGCCTACTCCCATATGAATGTTTCTGAAAGTGAACAATTATTTACTCCTGTGAACATTTGACAGCTTCGCATCGTGATGTTTGTCAGCTATTACAAGATTGTCAAAGTAATTTGCTGCCATTTTTCAACAATTGCTACAGTATAGTCAAGTATGATTGCAGGTATTGGGTTCCTGTAGCAACCTTTGTTTCAGGTAGCTGTCAGTTAGAGTCATTGAGTCATAGAATTGTACAGCATGGAAACAAACCCTTTGGTCCAACTCATCCATACCAACCAGCTATCCCCCTAAATTAATCTAGTCCCATTTGCCAGCATTTGGCCCATATCCCTCTAAACCCTTCCTATTCATATACCCATTCAGATGCCTTTTCAATGTTGTTATATTACCAGCCTCCACCACTCCCTCTGGCAGCTGGTTCCCTACAGACACTACCCTCTACGTGAAAAAGTTGCCCCTTAGGTCCCTTTTAAATCTTTCTCCTCTCACCTTAAACCTGTTCCCTCTTGTTTTGGATTCTTCCACGCCAGGGAAAAGACCTTGACTATTTGCCCTATCTATGCCCCTCATGATTTTATAAATGCCTATAAGGTTACCCCAGGGAAAATAGCCCTGACCTATTCAGCCTCTGCCTATAGCTCAAACCCTGTAATCCTGACAACATCTTTGTAAATCTATCCTGAACCCTCTCAGGTTTCACAAAATTCTTCTGATAGCAGGGAGACCAGAAGTGCATGCAATATTCCAATAGTGGCCTAACCAATGTCCTATATAGCTGCAACATAACCTTCAAACTTCTGTACTAAATGCACTAACCAATAAAGGCAAACAGACCAAACACCTTCTTCACTATCCTACCTACCTGGGAGTCCAATTTCAAGGAACTATGAAATTGCACTCCAAGGTCTCTTTGTTAATCAACATTCCCCATGACCTTATCATTGAGTGTATAAGTCCTGTCCTGATTTGACTTCCCAAAGTGCAGTACCTCACTTTTATCTCAACTAATTCCATATGCCACTTTTCAACCCATTGGTTCTTATATTAAGGTCTCAAATAAATCAACTTGTGGTAAATGTTTGAGTTTTATCAAAAGGATAAAATATCAAGAACAAGGAACAGAGATTTCTGGAAAAACTCAGCAGGTCTGGCATATCTGTGTAGAGAAAGCAGAGTTAACATTTCTGGTCCAGTGACACTTCTCAAAAGTGATGACAGCTAGGAAAAGGTTGGTATTTATACAGAAGATGAGGTGGGGGGAGGGGAGGAGTAAATGAATGGTGGAAATAGAGCCCACAGAGAGATGGATAGACAATGGAGTGGGTAAAGCTCAGCCTGGGACAATGAATATCTGCTAATGGGGACTATTAGTAGCTGACAATGAGTGGGGTGGCAGCTCATGTGATGACAAAGTCTGGTGTGTGGGGATTGGGGTAAGGACATGGGAGAAGACTCTCACACTCTAAATTTCTGTTTTTGTTTGATTTCGATGAAAAAATAGGAGGCATGGTAAGTAAAGTTAGTGGTATTGTGGACAGTGAAGAAGGTGACCTAAGAGTACAATGAGATGTTGAACAGCTGGGCCAATGGGCCGAGGAGTAGCAGATGAAGTTTAATTTAGATAAATGTGAAGTTTTGCATTTTGGTAAGACAAACCAGGGCAGGACTTATACAGTTAGTGGTAGGGCCTTCGCGTGTGTTGTGAATAGGGTGTAGGTACATAGTTCCTTGAAATTGATGTCACAGCTAGGCAGGGTGGTGAAGAAGGCATTTGATAAGCTTCCCTTCATTGGTCAGAGTATTGAGTATAGGAGTTGGGATGCATGTTGCAGCTGGACACAACATTGGTGAGGCCACTTATAGAATACTACACACAATTCTAGTCGCCCTGCTGTAGGAAGGACGCTATTGAACTGGAAAGAGTGCAGAAAAGATTTCCAAGGATTTTGCCTGGAATTGACAGTTTGAGATAGGCTAGGACTTATTTTGGTGGAGCATAGGAGTCTAAGAGGTGACCTTATAGAGGTTTATAAAATCATGAGAGGCAGGATAGGGTGAACAGCCATGGTCTTTTCCCCAGGATAGGGGAGTCCTAAACTGGAGGGCATAGTTTTAAAGTAAGAGAGAAATTTAAAAGGGACCTGAGGGCAACCTCTTCACAGAGAAGATGGTGCATGTATGGAATGAACTGCCAGACAAAGTGGTGGAAGTGATTACAATTAAGACATTTAAAAGATATTTGGACAGGTAAATGAATAGGAAATGTTTGGAGGGATATGGGTCAAACTCAAGAGAATGAGACTAGTTCAGTTTGAATAACATGGTTGGCGTGTACAGGTTGGGCCAACGGGTCTGTTTCCATGCTGTATGACAGTCCACGATCTTTTGGTTTTGTTTTTAAATACCAAGAAGTTGACTGAGAAATGTAGGAACAATTTTAAAAATTACTTTGTAAATCTTTTGCAGAAATTATCACATGAAAAATGATACAAGGCAGCAACATGCTCACATCACAATGATAACTACTAAATACTCATCTTAAGTTCCATTTGAGTTAGATAGTTGGTTTAATTTTTTGGCAGTAGAAGTTGATCTAGACAAAAATATCAGTTGAATGTTAAACAGTACAATAGTTTATCTGGTTCCTGATTTCTCAGTTCTATCTACTATTTATGATCTATATCATTCAAGGACTTAATTCAATGCAATAATTCAGAGGTTTTTGATTTGACTAATACACAGACCTAGCCATTCCCTAAGAATAAGTCTGTTGGATTGAGTGCCACATGTTGGAAGAGTGATGTATGAACAAGTAGAGAAATATCAGTGAGGGGAAGGTGAGTGTTAGTAAAGTAGCTAAAGTTTTTAAAATTTTTTTTAACCTTTTCAGAATTAAAATGAACTGGATATGCACCACAATTTTGTTTGCTTTGACTTCTATAAGTTTAATCCTACAAGATGTTGTATTCGATAATAGTGGGAGCAGTTATTGTTTGAGGAGGGTCACTGCATTAGAAGTGTTAACTTTGTTTTCTCTTCACAGGTACTGCCAGATCTGATGAGTTTCTACAGCAGTTTATGCTTTTGTACATTGCATAGGATCCTAGTGGCAATATTAACACTGCTTTGTTTATGAAAATAATTATGGATTGCTATTTATAAAACAAGTACTTTGGCAATTTACATCACTTCCAAATAACAGTTTCTGCTCAAGATTTAATAAGTAATTTTTGAAATAATTCCAAAATTTTGTAGTCAACTCCTTGGTATTTTGTCTTCTTGATACTCTTACATTTCTGGCAATATAGAAGAGATTTATTGATTTGATAATTCTCTACAGAATTCTTTTGGCATCAGCAAACAAGTGCATTACAACTTGTAGTTCTGCACTATTATGGATTAGAAGTTGTACAGCTCCAAAACATTAGCTAGACTTCCAGGGTTACCAAGTCTGTCGGATTCCCTGGTGTGTCTAGGAATTGAAGATCGATCTCCAGGACACTACTCCATGTAACCTTGGAGAAAAATCACAGGGACATGAAAAAGATGACTTTTTCATCATTTCCTTCAACATTTCTCTTTATCAGATATAGCAATATTGAAAATGAGTGGGAAAAGGGTGTTTGGCTGGCAGATAAGCATCATGCAATCGGTTAATGAGTCTTTTATTTCATTTGGCATTGGAAGGGAATGTGTCACAAGGATAGACGTGTTAGTTAATGGCTGGATGCATGGAGGCAAGTCCTGTGATGAAACTTCCAGAAATACATTGAATCATATTTGGAAACCCAGCTTCCTCAAGTTTAATACTTCTCTCTGGCTCAACTTAATATTGAATGTGCTTTTGGGTGCACAACCTTTTAATTATTTAATGATAAAATAATGGAAAACAATGTCATATGATAGGACATATGGGATTTTACACTTCAATCTGACGCTGAATTGCATGTTGTCAAAACTCAATTATACTTATGAATCAGAGGAGGAAGAACTATTCTTGCACTTGTGTTTTTTATGAATATATATATTTCTTTCTTTACTATGTAACATACCTCAATTACTAATAGCTTCATCCACCGGTTACTGTTCATATTCAATATAACTTCCCTTTACATTCAGCAATGTAGGCAAGTTAATCTGAACTTTAGCATTGTTTCTTCTGGAAATATATCGAAAAACATCATAGCAATGTATAAATTTCATTTATGATTTCAACAATGAATAATTTTCCTTGAGGTCACCAACTGTCTTGTTAAATAATTGACTTGTTTGAATTTTCAGAACAAATGAATAATTTAATGTTTTACATATATATGTTTTTCTCCATCTGCAATTTTCTTCTCTCTCTTGAAGGCGGGAGTTGCATATTCTGCCAGTCCTCCAGTACTTCTCATGCATTTCATTGATGATGAGTGTTGATCAGCTATTTGACCATACAGCACATCGTAGCTGTGCCAGATCTTGTTTTCACTGGATGTTGACACAAGTTCTGTTCACGAGTCTCTGGGAATGATTTTTCATTTTCCAGCTTTGAGCACTGAGGTGAACTGGAGCGGGTAAATGGCTGAAAGCTATATTAGATAATGTTGTGGTTTCATTTCAGTGGTTGAGTTTGAAATGTTTTATTATTTAGTTGATGATTGTGATACAGTTATTCTTTCTGTGTAAGTGAATGCAAAAAAAGTGTCAAAGCCTCTCCTCATTGCTTCATGCATTCCCTTTTCCCTCAATTTTCAGCGGCTTCCCATTTCAGCTTTTGCCGAAATGCCCTGGAACAAAGTCTGTCAACAGATGATTTAAACTGCAGGTTGCAAGATGATACCGAGAACCTTCCTTTGAATGATGGGAGAGGGCAACGGACTGCTGGGGGCAGGAACATAAAGCTCTTACAGCAACCAGGAACAGAAAATATTCAGGTAGCTGGAAGGATTTGCATGTTCTTATTGTTTCATTTTTGTCAACTATGTTGTCTAGTACTTAATTTACAGACTGATACCCTGCTGTCTACGGAGGTACATCTTGGATTTGTTAACTTCTGTTTGATATACAAGATAACAAAGAGGTTTAGCAAAACACTGCATGACTTAATCTTGTAAACGGAAGGACCGGTCATTTGATAACACTGGAAAATCTTGTCTGATCTGTTAATATTATTGCTAACCAGGACTGAAGGATAAATGAGAGGAAATGTTAACTCCCTTCATCTGTTACAAGCAAGGCTGCAGTGACATAGAAGTGGTGTCAGATCATTGATGGGTTAGTCACTGGACCCGAAATGTTAACTCTGATTTTTTTTCTTCACAGATGCTGCCAAACCTGCTGAGTTTTCCAGCAACTTTGTTTTTGTTCCATTTATAATGGTGTTCTGGTCATTATAGCCTTGGCTAGGTTCCCTTGATGATTCCTCAGTCAGCAGCTTGTGTTACTTTGAGGCTACCTTCAGTGTGCAATTAAAAATACAATTACATATATAGAACTCCAATTTCAATTTCAAGTAGAAATGAGTGGAATGTTTATCATGTTTACTCTACCCATTTATACTACATGGTAAGTGACCTAACAAATGAAAAATCACTGATGTTGCTCAAAAATAGTTCTGTCTTCTTTTACTGTCATACAAACCACCTTTTTCTATAAATTAGTTCTTGGAATGTGAATGCCATTAGAAAGGCCAGCACTTATTGTCTATCCATAATTATCTTTGAGAAAATGATTGCAAGATACCTGGTTAGTTCAGTTGGCTGAATAGCTGGCTTGTAGCACAGAGTAACTCCAACAGTATGTGTTTAATTCTAGCATTGGCTGAGGTTACCATGAAAGACTCTCCTTCTCAACCTCTCCTGTTGCCGGACGTACCAATCATCTCTCTTTAAAGAGAAAGTACTATTATGATTTTTCTTTTAACACCAGTAGTGAAGGAGTGATCTTAAGGTGGTGAATGGGATGCTGATCAAACAATTGCTTTGTCTTAGATGGTGTTGAACTTCTCAAATATGTTGGAGCTCCAAACATCTAAGCAATTTGGGAGTATCAGATTACACTGCCAACTCATTGCTTATAGATGGTGGACAGGCAATAGACATGCAAGTATCAAGTTATTTGCTGATGAATTCCTAACCTCTGGCCTGTTTTTCAAGTCACATTCTTTATGTGGATGGTCTAATTTTGTTTCTGGTCAATGCTGATACCTTGCTGGAGATGTTCATTGACCAGCATTTGTGTAGCATGAACGTTACTTGTCACTTACATAACAAGGGTAAATATTGCTTTCAACAATTTTTTTTTTACCTTGTCAGAAAGATGTTAGCATTGCAGCTTTCCTGGAATAGCTTGACAAAGTCATGAATAGTCATAGAGTACTACAGCTGGGATGCTGTCAGTATTCAATGCTTTGCTGTATTCACTGGCTTGAGCTGTTGCTGATTTCATATGAAGTACATCAAATTATCTGAAGATTGGCTTAAATTATGGTTGTGGATCTTAGGAGGAGGCTGAAATGGATTATCTAATCAGCACTTCTGCCCGAAGCTAGTTGCAAAATCTTCGCTCTTATGCTTTGCATTCACTGTCTGAGATCCCCCATGTTGCTGATGAGAAGATTTTTGAAGCCTCCTCCTCTGTTTAGTTATTAAATTATCCATCATCACTCACAACTGTTTGTGGCTGGACTGCAGAGTTTTGTTACAATTCATTGCTTGTGGGTTTGCTTAGCTTTGTCTATCATGTGTTGCTTCTGCTGTTTAGCATACATGGAGTCTTGTATTGCAGCTTCACCAGATGGACAGCTTATTTTGAAATTTGCCTCAGCCACTCATGGCATGTTCCTTCTTTGAACCAGGGTTGGTCCTCTGTTTTGATGGCAATGAAATGAGGGATAGCAGGTCCAATAGATTGATTGAATACAATTCCTGACCCGCTGTTGGCCTATCATACTTTATAGATACATAGTTTTCAGCTGAATTCTTTTCTAAATCTATTCTATTTATCATGATAGTAGTTCCACACCATATAATGGAGAGTGCCTTGTGCCTTCAATTTGACAGGACACCATTGTTGTAAGATCTAAGTGGTGGTCACTTGTAGCAAACTGTCACAGACAGATGCATCAGTGATGATGAGGTTTAGTTACTTTTGTTGGGTCTCTCACCACCTGACACAGGCCCAGTCTGGTAGATATGTCTTTCAGGACACAGCCAGTTTAGTCAGCGGTGGTGCTACCAAGTCACATTTGGTCATGGTGATTCTGTGTTCTTGATACCTACTGCTCCTTTCAAGTAGTCTTCAATATTGTCATGGGGTGGGTGCCAAATGATACCCAACAAAAGGTTTCCTTGCCCATATTCCAAATAATGCCATAAGACTTTGAGAACTCTTGGGGCTACTCTCTCGAGTGCGATGCTGTATAATAGTAAGTCTATCATGTGGGACAGGACGTACCCAGGATTGCTGATGGAGGAACCTGGGACATTTGCAGAAATGTACAATTTGGTGAGTATGACTTTGTCAATTTTTTGCTCAAGTGGCTCAAAGGACAGTTTTTCCAATTTTGGCACAAGTCAGAAAATGTTCATGAGGAAGATTTTGTAGTGCTGAATGGGACGTGTTTGTCTTTGTTGTTTCTATTTCCTAGGTTGATACCAGGTGGTTTGCCTGATTTTATTCTTAGTAATCTTTTGAGTGATATGATATAACTGGAAGTCTTAATAGGCACTTCAGATGCAGTTAAGCATCAAGCATCACACTGTGGATCTGGAGTCACATGTAGGACATTCCAAGGTTAGGATGAATAAAGATGCATGATTTAGGTGGATTGACCATGCTAAATTGCCCTGTAGTGTTCAGGATTGTGCAGGATAGGTGGATTAGCCATGGGAAATATGTGGAATTGGAGATAGGTTGGTGGGGAGGGGTGGGGGTGGGGGGCGCTGGATGGGATACTCTTTGGAGGATCATTGCAGACTCTATGGACTGAATGGCCTCTTTCTACACTGTAGGGATTTTACGATTTTATGATTCTATGACAATTAAAATTTTTTTACAACACTTTATTTCCCAATTTTACTTCTTTTGCATATTTCACATTACTCAGATGTCGATCCCTGTTACTATATACAATTATCTATTTTATTCTATGTACTTCTTCTATTGCAATTCTTTTTTGCTTTGTATTTTTTCCTCAGTCACTATCGTTCCTCATTATCTTGATCTGTATTGGCTTTGTCTTCACTCCCTAACTCGTCTCTTTTTGTTCATTTCGCTTTTGCTCCACATTTCCATTTACTGTCTCACTTTGCATTCCTGAAGCTATAATATTTCTAAAACATTGCAAACTCAAACCAAATGTTACAATTCAGTAATCACGCTTTTTCTTTGATTTTCTAACACTACATCTGATGAAGTCCTTTGTTGATAATGTGCCCAGCAATTTTTAGGTGTGAATTGTGATTGGCTGTATTCCTAAATTAGTTACTGAGATTAAATGTTAGCTGTAAAATACTTCTGGCATTTTACATTTGGTAGCATGAAAATGTTTAAATTGGACTCAGCATGGCTATACATTGGCTGGATTACAGATAGACAGAAAAATATTCCTGATCTTGGAAAATGTTTACACTCCTCATGGCTGAATATAGTTTGCAAACAGCCCAGACCAGAAGTTACTTTCGGAGTTGCCATTATAGATTACCATATGGAGACCACGGGGATGCACTTTAAAAACAAGTGTATAGTAATTAAAACAGAGAAATATAGCACAGTCATTTCAACCTCTCCCTATAGCTCAAACCCTCCACTCCAGGCAACATTCTTGCAAATCTTTCTGTACCCTTTCAAGTTTAATAATATTCTTCCTATGGCAGAGAGGCCAGAATTGAAGACAATCCAAAAATGGTCCAAGAGATGTCCTCTCTAGTCGCAACATGACCTTCCAACTCCTATACTCGATGCACTAACAACAAAGGCAAGCATTATGCCTTCTTCACTAATCTGTCTACCTGTGACTTCACTATGAAGGAACAATGAACCTGCACTCCAAGGTCTCTTTGTTGACCAACACTCCCCAGGACGTTATCATTAAGTGTATACCTCCTGCCCTGATTTGCCTTTCCAAAACGCAGCACCTCACATTTATCCAAATTAAACTCCATCTGCCACTCCTCAGCCCATTGGCCCATCTGATTAAGGAACCATTGTACTCTGAGATAACCTTCTTCACTGTCCACTACAACACCAATTTTGGTATCATCTGCAAACTTACTAACCATACCTCCTGTGTTCACATCCAAAACATTTACATAAATGATGAAAAGTAGTGGTCCCAGCACCAATCCTTGCATCACATTGCTGCTCACAGGTCTCCAGTCCAAAAATCAAACCTCCACCACCATCCTCTCACTCCTACCCTTTGACCCAGTTCTGTATCTAAATGGCTAGCTCTCCTTGTATTCCATGTGACCTAACCTTGCTAACCAGTCTACCATGCGGAACCTTGTGAACGCCTTGCTGAAGTCCATATAGATACATCCATTGCTCTACCTTCATCAATCCTCTTTCTTACTTATTCAAAAACTCGTTCAAATTAGTGAGACATGAATTCCCATGCACAAAGCCATGTTGACGATCCCTAATCAGTCCTTGCCTTTTTGAATACATGTAAATCTTGTTCCTCAGAATCTCCTCCAACAATTTTCCCACCACTGATGTCAGGCTCACTGGTCTATAGTCTCATAGCTTTTCATTGCCACCTTTCTTAAGTATTGGCTCCATGTTAGCGAACCTCCAGTCTTCCAGCACCTCACCTTTGGCTATCAATGATGTAAATATCTCAGCAAGGGGCCTAGCAATCACTTTTCTAGCTTCCGGCAAAGTTCTATGGTTTATCTGATCAGGTCCTAGGGATTTATATACCTTTATGTGTTTTAAGACACCCAGCACTTTCACCTCTATTATGGACACTTTAAGAAATCGCTATTTATTTCCCCAAGTTCTCTATCTTCCATATCATTCTCCACAGTAAACACTGATGCAAAGTGCTCATTTAGTATCTCCCCATCTCCTGCGGTTCCACACACAGACAGCCTTGCTGATCTTTAAGTGACCCTATTTTCTCCCTAGTTACCCTTTGTCCTTAATGCCTTTGTAGAGTCTCTTTGGATTTTCCTTAATCTTATTTGCCAAAGCTATCTCATGCTCCCTTTTTGCCCGCCTGATTTCCCTTTCCTTATACTTCTACTTCCCTTATTCTTTCCTCGGGATTCACTCAATCTCTGCTGTTTCTATGTGACATATGTTTCTTTCTTTTTCTTGCCAAGACCTCAATTTCTCTCATCATTCAGCATTCCTCACACCTACCAGCCTTGCCCTTCATCCTAACAGAAACATACTTTCTCCGGACTCTTGATTGTTCATGTCCAGACTGTTTCTCTCAACTGACTTGTTTTCCTCAACAGGATACAAATAGGCTTTTGACTTACAAGATATAGTCCATTAAGTTGTACCTCTATATTTTTGGCTCTTTACTGCGTGCCAGTTATGTCAAGTTAGAGTATAATGAATTTGCGTAATTGTACGGATTTCTTCAAAATGTTAAACTTCTTAAACTTTACGTCAAAAGACTCCATTCTTCCTTCCATTGTAAAGCACAATATTCATGTTGTTGCTGTGATGCAAAGGCCAAAGCCTTATGCTCTGTATTTTGCACAATGATCTTTTATTCTCAACAGTAGCTTGAGTGAAGTAATTTTGGATGGGAGCATGTGATGTATTGATTCATTCCAACTGATGATTTCAATGAACATCTGAGTATAAACCACAACTGATAACTTTTATAGACCATTAACATAGTTTACAACTTATGTATTAAAGACAAAACTAACATAAGGAAAGGTGAAAAAAATGCTTTTAAATAGTGTTTTGTCATTTTTCTCCCTCCCCGACATCCCACTGTTAAGATCATGGTCATTGTGTGCATAAAGTCACATAGTTTGCTAGGGTACCGTACCAGGAGAATTTCCAACTCTTATCCAAATAGTGTTGTGAGATCTGTTACATCATCTGAGCGGGTAGACTAAGGCAGGGCCTTGCTTTAATATTATGTGAAACAGATCACACCTCCAATAATGTAGCATTCTTTCAACAGGACAGTGAGCCTAGCATATGTGCTTATTTACAGTGACAAATGAAACATCAGAATAAAATAGTAGTAAAGCTTAATGGAGAATGATTTTCTTTTCTCTATACAATGTAAACTGCTCAGCAATATCTAAATTTTAAAGGGTGCAGCACCTTAAGGAAAAGGCACGTCCTTATTATTTTCAGGCCAAATAGAAATAACTATAAACATATAGCTTTGTCAGCACAACCGACATCCAGGACCAATTAAAAGCAAAGATAAGATGCTACCATTTGAAATGATATCACCATAAACGTTTGCTCATGTAATAACATGCCCTTGAGTTAAGATTTACCATGTAAAAACAAATCAAAATAAATTTATAGATCACATAAAAGTTTCACACTCCTATCCTATGGCCATTTTTAGTTTACATGACTGTCCAGAATAAACAAAGCATTTAATAAGGAGATAGTAGGAAATGCTGATACTGGAGTCTGAGGTAACAAGGTGTAGAGCTGGATGAACACAGCAGGCCCAGCAGCATTAGAGGAGCAGGAAAGCTGATGTTTCGGGCCTAGACCCTTCTTCAGAAATGGGGGAGGGGAAGGGGGCTCTGAAATAAATAGAGAGAGGGGAAGGTGATGATAGAAGGTGGATAGAGGAGTAGATAGGTGGAGAGAAGACAGACAGGTCAAGGAGGCGGGGATGAAACCAGTAAAGGTGAGCATAGGTAGAGAGTTGGGATGGGGATTGGTCAGTGAGGAGGGGGGGGGGTAGGTGGGAGGGAACACGGACAGGTCAAGGAGGCGCGGATGAGGCTAGTAGGTAGGAAGTGGGGGTGGGTGTTGGCCAGTGAGGTCGGAGGAGTGGATAGTTAGGAGAAAAGACAGATAGGTCAAGGAGGTGAGGATGAGATGGGCTAGTCTTGAGATGAGGTTGGGGGTGGGGAGATTTTGAAGCTTGTAAAGTCCACATTGAGACCATTGGGCTGCAGTGTTCCCAAGCGGAATATGAGGTGCTGTTCCTCCAGCCTTCGGGTGGCGTCATGGCACTGGAGGAGGCCCAGGATGGACATGTCGTCCAAGAGTGGGACGGGAGTTGATGTGGTCCGTGACTGCGAGGTGTTGTCGTTTGTCACGAACTGAGCGTAGGTGCTCCACAAAGTGGTCACCAAGCCTCCGCTTTTCCACACCTCAGCCCTCACACCCCCTCCCCGCAATAACAACAGAGACAGAATTCCCCTCGTCCTCACGTATCACCCCATCAACCTCCGATTCAACGCATCATTCTCCGCCACTTCTGCCACCTGCAATCTGACCCCACTACCAAGGATATATTTCCCTCCCCACCCTTATTTGCCTTCCAGAGGGACCACTCCCTCCGTGATTCCCTTGTCCGCTCCACACACCCCACTAGCCCCACCACCCCTGGCACTTTTCCCTGCAGCAGCAGGAAGTGCTAAACCTGCCCCTACACCACCCCCCTCACCCCCATTCCAGACCGCAAGAAAACCTTCCACATCAAGCAGATGTTCACCCGCACATCTGCTAATGTGGCATATTGTATCCGCTGTTTTTGATGTGGCCTCCTCTTCACGCGGAGGCTTGGAGACCGCTTTGTGGAGCACCTATGCTCGGTTCGTGACAAACGACAGCACCTCCCAGTCACGAACCACTTCAACTCCCCCTCCCACTCCTTGGATGACGTGTCCATCCTGTGCCACAACGATGCCACCCAAAGACTGGAGGAACAGCACCTCATATTCTGCATGGGAACCCTGCAGCCCAATGGTCTCAATGTGGACTTTACAAGCTTCAAAATCTTCCCACCCCCAACCTCATCCCAAGACTAGCCCATCTCGTCCTCGCCTCCTTGACCTGTCTGTCTTTTCTCCCACATATCCACTTATCCCACCTCACTGGCCAACCCCCACCCCCACTTCCTACCTATTAGCCTCATCTGCACCTCCTTGACGTGTCCGTCTTCCCTCCCACCTACCCACCCCTCCCTCCTCACTGACCAACCCCCATCCCAACTCCCTACCTACACTCACCTTTACTGGTTTCATCCCCGCTTCCTTGACCTGTCCGTCTTCTCTCCACCTATCTACTCCTCCATTCACCTTCTATCATCGCCTCCCCCTCTCTCTATTTATTTCTCCCATTTCTGAAGAAGGGTCCAGACCTGAAACGTCAGCTTTCCTGCTCCTGTGATGCTGCCTGCCCTACTGGGTTCATTCAGCTCCACACCTTGTTATCTATTTAATAAGGATATACTTATATGTAGTTTCCTTAATTCCAGTCTACAACCACCATCCTCAATCATCTGTGGCAAATGATTCCTGGTGTCACAAAATTAAGCGAGGCAATTTTTAATTTTTTTTCACTGTGACACAAAAATCCCATACAGAGTGTAATAAAGCAATAAAGCCTATCATGTTCATGGAAAGGAATTATTGTCTTCTCTTTTAAACTTATAAAACTTTTCACATAATGTAATGAGATGCATAAAAGACTGGGAAAATGTGTTCAATAATTTGTAATTATGCACTTAATCTTGTAAGTGAAATGGTTGAATCATTTTGTGTATAATTGATGATAGGCAATTTGATTCTAAATTCCTGTTTATTCTTAAACAATTCACTTTATTGCAGTACCGTGATAGCAATTTCAACATAAACTGCTGCCAAGAAACTGACTTAGGTTGGCTTTTTGTCTTAACCAATTTTCTTGTCATTGATGTCAGATTATTTTCAGTATTTTGTCTGTTTTCATGTATTGCAGATGGCATCACATCAATGTTTACTTAGTTAATGTTTATCCCTGTCCAATCAGCACTTTTTAAATTATGTCCATGTAACATTGTTGCTTATGCTAGCTTGATCTCAATTTTATCTTGAAAATGTTATTTTTAAATTGAGAATAAGAAATAAATAGAAGCAGTTTCAAGAAATCCCAGAGGTTAGTTTATATAGTCATGGCAGAGATATGAACCCTAACATTGACAGAGGTTCATATGGTGGCTGTTGGTAACTTCAACAACAAGTTGCTATGCAGATAATATATTTAATATATTTAATAAAAAAAATCATCATTATGTTGTATCAATTGTAACCCCACTGATCTGGCACCCTTCTACCTACTCATCTGTTATTCCACCCTAGCACCTATGCTCTCCCCATTTAGGACTGCTCCCAGCTGGCATTCTCCTTCCCTGGCCCTCTGCGCACATGGCATCCATCCTCCAACCAATCTGGCACGTTACGTCCAGGTACCCTAACATCACACTTACCTTATTTACTTACAATTTGACAGCACCTGTCAATGTGGCTGTCAGGACCTTGAAATATCAGAGTCTGTCAGCTGACTGCTGTCATGAGTGTGGATATGGTTTGCCTTCAACTGATGGTTCTGCACTATGAAAAAAACTACCAGAATGGAAATACAGCCCTCCATTTCTGTGGGAGCCCTGAGCAGAATCTCCCTCTCAAAAATACTGAGCTCCTTTCTTTCGTAAGGAAAAGAAGGGCCAGAATGGAAATGGAACAAAGACTTAAAAGGGACCAGAGGGGCAACATTTTCACACAAAGGATGGTATGTATATGGAATGAACTGCCAGAGGAAGTGATGGAGGTGAAAACTATTACAACACTTAAAAGACAATTGGACAGGTACATGGATAGGAAAAGTTTAGAGGGATCTGGGCTAAACACAGGCAAATGTGACTAATTCAGTTTGGGAAATCTGATTGGCATGGATGAGTTGGACCAAATGGTCTGTTTCCCGTGCTGAATGTCTCTACCACTCTATGAATCCCTGGAAGACTGCCCTGTAGGTTTTAGGTTAGCAATATGTTTGCTATATATTTGCAATATGTAACCCTAAACAGATATAAATGAATAAAAATTTATTGCAATTCTGCACTTCAGAACTGGCTTTCTGCAGTAGAACATGTTAATGTGTCAAACCTCTTTGTAAACGCTGAAGTCTTTCATGATGAAATGATACAGTATTCTCCAGAGTGGTTACTGACTCCCACATCTGATATCATTGACTGCTGATTGAGCATTTCTTGAAAAGTTGATGATAAGAGGATGTTAGCTGTGAATTTGGCCACCAACCTCCTACTTGACTAACTTGTCGTCTCTGATTATAAATGTTCTGATCTTGCACTTAGTAACACATAAACTCCAATGGGAGAATATGTGGCTAAAATGATGATAGGCTAAATCCTGATTACTGCATTAAGATTTCCACTGCTGTGTTCAGCACAAGTGATGGAACGGTGTCACTGTGATTAGCAGAACGGTAAGGCAGAGTCTGTTAAATTGAGCCAAATTACTTAAACATAATGGAATCTTAAAATATTATAATTACCACTGGAGACTATTACATTACAGTACACCAGAAACAGATTATTATAAAATATGATTTTGACGAGGAGAGAACTAATAAGGTAGAGATTAATGGAGTTTTTCATTGCTATGTTGCAAAGCAATTAAAACAAATTACAGATTAATCACTGACAATTTAAACGTACCGCTTCCATTAATTCACTTGGTTATTTTAAAGAATTTGCATTTGTATAGCATCTTTTACAGTCTCAGTACCTCCTTTATGACCACCTAACTGCTTTGAAACATAGCCATTGTTCTGATGTGGATAGCACTGCAGTCAATTTGTTGATAGCAGGGTCTAACAAATTGCAATGAAAAAGTGGCCAAATTTATCTGTTATATATGTTGATTGAGAGCTAAATATTATCCAGACCGCTGGGAGAATATATCTGTTTATCTTAACTTAGTACTGTGGCATCTTTTACATCCACCTGAGAAGACAGATGATACTTCAATACACCAAAAGATGTACTGCACCAAAGACCAACTTAGATGATATTTTCAAATATCTAGAGGGAGTCTTAAATGCAGGGCCATCTGACTCAAAGGCAAGATTATTGCAACTGAGCCAAGGCGAACAGATTAATTTACTAATTTAGACAGTGCTATAATGTGCTAATTTGATACTTATCAAGATTTCTCAGCATTTATATGAGTTCGGAGCAATATACCTGCTAAGATTCAGCTAACCTTTTACTGTCAGTTAGAAAGCTATACCTCTAATTTAGATTGGAAAATGATTATTTAATCTATCTCTAATTACATAATACGGATTGCACAGTCAATGCTTAGTTCAAATCCAGTTCATAATATAGTCAATCCATTTAGTAGCAGAAACAATCTAAGTTTGACCTGGATTTGTCTTTGTCTTTATCTGTATAATGTATTTGTTTGGGTTCCTGAAGTGACTGGTTTACTTGGAACTCCGTGGCACCTGGAGACTCCCAGAAGTGTAGGGATGTCCTCAAGGATTCCTGAAGAGATCAGATATTCCTTCAAACTCATGGGAACCCTTTGCTTGTGATCAAGCAAAATAGAGCAAATTCTTTTTGGAAGACTCTGAAGAATAGAGGCAATGGCCTAGTGGCGCTATTGCTTAGGCTACTAATCCAGAAACCCTGGTAATGAGAGATAACAAGCATGGGGCTGGATGAACACAGCAGGTCAAGCAGCATCATAGGAGCAGGAAAACTTGACGTTTCGGGCCTAAACCCTTCATCAGAAATGGGGGAGGGGAAGAGGGTTCTGAAATAAATAGGGAGAGAGGGGGAGGCGGATAGAGGATGGATAGAGGAGAGGATAGGTGGAGAGGAGGCAGACAAGTCGAAGAGGCTGGGATGGAGCCAGTAAAGGTGAGTGTAGGTAGGGGGGTAAGGAGGAGATAGGTCAGTCCAGGGAGGACGGACAGGTCAAGGGGGCG
>JAHRHZ010000087.1:8432103-8470173 GCA_024137785.1 Ginglymostoma cirratum | reverse complement strand
TGGATGAACTGTTCGAGCTCCTCGTGGGAGCACGAGGCGGCGCCGATGCAGTCATCAATGTAACGGAGGAAGAGGTGGGGTTTAGGGCCAGTGTAGGTACGGAAGAGGGATTGTTCCACATAACCTACAAAGAGGCAGGCATAGCTTGGACCCATGCGGGTACTGGTAATGATATGGGCACCTGAGTTCAAATCCTGCCATGGTAGTTGGTGGAATTTGAATTGAATTTTTTAAAAATCTGGAATTAGGAGTCTAACGGTGACCATGAGAAACTATTTTCGGAAAAACCCATCTGTTTCACTGATGCCTTTAGAGAAGGAAACTGACATCCTTATCTGGTCTGACCTACGTGTAACTTCAGACCCACAGAAATGTGGTTGACACTTAACTGCACTCTGGGCAATTAGGGATGAGCAATAAATGCTGGCCTGGTCAATGATGCCCACATCCTGTGATTGAATAAGTAAAAAATTTAAGAGACTTGGTTGGAAACATGGAGAGGCAAAGTCAGGGTGATCGAGAAAGTGCACAAACCTCCAAAGAACCCATTTACCAGATCATCCTAGCGTCTTCTGAGCCATACATAACATAATCTGTCGCTTACAGATTGGACTTTTCAGGCAGCTCAGAATGCATCACGCTAGAAGGAAGGGAAGTCATTCAGGATTTGAAGGAGCTGTCTAAGAAGATTTGATTGGGTGGTATAAATAAGATTCATCAAACAACACTAGCCAAATTACAAGGACCACTTGTAATAGAGTATGCTAACATTCTCCATTAGTCAGACCAATTTGTTTGCATGTGTACCATTTATACAATCACACCTGTACATTCTTCTACTTTGGCAGTGATGGAAAAGTTTATAAGAAGTCAAAGCAACTACTTAAGTGCAATTCAAATTATCTGGTTGTATGCACACCAAAAATTGTTTATGATGTTGCATTACACTTCAGGATGTTTTCATGTCATAGCATGCATTGGATATTGTCAGACCAAATCCTATCAATAACTGGACTCATACTTTTGGGTGGGAAAAGTGCATACTTTGTGCAGAAGAACAGCTGAAGCAATTCAGAAATCAGTATTCAGTAATTGTAAATGACTGGCAAACAATAACTCTTGCCCAGAAGATGATGTATTCGAAGCCCCATTCCTTCTGGTTGTAAATTGTTTCCTGAAGCTTCAAAAGGTTGCAAGTGTAAAATAAAAGTCATTTTTATATTACTGTATTCTTTCTGTTTATCTCTCTCACTGACATGCTTTTCATGAATTGTTCTTTTCTTTGCCTCTATCTGATTTAACAGTTGAATTAATTCATCTAATTCACCCACAATCAGGCCTTCCAATGTCTTTTCCTTAATTCTTTAATCTGATTGAGTGAGGAGAAACATTGCTCATCCCATTGTTTACCAAGATCCCAGTCAAAGATCCAAAGGGTCACTGGTCTTGAAACGTTAACTCTGTTTCTCTCTTTACAGACACAGCTATACCTACTGAGTTTCTTCAGCACTTTTTGTTCGTGTTTCGGATTTCCAGCATTCCCTGTTCTTTGTTTTTATTGTCATAAATATTATGTTGCCTGTAACACGTTTGCGGACAAGCATTTTTGAAAACCGTAGGCTGAACCTTGTGATGTTTTTGGCTATGTGTCAGTTGAGTTGAGTTTTTTGGAAGGATTTTGGCAGCAAGGCTGAATAAATTTTCCCATCATATCTTATCAAGCTCACCTCATTAACTGTCTATTCCATTCCTATAGCACCCCTTTTGTCCAATTCTATCCCCAGTTTACCATGCACTGTTCCCAGAACAATGTGCCACTGCTAGGATATCCCAGAATTAGATAGGATCTGTGGCATGATTTTTAAGAGTCCATTGTGCACCCGGACGAACACTGTTAGCCCTGAGCTACCCTGCAAGTTTTCTTACAGTTGCTCCAAATGTGGCAAACAAGGGAAATTAGGCACCCTGCTGAATGGGCAAGAAGCTGGAGATGATAATAGTAGTGGCTGGTACAGCCCAAAGTGGACCATTGAAGTGCAAAAGCATATTGTGAGTGGACCGGAGATGGGCCTGAGAGCTCTCAGAGGCTGACACATGTTAGATATTAATGCCCATGGGTGTGGGATACATGTCGGCCAGCGCCCATGGAATGTGCCCTGAAATGTTGGTGCCACTGCCCAACATGAAGGTCCTTTGAATCAATTGGTGAGCTGAAGTAACCAGATACCCACCCTGACTTTCACATCAAGGATTCTCGATGTCTGCTTTGTTTTGGCACTTTTGATAAGGTAGGAAGCTGAATATTAATGAGGTGAGTAATTACTAACGTGTTTCACAAGATAATCTCCCTAAATTGACAAATGGTGATTACCTAGATGAGTCTTGTCTCACTGCTGGCTGGTGCATAAAAGATGCAGCGAGTTGCTCCTGATGTTGAGATTAACCTTGCCAGAGTTCTTGTGCATTTCAGTCAGAAATCCCACCAAGGCCCACATTGTTCAGACTCCTGTGAGATTCTACTGTGTGAGTGCAAAATCAAGTTGATCTAACTGGCAGGCCGTAAGATACCCTGCCCTACTGATAGCTTATATCACAGATTGTACAGAACTTTGAACATGTAGAACCAACATTCAGAATCAATGCTCCAAACATGGTTTTTGCCCCCTTGTGTGGGCCAGCTACCTACACCTGTAATTTCTGGCTTAAGATGGCATAATCAGCTTTTACACTGCCTCTATGTTCTGTACACAATTAATGTTGCTCGTAGCTTAATCTTTTGACAGTACTGCAGTTATTTCTTCGATACACTCAAAACTACAGCAACAGTCCAGCTCAGATTAACAAACATAGGAGAACCTCAAACGTAAACCGTTCTTGATGCTAGATGGCCTGAATCACATAAGAACAGAGGTTGGTTGCTTCTAAAACTGGCTGTTGTTGAGACATGGCTGGACATGTCACTATTGTTTCAGGAAATTCCAATCTTCCCGATGTGACAATGCTGTCACTTGAAAAAGGCTATCTTGTTCTGGATTTTTTTTAAGAGAGGTTGTAAAGGCAGAGGCTCTGAACTTGCCACTAGAGATGGCCTAAGTCAACAACGTAGGAGGCCTTTAGGATTTTAAAAAAATAATTGTAACAATGGAAGGGAGTGGACAGTTCTCACAGACCAGGCCTTTTAGTTTTTTTATAGCTATAGCAGTCAGGAGCTGTTTGGGATCTCAGAAGGATTGGAAGCTTCAGTAAGTGATTCCTAGCTGCTACTTTCTCTGAAATCTCTCTTGGTGTTATTTCCTCCTGGATTGGAGAACTGCATGTAAGAATCTGTCTCTGTATTTACCTTTTTGCCAAGGGGCGTGTTTATGGGATGTTACTATATTGGAACAGTTAATTAGCAATAAGTACGGTATCTATTCTTCAGTTAAGTTTTCCAATAGTTAAGTTGTTCTAAATTCCTCTTTCGTTTATATTTTAACTACAGCGTTTAAATAAATTGTGTTCTGCTTAATGTCGAGTAGTTTGACCAGTACCATCACATCTGGAACATGCACTTCACATCTATCTTTAAAAGTAAGAAAAAGTTAGGGTTTAAGCTACCTTCTTAAAACATTGTGTGGGGGGTCTGGTCTAGTCCATAACACTAAGACTGGGAATTTGCCCATGCTTTTATAGAGACCAATTGAAATTTTCAAGGGCTGACTAAAAGCCCAACTCCACAAACCTTTTGGTTTTCCTGGCCACAGCCAGCTCTCATCTAAATTGTCCAAATTGGGCTCGCAGTAGACAGGCAAAAATCAGTTTGGGGACGAATCACAGAGGCCAGAAATGTTTAAGAAGCTAAATGTTCATGTTTTTCTTAGGTTGAAATACTTATTCCTTTGAACTTAAAGTTGCAGCAGCCATTCACAAGTCAGGGGAGGAGATAGCATCAAGAACCTTGCCAGTTTAGGGATTTGTTATCCTCCTGGCATTGAGCAGACATCAGAAAGGTGAACACGGTTGCTTGGATTCTCCCTGAGCACCCTAAAAGCTGCAGATTGGAAATAATTGTCGCATCCTCAGATATTGAAGCAATTAGAGACAGGGAACTGCAAACAGCTTGGGAAGTACTGAGTATTGGGCATCAGGAGGACAGTAGAAATCAGTGAGGATGCAGGAAAAAGGGACATATGAACATATTGGACCTACAGACAGAAGCAAAAAGACTTGAGATGAACTGAGAACCAGTGTCAAAGACAACTGCGACTCTGTCAGTAGATGATCAAAAGCAACCGTGCCCTCATGAGTCTGATTTCTGAAGCATCTTACAAGTGGTTGTACTCTGGTGCATCACATAGGTGACCAATTGTCCCCCAAGTTAGACAACACAGAAAGATTGTAATTGATGCGGCATTACAGGCTCCGAGGTTAATACATCTGGTGTTTGGACCCACTGAATGGTGTCCTCCAAACTTTCTGGCAAGGATGTCAGCCATTGTCATCTGCTGTGCTCTCCATAACGTGGCCCTCCGGGGAAGTATGGCCCTTGAGGACAGTGAGAGCCTAAATGGGACTCCTCGTCTGGGGAGGAGCAGGGAGTGAGAGATAAGGACAACTTGAAGGCAAAGATAGATGATACTGAACACAGATGGATGTGTGATCTCCTTCTACCATGCTTTGAGAAGAGGATCTCTCTTCACTCTCTTGTGGTAGCATATTGTTTCTCTGTGGTATAGTGTGCCTCCCTGTGGTGCAGTGAAACTAACTCCATCCCTCAGGACAAGATGCAGCCTCAGCGATGCTGCCTTGGGTGTTTGAAACCTGCCTCTATTCTTGCCAAGCTAGCTTCGTTTGGACCAAAAGCCTATTTCTGTGCCGATTAAGATCTCACCCCTGCAAAAATACAAAATATAGTTAGTTTCCCAGTAGAGGTAGATTTCTAACAAAAAAAAGGACCAAACTCCTATTTCTGTCCTTTTTGGCAAAAATCCAACCCCTAGACTCAGACTACAACTTACAAAATATTTGTGCTTTGATTCATCAGGAACCATTCTAATGATTAATGCGTTTTATCCTGAATAATATAGAATATAACAGATTCTGCACTTAATATTTAAAACTCTTGCATTAAAATGCTTTTGATTTTGATTCAAAATTTAAACTTAGAAAATCGAATGATCTGCTGCCACTTTCTTGATGACATGCAATATTTTCCAGAAAAATAATTTTGCTATCCTGCATTGAATCCTTTCTTCTTTTCAGTTAGAATGAGTAGCACATTGATGGAATCATACAATGTACAGCACTGGAGCTTAGCCCATTATGTCTGTTCCAATGTTTTTCTCCACATGAGCCATTCAGTTTAATCCCACATTACTGATTGCTACTCATACCCTTTCATATTTCTATGTTTCAAATCAGCTATCAAATTTCCCTTTCAAATAATTTATGGATCCTGCTTCAATACTTATATGCAAGAAAATTCTATACTGTAACCACTCTCCCATTAAATGCATTTTCTAAAGTTTCTATTAGCATTTTTACATTAAATTTCCACCAATTTATTACTATATGGTCCATCAACAGAAACAATTTATCAAAATATATGTTATTGAAATTCTTAATAATCATCAAGAACTCCTTCAGGTTTCCTCAAAGATTTCAGCTATAGTGAAAAGATCTCATGTTTCCAATTACTTTATATATATAATCTCTAATTTATGGTAATATCCTAAAGAATCAAACCTTCACTTTTTCCATTGTTTTAGAGAGTTGCTATTTTGGATAACAAAAACAATAGTGGATCTAACTAAGATCTTTCAGAAAGTCATTATTATTCCTAGCAAATGTTTTAAAATACAAAACCAAATAATTTAGTTTGCTTTTTATATTGTTGTATACTGGAGACCAGTTAGTTCAACATTGGGAAAGCTTTTAGAAACAGTAATTTAGAACAAAATTAATAGATACCTGGACAAATATAGATCCATTAGAGAAAATCAATTCAGATTTGTTAAAGGTACATGGTGTGTAACTAATGGTAATTACTCAGCAATAACTACTCACTGACACCCAGGTTGGATTTAGTAAGACCCATTCAGCACCTGATTGCATTACTGCCTTCATCCTAACATGGACAAAAGAGCTGAACCCAGAGGTGAGGTGAAACTGACTGCTTTTGACGTCAAGTCAGTATTTGTCCGAGTGTAGCATCAAGCAAGCCTAACAAAACTGGAGTCAATGGGAAATGAGGAAAACCTTCCCTCTCAACCAGGCATTCAGGAAGATGGTTATGGTGGTTTGAGATCATTCACCTTTATCCAGGACATCACTACAGGAGTTCCTCAAAGTAATGTCCCCAGCCCAACCATCATCAGCTGCTTCTTTCTGTCATGAGGCTAGAAGTGGAGATGTTCGCTGATGATTGATTGTATAATGTTCAGCACCATTCACCACTCCTCAGAAACTAAGTAATCTATGTTCCAATGCAGCAATATCTGAACAATATCCAGGCTTGAGCTGACAAGTGGCAAGTAACATTTGCACCACACGGTGTAAGGCAATGATCGCCAACAAGAGAATTTAATCATCACCATTTGACACTCATGGTGTTATCTTTGCTGAATTCCTCATTATCAACATCCTTGGGATCAGAAACTGAACTGGATTAGCCATACAAATACAATGGCTCCAAAAGCAGTTCAGAGACTAGGAATCTTTCTGCAAGTAACTCCCCAAAGCCTGTCCACCGTCTACAAGGCACAAATTAGGAATGTTAGGAATACTTTCCACTTGTCTGGATAAATACATCTTGAATAACAAGGAACAAAGAACAGTACAGCACAGGAACAGGCCCTTTGGCCCACCAAGACCACACCAACACATGATGCCTTTCTAAATTAAAAACCTTTTGTTGCTATGTGGTCCTGATTCCTCTATTTCCTGCCTATTTATGTATCTGTCATGATGCCTCTTAGAGGTTGCTATTGTATCTGCCTTCACCACCTCCTCTGGCAGTGCATTCCAGGCACTTACCACTGTCTATGTAAAAAATGTGCCCCTCACATTGCTTTGAATCATAGAATCCTCACAGTGTGGAAACAGGCCATTTGGCCCAACAAGTCCATACCAACCCTCTGAAGAGCAGACCCACCCCCCCAACCTATCCCTATAACCCTGCATTTCCTGTGGCTAATGCACCTAACCTGCACATCCCTGAGCACTACAGACAATTTAGCATAGCCAATCCATCTAACTTGAACTTGTGGCAGGAAACCAGAGTGCCCAGCAGAATCCCAAGCAGACACAGGGAGAACATGCAAACTCCACACAGACAATCACCCAAGGGTGGGACTGAACCTGGGTCCCTGGCGCTATGAGGCAGCAGTGGTAACCACTGAGCCATGTGCTGCCCCTTACCCCCTTTTACCTTAAACTTATGTCCCCTAGTAATTGACATTTCTACCCTGGCAAAAAGACTTTCTATTTAATAATCAATAAATTTGACACCACCCAGACAAAGCAACCCATTTGATCAGCACCATATTCACAAACATTCACTTGATTGACCCCTGATGCACAGTTACAGCATTGCGGAGCATCCTTTAGATACTGCACATAAAAATCACCAAGGCTTCCTACACAGCACCTTTCAAACACTTAACCACAACCACCTGGAAGGACAAGGGCAGCAGACGCGTGCTAACATCACCACTACAAATTTCTGTCCAAGACTCTCACTATCCCAACTTGCTGTTCTTTCACTGACACTGTCACAATCCTGAGAATCCCTCCCTAATGGCACTGTGGTGCACCTACACACAATGGACTGCAATGGGTCAAGAAAGCAGCTCATGATCACCCTCTCCAGGGCAGTTAGAGATGGGTAATAAGCCAGTGAAGCTGAATGAATTAAAAGGAGCAATTTTGTTCATCATATGTCACTTTCACTTTAACTGACTGGAACCATTTTGAAAAGGATAAAACCCATATGCCCAACAATGAAAGTTTAAATGTTTTCCCATAATTATCACAAAGAAAAGTCAGTAGATGAGTCCCTCCAGTCACTGTGACCCAGAGCCTGAGAATGGAGGTAGCACAGGTTTGAGAGTAGTTTTGAAGTCTTTGTCAAAGACAAAGGTTTAGGCAACTTAATCCCATTACCTAGGAGATCAAGTGGCATTATAAAATTTAAAATAAACATGTAACTACAGACCCATTGTTTATGACATTTGTATAATTTGTTTTACTGCAACATTTGAAGTTGAGTTTCACATTCAAAAGGACATTTCTTAGAACAAGCTACATTGTATTGTTCATAACCAGATTTTTAAAATCAAAGGTAGTGGATAAAGTAACCAGAGAGAATATCTAAGATTTACCACCAGTTTTGAAATACATCAACACTTTTCTTTTTGTTTTGACTTTTACTACTGGTTATTTCTGAGAATGTGATCTTGCTACTTGTGTCCCTGTTGACTTTGAACACAGGCTTTTTAAAATTTGTATTATTTGTTATAGACTCACGGTACCATTATTAAGTGAAAATTGGAGCTGATTCAGCACTGTTGGAGAACTCGAAAATAACCTCCAATCTCCAGCCTCAGTAGAAAGTATGTAGGATTATTGGTGCATTGGGACAGGATATATTTTGCTGCAGGGTCTCAATGTTCTACTTGTTATTTGAATAACAAATGCAAACCCAGAGTTGTATTGGGAAAATTTCTTCAGTGGGAAATGAATTATGAGAAAGCCTTTTAGATACAGTCATTACAATTTTCTGTAGCTATTTTTAGAAGCTGTTAAATTTTGACAGGTTTTGTGTATTTTCACACCTGAAAATTTTCAACTGTCTTGGCATCTTGTTCCTTCCTTTCTCTTGTTGCTCAATTTCACAGAAAAATGGGTCAGACCGAGGACTTTTTCCATGAATGTAGACATCAATTCTTGTCACTAACATGTTCTTGTAGCCACAGTATTTATATGGCCGGTGCAGTTCAGTTTCTGGCAACTGGTAACCCCCATGATGTTGATGGTAGGAGTTTCAGCAACTGGAATTTTTTTGAATGTCAAGAGCAGATGATTAGATAGTTTCCTGTTGGTGGCAGGACAAGGCATGAAAGTGAACATCAACTGATCACTTAAAGGCTACAATTAAACCACCGGTAGGAGGGTATTGATGTCAAAATTATGATGAGGGCAGAAGGGTAGACCATTCACTGGATTTGACATGCTACCCTCCTGTCACCTGTTGGTGAACGGGTGTAAATTACAGTCAAATTGCCTCCAGAGTCATGAACGTGTGGGTAACTTAGACTGACACTGCAGTTTGAAGGAGTATTGCAGCATCAGACACGTCAACTCATGTATGAATCATTAAACCTTCACCTTCACCTGATCCATCTCTGACTCTGCCCTTCCCTTCCCTTCCTTTTAGAATACTGCCTTCAATTCTGGTCTGCTTGCTATGTTGTCATTGAAAGATATTGTTAAATTTGAAAAGGTGCAGAAAAGGATGTTGCCAGGCTTTGAGGATATGAGCTATACAGAGAGGCTGAATAAGCTGGGGCTATTTTCCCTAGAGTGTTGAAGGTTGAGGGGTGACCATTTAGAGGTTTATAAAATCATGAGGAGCATGGATGGGTTGAATAGCTAAGGTCTTTTTCCCAGGGGAGGGGAGTCAAAAACTAGAGGGCATAGGTTTAAGGTAAAAGGGAAAAGATATTAAGTTGATCTAAAGGGCTACCTTTTCCTGCAGAGGGAGGTGCGCATATGGAATGAGCTGCCAGAGGAAGTCGGGGAGGCTGGTACAATTACAACATTTAAAAGGCATCTGGATGGGTACAAGAATAGGAAGGGTTTAGAGGGATATGGGCCAAACGCTGGCAAATGGGACTTGATTTATCTAGGATATCTGGTCGGCATGGATGAGGTTGACCTAAGGGTCTGTTTCTGTGCCGTATGCCTCAATGAGTCTATGATATTTCTATTTTCATTTATGGGGATAGGCTGACCATTGATATCCATTACCAACCCACTGAATTCCACAGTTACTTTGGCTGTACAAGCTCATATTCTACTTCCTGCAAGGACACCATTTCCATTCTCCTAGTTACTCTGTCTTCATCACAGCTGTTCTGATGTATCATATGCCACCATCCAAGGTGGGTGTGGCGGGGGCGGGGGTGGGGGGCATCCTCAGAAATCTCCACCTTTTTCCACAAGAGGATTCCCTGCCACATGGTTGACCGTGGCTGTCAGTCATGTCTGACCCATTTCCTGCATGTCTGCCCTCATCCCTACCCTCCCATAATAATGATAGGATCGTTTGGTCCTAACTTTCCACCTAAGTAGCCTTTGCATTATAAAGGATCATAAGCTGCCAATTCTGCCACCTCCTGCAGGTTGCCATAACCAGACCCATACTCCCCTCCCCATCTCTCCCTTGTCAGCATTCCATAGAGACCATTCCCCTGGGACAATGTGGTTTAATCGTCCACTATTCTTAACACTTCCCCACACCCCCGCTGTATCTTCCTATGCAAACACAGAAGATGCAATATTTGCATGTTTACCTCCTCCTTCTGCATTAATCCAGGGCCCACACACACCTTCCAGGGGAAGCAGCAATTTACCCGCACTTCCTTCAAACTAATTCACTTCACACAATGTGGTCTCCTCTACGTTGAGCAGATAAAATGCAGACTGGGTGACCTTTTTGCCAAACACCTAAGTTCTGTCTGTAAAAGTGACCTTGAGCTACCAGTTGCCTGGCATTTCAATACACTGTGTTCCCAGGCAGGGAGTTCAACCAGTATATTGACGACTTATCCGATTTCAGCCATCTCCACCAGAAGCAGACCAACTGGTTGATTCTGAGATAGTAAGAACTGCTGATGCTGGAGTCAGAGATAACAAAGTGTGAACCTGAGGAACACAGCAGGTCAGGCAGCATCAGAGGAGCAGGAAAGTTGATGCTTCGGGTCAGGACCCTTCCTGTATGCCTCTATGACTCTATGATATCTGGTTGATTGCCTCATTTGCCATTGCAAGATTTTGTGTGCAATTTATCTGCACTTTAAAAGTCTTTGGATTTCTGCTGTCCTGAGGAGAATGTAACCATTTAATAGCTAGTCTGCTTTACCACCTCAAATACCAGTATACAAGTGATCTGTTTTAATAACAGAATCGGATGGCTTTGTGGTTTCCCAATAGGAAGATGAACATTTTCACAGGCAAAGTAAAATTTGGGAAGTTTTCCTTATTGTTGTTTCTTCTATCTTTTACCCTTTTCTATTCAAATCTTACTGCAAGCAGCCCTAAATAAATCAGTATAAATGACTGAATAAATAGGCCAATTTATGCATTGGCAGGTCCCAACAGGACCATCAGTGTGGACTCCCACTAAGCCATTTTGGATGAAATATATGTTCTGGGTTTCGGTGCTGGTTCCCTGGAACCTGCATACATCTCAAAATTCCCTGCTTTTGGGGCAGTACTATCTAGACCATTGTGTCAGTGGAGGTTTGTTTTTTAAAAGCAGTGAATTGCTGAATTTCAGGCTGTCACATTCTGAAATAAAATGATTAGCTCCTTGTGAACTGAATTGTTTTGCAAAAGTTAATTCTGCTGCAAATAAGCACATTATGTCATGTAAAAAATGCAGTGGTGCGCTTGCATAGATGGGACATTAAATTTCCCTATTCATCACTGCAGATTGTTTATACAGGCCTCCACAAGGTGACCATTAATATTTTATGTGGTTAGAAGTGTTTGCAAGTGGTACATTTATTCTAACGTATAACTTTCCTTTCAGGACACAGATAATGCCCAAAGGAATTTCTAGTTAGCAAATGAACACTGTATTTACGCAATGGGGACAGTTGAAAAGCAGCAAGAAATGATAAAAATGCCTATTTCTTCGATTCGTGTTACTCCCTGCACTGTTTACCCAGTTATCTGTTGTTCTCACCCATATCATGTGTGTTCTATCTGCCAATTGATACATACAGAGTGGCAGCAGCAATTGGTCTCCGTTTTGAAAAATTAGCATATCGAAATTTTGAGGTGCCAAGCCTATGTTTACATTATCCTTGCTATACTCTCAAGGTCATTAATCACATATCCTTGCTTGTTGTTCTTCTTCTGTATGGTTTAGATCAGATAAGTAGACAATACAGCACATGAAAAGCATCACTTTTTGTTAATGTCACATTACAGATCACCAACATATTGAATTTTAATCCAATCCAACTAAATGTTGCTGAACAAAATCATTTTGACTATAACTTCTAATTGGCAATTTCGCTACAGCACGCTTCGAGGTTGAAACTACATGGGCAAGGAAATGAATAGAAAGCCCAGCATGGTTTCTGACTAATCCAATACCTCATTTCAACTCATTCACATCTAGAATGTGGAGAACATTAGGCTCTGTTATCACTTGCAGAGAAAATATGTGCTGTAACTGCTCAGTGTGAGATTGTCTGATCTGCAACTGACTCTGTGCTAATGTACAAACAAAAAAAACATACAAAGCAACTCTCTGGTATACCCTTCACACTAATCTGCTTCTCATACGGCTGTCAGAGACAGCATAATGGAAATGGTTGACTGTTGAAAGCACTAATGCAAATATAATTTTATTTTTCCTTCTCTGTTTTGTCCAAACCACATAGTTGTCTTATTTGATTTAAGTTGACTGTAGGTTTGAGTTCTTGAGTCAGATTAAACTGGAGGCATGGGTGATGCATCTATGTTCTAGTACACTGCAGAAGAAGACAAAATTAATTTACACTGCAAAAATGTGTTTTGGACATGAAATTGATTTCTAAAACTTTCAGTGGGTTCGTATATTAGTGTGTTAACATACCCTGAAATAGATTATTTTCATTGTTTATGACTGATACTGGTTCATCAGTCTATTCCATCAAGATAATATGAAATATTTCTAACCTCCACCTGTTATATAGGTGCAGTAAATATCTGAGTTTCATTTTTCTGTTATTTATTGTTTTCTTCTACTACATTTTCTGCCTTTGATTATTTTAGTTTCCAATACAACTGTTCACATTATATTTAAGGCAGCAAAACCCGACCCATTAAACAAAAACTGTACCTCATCTGACCACTGTTTGGGAGGATGTTATAATAGGTGAATTGTGTTACAACCATGCAGGGGAGGTGGATTGTGGTATTTGACATTGTGCTTGCTGCTATTTGGACCTCACAAGTCCTTTAAACACCCTGTCTGAAACACTCCACTCTTAAACATGTTCAGCAGCACAAGGGATCCACCCCATCATCAGCCCTTTTAAAGTGATCAAAATGAGATTTCCTTGTGAAGTGCTTTTGAAATTCTTTTGCTTCTGCAGAGTGCGTGGAAGTACATCATTGTTGGAGGAATTAGAAAATGTTTTTGGATACTAAAGAGAAGTGGGCTGGACTTTAATTAGGAGGCCAGAGGAGTGCGGAAGTCTGAAAGCAGAAAGCCTGCTCTCATTACAGAGGCTGTAGTTGCAGTCCCTCTTGGATTGCAGCACCACAGGAACAGGAAGTATAGGTGGCAGGGAACACAGTCTATTATTCTGAGATGAGGGGTTATAGAGAAGGAGAATAAGGAAGACTATAAATGTCAGGCTGTACCAAATGTTGTAAGAGGGCACTTCTCTTACTTAATCAGGGAATTGGCTGTGATGACTATGTTTAACTAAAAAAATTGTTACAGAATTATGCCAACTCGTTCAGCTGGACCTGCATCTCAAGAATAGACTGACATTGATGCTTCCAGTAGTTGTCAAGTCCTGTGTTCCTTTTAATTGGGAACAGCTAACATTGCCAACATCTCATTATTTGTTGAGCTTTGCTGCAAAAGGAAATTGACATCAGGTCCTGTATGCCAGGATAGGGGAATTCATAGTCATTTTTCTAACCAGAGAGAAGCAGGAACAGCAAGCACATAGCTTTGCCAAGCCAGTGGGATGCTCAATGGTACAGGAAATGATTGGATGCACACATGTAATTGTGGTCCTATCATGAACAGCGTGGTATACCTCAAACAAGAGGGCTACTGGTTTGTTAATATGCCCTTTGTATGTGATCTCACACAGAGCATTGTGTCAATGAATGCTTGTTATCCTGGTATAGCAGCTATGATACTTTGATCCTCCATCAGTCATGGATGATATTTGAGATACCCTGGTGATCCAAAGGCTAGTTACTTGGTGACAAGGGCTGCCTAATATACAAGAGGCCAAGCCTTCTGTTATGTGACTGTGCGTGAATACCTGTCTACAATAAGAGCACTGTTGCTTCTAGTAACATCTTGCAGGACATGATAAGTGTTCTGAAATAGTGGTTCTGAAGCTGAAAAGTGTGTCTTAATTTGTAGTGGTCTGCAGCATCATCCACAGCTTCACTTCCCTGAGGGCGCATGCCTTACCGCCAGATCTTGTGCCAATCTAAGATTGACAGTTGACAGTTCCTTTTGCTTATCCATGACAGCCAGTGAGCTCCCATTTCTCACCCAGTAGAATTTCTGTTCCCTTTCCTAAGTTTGATTTCTTACATATCTGTCCTGATAAGTGTAAGAGAAAAAGCTTTGACCCTGTATTTCTTATTAGTAATATTTAAGTTCTGTACTACTAAGCAATTATTTTCATATGCGTTTTTATATGCAGTGGGCATTTGTCAGCGGAATAATACACTGTTATATATCCTTACCCATTAGTAACAGCTACATTGATGAGGAACCTGAAAACCACTATCAAAGACTCAATGCATTCCAGGTGTAAACTTAGCAAAAGGTTTAAAACTGTTGCAAAATGCTGTATCAAGCTTCATCTGTATTGAAATGATAGAATTCATACAGTGCAGAAAGAGGCCATTTGCCCACTGAGTTTGCACTGATCCTCCAAAGGGAATCCCACCCAGACCATCCCCATCCAAATAACACTGCAAGGGTTTGTTTTGAACCAAGACTAACCTGCACACGACAGGGCAATTTTTTTTGAAGCATGACTAATCCACATCACCCATACCTCTTTGGATTGTAGGAGGAAACTACAGCACTGAATAGAAACCCATGCAGACACAGGGAGAATGTCTGTGTGGAGTTTGCACAGTCACCCAAGGCTGGAATTGAACCCACTTCCCTAGCACTGAGGCAGCAATACTAACCACTGTTCCACCCTAATAAGCCAATGTCACTAAAAACCTTTACAAATTATCAAAGAAATTCTTCCATCAGCTTTATCTGAGTTCTATTTGAACCTCAGTCCCAGAAGTGAAATTACCATATTCCGTGATGAATGTGTGACCCAACCTCAGTCATGTGCTTTTAATCGGTGACAAGCATATATTTCCAGTACCTCCTGTGAATAGTAAACCCTTCTGTAAAAGAAAGGATGGTATGAAAGTATTTGACATGAATATTTTTAACTTTTCACATTTGCTTTAGATGACTTTCAATATCTTTCAGCCTATATCTTACACATTCAAAGTTATCAACAAATCAAGAGAAAGAATTTATTTGAAAACATCACAAATGTTCTGGTTACTACCACAGAGGGCATCAGAAATGTCAGTCAATCAGCAATTAACAGATAGAAACATAGAAGATAGGAGCAGGAGGAGGCCATTCAGCCCTTCAAGCTTGTTCCACCATTCATCACGATCATGGGCAATCGTTCAACTCAATAGCCTAATCCTACAGAAACGTAGAAGATAGGAGCAGGAGGAGGATGTTACCAGGGCAAGTAACTTCATTATCTTCCCCAACAGATATCCAGCAACAGAATTTGAGGGTTCTGGAAAACTGGTTGGCATAGCAGGAATCTTTTGAGGGCTTTTTTTTGTGATTGTGAAGCTGGTGTTTGGGGCAAGCACTGATGCTGCGAGGCGACACTTCATCACAGTATGGAGTAGAATCAAGGCACTGTTTCTTTTGGTATTCGTATGTTCAAATATGTCCATACGTTTGTGTAATAGGACAAAAAGGTGTGTAGTGGAAATCCTGCTGCATTCTCAACTGTCCTCAATTAAATTTGGGATGGGAACAGTCATGTATAGCTTTCCTGTCCTGAGGCAAATTGAAGCCCTTAAATGTAAGGATCCCAGCCACCTCCAGTGGTTTTCAGGCAGCAGATCGGGACACTCCGTGTGGACAACCTTCCAGGTAGATGCAGGTAGGTAGGCCTGCAGCTTATTGGTGGGGATCAGTTCTCTGGCTTTCTGAAGGGCCCACAAGCAGAAACTGAGTAATCCTCCAGAAGCCAGCCACCCTGCCCTTGTCTGATTGCCAATTTCAAGATCAATGGCCTAAAACTAACCAGAGATGGAGATCCCACATGAAAGTAATTTAATTCACCTGGCAGATCGTCATCATGCATTCACATATGGGTTTTTGCAATCAAATGATAATAATTTTACAACGTTTGAACATTCTGAAAGAAGAGGCACGCTACTGAATTTTTTTGTCTTGTATTCGTCAAGGCAGTTGTAAGAATATCTATTGCAAAAGGGAAGAACAACTGAAATTGCATAATTAAAAGATTGCTGATTGGTTAGCAAGTGGACTCCATTTAGTCAGGGCATTGCCATGGAGTACTCACCAGGATTTAACTTAATTGAAAAGGCACAATTCCTGGACAAATTTCATTTTCCTGCAGCGATTTGGACCCTACATATGAATATGTGTAACTTCTAGCAAGCCCAAGCAATAATCTTAAATTGTTTCTTGGTGTTCTTTTTGGCGCACTTGGACTTGCTCAGTAAGTGCTGTCAATTGCAGAACCACATCAAATGTAGGATATTGTTTTCTGACTTTTCAAGAGTAGGATGGTTGAGTATAGTTGGTACTTTGTCTGTTGCAGATTGTCAAAAAGGATGTGCTGCATGACACAATCTGCCAATCATTATCATGTATGACCTACACAGCTCACATCACACTGTCACTGTGTTTAATGTGCAACATTATTCATTTGTGTGGTCGACAAAATGTCACTTTGGCTTGATGGCAACATCCTCTTAGTGGAGGATACAACTCGAGTTAGTTACCTGCATAATCAGTGTGGAAATGGTGTCCCATTTTCTCAAATTTTTGAGACACTTTTCCAGGGTACTTTGCAGTGGACTGGCATTTTTCAGGGCCAAATGTGGCAATTTTAGACCTGATCCTGAATTTGTACAATATACCAATGATACCTGAATGTATCAATATATTAATGATCTGATCAGGACAGCCATTGTTCCTCAATACAGTTTTGATGAATCATATGTCATCATAAGGCTTGCATAGTGAGCAAATGGCTTGGGATGATTTACAAAGTTGCTCATACAGCCAATCTTCTAGCGTGTGGAGCTGGAGGAATTCTTGCATGTATATTGTCTAGTGATGGTAGGCTTTCAGTAGACAGTAGTATGGAACCCATTGGCAGATTTTTCCACTAGAACATTGAGGAAAGGGAGTGTTTGGACTGATGTATTTCAAAAGTGGTTTTGAGTGTGGGATGGAACCCGTTTCGGTTTATGAGGGAAATTCCTGTTTGCAGCTGCAGCTTCAAACATAGTAAACGTTTCACCTATGTAACAAATATCTGCAAGGGGTAGGAGGTATCATCCATTAAAAACAGATAAAAACATTAATAAGAGCTGGGCATAGAGGAGATCCTGTGGCAACACCATCGTTTTAAGCATCTTCTTTTCTATTCTCAGGTCCAGTCGCACATGAGGCAAATAAATCATGTGCTTACCCCTATTTCCACAGCCAGATTTTCCTGGAACAGATCACTAGCTTTTTTCCAGAGGCTGTAGATTGAGTGGTGTCCCTCTGCATGTGGCTGACCAGGAGACTCTTCAGCTCTTATCATTTGTCTGTAGGCATATTGGAGGGATTTACAGGTTCATAATCAACCTGTTTGGTCATGTTATAATTGGACCACCCAAGCCCATCAAAATCCAATTTGGGCATACATGATGAACTCAACTGTGTGAGTTGCCAAGTTAAAAAAAATACAGATTCAGGAAAGGGGTTTGGAGTATAAAAGTAGGGAAGCCTTGCTGCAATGTATAGTACATTGACGAGATCATATCCAGAGCACTGTGTACAGTTTTAGTTTCGCTACTTAAGGAGGGATATATTTGGATTGGAAGGTTCATTGGTCTGATTCCTGGCATGAAGTCTTTGTTTTCGAGGACAGATTGTCCTGTTTGGACTAATACTCATTGGAGTTAAGAATGAGAAGTTATCTCAGTGAAACATTAGATTCTATAGGAAATGGTGACAATGTAGATGCTGAGAGGTTTTTACCCCTCTGGGGGAATCTAGAACTTGAGCGTACAGTCTAATAATAAGGGGTCCCCCAATTGAGAAAGTACTGGGGAGGAATCTCTTCTGTCATAAGGATCTTTAGTCTTTTCAATTCTGTTCCTGAGGTGTTAATGAATATATCCAAGAATGAGCTAAATAGATTTTTGATCAGTGAAAGTGTCAGTTATTGGGTGGAGTCAGGCATTAAAGTAGAGCTAAGGCCAGAATCAGATCAGTTTAGATTGTGTTGAATAGGCTTGATGGATTGAGTGGCCTACCCCGTTCCTATTTCTTAAGTACTGATGGTCAGACGTCCTGGTTGAGATGGGGGCGTTTCCTAATAGTTTCCTCCCATTGGGAGGACCATCACCCACTGACTGTTTCTGGACAGCCTGAAGGGTAACCTGAATGCATCAGTAAACCAAGTTACCCTTTATCCTCTCAGAGACATTTGCTTGTTTGCAGACTCTGCCCTATGCCTTTGACCACCTCGAACATTGATGAGACTGGAGGTCTGAATGATGAGGCTGGAGATCTGATCAGGATGGTTATTCTTAGGAGCACCTACATTAACAATGCTATTAGTATGTAAGCACCGCAGGTAACTCCGGTTGTCACTTAAATATAGCACACTGACCAATGACCCCAGGAGCTGATGCTGAGTTTGTCATCTTCCTGCCCTTCTACACTGCATAACTGGTTAGCTTGGGCACCACTGCTTAGTAAATGGGCTGGCCTCTGTGTAATTGTGTTTGATCAGATGTTCTCACTGCTAATGGCAATGCCACCCAATTCTGGATCTGTTGTCAGGTCCACAGTGATAGCACTAAATTCCACCTACTGATTCTGGAAATAAGGAGAAAATATATTAGTAGGCAAATGTCCTGACTAATACTTAGCTCTCAATCAACATCATTCAAAAAAAGTAGTTTATCATTGCTGCTTATTAGATTTGGCTGTGTGCAAATTCACTGCTGTGTTTTCTTGCAGTGACTATATTTTCAACAAAGTGTCTTTTGGTATGTTCTGAGCCTGGAGGTACAATGTTTGCAAATGCTTTCTTTTCTTTGTAAAAGCTATTTTTGGACTCTAGAGCAGGAGAGTTTACTTCTAAACCACGCAAGTTCTCACTATTCAGTGTACATAGAGAAATGGCTGTGACATTTTTGTCAGTATGTCATAATTGCATCATCAAACTACTATCGCAGGAGCACTATTTTGCTAGAAGCCTAGTAACCATCAGTAAGACCCAGTTTAAAACAAATCTCCTTTATTTAAAAAAGGAATCTGACATTCATGTTACCAATCGCAATGTGAGGCATTTACCAAGGAAGGAAACATCTGAGCTGCAGTATCATCCTTGTTGAAAAATCTGAAATATGGTTGGCATGACTTAAAGAAGAGCAAACTGTGGAACATTGTTGCATATAAATACAACATTTGAGCTATTGATTACATTCTCATATGTCTGTTAAAGATAAGAACCATTTACTCCAATCTGAATCTCTTTATTGCTACCTATCTCTATTATTACTTTTATTCAAGCAACTGTTTAAATCCGACATAAAAGAAACATAAATTCTGTTTCAGCCGTCATTTCTGTTGGAAAATTTCAAAATATAACTGCATCAGTTGTCATTTCCAATGCATCCATACCCTTATATTCTTGACATTTACTTTTGAAATCTTCCTATTATTTTTTAAGTTTTTTCTGAACGTTTTCTCTGCGTCCTCTCTACATAAACAGAAAGGAATTCAGAGCATGAATAGACCAGTCGGCATCGGCTCCAATTCATTTTGAATGAAGCTCATCTGAACAGATTTCCAGTGTTTTTAGAATGCCTTTTATTGCAGCGCAATGTGCTTTCTGACAACAGACAGATTAAACAATGTAAAGGAGAAAATGTCAGAAATAATAATAGACATAATAATTTTTTCTGAAGAAAGGTCTAGGCCTGAAACGTCAGCCTTCCTGCTCCTCTGATGCTGCTTGGCCTGCTGTGTTCATCCAGCTCTACACCTTGTTATCTCAGAAATAATAGCATTCTCTTTTGTCTCCCTCTCTACTGATAATATATTCGTGTGCCAAATATTATACATGTAGAATCTGTGAGGTACCCTGACATGCAAAGTGTTGTAGACAAATCAATCGAAGTGAAGAACAGCTGAATTATACTTCTGATTCAATCACAATCAGAGGTGAGAAAAACTACTACAGGATTTACAAAATGCACTGAATTGCTCAAATACTTTGAAGTTATTTTGATTGTTATAAAGTTTTCCAGCTCACAATGTTGTGATTCAACTCACATCACATAGTAAAAGCCCTGAAATTATATGATTCAGAACGTTACATAGATGTGGGCACTTTATATTGTGATCTTCTGCATTAACCAGATTGTACATAGAGCATCCAACCTTTCTTTATGGGCACTAAGATTGTTTCTATTTTCAGATTTTCATTTGTCTTCTTGTCATTATATTAAGAGAGTAAAGAACATTTCTGAATAAGAATGTAAAGGAAAAAGCATTTTTAAACAGAATTCCCCAATGTCTGAGCTCCTGAAGTTAGAAATGCATACTAATAAACCCCATCCAGGGCAGATACTAAATAACAAAGGCACATCATCCTTTGGCAACTGATTAATGCATTCAAAGTTGCGGGACATGAAACAAACTGTCAGGTTGTTAATCCTGTGAAAGCCGATGAAAATTGAAGCTGAGAATCAAACAAATTTATGTGAAGCTGTTTATCCTGCAGGCAATTTGACAAATATAGAGCAATGATCACCTGTGTTGACAGAGTAAAATGTCGTCACTAAAGTCCAGAGACATGTTCATTTTGGGTCATGAATACAGTTAGAGACTTTAACTGTTTCTTTTTCGTGAGGATGGAAAGAATGAGCAGTTAAAATTTAATGTCTGTTTTCTGTTCAGTTCCTGTCAATATTTTTTTGAATTGGCCTGTCTGGTTTTGGTGGCAGCTGTTGTATGCATTTACCTATGAAACAACCTCCTGCTACATAAGTGCTGTGATGTCATCATGACCTCAAAGACCCCACGGCACCTTCCCATGCAATCATAGAAGGTGTAATACTTGCTTACTTACCTCCTCCCTCTTCACTATCCGAAGTCCTGATCACACCTTCCAGGTGAAGCAGCAATTTACTTGCACTTCACTCAATCTAGTCTGCTGTATTTGCTGCTCACGATGCAATCTCCTCTACACTGGGGAGAGAAAACACAGTTTGGGTGACTGCTTTGTAGAACACTTACACACTGTCTGTACCCAAGCTTTTGCCTACCATTTCAACACAACTTTGGTGTTCACATACCAACATTTTTGTTCTGGGCCTGCTGCAGTGCTCCAGTGAGGCTCAACACAAACTGGACGAACAGCACTTCATCTTCTGCTTGCAGATCTTATAGGCTTCAGAAATTAACAATTGTATAGCATGACTGCCTCCTTCCATGTCTATTATCTATCCTCACAACACCAGGTCCTGTCATGTACTGGGTTTCTTTCAGTACAGCCAACCCATTTGCAACTAATTATAGTACCCATTATTACCTATCTAGCTTCTCTTCTCTTCTGACATACTATCAGCAATCTTTTTGTCTGGCTACCTTTTTATTTCGCTTTCTGGGCTCCATCTAATTTTTTTCTCCCCTCTCCCCCATCATCAGCATAAATATCATCTTTTCCTAACTGTTATCAGTTCTAAAGAAGGGCCATTGAACTCAAAACGTTAACTCTATTTTCTCTACATAGACCCTTCCAGATTTGCTGAGTTTCTCCAGCAATTTCTGGTTGTTGCTTATGTCAAATTTTAACTGGATTATGAGTGGACTAAGAGCTTATTAGCTGGTGGTAGGATGAAATAAAGAAGCCTCCAGATAAATATTGTTCCTTGCAAGACATTCCCTTTGCTGTTCCCACAATACCCTATTGACAGCCACACTGCACCCTCTGCATTTCACATTCCTAATTTTCTGGTTCACCTGCGTTTGAAATCAATATAATCTGCCCACCCAAATATATGTTGCAGCTACTCACAAAAAGACTCGCAACTTTTCTCAGTCCAAGTGAATATAATTTAAGATGATACTCAATTGCAGTGTTAAGGTGTTGCTGCATGGCTGGATGTATCATCTTTTAAATCAGGTTATATTGATGCACTGCTTGCTGGTTCAGATAGCGGTTAAAGATTGTTCAGCAGTATTGAAAGTTTCTCAAGTTAATTCTCCAAATCCTGGCTGGTGATTCTCCGTTAACCTCCAGTCATCTTATGTAGTTGCGCATACATCTTGTTGTTTTGCAATCTTGCTAAGTCCAAAATACCTCCAGGGTTTATAAATACGGACATATTACTTTTTCATTATAGTGCTTTCAGATGTTTATGGGGGAAGCAAGTGTTATGTGAATACAAGTTTGTCCTTTTTATAAATTGCTGCAGCTTTTCTACATTCATTCTGGATTGTGTATGGTTTCTTGGAATTAGCTGGTTTTCAGAAATACGTTGGCATTTCAAATGATATCCTGCAATCACTGTGGTGACAGTAGTCATTTCATAAAGACGAAAGCAAAGCAACAGCAAAACGAGAAGGAAACCAAGTGAGAAATTGACGAAGAGAGTAAAATAAAATTGACAGGAAAATTAATGCATGTTTGATATTGGAGGAGAACATACACCCGAAAGAATAAATGTGATTTAAGAAAGTACAAGCTGATACCTCTGGAAATTTTGTTACGAATCAGATTTTTTAATAGTAACAACCCAATAGCTGAGGTAAACAAGGCAATACTCATCAATATTGTCACAGGATTCCTTGCACTAACACCTTAATCTAGTGTTTTTTTAAATCTTTAAAATTTTATTAATAATAAACGAAATGTAATGGGACGTTAATTTTTTTATATAAACGTCTCATGCCATTGCACAAGATCACTTAGAGTTCTAAGTAACTCATATTCAACTTGAAACAGTATCTCGAGATAGAATTTTCTCAGCTGAATGACATTGGCAAGAGTGAGACAATTGTCACCCATGCCACCAATGGTCCCTCACTAAGCTGTCTTTTTCTTTTTCTCCCACTATGCCTAGGTGTAGCCCCAGACTCCAGCACTACAATGGAGACAACTTGCCCCAGCATTACCTGCCCAACTACAGCTCACCCGCCTTGGCTTAAACTCTCTCAGTGTTGAAAATTGCAGTCAGGGTGAAGGTTAAGGAGCTGGGCATCTCTGGAATGTCTGAGAGAAGATTTCTGGAGGGCCTGTATGTGGTTCCTCCTTTGCACGGGCACTTATTTGCACCACCTTGTCTTTCTGTGAGAAAGGGGCACGTGGAGTGAGACCAAGATTTCTCATTTCTCTGTTACCTTGCTGTTGGTGTTCACTACCAACGGCTAAAGCAATGGTGTGCAGAACTGCATCCATCATTGACAGCTGCTAAGTGTTGTACTTGTCCTGGCTCTCCTTAGCAGCTCCAAACGGTCCATGGAAAAATCCAGATACAGGCATGCAGGAGCTCATATGGCAGAGTTGGTATTGGTGGACTCCTCCAACCTTTAGTCCAGTATTCCACGTGGCTCAAAAAATCTGTTGCTGTTCCTGTATCAGCTTGCGCATTTTAACAAAGGCATGTTCACAGGGATTGTAATGGGTGAGAACCACAGCATTTAATGAACCTCACTTGTTTGCTGAGATATGCAGGTCTTAGCATCACTACATGTTTGCTTATAGTCCTCGCCCCATAAGGCAAGGATTCTGATCCTTGTGGGGAGTGAGTACTTGAAGGTCAGGCTCCACAAAACCCATCTTTCCCCTCTCTGCTCTATTGTATATTGTTCTCTTTTGGAATTACACATGTACGGGATTGAGTGAGATGCAAGTCACTGACATAGCTGTTAGTGTTGGTGCAGGTGAAGGCCAGAAGACGTAGTGCATGGTGATTGGTGTTGGTATACTGATCACGGCATTGACTTCCAATTCCTGAAACCGGTGCCGTGCATGACCCTCAGAGGTCCATGCAGCTGGAAGGAAAATTAGAGGGAATGCTGGTGTAGTGTCCTGAGTAAATGATTAGGAACTGTAGAGGACAGGAAGGGTTAATAGTTTCAGGGACTAGATAAGTGAGAACCATTGAAGGAAGATGTTGCGTGGAACAATAGGAGTGGTAGATCATGAGCCTTGGTGGGAGGTGATAGTAGTGGCAGAATTAGAGTGAGTGTGAGATAGCAGAGAGAAGATGGTGGCATGTACCCTTATGGAGTGCAGAAGGTCATTAATCTTTTTTCTGCACTACTACACGTTCCTCCAGATCATGGATACCACAATGATCCAGGTGGCAATTTAGGGCCAGGCTGGCATGACCTATTGCTGTGGTATTCTCCAATGGTGCAGAGGAAAGTGGACAGCTGTCCTGTTCACCAGCACCTCCAAAGCCTTGTTGGTGAACTGATGTGCCAGTTTTCCTCTGTTGGCCATCTCTTGTCTGAATCTTCACACACTGGATCTATGAAACCCAACTCTTAGCTTGTAGCATTTGAGCTGGTGCACAGCTGAGCATTAAACATGCTACCAGTGACAGGAAGCACAGAAGGCATCGGCAAAGGAGAGCACTGCTGTCGCTGGCGACTAAAAGATAACACATGTAGTGTAGTGGAGCCATGGTACGTACCTAATGAGTTGTGCACTGTAAAATTGTGCAAGGAA
Source organism: Ginglymostoma cirratum (assembly GCA_024137785.1). Taxonomy (NCBI): domain Eukaryota; kingdom Metazoa; phylum Chordata; class Chondrichthyes; order Orectolobiformes; family Ginglymostomatidae; genus Ginglymostoma; species Ginglymostoma cirratum. The sequence continues at coordinate 8,445,169 of JAHRHZ010000087.1, read as the reverse complement.
ATTCACGAGAGCACACAGGGAGAAATTTTCCATGAAACTATCCAAAACTGACACTTAACCAAATTTAACCCTCTCTCTTTCTCCACTGATGCTGCTACACCTGTTGAGTTTCTCCAACACTTCCTGTTTTATAACAAGGTAACTTGGCTACCTTCACTCAAGTTGCCTAAAAAAGTGCGCGATAGTCTTTACACAGATGGGCATTTGTGAGATTTGTACTTTGTTAAAATAAAAATAGATTACTGTATTCTTTCAAACTAAATGTCTGACAGTAGAGGTGTTTCCGTTCAATTATGGAAAATTAATTTGTAAGTTCATGAATAATGTGTGTGTCTCACCTGTCAAAATTTTTATCTGCTAGCATTGTTTTACAGCATAACGAATGCACTTAGTGCAGAAATATGATATAACTATGGACTTATTTACATTTCACTAAGAATAGGGGGAGGAAGATTATCGAGTGAATTTCTGTGGTGGGTTGGTGCATCAAATGAAATTATTGGTAAATAAAAAGAGTAGTGAAAACATCTTCTACACTGCTGTGGTTTGAATTGTCAAAAGGATTGCATCACTATAAAGTGAAGATAGGTGTTGAAAATATGAAGTTTGATTTAGTGTTCCAATTTTCATTATCAGTAAAATGTGTATTAAAATGCATATTGCTAAAGAAAAATTATCAACCAAAGCATATATTTTAGTCTCTGAAGGTAAAAAAACTTGTGTATAAATGATAGGCGTGATCAACATGCAATCTAACTCCATTAGTCTGCTGCAGTATTTTAATATTAAATGTAATTTTTCTCCAATGTTTTCCCATTTTCCCTGGCATTACCCACAACAGGATGGTAGTGACTGGAAATATGAGGCATAGGGAGCAAACCACCCTCTGTATGATTTTTGATGCTCCTGATTGTAATCACTGTAAGATTAGAAGTGCAGAGCTCCAATCTCAGTACTCCGCGCTAAATCTGACAAGCAAGGCTCTGCCTGGAGTAGGATCATACAATATTTACCTCATTTATGTGGGATACTTTAAACCATAGGATAATTTATCTGGAATAATTTAGTATATTTCATTTTATTTTACAGATTGGATCCAATGATGGATACTGTAGTTTTCACACAAGTCCTACGTTTACAAGACACACTAAACCTGTGGTACTGTGGACCCAGCAAGATGTTTGCAAATGGTTAAAGAAGCATTGTCCACACAATTATCTCACCTATGTGGAGGCTTTTTCACACCATGCTATAACAGGTACAACCCAGGATCTGACCATAACAAGAGACTGGTTTTGTTTCAGGTTTATCATTAGCATACTTTCTGAAGCTGAAGGGTTTTATTTTAGAAAACACATAGCGAATTTGAGTTCAGTAATTAGCATTGTGTGTAAAGTCTTGAAAAATCAAATAAAGATCTGATGTGGCCCATCTCCAAATCATCTACTTCCATTTTAACTGAGGGGGGAGGTGGATAAGTGAATGGCTGCTCTAAGGAGGTGTATTTTTTTAAATTTATTCATTCATGCGATGTGGGCATCACTGGCTGGCCAGCATTTATTATCCATCTATAGCTGTCCTTGAGAATGGCCTTTTGAGGGAATAGGTAGGCAAAACCATTCAAGGAAGATGTTGCATGCAACAATAGGAGTGATAGATCATGAGCCTTGGTGGAAGGTGGTTGCAGTAGCAGCATTAGAGTGAGTGTGAGGTAGCAGACAGATGGTGACACTTAGGGTGCAGAAGGTCATTAACCTTTTTCCAGCACTGCTACATGTTCCTCCATGCTGACACTTTAAAAATTGCAATGATGCTATGAGCTTTATTATTGACTAGGAGATAGGAAGGACTGCTGATGCTGGAAGCCAGAGTGGATAAAATGTGCAGCTGGAGGAGAACAGCAAGTCAGACAGCATCAGAGGAGCAGATGAGTCAATATTTTGTGTTGGAGCCCTTCATCAGGACTGTTAAAGGGTCCTGACCAGAAACGCCAACTTTCCTGCTCCTCTGATGCTGTCTGACCTCTTGTGCTTCTCCAGCTCCACATTTTATCAAGCATTATTACTGTTTAGCTTTCCAACTTTAATGGTAGGTCACTAGGTTTTATCAAGGACTCTATATCCAGAGAAGATCAAGGACAGAATTACATTTTCATCTATCTTCTGGATTGAGTGTGCTCCCATGATTAGATATGCCATCAGTCTCTTCGCCATCCCACATTGGGCTTGGAGCCCAATCTTTACCATGAGGACTCTCATCCCACCCCTACTTTCTGCTCCTACAAGGCCTCTAGCTTTACTGCAAAGCCTCCAACTCCATGGAACTCCTACATTGTATCTTTTGATCAACCCCATGACCTCCAGAACTACCTTCAATCACTCAAGTCCTCTGATCCTGCTGTCCTATTCTCGTCCCTTTAAGCCTTTGTTCCCCTCAATCAGCATATCCTCCCATTGATCCCCATCTTTGTTCCAGGATCAACGTCACCAATCTTCACCATTCACCCAGACTGAACCCCACTTCTTCCCAAAGAAAGCAAGCCCAAGCTTCCCCAGTTGACCCCCTGTCCCCTTTGCCCAATTATCTCCACTTTCTCACTTTCATATGGTATAGCCCCTCTCCCAAACCATACCAAATGCCAATCAGTGCCTCGCTCCAAACCTCCTAGAATTTCCAGGCCTTATTCCCCAGTGTATACCTGTCTTCTCCTTCAGCCTTCAATAATCAACTCCCCTATGACTGGCAGCAAGTCTCTCAATCAGTCATCCAACATATGAAGTGAGTTAAAACAGCATGTGGGAAAAATCTGGTTTTTCCATGTTCTTACATTTTTCTGAAGATTCCAGTTCTTGGAAAGTGAGGTAAAACTTCAAGCTATATTTTCTAGATTATGGATGACCAGATTTTCAGAGACATTACATCAGGTATTCATTACCAAACTATACTTCCGGAAGGAACTGAACCAGCAATACAATGCTGTTTTATTTGTTGCTCTGACAACATTGTATAGAAATGCATAGCAGTACAACCTGAAGGTTGCCTTTATTGTCCTTTGTCATGGGGTAGGAAATTGACTAATTTAATCGCAAATGCAGAAATGTTCCACAAACATGAAGGTTCAGAAAAATAGCTGTATAAGCAGAGTAACTGAGTATAACTATCTTTCACATAATGTGGAGATGCCAGTGTTGGACTGGGGTAGACAAGGTCAAAACTCGTGCAACACCAGGTTATAGTCCAACAAGTTTATTTAAAGAAACAAGCTTTCGGAGTCTCACTCAAAAGGGGTGACACTCTGAAAGCTTGTGTCTTCAAATAATCCTGTTGGACTATAGTCTGGTGCCGTGCAATTTTTGAACTTATCTTTCATATGATAAGCTAAAAATTACTTCAAGGCTACATTGCAGATGAAGCATAAATGTGGAGGATTCAATTCTTGGTTCACTTGTAATGCAAGAAGCCCTTTCTAATGGACACACTTTAGCTAAATCTCCCTTTGCACTCTCCTCATTCCAGAGAAGACTTTTATTGGCGTTTGCTGCTTTGAATTATAGACATGGGATATTAGTTTTACTCAACAGGTAATCTCCAGCTATGCTTGCTACACAGTGAGTTGGTTTCCAAAAATTGCCACCTACCTCAGATTGGTTCTTTCACACGGAGCTCTTTTTGAAGAGACAGGACACTTAGATGTCTCCAGAACAGTGTGCTGGACATATCAATTTTCTTAAAGATGCATTATAGCCATTTAGAACTACAGCTCATCCCATTTATTGTGCACCTGTCGCCAATAGTGGGAAAACATTTTAAAATTGAATGATCTCACGTACAGATGTAATTTGGTAATTAATTTTCTGAATCAGACTTTACTGTCAGTCTATTGCTGCTGTGAGTTCCTTCAACAATGCTGAAGTTACAATATAATGCATCATTCCCTTATGACCTAAAACACTGAAACCCAAATTCTCATTATGACAGATAGGCATTTTTAGCATTATTGTTGCTCGTGAAGGCTATAAGTTGCTCTTGCATTTCTTTTGGATGCTCTGGACTCCAAATCTGTCGTTCCTGGAGATAGCTGACCTTTTACTCTAAACTTTGGCATCTCTGCTGTCTGAAACACGGAATGTGCAGAGTGAACAAGGCCTCTTTCAACAAATTTATTTTGGATAGTTGGCATACTCTTTTGGGAGATGAGGCACCCTACAAATATGGTCCTAAGGTGAGAGGTACCCTCGTGGGGTCAGATATCTTTGTTGGGGGTTGGGGGTTAATGTTCTTAAATGGCCTGGGGATGTGGTTCAGATACACTTTGAGATTGCATAAAGGAAGCAAATACATGCCTAAAATAACCCATTGGAAGTGTCAAAGATGTTACACAAATGTCAAAACTATCAAACATCTTAGAATGAAAATGTTTGTTTCACTATGAGGTTGGTTGAAGGAATTTCAAAGTTTTCCAACAATTAGTGGGTTTTCCATTTGCACAGTGTAGTGATCAGAACAAGAGCCAGATAGTTCTCATTGACTTTGAGATTCTTGATTGGCCCAAGTTAACAACCCCAATCAGGAAGCTCTGGCTGACTGAAATAAACAGGAGATTCAGAGATTCTCCCCATTCTAGGGACTGGTTCTGATGCAGCTGGTCAGAGACCATCTACTGTGCACATGTAAATAAACGGTGACTTGATGATGGGATACTGGCTTCTGTGTAAAGTCATCATTTGATGCAAAACTTTATTTTATGCCAGTATGGCTTCTGAGGTTTGTCCATATTGAGTGGGAAGGCAAAGGGTGGTATGTGGGGATATGTGTTGGCACTATGCACAGAGGTCATAAGGGGTGATGAGTACAGGTTCTCAGGTTATCATAGGGGCTATAAAAAGCCAAATTGGTGAGTATTGGACTGTAGGTTAGTGTAAGGACTATGAAAGGTGGCTAGTCAGGCATTGAGTTTGAAGAAGGAGGAGTGGCCATGGGGTGGCTAGATGGGCATAGGTGGTATAGGAGAGATGGAGGGCCTGGGAAGGTTTGTTGTTTAAGGGTCATAGGATGGCATTGTAGGTATGAAGGGGTATAAGGTTAGCACGAATGGGGCATGAAAGTGTGAGAGAGGCTGTAGGAGGTGTGAGAGATGAAGGCCAAAGGAATTTTTGCTGTCACTATTTTACTGAGTTGGCGCAGAGAGGCGGGTCCGTTTCTGTTGCCGGCAACCTTCACTCTTATTCTGGGTCATCGAACCTAATATCTAAGAAACCCCAGCACCCTGAAATGAGATCTCCCTCCTGGATGACTTTTTTTTATTGATTAGGTTTGCAGAGCCGGGAAATGTCCTGTTTCTGTGCTTCCAACCTTATTGTTAAATGGTGTCTTCCATTAAAAAGTAACACCGCATTTTATTAATTTTGATGCAGTTCTATTCCCAAATTACATGAAGCAGCAAATATTACTAACAATGCAATTTTCTTTCAAAGCTGATTAGTTTCATGAAATATTTGTTACTATAATCACCTTGGCTGTGATGTACATTGAATAGTTCTCAAGCTCCATTCTGTAAAATGTATTTGTTTTTGGCAAGTCAATTATTGATTATCAATTATTCATAAATATTTAATTTTCCCACTTTTTATTAAAGATCTTCCTAAATTACAATCATCTTTCCCAATCCATGAGTCTAAGCAATTTTATACATTATCCAAGAGTAAATAAACCATAGGATTAGGTTTTAAATATCAAGTTTTCTAATTGAAATTAAGGGATTCACACATTTACATGGCTGAGATATGAAATATTCTCATTCTTGCATAACAACAATTTAGTTATTCCTCATACAACGTATGCTAACATTTAATTGGCTTTCTTACTCAATTACTGTACCTGCATATTTCAATAATATGCTTCTTTTGTGTTCTTCCTGCAAAAGTAGGCAAGTTCACACTGTTCCACATTATACTGCATCTTATTTTTTGCTCATCCACTAGGCTGTCAATATCCCTTTGCAAAATCCTTATGTCCTGTTTACACCTACTCTTCCATTTATCTTTGAATCATAAATTAGTAACCATATATGTTCCATCCCATCATCCAGGTTTTCAATATTGGTTGTAAATAGTTGACACCCTAGCACTAATCCCTGTAGTGGTCCACTAGTTGCAACTTGCTCTCTGCTACTCTGCTTTCTGTTTGCCAACTAATCCTCTAGCTATAGTAATAGATTGCTCCCTACTTAAGAACTCTTACTTTAAGCGGTAATCTTTGGTGCAACACCATAATAAGTGCCTTTTGAAAATTCAAGAATATCACATCTGCAGGCTCTCTTTTATCCAGATAGCTTGTTACTTCCAAAACAATTATAATACATAATTCAAACATGTTAACTCTGCATGAATCCATTATTTAAACTATTTTAATTTTGTTATTATCTTTAATCATAAAGATACAGAGTCTTAGAGTTATAAAGCACAGAAACATACCCTTCGGTCCAACTCATCCATGCTGATGAGACATCCCAGTCTGACCTAGTCCCATTTACTAGCATTTGGCCCATATCCCTCTAAACCATTCCTATTCATATAGCCATCCAAATAACTTTTAAATGCTGTAATTGTACTATCCTGCACCGCTTCCTCTGGCAGCTCACTCCATATATGCCCCGCTGTCTGCGTGATAAGTTACCTCTCAGGTTCTTTTTAAATCTTTCCCCTTTCACCTTAAACCTATGCCCTCTAATTTTGCGCTCACCCAACCCTGGGAAAATGACCTTGGCTATTCACACTATCCATGCCCCTCATGATTTTATAATCCTCTGTAGAATCACCCTCAGCCTCCGATGCTACAGTAAAAAAAAATGAAAGGTGAAATTTTCTGCATATTTTGACAAATTCACTGGTTTCAGACCACGAGATGAGATCAGACATTAACATGTGGATACTGATTAACAAATAGTAAAAGCAAATTCAGAAATATCAAAGAATGTCTTCATTGTCTTCTCCAAAACTGGAAGTGTAGTTGCTACAAATTTGGCTCTCCCTAGATATTACTTTAGGTCACCCAGTAAATGGTTCAAGCATCCACTGACCAGGAATGTGGCCCAAAATTTGATGTCTAATCATATTAGGTTATGATCTGTAGCATAAAAACAGTAACCCTTTATGAACTGGATACTACAGATGTCTGATATTCCCACTGTTGGAAGGAGGGGTAATTTGACAATAGTATAATGATTTAGATCACTCTCCCTTTCAATACCTCTCAAGAATTTGATTTCCATTGAAGTTGATTTTCCGTTTTTTCAATAGGCACACTGAAAGCACTTCAGCAAAATTAGGCCAGATGTGAATTATTAAGTTGCTTAGTGTGTACTTCCACTTGCTTTATATAAAATTAACACTGTTGTAATTAAATTTCACTTCCTTCATTAACTTTGCTTTCCCCTCATGAGAGATACCTAGTTCCTCGTTATTTTCTATAGAATTTTAGACTCTGCAAGGTTGTAATCAATACCCAACAACCCTGAAGGGTATCACTGAATCATCTGGTTCTCATGCTGTGAAATTATTATTTTTCCATCTTTATCAATAAGTCCCTCTCCTTTACAATAAACCATGTTTTCCTGATGGAAACTTGCTTCCAAGGGCCTTACAATGTGCCATAAGGCTTGCCAAAAATCCTTTCCAAGACTTTTGTTTTAGTGAAAGGCATTCTGTCTGCATTTAGAGCATTCAAATAAATTTTAAAAAATACAAATTTATTGTGATCCCTTCCCTTCTCAAGCCGTCCTATTCATTTATTACTAGTGGAACTTCAGGATTTCTATTGCAAACCCATATGGACTATATCCTCCAACCATCTGCAGCCAATTCATAGTATGACAGTCCATGTTAGTCCTGATGATCATTTACAGTTTGGTTGATCAGCCAAAACTTTCTGAACCATTTTCTCTATTACTACGTGGCACTTTTCACATACCCTGTTGCTAAAAGGGCTTTCAGCTTCTGTATTAATGAATAATATGCACAAATATATCTAAATGAATCATTAGCAAATTCTCCCCTATTAAGACTGCGGAATTTTCCCAGAGGATCAGGTCCAGTTTTCCACATTTCTACTATCATATGCAAAAGTAATTTTTCTTATATTTACTATGCATTATTGTCAGATGACTAAATGTGTTTACCAAATCTACAAAATGTAAAATGTAAATGTTCTGGTCTTCTTTTTTCCCATACCTTTACATCCGTAACGAGTGATTTTGATAAGGTAGTGGCTAAGGGCAGATTTATTGTCAGCTGTAATTGTCTCTTACAGTATTCCTTGCAAATCTCATAGCTTGTTGTGTTGTTCATCCCTATTCCTGCACTAAAATGTTAACTTTTGAGGATGGATGGGCAAATTGTCAATTGGCAACTTTTAATGCAGTTGACTTTTTGTTGTTTAAAACTCCATCCCCTGATGTTAAAAACACTTTCTTCATTTTTTCAGTGGAGGAGTTATGATCTATTAACAGAAGAGGATAGTATTCCCATTGCTTATGTAGCAATTTCACAGATTTTCCAAGTACAATACCTTTGCTGTTTTCCATATCCAGTTTCATCTGTGCATTTTTCAACAATGACCTCATTAATGACAAAGATATTTCACTGGATACTGCATCCATGATAATAAAATTCTGGCTATCTTACAAGGAATGACAAATCATCAGTGTGTTATTCTCAAAACTGAAACTTGTGAAACTCAAATTCCTTAACTTTGTTCCGATAGGTAGCATTTAGCCAGTCTATTCCACAACCTGTAGAGGTGTATTGACTGTCTAATACTGTACAAATGAAAGATTCTGCTACCAGCACATTCATCAATGGTCTTAAAGATTTTATGACCAATACATTGACCTCTCTTTGATCCATATTACCATCTTCCTCCATTTCATGGTTAATTTAAATGATTATACTCTTCGGAACAGTTCATGGCGTAGCTGTATTTTGAATCAAACCTAAAACATCAATGACCAGCCTTGCCAAGCAGCAACATAGGAGCAGGAAAGTTTGACGTTTTGGGCCTAGACCCTTCATCAGAAATGGGGGAGGGGAAGAGGGTTCTGAAATAAATAGGGAGAGAGGGGAAGGCGGATAGAAGATGAATAGAGGAGAGGATAGGTGGAGAGGAGGCAGACAAGTCGAAGAGGCGGGGATGGAGCCAGTAAAGGTGAGTGTAGGTGGGGGGGTAGGGAGGAGATAGGTCAGTCCAGGGAGGACGGACAGGTCAAGGGGCGGGATGAGGTTAGTAGATAGGAGATGGGGTGGGGCTTGAGATGGGAGGAGGGGATGGGTGAGAAGAAGGACAGGTTAGGGAGGCGGGGACGAGCCGGGCTGGTTTTGGGATGCGGTTGGGGGAGGGGAGATTTTGAAGCTTGTGAAATCCACATGATACCATTGGGCTGCAGGGTTCCCAGGCTGAATATGATTTGCAGCCTTCGGGTGGCATCATTGTGGCATTGCAGGAGGCCCAGGATGGACATGTCATCTGAGGAATGGGAGGGGTAGTTGAAATGGTTCGCGACTGGGAGGTGCAGTTGTTTGTTGCGAACTGAGTGCAGGTGTTCTGCAAAGCGATCCCCAAGCCTCCGCTTTGTTTCCCTGATGTAGCGGAAGCCACAACAGGTACAGCGAATGCAGTATACCACATTGGCAGATGTGCAGGTGAACATCTGCCTGATGTGGAAAGTCTTCTTGGGGCTGGGATTGGGGTGAGGGAGGAGGTGTGGGGGCAGGTGTAGCACTTCCTGCGGTTGCTCCATCCCCGCTTCTTCGACTTGTCTGCCTCCTCTCCAGCTATCCTCTCCTCTATTCATCTTCTATCCGCCTCCCCCTCTCTCCCTATTTATTTCAGAACCCTCTTCCCCGCCCCCATTTCTGATCAAGGGTCTAGGCCCGAAACGTCAAGCTTTCCTGCTCCTATGATGCTGCTTGGCCTGCTGTGTTCATCCAGCTCCACACCTTGTTATCTCGGATTCTCCAGCATCTGCAGTACCTTTTATCAGTGACCAGCCTTGGGTGTTTTTGGGGTTCAGCCTTTTAACATAAGCCATAAATTTTCTTCACTTCTCATATTTTTCAAATTCATTTATGTCCTTATTTATTTGAGTTAACGTTCTTCTTTCATGCTGTCCACTGTGACATCTACCTAGATGGTCTTGCCTGTCTATGTGTTCTCCATTATCGGTAATATTTAGTTATTTTCAGCCTCCTTCAGAGGTCTCCAGCATCACAGATGCTGGTCTTCAGAAAATGCAACTCGCTTTATGTGATCAAAAAATGGTTGGAGGGACTGGATACTGCAAAAGGTTATAGGCCCTGACAACATTCCAGCAGCAGTACTGAAGAATAGTGGTGCAGAACTTGCCACTCCCCTAGCCAAGCTGTTCCAGGACAATAACAACACTGACATCTACACAACAAAGTGGAAAATTACCCAGGTATGTCCTGTACACAAAGAACAAGACAAATCCAACCTGCCTATTACTGCCCCATCAGTTCACTCTCAAATCTTCAGTAAAGTGTTGTGGAGGTGCTGGTGTTCGACTGGTGTAGACAAGGTCAGAAATCTCACAACACCAGGTTATAGTCCAACAGGTTTATTTGAAAACACAAGCTTTCGGAGCCTCAGTCCTTCTTCAAGTGGAAGGCGTCATCAACAGTGTTATCAAGCAGCACCTGCTCAGCAATAACCTGCTCAGCGACAACTAGTTTGGGTTCCACCATGGTCACTTAACTCCTGACCTCATTACAACCTTGGTTCCAACATGGACAAAAGAGCTAATTCCAGATGTAAGGTGAGTGTGACAGCCCTTAATATCAAGGCTAGCCTTAATGGGAATCGGGGGAAAGCTCTCCTCTGGTTAGAGTCATGCTTGGCACATAGGAAATTGGTTGTGGTTGTTGAAGGTCATTCATCTCAAATCCAGGACATCCCTGAAGGATTTCTCCAGGGTGGTATCCTAGTTCATCAGATGCTTCATCAGTGACCCTCCGTCCATCAAGGTCTGAAGTGGGAATGCTCTCTGATGATTGCATGATATTCAGCACCATTCACAACTCCTCAGATACTGAAGCAGCCCATGTTCAAATGCAACTTGGGCTGACAAGTGACAAGTCACATTCATGCCACACAACTGCCAGGCAATGACCATCTTCATTAAGAGACAATCGAATCATCACCAGTTGACATTCAATGGTGTTACATCACTGAAAGTCGCACTATCAACATCATGACCAGAAATTCAACAGGACTCGCCACATAAATTGCAACAAGAGCAAATCAGAGGCTAGGAATACTGCAGTAAGTAACTCACCTCCTGACCCCCAAAAGCCTGTCCACCATCGACAAAACAAAAGTCAGGAGTGTGATGGATTACTCTCCACTTGACTGGATTGGGGAAGCTCCAAAGACACTCAAGAAGCTTGGCAGTATCTAAGGAAAACAGCCTGCTTGATTGGCACCACATCTACGAACATCCAATCCCTTTACCATTGACAAAATACAAGCTGCTCTGCAGAAATTCACTGAACAACATTAGACAGCACCTCCCAAACCCACTATGACTTCCCTTTAGAAGGACAAGGGCAGCAGATGTTTGGGAATACCACTGCCTGTGAGTTCCCCTCCAAGCCACTCACCATCCTGACTTGGAAATACATTGATGTTCCTTCGCTGTTGCTCAATTAAAATCCTGGAATTCCCTCCACAAGAGCACTGTGTGTCTACCTACAACACATGGACTGTGGTGGTTTTAAAAATCAGCTCACTACCATCTTTTCAAGTGCAACTAGGGATGGTCAATAAATGCTGTCCAACCAGCAATGCCCACATTCACGAGTGAATAAAAAAAAAGGCCGATTGTATCATTTGCATTATGATTGCTGTTGGAAATGAATGCTTTCCAAGGATTTTGTTTTTACTGTTCCTGACATTTCTTCAAGCAGTTTATGTCTTTCTGCAAAATGAACTCCAATTGAACCTAGAAATCTGTCTATGTTCAATATTTTTGCACTGTCTACTAACTTGAATTCCAGCACAAAATAAGGAATTTCCAGCTGTAATTTCTGCAGTCTCCTGTATAACCAACTGAATTTCATAATGTATACATTAATGAAATTATCTCCACTCTAATTTTATCAAAGCTGACCATGCTTCATAAACAGTTAGTAAATAGGCTTTTTGATGGAAGTGTTAATTCACTCATTAAAGTGACTCACATGGACAGTGCATTGGAATTCAAGCTCTATCGTGAAAGTTAAACATTTATCAAAGTACGCAAAGTCTCCAATTTACCTGGAATTCTATGTGCTCCCTATATTTAAACACTCTGCTCATCCAATTAACCCATCCCTGTTCCCATTAGAATGCAGGATTTCCTGCCAGACCCTTTTAGATTATTACACAGAATAACCAAGAAATACAATAAACTGTAACAAGTTGTTCCATGTAAGTGATCAGATTTGTTTGTTCCTTCCTGGTCAGTTTTTGGTTCTGACTGAAAACATTGATGATGAGTGAGGTTTCACTTGGTAGCTGGTCTCCATCCCCTACACCTAACTTGATTGATTAATATTATTTGTTTTTCTTCTCCTGTCCCTTTTCTCACTGTGCTTGTAGAAAGTGTGAGAGCTGTTCCCAGCCATGTTTGCTTCCAGAGATGGATCAATAATATGGACTTCCTTTCATTTCCCTTTTCCCATTTGAAGTGACAAGGAATTGTTTTGTATTATACTCTAAATGAAAATAATCAACCTAACAGAGTCTTTAATGAGTCAATTGACCTTTAATATTTCAGTTTGAAATGGGCCAAGAGCATCAATATTTCCACAAATTATTTCTCTCAGTTTGACTATATATCTCTAATTTCTGGCTTGTGAATGGTCTCTGTCTCAGAAGTTACTGTATAGAATGCAGCAAAGAATGTTATATCATGTGAGATAACAAAGTGTAGAGCTGGATCAATGCAGCAGGCCAAGCAGCATCGGAGGAGCAGGAAGGCTGACGTTTCGGGCCTAGACCCCTCTTCAGAAAT
>JAHRHZ010000087.1:8381036-8431703 GCA_024137785.1 Ginglymostoma cirratum | reverse complement strand
CATCCAGCTCTACACCTTGTTATCTCAGATTCTCCAGCATCTGCCGTTCCTACGATCTCTTATATCACGTGACCCCATTTTAATTTAAAACATATCCCATCTCCAAATTCGATCAATGCAGGAAATGGTCAATAATTCCTAAAACTCAATAGTAGTATGCAATAGTTTTGTTGTCATTTAAAGGGCTGTTAACTTTCCTGAGGACTGAACTAAATGGGAAAAATGGTCATATATATCATCAAATATATGTTTGTGATCTTTCTATTCCCTTTGCTAACCTTTGTGATAAAACAATGATAGTGCTTTTATTTACTTGGATAGCAGATGCACTCCTTTATTGAAAGAGAAGAAGCTGGGAATATGTTCATATTTTCAGGGCACCCTGATACTATGCAAATACATGGAGGAGATCACATATGCAGAAGCAGTTGGAAAATACTGTTGTAACTGCATTTTGAAACAAATGTTGGTAAGAAACCAAAAAGTGGTATTTCATCTGAGAAGGGTTAATTACCTGCTAATTTGTCAATGACATACATAATACTGCACACACCTAGAACTATAATCTATTCAAAAAGTAGAATTATAAACGAGTGCATTCGAGATAATTTTGTATCTAAATCTCTCCTTAAAGGCACTCTGTGTGGAACATGATATTCAGGATAGAGTTTGCATATTAGTTCTTCTAATTCAGAACTGACCTGTTGTGAAATCCAGAATTGGATACCATGAGTTCAAGTTGAAATGATGCTTAAATTTTCGATGTGCAGTCGTGTCATATGTGTCAAAAACATTGATTAGTAAGTTCCAAAGGGGATTGGATTGATTTGACCAAGCAGCATCATTGAGCTAGATGACACAGTTTTCATCAGTTGTATTATCATTGTTAGACGGAGTCGGTTAGCTTATTTGGCTAGAAGGCTGGTTTGCGACACATTGTGATGCCAACAGTGCAGGTTCTTGACCTTGCCTGAAGTGTGTTGACCCTCAGGCTAAATTCATCATCATTACATCCACAAGTTCCAGTGCTCTCTGATCTTGTATTAGATTAATGTTAACAAAAGTAAAATATATGTAACAAAAAACAGTTTGTTGGCATTTCAGCTAAAATAAATATTGTTCTGGGCTTTGTAGTACTGCTGGATATATGGCTTATACAGTAGTAATGAATTATAAAATAGTTGCTACATGAATCTTTTTGATAAAAATTTTGCTTAAGGTGAAGTTTATTAAGTTTTGCTAAGTTTATTAAGGTCTAATTGTACAGAATATATCATTAGAGGTGACATTGCCATCAGAAAATCCTCAGTCCATCTATTATATTGTCATCTGATAGCTGATTATTATATTTTGGAGCATAACTGGTCCTTTACATGTGAAATCAGGAGAAACACAGTGTTAGTATATAACTCTAAGGGTACATTTATATTGCAGGTCAGTTCTTGATTGTCTTCAGTTACAGTTCTGGTGCTCAGGAGAATGTCTTATGCATGTCTGATTGAGATGTACAACAGAATTCTCCTCCAGTAAAGTTCAAACACTTTGAGTGGTGAGACAGTATGTTCCACATTAAAATATAGTCTAGGTAGTTATATAATACTTCTATGGAGTACTAGGAGACCTCTTTCTTCCTGTGCACTTTTTAAGACTAAGAACAATGCCACACTGGAGTTTCATGTATTACGTACTGTCACGCAAAATTAGGTAACACACTGATTCCAGAATTATATTTGAATTGCAAAGCAGAAAAACTCATCTTACAACATTTTGAAAATTTGACTGTGAACCTCTTTCTGCTAAGTTTATGTTTGCATTCTGTATTCACACTAAGAACATACTGTACAACATGCCTTGTTTCTAACTTTTATCTTGAGATTGATGATGTGCTAAATTTGGGAGTGAAACTATTTGGATCCAAGGCTGCATTTAGTTGCTGATCACAATGCAACTGGTACTTCTCAGAATCATTACAGCCAGATGGAGGCCATTCAGCCTATTGTGTCTACACGGGCTCTTCAAATGAGCTTCATTACCAAGATGTGCCAATCTCCAGCTTTTATCCCAAACACTCGCACACTACTTCAATCTAAATAATCATCCAGTACCCTCTAGAATGCCTTGATTTTTAGACAGTACATTCCATGCCCTAACTATTTGCTATGTGAAGAAGTTTTTGTTTCTCACATCGCTCTTGCCTCTTTTGTACATCATTTTAAATCTACCCCTCTCATTCTTGTTCCTAAATACAGAGTAGTTGTGTCAGCATCATTCTCTTACCTTCATTTACTTCCTTTAAGTACTTGTTGAAACATTATGTAACATCAAGATCCAAGCATTTTTTGGCTAATTCATCTGTCTAGCTCTCTTTCCAAATTAGGGTAGATATCTTACACCATTTCAACAAGTTTGGCCACTAAGCATAGATATTTAATCAACTTAAATCCTATTGGAATCAGAATCATCCTGCTAACTACTTTCTTTTTTCTAAGCTTTTCACTGGCCAACTCCTGTTGTCTAATTTCCTTAGCTCTCTTGTGTTCAACTTTTTATTACTCTATCTCTCTTTACATTTCAAGCTTTCTTATTCCCACGTCTTTTCCTTTCGTTCTTCTCCTTTGCCATTTCCCTTTATTTTTCATTCACTTTCTTTTCTGTTTCCTGCTCTATTTCATTCTTTTCCATTTTTCTTCAACTTCGCTTCAAATTTAAGTCTTTCGATTTCTCTTTCACTGTCCAATTCAAGTCTTTTCATTCAGCTAATGATGATCATGAAACCATTGTTGATTGTCAGAAAACCCCATCTGGTTCATTTATGTCCTTTAGGGAATGAAACTGCCATCCTTACCTGGTTTGGCCTACATGTGACTTCAGACCTACAGCAATATGGTTGACTCTGACCTGCCCTCTGGGCAATTAGGGATGGGCAATAAATGCTAGCCTAGCCAGCGACACCTATATTGCGTGAATGAATTTAAAAAAAACTCTGTCTCTCTAAGTCAAGTTCCTTTATTTTTCACTTTATTATCTAATTCTAGCTGTGACATCTCCATTTCAGATTTCTTTGAGATATGGACACATAAAACAGGAGCAGAAATAGGCCTTTTTGTCTCTTAAGCCTGCTCCACCATTCAATAAGATCATGGCTGATGTGTTTGTGTTTTGAATTCCATATTCCCATCCACTGCTGAGAACCTTTGATCCCCTTGTCTAACAAGGATCAGCCCACCTTTGTATTGAAGATATTCAATAGCCCTGCCTCCATCATCCCATGAGGCAGAGAGTTATAAAATACACAACCCCCAGTGAGAAAAAGATTTTCCTCACCTTTAACCTGAAAGGACGATTCCTAAGTTTAAAATATAGTGGCCTAAAAATAGTACTGGACTGAGCTACAAGAGGAAAAATCCATTCCATGTCCACCTTATCACAATTGTTCAGGATCTTATGCACTGTCTATCAAATAACCCCTCACTCTTCTCAACTCCAGTGGAAAGAAGCCCAGCTTGTTCAACCTTTCCTCGTTAAACACCCCACTCATTCCAGGTAACAATCAAGTAGACCTCCTCTGAACTGTGTCCCATGCATTTATATCATTCCTTAAATAAGGAGAGTAAAACTGCAAACAGTATTTGAGGCGTGGTCTCATCAATGCCCTGTATAACTGAAACACAGTATCTTTACTCTCAATTAAAGTCAGCTTACGATAAAGAATAGCATCCCATCTACCTATTTGATTACACGCTCTATCTGTATTCTTTTGGTGACTCAAACCAGAACACTTAAATCCATCTTCACCTGTAATTCTGCCATTCTTCCTGCCAAACTGATCAATTTCACATTTTCCATATTATACTCCATCCATCAGATTTTGTTCCTACTCACTCAACTGATCTGTCTGCAACTCTCTTATGTTTCCTTCACAAAATGTTTTCCTACCTATCTTGGTGTCTGTGAATTTAGTCTGTTATGGACCAGACCAAACTGCCTCAAAATATATTCAAATGATAGTCTAGACCCTAACTTTTCCTTATTTTAAAGGCAAATACAAGGTGTTGCATTTCAGATGCAATTTGATTGGTCAAACTACTCAACATTAAGCAAAATACACTTTTTGTTTTTATACTACAGTTAAAATAGACAAAATAAAAACAAAAGAATTGGCTTGACTGCAACTCTATCGAAATGCTTAACACAATAATAGATGTATTAACTGCTACTAATTAACTGTTCCAATATAGTTAAATCCCATAAACACACCCATGGCAAAGGCAAGTTCAGTTAAATAGATTGTCTCACAGGCAATTCTTCAGTCCAGGAGGGAAAACAACAAGAGAAAACTCAGTGAGAGAATAGTATTGAGAGATGTACTTCAGCTTTCAAACCCAGCTTCAAGACCCCAGCAACAACTGCTACTGAAAGTCTAAAAACTAAAAATCCTGGGTCTGAGAGAGCTTGACACCACCCATTCAGACTGCTTCTATTGTTCCGATCTTAGAAAAAAACACAAGGCCTCACAAGCAGTTTACTGTTTGGGCTTTGAAGCAGACCAATCAACACCTCTGATCTCATCAAATTAGTGTGGAGCCGGAGGAACACTTCAGGATGAAGGGTGTAAACCCAAAACATTGACTTTCCTGCTCCTCTGATGCTGCCTGACCTGCTGTGTTCCTCTAGCTCTACACCGTATGGACTCTGACTCCAGCATTTGCAATTCTTGCTATCTCTGAGCACCTCTGATCTCAACCCTTCTTCATAAAAAAAGATAACATACAACTCTTAAAGCCATAGTATCATCACACTACCATGCCTTCACTTCCCATATCTAAAGTTATTAATTTAAATGACAAAAAATTGAGGATCCAGCACAAACTACAATGGCAGTGACTCATTTATATGAAGTCACTGTTTAATGCGAGCTAGACAATCTTCTACCTATGCTAACATGTTACCTCATATAAAATGAACATTTATTTTCCACTGTAACCTTTGATGTGGCACCCTATCATATGCCTTCTAAAATCCAAGTATAGTACATCTGCAGGCTCCCCTTTATCCACAGCACATCCTTCAAAGAATTCCAATAAATTGATTAAACCTGATTTCCTTTTGACAAAACCATGCTGACTTCTTGATTTCCTTGAGCTTTTCTAAGTGCACAGCTATAATCCTTTTCAATCATTGATTCTAATATTTTCCCATGACAGAGGTCAAGTTAACGGGCCTACAGTTTCCTTTTTTCTACATCCCTCCCTTCTTGAATAGAGGGTTTATATTTCCTACAGTCCCAATTGATGGACCCATTCCTGAATCTAGGGAAGCTTTGGAAAATTGACACCAAACACATGATCACATTAATAATAAATAGAGATCACAAAGTGTGGAGCTGGAGGAACACAGCAGGCCACGCAGCATCAGAGGAACAGGAAAGCTGACATTTCAGGTCACACTTTGTTATCTCTGACTCCAGCATCTACAGTTCTTGCTATCTCTCTCAATCACGTTAGCAACCTGTCTTAATTCCCTCAGATGAAATCCAGTACTGTTACATTTGATTCCAGCTTCTCTCTCAAACTGCAGGGTGAATTCTACCATCTAATGGTCACTGCCTCCTAGGGGTTCCTTGACCTTCAGCTCCTTAATGAAGTCTACCTCATTAAATATCACCAACTTAGAATTGTCTGTTCCCTCATGGGTTCTACCACAAGCTGCTTCCAAAAAAATCTTGCAGATATTTCACCAATTCTTTTATTTCAGATCAACTACAAACCTGATTTTGCCAGTCCACCTGCATATTGAAACCCCACAATTATTGCAATAGGTCTTCCTCACAAGCCTTTTTTATTTTCTGACTTATTTTCTGGCCCACATCCCGACTACTGCTGAAAGCCTATACATAACCCATCTGGGTCTTTTTTCCTTTGTGGTTCCTCAGTTCTATCCACACAGAATCTACATCTTCCAACTCTATATCACTTCTTGTTAATTTAATTTCTTACAAACAAGGCAACACCACCCCTTCTGCCCATTTACCTGTCCATTCAATAGGACAGTTTCCTTGCATATTTAGTTCCCAGTCCTGAATCCTTGCAGGATTGTCTTTGTGATGCCCACAACATTACACCCACTAATTTCAATCTCATTTACCTTGTTTTGTATACTGCATGCATTTAGGCACAATACCCTCAGTCCTGCATTGACTGTTCCCTTCTCATAGTTGTTCTGTTATCTTCTGTGCCTTAAGTTAGATTCCTGGGCCTGACTTTGTCCTATTACTTGTTTTGGAAACTTTAATAACGTCTGCTGAGCTCTCCCCCAACATTAACTTTTTCCATAACTTTCCGTGTAGCTGAACCCATGCCCCACTATTTAATTTAAAGCCCTATCCACAGCCCTAGTTATACAATTTGCTAGGACTCTGGTCCCAGCATGATTCAGGTGAAGCCCGTCCCATTGGAATAGCTCCCTTCTTCCACAGTACTGGTGCCAGTCACCATGAATTTGAATCAGTTTTTCCCACACCAATCTTTGAACCACATGTTTACCTCTTTAGTCTTCTTGGCCCTATGCCAATTAGCCCATGACTCAGGTAGCCATCCAAAGATTTTATTTGATTCTGAATTTTAACTGAACATCTAGCTACTCAAATTCCCTCAGCAGAACCGCTATCCCCTTTCTTCCTATACCATTGGACCTTGATGATTGGATCTTTCTCCTCCCATTTTAAGTTCCTCTGCAGCCCAGATGAGATATCCTGAACCTGGACACCAGGCAGGCAACACAGCCTTTTGGACTTTTGATCCTGGTCACAGAGAACAACGCCTATTCCCCTGAATATACTATCCCTGATTACAACTACATTTCTCTTTTCCCTCCTGTCTTGAATGGCTGCCTGTACCACTATGACGCTACAATCCATTTGCTCATCCTCCCTTCAGCCCCTGCTTTGATCTACACAGTGAATCTCAAATCTGTTAAACAAACTCAAGGGCTAAGGGTCCTTCAGCATTATCTCCTGTATCCCTCCATCTGCCTCGCTCTTATTCACCCCCTCCTGTCCCTGACCACTGACTGAATTTGAGGCAGTCAGTCTCAGGGGGTGAGACTGCCTCCTGAAACACAGCGTCCATGTATCTCTCCCCCTCCCTTATGTGGTAGAGTGTTCAAAGCTCAGACTCCAGCTCATCAACTCTGAGCCTGAGTTCCTCAAGCAGTAAACACTTGCTATATGAACAACAATGGGATCCAGCTTCCACATCATGCAACACACCACCTAGCTCTGCATCTCTATTTTAGTTACTAAATTCTTACTTACTTTTTTTAAAAAATTTCCTACCATTCTTTTAGTTTGTAACCTGTAAATATTTTCCCTATTTATCTTCAGTTTGAAAGTAACCTCAAATAGCTGGTCAAATTGGTATCGATTGCTAAAGAACTTACTGTTTACCTCTGATGTAGTTGTTTTGTGCTGGGCACCAATGCTGGGCTTCAATTTATCCTGTTAAAAAAGTTACAAACTATGAACCAAAAAAGCAAGAAGAAAAGCACCTCTTCCCCTCTGCACAGAATTCCCACGCTACCCCCAAACTATGTACACACTCAGGCTATATCTCATTCTGGATGTGATCGCTCCTTCTTGATTGTGCACAGCTTACCTCCAAACTGGTTGCACTTGACCTGCAGGACTGACTGTGGACCAATTTTTGGAACAGAATCAGACCAGCCCCTTAGCTGACTGTGGCAGCATCTACTGACTGATGGTAGTGTACCTTAACACCATTAACAACTAGTCGCCTTTGGCTTTCAGACCTGGTCACTTGGCTGAACCACATGCAGAATGTTTGCTTTATAAGCTGCTGGCTCAACCTACAGGTGTTATATCGACATAACAAAATGCTGTCCAGCAGCCTCTCCACCCATTTGACTATTCAGTGTTCTGAAACATGATAGAATTCCTGCCTCTCCTCTACACTATATGCAAGGCATAGAGGCTGGCAGTTCCAAATAAGCATAACATGAGTGAGTGCTAAAAAAGCAAGGTTAGATCCATAAAATAAATCCTTTGTAGTTGCATGAAACAAACATGCCCCTGTGTGCAAAGGAACCTGGCATAAATATCAATTTGTAAGCATGCCAGTGCTCCAAGGTGAAGCTCTGAAGGGCTGAAAAGATGGGCAAGTTAGCTCAAAAGCAGCATTGATGACATGGTGAGACTGTGCTTTAGCAGCACCCGCTTCCATGGATGAAGGGTCGTAGATGTCAGTGTTCATAGAGCATGAAGGCATGTTGTGATGAAAGTCAAGTAATCTGAGGGCCTGGAGAAGCAAGCCACAAGCTGTTGTTGGCAGTTAACCACTCTGACCTTCATGTTAGGAGTTGGGGCACCGTTTAGTTTCTTGGAGGAGAGGAGAATTGAGAGTTGCGTAGACATGAGGCATGTTTAGCTAATAATAAGATGCAGAAGCATGCAAATAAGGTAGATGTTGCTTAATGAGATTCTGAACTCCCTGCTTAAATCATGAGAAATATTAGAAAAGAAATTCCCAATGTTGAGAATTTTTTTTTCATTATTGCTACATTTCCCATGTTTATTACCATTGCCCATACTGCTGAAAGTGAGCAGAAAATTCCACCCATCTACTCTGTTTCTCTTTCATCTGATGCTGCCAGACCTGTTGAGTTTCTCCAGCATTTTCTTTTTTGTTTCAGATCTCCAGCATTCACAGTACTAGCTTATATATTAGTTAATCCTGGAGCCCTGACCAGTATTTATCCATCAATCAATATCACTACAAACAAATTATCATGTTGCTGCTTGCAGAGTTATTTGTAGATAAGTTCGATGTCTTCGTTTCCTACACCAGTGACTGCATTTCCAAAATGCTTTAGTTTGCCTAAGGCTGTGAAAGATGCTTGTAAATGGGAATCTTTATTTTCTGTGTTTGTTACCATCTTCAAGTGCCACCTCCTCCCTAGTGACAAGATGGGGATTAGGAATTTAGTAAGCAGTTGGAAGTACTGGAAGATTTTTCAGTTGTCATCCATTTGTGATAAGTAGGAAGATCCATTGGTCTGAGAAAGCACTGTGCGTTTGTTTATTTGAAGATAAATTGCACTGCCAAGACGAAGTAAATATGATCATCATTGCTATTCTGTATGCTCATTTTACTGTGAAATAAAGTTACAGTCACATCTAGGTCTCACCGATTGTTTGCTCATTGGCCTTCAGAAAGACTGAAGCAGGCATACAAGATACATAGATAACTCATCCAGGTGACAGTGGAGGTACTACTGGCACAGTTATATTGCACAGCCTTGTTATACCATCATACAAGTAGATTCAAAATCCAGAAAAGTACTACAATCAGAATCTCTTAAAGATTAATTAATGCTACTGAAACTGGCAGGCTCAAACCGTAACAGAAAATTTCTCATGATAATATGCATATAACCATACATGGTTTAATACAATTGAAAAATTTTCTTGCTTTCTTTATGAAATATATTTAAAGTGACTTTGTTTTGCTGGATCTGATAAGCACTTCTGGATTAAAAGATTTTTTTTCACTTTTGAACCTTGCTAGAATACAATCCTACTTTCAGCACAGCTAAGTCCACAGAGAAATAACATGATGAAAATATAAGGCAGCTGTTATACCAACCCAGCATTGTCTCTGACATTGATATTCTATTGCTCCACTTATAACTTACAGGACTTTCTCGCCAAACCCAGCCAAAGGAGCTGATTTTTGCCTCCCCTTTACCCCGATTATTTTTAACCACAACTAGCCTGGGATTACTATTTCACTTTGCTTTAACTACCTTCAAAAATGTGACACTCCATAAGTAATCATTTCAAAATATTGGAAATAAAGTCCGTGAAGTTCAGCAGTTATTAATACTGTGGAGGCAGAATATCTGAAATAAGAGCAGATATGTTGACGAAAAGTCATTGACTTGAAAGATTAATTGTGTTTCTCTGTTCACAGATAGTTTCATAAATGCTGAGTATTTTTGGCATTTTAACAGATACTAATATTTCATTTAATTTCATATGCAATTTGAGATATTTGAAGAGAAATTGAAGCATCAATTGAAACATAGTTAGTTCTTTTGTGGCATAAAATAATGGAAGATTCAACCAACAACCACGTACGTGAACAGCTTTGTATCTTAAAATGGTTTCATTTTTATGCATATGCTCATCAATAGCAGGTTTGCATTGACAGGAGTGTATAGATGTTGGTGTAAGTCACCTCAAGGACATGTTCTGTCATTCTGAAAGAAATTGAATTGAATTGATTCCTGTCTTCTTTACGAGATTAAAATGCTGCAAGGCAAGGACAGTATGTCTGAGTGAATAAGTAGCTAATGAAAGACAACAGATCACTCGCTCATGCCAGAGCTATTACTCATGACATTTTGATGGTTTTATCCATTTATTGAATAATTACTTAATATATATATTTAACAGTATAGTATTTTCTTGTCAGACAGTTTTGTACTGATCAGTTGATCGCTTTTTGCTGAATTCCATGATTCTTCTGTACTTAACTGATTGTCAATATTAAGCAGATAAAAAGTATCATAAAATCATAAAAGTTTCAAGCTTATATACTTCATTTTCTTCATTTCCTGCAGACAGTAAATTCTGGATGTAAAAATAAAGTGAAAATTTTGTGTAAACTGCAAATGCCAGACTTTTTAGAAATTGGTTCTCTTCTCAGGTCGGGCATTACTCAGGCTAAATGGTGAAAAGCTGGAAAGAATGGGAATAGTTCAAGAAGGGCAAAGACAAGAGGTACTTCAGCAGGTGCTTCAGCTGCAGGTACGCGAGGAAGTGCGAAACCTGCAACTACTTAGACAAGGTAAAGCTGGTTTAATGGTGCAAAGATGATCTCTTTACATTTCCACAGTCTGTTTCTGATTTGAACTTAATGGGGTCCCTAGTATGTCGGCAGGTCAATGATTCAGTTACCTGAAATGATTGTTGACTTCCTGTGCATGGAACTTTAAAAAGCATTATTTTCAATTTATGTGACTCAAGAAGCTTGAAACTACTGTTGTCTTTTCAGGCTAATGAACACTTATTAGCAATGTACAATGTTCCTCATTATTAACTATGATGTTTACTCATTTAATTAAATTGGGTTAATCCTCTATTAAATTACTAAGTGAATTAAGGTCTACAAATGGATTAAATGTTAATGTACTAAGAAAGTTTGATAACTAGGTTTGCAGACGACACAAAGATTGACCAGGTGGTTAATAGTGAGGGAGAAAGTCTTGGGTTATAGGAAAATATATGCGGGTTTGTCAGATGGAACTTAACCCTGAAAGTGTGAGGCGATGCACTTTGAAAGGTGAAATAAGACAAGGGAGTAGTCAATGAATGGGGTGATGCTAGGAAGCTCAGAGATACAGAGGGATCTTCAGGTGCTTGTCCACAGATTCCTTAAAGCATCAGGACAAGTAAGAGGGTGGTTAGGAAGACATACAGGACACTTGCCTTTATCAGACATGGTATAGAATACGAGAGCAGGGAAGTTGTGTTGGAGCTGTCCAAATGATTGGTTAAGCTGGAGTGTTGTGTACAGTTCTGGTTGTCGCACTTTAGGAAACATGTGATTGCGCTGGATAGGGTGCAGAGTAGATTCATCAAGATGTTGCCTGGGTTGGACCATTTTAGCAATGAGGCTGGATAGGCTCAAATGTTTTCGTTAGAGCAGAGAAGGCTAATGGGGACCTGATTGAGATAATAAGGGATATGGACAGGGTAGATTGGAAGGAGCTGCTGTCCTTGGTCACAAAGTCAGTAACAAGGGGAAGTAATTTTAAGGTGAAAGGCAAGTGGTGTAGGGGGGATTTGAAGAAAAATAATTTCACCCAGAGGGTGTTGTAATCTGGAATGCACCGCTTGGGAGGGTAGTAAGGGCAGGAAATTTCACAATCTTTTAAAGTACATGGATAAGCACTTGAAATGTCATTACACTCAAATCTTTGAGCAAAGTAAAGGAACGTGGGATTACTATAGATAGGATGGCACAGACTCAATGGGCTGAAGGGCCTCTTCTGTGCTGCATGATTCTATGACTAAGTAATTGTGAGCTTGAGACCATTATAATCCATGTTAATTTTAACTAAGAGGCATAATAATAACTGTGCAGCTTTATTCAAATGGTATCAAAATCATTGTAGGCTCATTTACAATGTACAGTGAATCTGTGCTGATATTGTGAAACTTACAAGAATAATTAATGGAACAATAATTATTTAGAACTAGAGGTCATAGTTTTAAAATAAGGAGGTGCCTACTGAGGACAGAGATGAGGAAATATTTTCTGAGGGTTGAGTGTCTTTGGAATTCTCTTTGTCAACAGGCTGTGGATGCAGAATCTAAATATTTTTAAAAGCAGAGGTAGATTACCAAGATCTTGATTTCCAATTCGATGAAAGATTATCGGGGATATGCAGGAATGTAGAGTTGCGGTTAAAGTCAGATCAGATCAGCCATGGTCTTATTGAATGAGGAAGTAGTCTAAATGGACAGAGTGGCCTACTCTAGTTCCTTGTTTGTATATTGTTGATATGACATATGTTTAAAGTTTTAACAGGATTCGTTGATATGTTTATTTGTGGATCATTGTTGTGAGCACTCTAAGTAGGGCCAAGTAATTGATCAGGTTTTATTTAAATAGGGTTCCGAGTTGTAATGAAAATAATGCAATAATGCTAGGAATACTGCAGTGAGTAACTCACATCCTGACTGCTCAAAGCCTGTCCAGCATCTACAAGGCACAAGTCAGGAGTGTGATGGAATATTCCCCACTTGCCTGGATGAGTGCAGCCCCAACAGCACTCAAGAAGCTTGTCACCATCCAGGACAAAGCAGCCCGCTTGATTGACACTACATCCACTCCCTCCAACACCGGAGCTCAGTAGCAGCAGTGTGTACTTTCTACAAGATGCACTGCAGAAATTCACCAAAGATCCACAGAGAGCACCTTCGAAGCCCACAACCACTTCCTTCTAGAAGTACAAGGGCATTAGATATGTGGCAACACCACCACCTTCAAGTTCCCCTCAAGCTACTCACCATCCTGACTTGGAAATATAATCACCATTCCTTCACTGTCGCTGATGAAAATCCCGAATTCCCTCCGGAATGGCATTGTGGGTCAACCCACAGCGGGTGGTTTAAGAAGGCAGCTCACCACCACCTTCAAGGGCAACTAGGGATGGACAATAAATACTGGCCGGCCAGAGTTGCCCACATCCCAGAAATGAATTTTTAAAAAAAAATTAGCAGGACAAAAACATCCTTGGGAATCAGTTCAAAAATCTAAGTTGATACAAGGCGTGGGGATTATAAAGTTTAGAAAGGATTGACATAAAATTAAGTAATTTATTATCAATGCAATTCATTTATCTTTATACATAGATCCAACCTGCAAAATGAATAGTACAAAGTATTTTGAAATATATTGAATAAGATAATGTGAAGAGATCAACTGAAATTTTGATCTAACATAGTAATGAATGCATTTGCATGATTGTCCTTCTGTTTGTCTTTGGGCGGCACGGTGGCTCAGTGGTTAGCACTGCAGCCTCACAGCGCCAGGGACCTGGGTTTGATGCCAGCCTCAGGTGACTGTCTGTGTGGAGTTTGCACATTCTCCCTGTGTCTGTGTGGGTGTGCTGTAGTTTCCTCCCACAGTCCAAAGATGTGCAGGCTAGGTGGATTGGCCATGCTAAATTGCCCATAGTGTTTAGGGGTGTGTGGGTTATAGGGGGATGGGTCTGGGTGGGATGCTCCAAGGGTCGGTGTGGACTTGTTGGGCCAAAGGGCCTGTTTCCACACTGTAGGGATTCTAATTCTAAAATGAGACAGAAAATTCATGACAATTACAGATATCACCCATCAACCTTAAAGTATGTTAAATATAACATATAAAAACCTTTTCCATGAGTTGTCAAATTTGTCTTCTAATCATTGTATGTTAACAATTTACATTAGAAAAGTGGGTACCTTGATTTATAACTGTTTATATGTGACATATGAGACTCCACATAAGGAATGGCAGTGATTGCTACTGCCAAGTTAAAAAGTCTTGCTTCTTGAGGAGTCTTCGGTTCTACTTCTCGTTCACAAATTTCCCATTTTCAGTTGAAGTATCAGAGTTGGCATACAAAGCGGTAAGCAACACCATTTCAGCTTGTGTACAATAATTAATTGTTCACCTAGACACATTACCAATTCTACCTTTAATCCCTACATTCCACGCACATTAACATTACTCCACAGTACATTAAAAGACTCACAATGTTGACTTTAGGTAACATGGAGCCAGCAAGAGACACATACTCAGTCTGTCCCAATGGGTGGAATCTTGTGCTGCTGCTAAGAGAGGGAGACAATGCAGGTGAGGGAATTGAAGCCAAAAGTTAGATTCCCAGCAGCTGGATAAAAGTTTGCATGTGTTTACATGTCACACATTCCGATTGTTGTACAAGACAGTTAGTACCTGAAAGGATTAACTGACATCACAAGATGAGCTCTGTCCATCAGGATTCCTGGGAAAAGCTAACCAATGTTTCATGGATTAGTTTTAGAATGTAGTAAAATATAACTAAAGCAGAAATGTGTACTTATTCTTAAGTTGAACTTGCTGTCTCACAAGAAAAGATCAAATACCTCTGACAGTAGTTTATTAAGTAATATGTAATAAATCTATTTGCTGTTCAGTAATATTGAGTGTAATGTCAGCCAAAGACATTGTGGGCCAAATTTCTACGCATGGTATTGTGATTAAAGCATGTATTTGGCAATTGGATTTTAAAATATAGAGACAGATGGATTTTTGTCAATTCTATGAAGGCCAGACGTAATTTGAACAGTGACCTGAATACATCATTCCAAGAAGCATGTGACTTTCAAAAAGTATTTGGCCAGACCCTTGTGGTATTACAGGATAAGCGTTTGGCCAGATGCTTGTGGTGTTAATAGATACACTGTTTATACTGTTGGGTTTATGACAAGCAGAGAACTAGATTTGGGCTTGCTTTGAGTTCAGATTAGAAGACTCAAGGTTTCAATTCATGGGAACTTATCACTCTACAAGTCATGGGTTTAGACCTAAAGCATCCAGGTTGTGAGACTATTTAGAAGTGTTCCAGCTATCCAAACTGAAACAAAGTTCAGCAAAAAAGATTCGTGCTGGTAAATTTGGAAATAAATTGTTAAACAGTCTCGACAGTTCATGAAAAAAGAAAGAAAATAAAGATTTGAGATAGGAGCAGATTTGATTGATATTGATTGTAAAGAGGTTGAAACTTTGATTTGCTGTTTATGTTAAGATCTTTCTAAACAGTCTTATGGATAGAGCTTTGTTTAGTTTTTTTTGTTTTGTGTAATAGACTTATTTTCTGTTGTAGGAGACATTTTCAGTCTTGTATTATATGTTCAGAGATGAATCACAGCGGTAACTAACTGCAAAAATTAGACACATGATCTATCAAGCCATGTTTCATTCTAGGATCTGACTTGTCTAGTAATATCATCAGCCAGGATTATAACAGTGAGTTCGGAGGAAGGGTCAATGAACCTGAAATGTTAACTCTGTTTTCTCCTTCACAGATTTGCCAGACCTGCTGAGCTTTTCCAGCAACTTTGTTTTTGCTCCTGATTTGCAGCATACGCAGTTCTTTTGGTTTTCATAACAGTATCAGTGGTCTAGA
Source organism: Ginglymostoma cirratum (assembly GCA_024137785.1). Lineage (NCBI taxonomy): Eukaryota > Metazoa > Chordata > Chondrichthyes > Orectolobiformes > Ginglymostomatidae > Ginglymostoma > Ginglymostoma cirratum. The sequence goes on along the minus strand of JAHRHZ010000087.1, from coordinate 8,415,968 downwards.
TTAATACCAGAAAGAAGGATTGGTGATGGAGAAGCTACCTTCCCAAATAACTTTCCATAGCCAATACTACATACTTCCAGATTAAGTAGCATGTACCAGGTGAGGTAATTATCTGCCTAGATTTTGGAATGAGCAGTTTCTGCTTTGCCATCTTTGTAGAGTGTTCATACGTGCTATACCTTAATTCATATTGAGGGGTAGTGGTAGTTGCATGGGGCACAAAGGATGATCAAGGGAGGCAGGCTAAAATGTACAGGTCAAAAAGTCTGACGAAGGATCAAAGACTGCCAGGGAGAGGTGTCTGGGGAAGGGAGGCAGAATGACCAGGGATGGGTTGGAACAGCTAGAATATTTCACCGTAAGGATCTCCTCCTAAGGTACCAAAAACATGTGTTATGATCCCATTGGATAAGTCAGATTCCAGACAAAAGTCTGACTTGATATATCGGAGAACACTCAGTTGTTTAAATGAGGTAGTCTTTCACATAAATATAAGCATACAATGCTGCAGATTTAACAATAAAACAGAAGTTCATCATGCAAAAGAAGTGAAGATAATATTAAATAAGTTAAATTATTTACTTATGACACAAGTTTAAAGATTTCAAAACACATAGAACATAGAACATAGAACAATACAGCGCAGAACAGGCCCTTTGGCCTTCGATGTTGCGCCAACCTGTGAACTAATCTAAGCCCATCCCCCTATACTATCCCATCATCATCCATATGCTTATCCAAGGACTGTTTAAATGCCCCTAATGTGGCTGAGTTAACTACATTGGCAGGCAGGGCATTCCATGCCCTTGTCACTCTGAGTAAAGAAGCTGCCTCTGACATCTGTCTTAAATCTATCAGCTCTCAATTTGCAGCTATGCCCCCTCGTACAAGCCAACGTCATCATCCTAGGAAAAAGACTCTCACTGTCCACCTATCTAATCCTCTGATCATCTTGTATGTCGCTATTAAATCCCCTCTTAGCCTTCTTCTCTCCAATGAGAACAGACCCAAGTCCCTCAGCCTTTCCTCATAAGACCTTTGCTCCAGACCAGGCAACATCCTGGTAAATCTCCTCTGCACCTTTTCCAATGCTTCCACATCCTTCCTGTAATGGAGCGACCAGAACTGTACGCAATATTCCAACTGAGGCCGCACTAGCGTTTTGTACAGTTGCAGCATGACATCACAGCTCCGGAACTCAATCCCTCTACCAATGAAACCTAACACAGCGTATGCCTTCTTAACAGCACTATCAACCTGGGTGGCAACTTTCAGGGATCTATGTACCTGGACACCAAGATCCCTCTCCACATCCAAGAATCTTTCTATTGACCGAGTATTCTGCATTCCTATTATTCTTCCCAAAGTGCATCACCTCACATTGATCTGCATTGAACTCCATTTGCCACCTTTCAGCCCAATTCTGCAGTTTATCCAAGTCTCCCTGCAATCTGCAACATTCTTCCACACTGTCCACCACTCCACTGACTTTAGTGTCATCTGCAAACTTACTAACCCATCCACCTATGTCTGCGTCCAAGTCATTTATAAAAATGACAAACAGCAGTGGTCCCAAAACAGATCCTTGTGGCACACCACTAGTAACTGGACTCCAGGCTGAATATTTTCCATCAACCACCACTCCTTGCCTTCTTTCAGAAAGCCAGTTTCTAATCCAAACTGCTAAATCTCCCTCAATCCCATGCCTCCGCATTTTCTCCAATAGCCTACCATGTGGAACATTATCAAAGGCTTTACTGAAGTCCATGTACACCATGTCAACTGCCCTACCCTCATCCACATGCTTGGTCACTTTCTCAAAAAACTCAGTGAGGTTTGAGAGACACGATCTGCCCTTGACGAATCCATGTTGACTATCTCCAATCAAATTGTTGCTTGCTAGATGATTATAAATCCTATTTCTTATAATCCTTTCCAAAACTTTTCCTACAACATATGTAAGGCTCACTGGTCTATAATTACCTGGGTCATCTCTACTGCCCTTCTTGAACAAGGGCACAACATTTGCAATCTTCCAGGCCTCTGGTACTAAACCTGTAGCCAATGACGACTCAAAGATCAAGGTCAAAGGCTCCACCATCTCCTCCCTAGCTTCCCAGAGAATCCTCGGAAAAATCCCATCCGTCCCAGGGGATTTATCTACCTTCACACCTTCTAGGATTGATAACACCTCCTCCTTACTAACCTCAATCCTTTCAAGTCTAATAGCCCGTATCTCAGTCTTCTCCTCTACAATATTCTCCTTTTCCCAAGTGAAAACAGATGAGAAATATTTGTTTAGCACCTCTCCAATCTCCACAGGGACCACATACAACTTCCCACTTCTGTCTTTGACTGGCCCTATTCTTACCCTAGTCATCCTTTTATTCCTCACGTACCATAGAAAGCTTTAGGGTTCTCCTTTATTCTACCTGCTAATGACTGCTCATGTCCCCTCCTTGCTCTTCTTAACTCTCTTTAAATCCTTCCTAGCTAATCTGTAACTCTCCATCGCCTCATCTGAACCATCTCGTCTCAATGTCACATAAGCCTCCCTCTTCCGCTTAACAAGAGATACAATTTCTTTTGTAAACCAAGGTTCGCTCACCTTATCACTTTCTCCCTGCCTGACAGGGACATACCTATCAAGAACATGCAATATCTGTTCCTTAAACTAGCTCCACATTTCGATTGTCCCCATCCCCTGCATTTTGCTACCCCATTCTATCCCTCCTAAGTCTTGCCTAATCGCATTATAATTGCCCTTCCCCCATCTATAACTCTTGCCCAGTGGCATGTTCCTATCCCTTTCCATTGCTAAGCTAAACGTAACTGAATTATAGTCACTCTCTCCAAAGTGCTCACCTACCACTAAATCAAACACCTGGCCTGGTTCATTACCAAGTACCAGATCCAGTGTGGCCTCCCCTCTTGTCGGCCCTTCGACATACTGTGTCAGGAAACCCTCCTGCACACATTGGACAAAAACTGATCCATCCGACATACTAGATTTATAGCATTTCCAGTCAATGTTGGGGAAGTTAAAGTCTCCCATAATGACCACCTTGTTCCTTTCACTCCTGCCCAGAATCGTTTTGCCGATCCTCTCCTCCACATCCCTGGGACTTTGCAGAGGCCTATAAAAAACTCCCAGCAGTGTGACCTCTCCTCTCCTGTTTCTGACCTCAGCCCATACCACCTCAGTAGACAAGTCCTCGTCAAAAGTTCTTTCAGCTATCGTTGTACTGTCCTTGACTGACAAAGCCACACCTCCCCCTCTTTTACCACTTTCCCTGATCTTTATGAAAGATCTAAACCCTGGAACCTGCAACATCCATTCCTGACCTTGCTCTATCCACGTCTCCGAAATGGCCACAACATCGAAGTCCCAGGTACCTATCCATGCTGCAAGCTCACCTACCTTATTCCGGATACTCCTGGCGTTGAAGTAGACAACTTCAAACCAGCTTGCTGTCTGCCAGCCCACTCCTGTGACGGTGAAATCGTGTCCATGTCCTCCCTACTCTCATCCTCCTGTGTACTGGAACTACACCACAGGTTCCCACCCCCACTGCTGAGCTAGTTTAAATCCGCCCAAATAGCACTAGCAAATTTCCCACCCAGGATATTAGTATCCCTCTGGTTCAAGTGAAGACCGTCCTCTTTGTAGAGGTCCCACCTTCCCCAGAATGAGCCCCAGTTATCCATACACCTGAAACCCTCCCTCCTGCACCCATCCCTGCAACCACGTGTTCAGCTGATATCTCTCCCTGTTCTTTGCTTCGCTATCACGTGGCACGGGTAACAAATCAGAGATAACAACTCTGTTTGTTCTAGCTCTCAGCTTCCACCCTAGCTCCCTGAAATCCTGCCTTACATCCCTATCCCTCTTTCTACCTATGTCATTGGCACCTATGTGGGCCATGACTTGTGGCTGGTCACCCTCTCCCTTCAGGACCCCAAAGACACGATCCGAGACATCACAGACCCTGGCACCTGGGAGGCAACACACCAGCTGTGAGTCTCTTTCGTTCCCAACAAACTTTCTATCTGACCCTCTAACTACTGAGTCCCCAATGACTAACACTCTCCTCCTTTCCCCCCTTCCCTTCTGTGCAAGAGGGACAGACTCTGTGCCAGACACCTACACCCCAGTGCATGCCCCTGGTAAGTCGTCCCCCCCCAACAGTATCCAAAACGGTATACTTGTTTTTCAGGGGAACGACCACAGGGGATCCCTGCACTGACTGTTTTTTCCCCCTTCTAACAGTTACCCAGCTTTCTTCATGCCTAGGAGTAACTACTTCCCTGTAACTCTTATCTATCACAGACTCTGCCTCCCGAATGATCTGAAGTTCATTCAGCTCCCACTCCAGTTCCCTAACGCAATCTTGGAGGAGCAAGAGTTGGGTGCACTTCCTGCAGATGTCCTTGGACGGGACACTAATGGCATCCCTCACCTCAAACATCCTGCAGGAGGAACATTCCTCTCCCTGCACTGCCATCCCTGCTAGTCCCCTTATCAGAAAGTAAAAAGAAAGAAGAGAAGCTTACCTGATTTGTGTCTGATGTATAATGTTAGAGGAGGTAGATGGGTGGGAGGCCCAACAAGGGTAGGGTCTTGGATTCAGAAAACACTCACTTATATAGCTGAGAGGGAAAAAAAAAGTCCCTCCTTTCCCAGAAACCTCTGCTTTCCGAGGTGCTGCTGCTGCCTAAAGTTTTAGATCAGTGATTCACCCTTTCCTGACAGGCCCCTGGTCCAAGCTCCCGCTCTTCCTGCTGCTGGAAACAGAAATGGACATGTTAAGAACTAATCCCATTAACCCCAACTGCATGCCATGACAGACTCAAGAATCAGAAAGAATGCCCTTCTCTATCCCACGTAGTGTATAATTTAGCTGTGGTTTCAATTCCTGGCCTTGAAAATCTAATCTTCCTTGATTCACCAGATAACTGAATTTAGATCTTCTCAGTTTCCAACACCTTGAGGGTTTCAATCAAAAACTTCTGTATGGAACTTTTACTAAACTCCTTACACTGAGGTAACCTAATTGTAACAATTTTAAGCCATCTTATCCCTCTCTCAGGATCAACTGCTTTACACATCCAGCTACAACTACAAATTCTGCAGAGTTACCCAAACTGAAATGAAAAAATGTTTTCTTCAAAGCTATGGATGTTAACCCTAAGCCCCTCCAAATAAATAATTCCACCTACTATCTGAAAGCTTAATGCACTGCACTGATTATCTCATTCACTCATACTCTCCCAAAGTAAACAAATTCCAATAAGTCTCCAAAATTACCTTTATCAGATTATTCTTGTTAAAGAAATCAGCATAGCTACAGAATTACTTATAAGTTAATCATTAAAACTCTTTAGACATACATAAAATGCGTACACCACTAGTGCACATTAAAAATACCAAAGTCCCAAGATAAGTATTAAAATAAGTATAAATCACACATCTTGCATCACACCTTGTGCAGCAGACTATTGTTGAGTTAAAACAATGAATCCACTGCCTGGGCTCCCCAGTGGGGAAGGAAGAGGAGGAAGCAGGCAATTTTACAAAGCTGCAACCTAAAATAAGGGTAGATGAAATTTTAGCACATAATTGTTGTTGGTGCTGTTAGCAAAATATTCTATGCGCAGAATTTTACAGGGGGACCTAAACAACATAGGCTATGGTGAACAAAAACATAGTTGCTGGAAAAGCTCAGCAGGTCTGACAGCATCTGTGAAGGAGAAAACAGAGTTAACGTTTCGGGTCCGGTGACCCTTCCTCAGACCCTTTCACAGATGCTGCCAGATCTGCTGAGCTTTTCCAGCAGCTTTGTTTTTGTTCCTGATTTACAGCATCCACAGTTCTTTTGGTTTTTTTGGCTATGGTGAGATGTGTGGCACAATCAGACAACAAGTACAGCAAAGCCCATCTCCACATCAAGACCAACACACACCAACTTTTGTGCTTTTCGTAAGGGCATGTCAAGATTTTCAATGGGCAGCAGTGAGTTGCCAATTAATATTTAAATGCCTTGTTAACAACACAACTTGCCTCATCAATACTCGCCTTTCCATCCTTCAAGCCCAGCAGACCAAGCTCAACATTGAGAAAACTCCACAGGGAAACCAGAGTGAACGCCTGGTTGATTCAGTTCAACACTTGTTCTAAATGAGCTCCATGTTGGAAACTGGGCAACAACATCTGACAACATAATACACTCCATTCTTTTTCTTCTTTGCATATTAAATCTCCAAGTGTCATTTTATCAGTATGTCCAGCATTTTCTTACAGCTTCCTTCCTTATTTGTAAAACAGTCATATAAGCTGCCTGCCGCTATCCACCCACTTCAAATCATGTATCTCTTCCAGCATTTGTTTTAAGACTGCAATATTGATTGCAGTATTTTTTTCATACACGCACTTAGTCAAGTGTATGCATCCCATAGTAAGATGCTATGGACGCAATGGGTATGAGCATCTAATCCCTTTCCTGCTGTCGGTGAATCTACTCTTACGTCTTGGTGCCCCAGTTTTTCTTTAAAACTTTATGCTAATAGCCTTGCTTTAGATTAGAAATCCTATCAGGAGACAGCTTTTGCGTGCATGTCCACCCATATGCTAGGTCTGTTTGTCTTCTATGTGGCACTTTTGTCTACCCCCTTCATTCTCTCTATTTTTATAGTTCTTGTTGCTGGCATCTTTTATTAGCTTATCTTCCAGTTTGTTCATGTCCACTAAGACTCCAAAATCTCACAGGCTTCTGCTTATGGTTTGTGTTCTACTTCTTGACCTTGTTAAAATATGCCCTCAATCTTGCCATCCATTTATTTCTGCAATGCTACCATTTGACTTAGCCCACTTATCAATAGAATTCCTTTCAATAATTTGTGATCTCTTTCTAGACATTTTCACTCCCAGACTCACTGTTAGAACTTACACTGCACTTTCTTGCCTTCTATCTTTGAACTTGATGTTCCCAATCCGTGGGCCTATGCATATATTTAACCAACTTTTATATTTTGTGGCCTTCTTTGCTCTACTGATAATAGTTGCATGTCTCCAGTGAGTAGCCCCATCTGATAAATATTAGACTTTAACCCCCCACTTTTGATGTTGTCCTTTGGGAGCAATGGCCTCATATTGATCACCAGAACTTATCAGTCCATCATCAGATAAGTTGTAAATTTTGGAAGTTTGATCTTCATAGCTGTGCAACATTTGGGTTTAACATTTTAACTGCTTCCTCATTATTTGTCATATTTGCCTGAACAGTTTGGTTCTCATGCTGTGCAATCATTATTTTTCCATCTTTATCAATTACCTTCCCCTTGGTCCTCTCTCTTACAATAAACCGCCTGTCTTTGATAGAAACTGGTGTCCGATGACCTTACATTGTAACTTTAGGGTTGCTGAATTCTTTCCAAGAGATCAGCTTTAATGAAAGCCTTTTTGCCTGTGGGCAGTGCACTCAAATTCACCAAAAATGCAAACATATTTGTAGGCCCTATCCAAGTTGGGGGCTAATCTCTTATTGCTGATGGAATTTTAGCAAAAACTAATGATATGGACTATATCTTTTAACTATCTGCAATGAATTCTGAACATTTACAGCCCATGCTAGTGTAGGTGATAGTTTACAGTTTGGCTGATCTGCCAAAATTTTAAGAACCATTTTGTATAGAAGCGCAAGCTTTCTTTCACATACCCCATTCCCATATTCATAACCATTTTGCTCATACCCACACATATGTCTCAAAATTCATCATTATAATCCCTCCCGTTTTCAGTGAAAAATTTTGTTGGTGGCCCAATTTGGTGTCTATCCACATTTCTATTACTTTATCCATTATTGTTTTCTTAATCTTATCATGTACTATTGGTGATCCACAAAGTTCAGTTGCCAAATCCACAAGATGTATAATAATTTTTTTCCTGATCCCATACCTTAAAAACATAAGTCATTTCCTTGTTGAAATCTCTCACTATGGGCAGACTTTCTATAGGCCATGATGATGTCCTTTGGTATTTCTTTCAAATCTTAATCCTATCACATATTTTCTATGAACTTATCATACTTCCTGCATTCTTTGCAAAAAGTTTTAATTTTTTAGAAGATAGATGAGCAAATTGTCGAAGTAATTTTACACAATTGACATTTTGTCCCCCAAATTTCTATCTCTTGATGTCAATAACATTGCTTTAATTTCTTTAGTGGACAGTTTATGTTCCATTAAAGGAATACAACAGCGTTTTGATTGTGTAAATTGCAAATTCACAATTTTTCCAAAAACAGTAACTTTGTTGTTTTCGATATCCAATTTCATTTGTGTTTTCTTAATCACTGTCCTACCTAATTACAATTGAATGAAATTGGACTCTGCATCTATGGAAATAAAATGATTGATTTTGACTATTTCAGAAAGAGTAACTACCCTTTTTAAATTTTTTAGAGTGATATCATCCCCAAATCTGAAACTGGTAGAACTCTCAAATTCCTTAATTTTGCCCTGACCTCATTATTTAGAGGGTCTAAGCAACATTTTAGCCAGTCTTTTCCACATTCACTGTCTAATACTGTACAATTGAAAAAAATTGTCAGCAAAATATTCATCACTGGGCTGAAAATTTTTTGACCAATACAATGCCCTCTCTTTGACCCATATCTCCACATTATTCCTCCAAATCTTCCATTTCATATTTAGTCTCAAATACTTCATTACCCTCTTTGGACAGTTCATGGTGTAATGGTACTTTGCTTTTCAAATGAAACATCGACTGACCGCATCCTGAACATTTCTCAGGGTCTTCAGTTGTTGAAAATACCAAATTCTGTTTGCTTCTCAAAGCTATGAATAGCATTTCTGTCCTCTTTTCTCTTAGTTACATTTCTCCTTTTGTACACCATTTTATGCAGCAAATAGCTTGAGTCTAGACCAGAGTCTTCTCTGTTGCTTTACTCTTTAATTTGCACTGACTATTGCTCCTGTCATTGTCTATTTATCATTTCTGTATTAATGCCTTTCCTGTTTGCTTTACCTCTGCTTTCTAATTTACCACATATTTCCAAATTTGATCCCTTGTCCTCATTATTTAGTTTACAAGAACACCAACCACAGCACGGTTCAGGTGGAGACCATCTCATGGTTACTGATCCAATTTGCCTACTAATTGTACCAGTGCCTCATGATCTGGAAGCCAATTCTCCCGCAACAGTGTCTGAGTCATGCCTTTATCTGTCTAATCAGATTTTTCAGTGCCCATTTTCACACATTTCTGAGTCCTGCCAATGTCATTAGAACTTATGTGAACCATGATGACTAGACCTGCCCCCTCCTACTGCGCATTCCTCTTCAACCCTGAGCAAACAGGCAACACAGCTATCTGGACTCAAGCTGTTCACTGCATAAAACAGCACAATCTCTCTGACCATATACTACTGCATTCTGTTTTGTTCCCCAACTTGAAATATTTCTGCCATTGTCAATTGATTCAACAGAACTGCAGACTCCACTCTTGTCCAGATAAGCTGTGACAATCTCAAGCCTGTTGGACGATTACTGTGCTCTTGCCATTAGATAAGACCCCTCTATCTGCTTCACTCACAGTGACACTGTCCTGTCCCTGAACACTGAGCAAATCAGAAAACCCTAGCCAAGAGGAGTAACTGCATTCTGAAACTAAGAAATTGGGAAACTTTGCTCCCCCCTCACTGGTGTGTCACTGTGTCAGTAGTTCAGCCTCCAGTTCTTAAACTCTGAGCCAATGTTGTTCAAATGTCAAAAATATTCTGCAGTATATTTGCCCTGGATCACTCTTACATCCAGGAGTTTCCACCTGCTGCAACAGCAATACTTTAGCTGTCCTGTCATCTTTAATGTGTTCCATGTAACTCAAAAGCGCTAGCCATCCCAATTACTGAAAAAACAATTTCAGATGTTTCTTTAGTTAACTAATCCCAACTATTCTTCCATTTGAGACCCTGTTAAGTCTTTGCTTGTGGCTGGAAACTTTACAATTTAAACTGTAGACTCTAATTAAATGCTAACTACAAAGAAAATTAGATTTGTAGAAAAATATTTAGACCCCTTTACCCACTAATGGCTAACATTCAGTTCTGGGGATCTCCCTGATGGCAACCAGCCCAGTAATCTTCTCCTCCTATCATCTTCCCTGCTTCTTTTTGGGGCATGAATATTCTGGCCAAGGTCTCAGAAACTAAAAATGGCAGCAAACCATTCAGAAGAAGTACTGGAAAGATTTCTTCATGCAAAAGTTTGCAGGCATGCTGAACCTTCTCCCACTAAAAGCAATAAACGCTAGCTCAAGTAATAAGTGTAAATCTGAGTTTTATGAAGTTTTGCTACTCAGGTGTTCAAAAGAATACATAGTCAATGTATTTTTGAAGTATGAAGAAAGAGTAGAAGTATGCCATCCAGGGCCCTGAGTCTGTTCTGCCATTTAATAAAGTCATGGTTGATCTGTTTGTCTTTCAAATTCCACATTCACATTTACCCCAATATTCTTTGTTTCCTTTGCTTGACAAGAATTTATCTCGCTCTTCCTTAAAAATATACAATGTCCCCATCTCCACAATCTTCTAAGGTGGGAGTTCCAAAGTTGCACAATTACAGTTGTTGGCTGACTCGTCGTGCTGACTGGTTTTACGCAAACGTTTCATCTGCCTTCTAGGTGACATTGTCAGTGTTGTCTAGCCGCGGCTGAAGCGCTGTTGTTCTGTCCTACTCTGAATTCATTTGGACTGGTCTGACATGGTGGGCAGTCTTGTTTCTGGATTTGTACTGCAGTGGTATGTAGATGGGGTCTATTTCAACATGCTTGTTTATCACACTGCTGGTTAAAAACCAGGCCTCCAGGAGTTCTCGTGCTCGTCTTTGTTATACTTATCCTAGAACTGTAACTTTGTAACATCAACTCACAACAAAACAACACAATCAACTCTTCCTTTTTTCAATACACTCCAACATAGACGGGCATCAGTTTAACTGGTACAAAGTTACTGTACTAGGACAAGCAAAACAAAGACGAGCACGAGAATTCCTGGAGGCCTGGTTTTCAACCAGCAGTTTGATAAACAAACATGTTGAAATTGACCCCATCTACATACCACTACAGTACAAAACCAGAAACAAGACTGCCCATCATGTCAGACCAATCAATATACATTCAGAGCAGGACAGAACAACAGTGCTTCAACGGGGACTAGACAACCCTGAGAATGTCACCTAGAAAGGAGATGAAACATTTGCATGAAAATGTCAGCACGATGAACCAACCAACAACTCCAACCACAACCTGAGCTACAGATCTTCGTTAAAAATTCTGCTCATCTTTGGCATAAAAGGGTAACCCCTAAATTAAAACAACAGCTCCCTCTAGTTCTGGACTGATCCAAGAGGAAATATCCTTTCCTCATCCACTTGGTCAAGGCCATTCAGAATCTTAACTAGTTCAATCAAGTAACACCTTCCTCTTCTAAACTTCAGTGGAAAGCTGATCTGAAAGCTCTCGGATGCTAATGTAATATGGTTTACAAAGATATCCCTAGGGTTTAAAACTCAATAGCACCAAGCAATGAGGTAGTTTGAAATAAAATACTGTTTTCTCTGAATTTTTATTTGGCGTCATTGGCAGTAATGTTGCAGAATTTTAAAACGAGTAAGGAATCCCCTAAGTTATTCTTCAGGGAATGTTTGAAGAATGACTTTTTCATAATGATAGCACTATGCACCATGTAATGCACATTCCACTCTCAATTCTGCTTAAATTTGTTGTCCCTTTAACAACACAAAGTCTAATTGTTGTAAATAAACACACCCTGAAATGAATGAAGAATAATTAAAGATGCTGAAGAAGCTTTGTGGATTGTCAGCTGCTTGCAGATCTCCAGGTCAGAAAAAATGAACAGGAAGTTAACGTATCAAAACAGTGGAGGAGGAGTAATATATTCAATCCCTTTTACACAGCCATTCATGACTGATCTGTGACTCGCTTCAATTTGTCAACTTTTGCACCATGTCCCTTGATACCCTTACCTAAAAAAAAACTTCTAATATGAGTTGAAAATTTAAATTGACCCACAGCCTTTTGAGACAGAGGTTTTGTCCATTAATCGTGTGTATAAAGTTCTTCATGATTTCACATATGAAGGCTTTTTTATGATAAAAAAGTAAAGGATATCTCAGAATCTACACATGAGCCTCATCCTTCCCTTATCTAATCTCCATAGAAGTGGAAATCAATAAATGGTGATCAGGATTCGATTTAGCCGGAGGTACTGAAACTCATTTTCATACCCGAGTGCCGCACTGAGATCAATTAATTCATTATATGAGGACTAAACTTGAAAACGTCCTAAGCTGTATGGCCTTGGTCCTCATAGTTCACATTGTTTATTGCAAGACAGATGCCATAAGTTTACATTTTCCAGGATCTGAATGTACTTCCACAGAGTAGTATCTCTTACTTATAGATGTTTTAGTGTCATGAAGGAAAATCTGCCATGGGCTTTGGTGATTCTTGAAATGGTAGAGTGGGTCCTGTGTTTGTTGCCTACTGGCTACAATTCTGAATTTTTTGCATGAATAACATCACATGGCATATTACTTTCAAGAGTGTCTGTGCCCATTTTTGGGTAAAACTTCATTTTAAGCTCAGATTTAATGTTAAGATTGTTTGCAGTAGTACCTTTATTTTAGGAGGATTTTTTTCCCTATTTGTTTGAAACTTTTAATGCTGAAGAACTGTTTATTTTAGAAATGACACAAAATATTTTATAAACAAAAGCAGTAATTGCTGGGAAAACTCAGCAGATTTGGCAGCTGGTATGGAGAGAAAGCAGAGTTAACATTTCAGGTCCAGTGACCCTTCTGCTTTCTCTCCACAGATGCTGCCAGACATGCTGAGTTTTCCCAGAAATTTCTGTTACTGTTTCTGATTTCCAGCATCTGTAGTTCTTTGTTTCTTTCAGAATATTTTATGTCTGAAGCAAGTGGCTAAGCATCTGGCCAATTTTGCCACTTTTAGCATGCACCTGGTTTGTTGTCAATCAGAATATTTCAATTTGTTTGGCTGCTAATAATATTTGATGACACTACTGTTGCTGGGTTTCTGTAGATCTCTAAACTGGCAGCAGATTCAAACTGATTTTGGGAAAATAGAATTCTATATCATAAAGATTGCTAGATCTTTGCATGCTTTTCCTTTAAGGTTAGTGGCCTGTGTGGTTGTTTTGTCACATCACAAAATTCAGGCTGCAGTCTCCTGCAGGGCATTTTGAATTGACGGACAAATTATATTGGGCTCTGTGTCAATCTGGTGGCTTCGCAGCTGATAATGTTACTTTGATTATCCTGCTATTGAGTTTTCATGCCTGTGTTGCCAACATGCATAACGGTGTGAACTTTTAAAACCAGTCTTTCAAACAATTTGAGCATAAAAAAGCCAATAGATATTGTGAGGCCATATAAAATCAATAAATGAAAAAAATGAAACTGCATAAATATGCATTCTGGCCTCGACACTTAATTCTGTCATCTAGAATGCCTTTGACTGAAGTCTTGTAAATTTAATTCAAATCTAATTGTTCATCTCACTCACTAGTCTTCTAACCTGCTGTGCCTCAGTCTTAACTCTGTTTTTCTCCCTCTTTTTGTACCACTCTGTCCCTTTTTCTTGTACTGGCGGTCTCTCTCTCTCATGCTTGTGTCTGTCTTTTTCTGTTTTGTCACTGTCTTTCACTTCATCACTCCCATTTGTTTTTCTCTGTCCCTTGTCCATTCACACACTCTATGTGACTCCTTCTGTAAGTGCAAAAATAATCTTATTGTAGAAGGATGGAAGCATTGTGATTGGCTACTGGTATATCAGAAGATTCGTCAAAGTTTTGTGGCTTGCATAAATCAGTCAGATCTGTGAATACAATGGATAACAATGGACTAAGTTTTTTATGTTCTTTAATTCTGAAGAATTTAGTTGGACTGCAGAAATAGTTGTGATTTTAATAACTAAGTTGATCATAGTCTTTATTCCATAGACATACTAACTTTCTTGTCAGTGATGCTGCTGCATGGTTTTATGGTGAGCCAGTTGAATAATCTGAATGCATTTACTCACAAAGCTTTTGTGAGGTAACTGAGCATCAATGTGAGAATTTAAGTGGTTGCTACAGAATCTCCATTTTTTTTCTCTAATCATTACACTGCTGTCATGGAAATCTTGTTTATTTTGTTGTTGGAATGATAGATGGAAAATCTGTCTGTGTGCCTGAATCTAAAACAACATCAAAAATATCTGTTGCTAATGCAACTATGGCAGTGCCATTGCTGAATAATGGGGCAGAGAGAGAAACACCACCAGTGGGGTGGCAGGAAGTGCAGACAAATTTGACACCTGATTCACAGCTACTCCAGCCAAGACCAGAACCAACAGTCCTGAGGTAATGGTCAAATACATGAGATACTAGATGGCAATTTTTCACATTAACACTGCCATTGCAAAGTAGCACATTGGAAGATGCGCATATTGGACATAGAGCAATACCCATGAGTTACACAATATTAAAAGATAGGCAGACAATTAGGCTACATGGCAAGTCTGATATCATCCCAGCTGCTGTTTGTGAAGTATGTTCCCAACTGACCCAGTCCTGTTATGTGCCAGGAGTTCACTGTAATTATTTTCTGTTTTGTATAGAGCCTGAATGTACATTTCCAGAACTGGAATAATTCCTTCCAAACCCTTGTGTAATGCTGATAATCATACCCTAGACATTCAGACTTTCAGATGTCCTGTCACATATAAGGTGGAATCGGTACTGTGCTTGGTAATAACACGCTGTTCTCGGTAGTATAGTGGCTAGCATCTCCGCCTGTCATGTGGGAGACCGGGGGTTCAATTGCCTGCCGGGGAGGCTCTAAGCATTTAAGGGGCTGCACAGTGGCCCAGTGGTTAGCACTGCTGCCTCACAGCACCAGAGACCTGAGTTCAATTCCAGTCTTGGGCAACTGTCTGTGTGGAGTTTGCACATTCTCCCTGTGTCTGTGTGGGTTTCCTCTGGGTGCTCTGGTTTCCTCCCACAGTCCAAAGATCTGCAGGCTAGATGGAACGGCCATGTTAAAATTGCCTGTAGTGTTCAGGGATGTGTAGATTAGGTGGGTTATAGGGGGATGGGTCTGAGTAGGATGCTCTGAGGGTCAGTGTGGACTTGTTGGGTCAAAGGCCCTGTATCCACACTGTAGGGATTCTATGATGATCAGCGTTTAAGCAACGTGGGCTATGGCGAGATGTGCAGCAGAATCCAGTGACAATTCCAGCAAGGCCCATCTTGATGTCCAGATTATCTTGTTTCATTTTTTATGTTTTTCACAAGCAGCACGGTGAGATTCTCACTAGGCAACACTGAGATGCCAATTGATGTGGATTAATGCTTGTCCAATGCCTTGTTAAAAGCACAACTCACCTCATTAATATTCAATGTCCCATTTTACCAGCTCATCAAACAAGCTCACTTTCAGGAAACCTCAACAAGAAAACCTAGTGTTACCACCTGGCAGATTCACTTCACAACTTGCTTCAAATGACTTCTATGTTAGAAACTGGGCAGTAACATCTCAGTGCAATCCATAGACACTGACCTCACACTACCCAGGACTGTGGACTTTGCATCTGTCAAGTGCCAGCATCTAGGAACCCTCATGGTATATCTCTTATCCACTTACAAGGTGTTTCTGCACTTTAGTGCTGCACCTTGAGCTGCACCAGCAACTATCATTGTAATGTGGCAACAAGGACATTTTATGCTCAGAGACATGCAATAGCTCATGGACTGGACCAGGCCGCTTCTCTAAGATCTTTGCTTGCTCTAATGGCATTTGCTCACTCTGACCCTACCTGGATTTTTACAGCATCCCTGCCTTGCATCACTGTGTTTGTCATTTTAGGATTTGCTCCTTGCCCAGAGATATCAGGCTGATGTTTCTGCTATCTTGCCATGCCATTTAGTGCAGGCACAAAGCCAAGAAGCTTCTCATAATTGTCAGCAGGCCTCAGTCAAGTCTCAGGGGTTCCTGGCATTGTAAGCCAAGGGCAGCCTCCAATAGCAGTCCAGGCCCAGCTTGAGTGGTCAAAATCGTCTCCTCTGAGGGGTCAGGAATCAAATGTTGGGCAGCCCACCACCCATCTTGAGTCTTTCTGCCCTATTGTGTTCTTTTTTCCTCATGGAATGGGAAAGATGATAGTAGGCGGCAGCGCTGTTACTGGTGGTGCAGATGGGAAGATGTCCTGAGTGAGTTGGTAAGCAGCGCAGAGGGCACGCAGGGTTAGTGGTAATGAGGGTTGGGGTGGATGAGAACAAATGGGGAAGATGTTGCAAGCAATTGAAGGAGAAGTAATACATGATCCTTCATAGGAGATCAGTTCAGTGACAGAAATATAGTGACTGTGAGGTTTCAAAAGAAGATGGTGGAACTTCTCCTGGCAGAGTGGAGAAGAACATTGATCTTCATCATATTTTTCTCTGCAATCCTCTAGATAGTTGAGACTTCTTTAACTATGGGTGGCAACCTCAGAACAGGCTGGCATATTCTGGTGTCATGGCATCTGCTGTTGGTCCTGCTGGAGAAGGAAGTGCTGCATCAGCACAACCTATCCAACAGGACCTCCAGAACCCAGTCTGCAAGATGAGGTGCCGACCTTTCACTGTCTGCCAGGTCCCGAGCAATTGTAAGGAACTATGCAGGGCAGTTTCAGATTGATCTATTCTTATCCTGGTGCACAATGGACTTTTAAAGATGTGTTGAATGCAAGGGAGCTGGTGTTTTAGTGGACATCAGCTCAGTGGCATGTAATTCCAGAATGGTACCTGGTAAAATAGGGCAAAATCTGATGCTAAGTAATTACTGAGGTGAGTTTATAAGATACGGTGAGAAAACTCATTACCTCCTGGGAACAAACCCTCCAAAACACTTGATGCAACCTGGACCTACACAAATGAACAAAAGATTTGGTCCATAGTTGTAAAATGTATAGCTGTGATTCAATTTCCCCACATTTGCCTTATTTTTAATGATTGCATCTTATTGATTATTTCATAGACTACTAAAGTTAAATGTTAAAAATGGAAGGGGAAGGACGTGCTTAGTGGCGAGTTACTTCCTGTACCTTATGAATGCTAATTATGATTTATTATTGTGTGTTGTGAAAGTGAATGTATGATTGTGTTGTCTGAGATTAGTCATTTCAGAATATGCTGAATATAAATGACAGGACTGAAAACTGTTAGTAAACTCTGTGTAGCTGACCAGAGAAAAATCATGATATTGAATAGTAATGGTTTAAAAAGCTCAGTTAATGTAATATGTTTACTTGCTCTCTTCAGCAAGTTTTAATGAATGAAAAGCATAATTTCCTTTCCTATGTGTATACATAATTTTGCTAATTTCTTAACCAGATTTGTGGTCAAGTATTCTCAAAACCCAAAAGACATTGGGAACTGCAAGCTCCACATTTCATAACTAAGTAAATAAATGCTTTGCCACGTGTGGTTTGATTCCCAATCTGCTGAATTATGTTGTCTCACTAGAGGTGGTATAAATAATCTTAAATTAGGGCCTGCTAAGATTTCCATCCTTGATTTCTATCCAGTGAGAAAAGTATCAGTACTGCCATGATACACTCCCAAGGTCAGATGGCCTGCAAATATTCTACCCAGGTTTGCTTCTTGAATGAAAGCCATTGGGAGACCTCCAAATACTTTTGAAACCATACTCCAGCAGAAATCATTCAGGTGAGAAAGAAGCAGGAGATGAATGGAAGGAAATTGAGAGATAGGTATTGAAATGTGGCCAATTATGTGCCTCAGTAGACATATCACAACATGCAACTGATTTCCTGTTCTGCAAATTACACACTTACTGAACAAATACAACGAGTAAGTAGGAATATACACTTTGTTGCTGACAGGTTCATTCATTCTCTGTTTCTTTCTTTTCAGCTTCATTTGATAATGGCTCCTAGCTGACATCTCCTTTGGCAGTTTGCTGTGACAGAGTGGACCTTCTATACCGTTGGGATGAATCTGCGGAATGTAGATATGACATGAATCCTGCAGCGAATTAATGTAGTCATTCTGCAGCAGAGGAACTCTAGTCTAAGCTGAATTTCTAAGCCTCATGATAACCTGCTTAATCAGCTTTCAGACTAAAAATGAAACACTAGAATCTTTCTTTTATAATTTTGTAAATTAAGTATAAAAGTTGTCAAGTGATAACGGTGATTGAATGGTGCTACAATTTACCATATTGCTATTTCATTCTACACCTACTGATTCTATTAGTTTGTTGTAACACTAGAAAATAGTAGGGAACTTATTGTTAATATTGCAATACCAAGAACTGTAAGTTCTTCTGATATGTATGAGATAGACCCTTTAGGGCTGCTTCAGGCTTCCTATTAATTTACAATGTTGAGCAAGTGAGTTCAGTGTTACCCAGCATCTTTATCTATTGGTAAATATAAAATACTATATAAAATATAAAATTCAGAAAAGAATTTCTGAAATAAAAACTCTCAAATTTGGTATTAAATTAAAATAAAAACATCTTTGCAGCTGCACAGACCTAACTGGCTCCTCCAGGTGAATCCAAATAAAACTTATAGTAGTTTAAGTTGAACTGTAACATTATGGTTAACTGAAATAGAATTATTCCTCCAATGGAACAGGAATAGACCATTTGGCCCATGTGGATGTATGAAGTGAAGTATTAGTCTGGAGGTAATGTGACTGTACGGTTTAAGAGAATTCAATGATTTTTAGTATCATTAAAAGATTTAAAGAAAAATAATCATTTTACAAATGAACAAACTGTTTCCATTGATTGGGTAAGATTTTTTTCCAAAGACAAATAGTAATTTATTTGCAATAGGTGTATTATTGATTCATTAGCATGGTATGTGAATACAGATGAAGAGTGATCTTTATGTGTGAACATTTTTAATCAAGTCACTGGTGTGACAATGCAAGTTTTTTTCAGAACAGTTTGTGCATTGGGAAACTTTAGCAAAGTAAAAGGCATTCCTTGTTTCAGCATAAAGCCCAATTTGAGCACTTTTAGAAATCAATTCCATAGAGAATCATTTTGTGAAATGTTTGATATTTTTTACAGTAGCCTCTGGCTATGTGTTATGCTTGTTGCTCATTATGTAAAAGAAAAAAAATCCAAAAGTATATCTGGACAGTTATACCGCAGGCATGCACTTATGACTGAGATGCTGCCAGTACCGATTTGAAATTCTTGTATTTTACTCATTGCTGCAAGTTATTGGATTAAAAAAAAGTAGCTAAATCTGTAGTATAGCTTACTGCTTAGTAGGGTAACTCTTGAAAATTATTATGCATCATAACAATCAATGAATACTATTGAAATAAATACCATTCACTGTGTACTTCGGCAATAGCATTGCTTGAAATGGACAAGGTCCATAGAAACAATTGATTTTAAATGCATTAGAGCTAAATCCATGATCATCACACTCAGAAGCACAGTCACATTTAAAGAGAGTGTTGGTTGGAGATGGGACTCTCACCTAACGTCCTGCAAACATGACTCCTTGTTGAGATCAAGGAACCAACCTTGATCTGATCACTCTATAACACATGGTCAGAAGGACCCCAACTTTTAGGACTTTCATAAAATTCTTGTGATTTTGTGCTGCTGCTTGTACAGAGTTCAAGAAGTATGTTTCTGTAGGCAATAGCTTCCATCTGAATTGTTTAAGTGTTAGTTAATATGCATCTTTGTGTTAAACTTACACACTATATGGCATAAGTGCAGTCCAATATATATTATTCACTGCCTGCTAACCCTGCTAAGGCATCCCACATCTAAAAATAAAACCAATTGAAATGGAGCAACTTTTTAACACACTTGTAAAACTACCATTTTTAAGAGATTAACGTCATAAGGGTTGACTGTTGCCTTCTGATCAGATTCAAATTTTAAAAACATTAAAGATAATAATTGTACAAGTTTAAGTTTAATAAAGAAGAAAACTCTGAGAACAGCATTAGTTTCTTACAATAAACATGTATGGTACCTAACTCAGTATACTTCCTCCTCGAACCAGCTTCAGTTCCCACCTATTGTGATGAGACAAAAACCTTCTCCCTCTGTTAAGAACTATTTGTCAAATTAATTTGGGAATCTAACCCAATTTCACCATGCCTATGAGTACACAGCACAAAATTGCTCATAGTATGGCTCTTTGGGAAGTGACGATGCGCTGTCAAAATGCAGCCTTGCCAGATTAGAATGCAAGTTGGAGGTATGGACATCATAACCTTCTATGAAATGTGCTCCTGCCTATTCTGTTGACAACTTCGCTGAATTTGCATTTTGATGAGTGTCGACATACAATACAAGTCATCACTAGGCAAAAGAATCTGCTGTAATAATATATCTCTATCAGTGACATACAATAAGCGATATTAGATTGGCTGCCTACATCGAAGCAAGAGGTGATGCATTTTGGTAGGAGGAACATTGAAAGGCAACATAAGTAGAAGATATAATTCTAAAAGGGATGGTGGCGCACAGGGACCTGGACAATTATGTACTCAGATCACTGAAAGTGGCAGAGGAGGTAGAGATACCACAAAGTAAATTATGCAGTAATCTTGGCTTTATTGATAGGGGCATGGATTACAAGAGCAAGGGGGTAATTTTGAATTTGTATAGGACACCTGTTAGACGTCAGCTAGAGTATTGTTAATTTCTAGGTGCCACACTATAGGAAAGATGTTAGAATGCAGAAGCTTTTTGGAAAAACAAATGGTTCCAGGGATGAAAACTTTATTAATGAAGATAGATTGAATAAGTTGTGACTGCACTTCTTGGAGAGAAAGCTAGGAAGAGATTGGTAGCGGTTTTCCAGGTGGCTGTATAGAGTACACAAAGAAAGAAACTGTTCATGCTTATAAAAGAAGAATGAAATATCATATTTAAAATCATTTGCAAAAGAAGCAAAGGTGAGATGAGAGAGAGAGAAAAAAAATCATTCAGTGAGTAGCCAGGGTATGGAATGCACTGACTAGAAGTGTTGTTAAGGCAGGATCAATTGAGGCATTCACAAGAGTATTGGACAATTATCTGGATTAAAGCAATGTGCAAGGATGTTGGGGGAAAGGAGGAGATTTCACTAGGTGGTGATGTTCATTTGAAGAGCCATTGCAGAGATGATAGACTGAATGGCCTCTTTCTGCATCATCCAACTCCTGCAATTCTGTGATGACACGTGTTCCATTGACCACAATGGAATTAAGCATCAGGTAGTCCTCATAGTAACAACTGACCTGATATTGTCCATTTTGTATCACATGTGCAATAAAAAATAGACTCCTATAATGATATGAGATTAAGGCTTATGATAAAGCACATGATAAATGCAGTTAACTTAATTGAACAGTACACAGAGAAAACAGTATAATTATAGTAATTACAAGGTTTAGTAAGTGCTTTGAACTATCTTAACCATAAAGATACCCCTCCTGAGATAAGGATCAACTTGAAAATGACCTTGAAATACAGTTGCTTATTTCATCTGTAGCTACTTTTTCAGTGAATTCCCAAACCTAGACTCATGGCCTTGATAGCTCCCAACTGACTGCTGCCTTCATAATTTACCACCAAAAATCCACACTATAGAACAGGATGTCATGAAAAATATATCTCTTATAATTAGAGTTGGTGGTTACAGAATTTAGAAGTGTTTAGTTACACAGAGTTACCAAAATTGTTTTAAGCATTCCCATAAGATGATTGTATTTGAATTTGAACCCATTGATTTAATTAAATCAAATTAAGTTATATTTTAACTGGGTCACTGTTCAAACATGATGGCAGCAATCAATCCACATATATCAATGCCTTCCAGAACTACATCATATCTCTGCCTTTTTCTGAGCTGTGCATTTCAGCCTTTCTGGGATATATAGTTCTGCATTTTGCAGAAACACATGGCATAGAAAGTATTACCCTTGTGTCAACTGTGTTCACTATATTTTTGTCACAGGTCTGGAAAATTTAAACAGAGTTAACTGGTGAATAAATAAATACTTGTAAGTCTGAATTTCAAGGGATAAACTTAATGAGCTCTGTTTGGATACCCTGATTGAAGGGTTACTATGCTGTACCTATTAAGGCATGCAAATATTTTTAATCAACCAAAAAACAAAATGCCTACTGCTGCAAGTCACATAACCCTTAGGATCAGCAATAGATTATGTATAATCTTAAACAATTGCACCAAGAGAAAGTACAGCACTAAAAATAGTTAGATAGGCAGTGTCATCATTCCAAAATGAAAAACATTATGGATAAAATTAAAGCAGCAATCCAAATTTACATGCAGAAGTTAGTTTCTTGACCAAATTTGAGCTCAACTTTCGTCAGCTGACATGATGGAAGCTGTGTGAATTATGAGCATGGACAAATATCTGTATGGCATGACATATTTGTGATGGGAAAGGCAAAAATATAATTGAAGTCTTTCCATAGTAGCCAAATATGACAGGGAATTGGTCTCCTGTGTCAGAATGTACATATACTTCCTGCAGCAAAGCATACGTTGTTCTCTTGCTCTTTAGGCTGCTATTCCTCTTGGAATAATTAACTTGTTCCTGAGTGGATCTTCACCCTCTGAGGCAAAACTGTACATCGTGTCACACATGAATAGAATCCTAGGATCCTCAGAAGTGTATACTGTAAGGATATCCTAGAGAGATCTGTGTGCATTCTACAATATATTGTTTCATAATGATATTGACTGGTAGATAAAAGAATGTTGTAATAATGCTGCCCACGTAAGAACTAGGAAAAGCACATATATGCCAGCAATTAAGGCTGTAACGGATAACTTGATCACCGCCAAAGCCTTCCCCATTTGAATTTCTTCAAGTAAAGATGACCACCAGGGAAAGTAGCATGAATTTACATGTTGGCATGCTGCTGCTTGCAAACTAGCTGCATATTGAGGGAATTGTATGATTTTTTTCTGAAATAAGTGTAGCCATTGATGGAAGGAACATTCACTATAACAATTATCCCATTCTAGTTACTTTGAACTGTAGACAATCTTGCTTGATACCTTTTCTTACAATTTTATTTTTCACTGTGCTGTTATTTTGGTAGTGGTTGTCTATGAAGAAGTCAATGAAATTATCCCTGAATTAGCCATGTGCTAAAGAAATACAGTGGTTACACAGCTAGAGGGGCACCATTGTGCTTCAAGTGGGGGACAAATAAGTAGGCAGCCTTCAATGAACTGTGTTCACCGAAAGGAAAATAAACCCGTACAATTGGTATTATCCTGCACCATACAGAATCGATCTAACCTACAAAACTAACCAATGGCTGAACCAAAGGCAGCTCCTCACCAAATGCCACAAAGGAAGTTAATAAAATAGGTTGAAACAGAAAAAAAGAAAAGATTTGAATAGCAGTGACTAAATAAGATTATGCCTTTGAGCACACTTGTGATGTGCCAGAGAAATCTGAACATCGGTTTTAAACTTGGCCACAGATGCACAGCAACGCTTGCAATGATCAAAACACACATAAGTGAGGCTGGAATTACAGAAAATTATCTGTTTAATGAAACCATATCATTATAACCTTATTTACATTTCCTTGGCTGAACAGTGCTTCGACTGGAAATGGTGGAAGTTTGGCAGATGTAGAACTTGGCACCATTCTCTGCCCTTTTTCTGCTTCCATCTGTTTAACTACTACCCCAAACCTAGGCTAAACACTTTAAATCTGGTCTTTATTTCACAGATATGATATGGTTTATACTTTTTAAACAGTGAATGTTTGACAAAAAGATCAGTGAGAAGTGCTTCATTAATCTGATGCAGAGGGCTGAATTTGACCAGAAATCAGCTCACTGTCAATATCAGAGAGTTTTATGGAGAATTTCTCTCTGTGAGCCCTAGCATATTTTCTCGTGCTAATCTGAGCAGTTCACCTCATTACCTATGAACTGTGCCTTTGTGGTGCCCTGGCCACACTATTGTTCCCTTGGCAATGGCAGAAGTACCACTGCTGGGATCTCCAATGATTCCTGGTACTGGTGCCAATTTTATGACACAATCCTGCACCAGGTCAAACACTGCCGGCCAGGAACTGCCCTTAGAAACACTTCTGAGTACATACAGCAGGCACGGGTAACAGTTCATTGCAAGTACAAGTTCACATTCGTAAATGTATTGCTATTTTACATCATTATGTGTGATCAACAATCATTGCAACTGCAGCTATATGAACCCAGTACATAGGTGACATGGCCTTGACATAAACTCATCCTAGTAGCCTGTCTAAGAGATTACTACATATTGTCCCACACCCATCTTCTCATTGTTCACTGTGGGAGCCTCACATCCAGGAAAGTCTTCAAATAGTTGAAATTGTTCATTCTTATTAAGAAATCAGCAAAAATGAAGGGAAAAGCAAAGTGAGGACATAATCTATGTGCTAAACTTCCCCAATTAGATAGAGGAAATACAAGTCAGAAAGTAAATATGATGGAAAATTTAAGACTGACACAAGAAGTAGAAGTGAGACTGGATGAAAATGCTTTTAAACAACAAAAAAATGTCTAAGTTTACAATCTCTTTCGGCCTGAAGCAGTAGCTGATCTTTATTTAAGATTTTGAGAGTCTTACCACATTTATAGATTTTCAGAGGTTGAGAGGAAAAGCATGATTGACACCACTGGTGTCAGTCAGTTAGCATCCAATTCTGGGAGTACTGTCAATTAAATACAGTGGATGGAAGATGCACCCTGCCAGATCAATGGGAGAATTTGTTGCTTTACTCTGTCAGCAGACCCATCTGGAAAGCTGCGTGCTGCTACAGCAAGCAGGAGAATGTGAAGGCAACTCAAGGTGGAGGTGCCCTCTGAAGGTGTAGCTAAGTTATTTATGGCCACAACTCCCCAGAATCAGAGTGGGTAACCATAGTCCCATTTCCTCATTAGAGAGAGCCAACTGGTGGTGGTTTATCCTGAGGGTCATTATACCTCATGCAAGGTTGACAAGGCAGGACCTTCATAGTGATGATAACTTTCACTGCTGCAGAATCTGAACCCACACTGTTGGCGTCATTCTGCATTGCAAACCAACTGCCTAGCCACAGAGCTAACATTCCAAGCCCAAAAATTGAATGGAGAGGGTAAATCAGGAATCAGTTCACCACTCTGACATCAACAATTCACGCAAATGTTTCTACCTATATACAGGATTCTCTGCAGTTGTGGCCCTGTGGCAGACGTTGTTGAAAGTTATATGGAAAAAATTAGGACATAAATATATTAAGCCGGCTATCCCCAGCCTGCCATCTGGAAGCCATATCCAGGGACCTGCCAGTATTCACCCACAACTTGAAGCCCACTTGCCATCAGCAAAATGCCAGCAATGACCCTAACCTCGCCAGCAGTGGGCACTAATTATCTACACATTGCTGCAGGCTTCTCTTGCTCACCTGCCTGTGGCTACGTTCTCAGGAGATGGGAATGCACTGTTTGGCTGACCCAAAGGGTCATTTTCAAAATGTACTCCACTTGCCACTTCCCATCCCCCCCAGTAGACACAGAAGGTTCTGATAATTATTTCCATAGTCTTCCTGTGATTTGTAAGGATTTTCTCATTATCTACAAAATGGAATTAGCATTTGTATTAGTAATAAATGCCAACCTAGTATATGAAACTGGAATTTGTAATGAATATTATATTTCCTCAGAATTCTCAGGGTATCCAACATAGTTAACTGGCACTATTAAAATTCACATTAGGTAATGTTGGCTATAAAATTACTTTTTGTAGTTAATGGAAGAAATAAATCTGCATTCTTTTAGGAAATGATATGGGGAAAATTCCTTTGGTGCACTATTTGTAGGAAAAGCAGAAATGAGTTTATGATTTCATAAAGGCCTGTTAACATACACAAACTATTGCGTATCATCATAAAGTTATGTGCACAAAGCGTACATTTGTCAGGAGATCATGGAAAAATCTAGAGTAGGACTACCTCTCAAAAGCATGGAATTAAATAATTTCTAATGGAACTTTAAATCTATACTTTCATTTAATGAGAAATATAACATAATTTTCCTCTAAAGATAAGCCTTTTTACCTTTGTCAAAATCAGTGCCAGAGAAAGGAATACTTTATCCTATTTGGTGAGTGATCTACAAACAATTGTACTTGACTTTTTACAAAACAATAAATGTATACCTGGAAATCCAATATTTCAGTTAAAATGCAAATTGCTGTAACATTTTGAATCACTTATCTGAACGGTGTACTTTACAATTTGATTCCAGACATGGTACCTGTACTTTTTCTAACAAGATCAGCCAAGTGGACCTCATAAAATATGAGTTCCCTGATTGGGGCTGTTAATCTGGTCACTCCAAGAGCACTGGCTGTGGTGCAGTGGTGGTGTCCCTGCCCCAGGTCTAGAGAGGCCTAGGTTCAAGTCCCACCTGTTCCAGAGGTGTGTAATAACCTCACTGAACAGGTCGATTTGAAAAATAGATGAATAAAATTAAAAAAGAACAAGAGTGTCAGATATCCTGTTCACTCTGAGACCTGGCTCTGCAGGACCTGGATCAGTGTCAAGGGCTCTCCAAATGTAAATAAAAGTTGACACTGTGACAGGACACTGGCTTCTATGGAGTTATTTCACTGACATTTATAATAGTTAAATTAACTAAGATATAATTGAATGGCCATTAATAGGGTTGCATTTAGATTGGTTGTTCTCTCTTCCAAAATCCAATGAAAGTGCACATTTCAAAACCATGGGAGTGATTTCAGAAGAGGAAGAAAACTAGGAAGCTGTTTTCTCTTACATTTACCTAAGCAAACTAAAGCAGATAGTTGGCATTAATTTATTTGTTCATGGGATATGACTGTTGCTGGCTGAGCCTGTATTTATTGTCCATCACTAATTGCTTTTGAGCAGGTGGTGGTGACCTGCCTCTTAAACAACTGTAGCCATGGCAATTTAATTACAAAACCATTCTTGTAAAAATGTAGGATTGCAAAATGCTTTTTAAGTGTTTTCTTTTCCCAGCTTTAGTTTTAAAATAAACTTTCTTGTAAAATTATATGCGGCTGTATAGTGCCAATATCAAGATGACGATTAGTGTTTTGTGCAATGGGACATGTGTCAAGAATTTGAATAGTGGTGTAAAGTTAATGAAGGGAATATCAGCAGGGCTTTGTAGTTTGCAGATATGCAGTCTTATCCTGCAAGGCTTTGTGTCAAGACTTTTGATTTGTAAAAATTACCCTTTAATATCAATATAACATTTGCAAAATACATTGCTTTATTATACAATTTATCGATGCATAAAACCTCTCAGACTTATTTTAAAACATTGATACAATTCTCTTTCGTGCTTTATTCATAAAGCTCAAGCCAAATTTTACTTTTCTGGAGGACTACTGATTAATGACAGTGCTATATTTTAGCGTTATTTGGGAATGTAAGGAAACTTTGTTTAAAGTGATGCCAAAAGTGTTGTTAATGACAGCAACATTTTCCTTTGGTCTTACCATCTTTGCCAAAACATAGGGTGATGTCAGACTACCATTTTTAGGCATACATAGATAAAATATGACAGTTATAAAAAGCTGAGAGTCTTGAATGGGCCTTATACTGTATACATTTTTTTCATAGTTGTTCTCTGGTATTCTCTAGGATTCAGCAGATTACAATGGTAGTGAAAAAGCACATTGATATTGATGATGTCACATATTTACCTTGTATCATAATATAAATGTATCATTATGCAGTCATTTTTTATTTTCATCGGATTTGGTTCTGATGTTTAATAATATTTTACCATGTGGTTCTTCTGCAAAGTTCACGTTGTTTTGAAAGCTGTAACAGAATAAATTCAAATTAAAGAGATGCATTATATTTAAATCGTTTTGTCCACTGTCGATAATGTAATAAATTATTAAAGCTGGTGGATTTAAATTATACCCTTTGTGGTTTTTATATACTAGAAAATGTAACATATTATTAAGACTGGGTTCTTGATGGGACAGGTGTCTTGAAGTTTATTAACAGCACTACGCAGCTACAATATCACACTGATACACAGATTCTCTGTTCTGTGCTTACTGATGTTACTGTACATTACACACATAGCTGACTGACTGAATACACTACACTAACTCCATTACACAGAGAGAGTGACTAAAGGTGAGATGGGCTCCTTTATATCAGACATTACATGTCACGATAGTACATAACTGTCTGAAAGTTACAGGACTGTCTGGTCTGGAATGTATGCCATTATACAACAACAATAAAGCTTCTAATTTTATTGTTAAACTACCTTTGTAACTTAATTTATCATACATCTATTGTTGGTTTTGCAGTTAAGTCAACTTTGGGACACATTGTTCAGATGATCTACAAGGTAAGAGTAGATGTTAGTTGTTTGTAACATAACTTCTGAACCTGTTAAATGTGAGCTGCCTCAAAGCTGAAGGTGAGGCTACAGTTTAGTGAGTGTTTCCAAAGACAAGAACAAAACAGCAACAATGACAAACGTGTATATATAGTACCATGAAGATGGAAAAAAATGCCAATATTTCATAAAGTAGTAAGAAGGCCAGCATGAAGAAATATAGCTTTGACAGAGCACTTAACTCTGGAAATTTGCTGAGTGAAGGAACTTAAGTATTTTAGAGGTTGATCTCTTTCTAAAATTAGTCAGGTTTTGCATTTAACACTAACTTTGACCATAAATTGTCGGGCAGAATATTGTGCCCTCTCTCATGTTGTTGACAGTATGATTGATTGATTGATTGATTGATTGTCATGTATACTGAAATACATTCAAAGAGACAGTAGGAACTGCAGATGCTGGAGAATCTGAGATAACAAGGTGTAGAGCTGGATGAACACAGCAGGCCAAGCAGCATCAGAGGAGCAGGAAAGCTGATGTTTCGGGCCTAGACCCTTCTTCAGAAATGGGGGAGGGGAAGGGGATTCTGAAATAAATAGGGACAGAGGGGGAGGCGGATAGAAGATGGATAAAGGAGAAGATAGGTGGAAAGGAGACAGACAGGTCAAAGAGCTTTGTTTACGAACGGCACAGGCAGATCACAGCAAGCAAAAGATGTACAAATCAAAAAGACTTAGAGGTATACAGGTTACATTGCAGGTTACATTATTTGAGGCTTGAGTCTATTCAACAGTCTGATAATGGCCAGAAAGAAGCTGTCCCTGAATTTGCTCATGCGTGTGTTCAGGTTTCTGTATCTTCTGCCTGACAGAAGAGGTTGTAGGAGGTCATTACCAGGATGTGATGCATCTTTGATGATGTTGGCGACCTTTCCATTGCAGCGAGCCGTGTAAAAAGAGTCCATGGATAGAAGTTTGGCTTCTGTGATGGTCTCGGCTGTGCACACCACCTTCTGTAGTTTCTTATAGCCCTGGGCAGAGCAGTTGCCATACCAGGCCGTAATGCACCTGGACAATATCCTTTTAATGGTGCATCTGTAGAAGTTGGTGAGAGTCCTTATGGACATGCTAAATTTCCTGAGCCACGTGAGGAAGAAGAGACATTATTGTGTCTTCTTGACTGTTATATCTATGTGCGAAGTCCAGGACAGGTCATCAGTTATCGTCACTCATAGGAACTTGATGCTTTTCACTCTGTCAACCTCTGTTACACTGATGTCGGTGGAGGCATGTTCTCCTCCTTCTTTTCTGAAGTCGACCAGTTCTTTAGTTTTGCCAACGTTGGGAGACAGACCGTTTTCATTGCACCATGTCACCAAGCTCTCTATCTCCCATCTGTATTTACTCTCGTCATTGTTAAATATCCATCCCACATAGTGGTGTCATCAGCGAACTTGTAGATGGCGTCAGGATTCGGCATTCAGAATTTGGCAACACAGTCATAGGTGTATGAGGAGTACAGTAGGAGGCTGAGGACGCATCCTTGGGGGGTTCCAGTGTTAAGTGTTATTGTGGAGGAGATGCAGTTACCTATCCTCACTGATTGTGGCCTATGGGTCAGAAAGCTGAAGATCCAGTTGCAGAGGGCAGAACCAAGACCAATGTCACGCAGCTTTGAGATCAGTCTGGAAGATATAATGGTGTTGAATGTGGAGCTATTGTCAATGTACAGGAGTCTGATATAGGTATTCTTGTTGTCCAGACATTCCAGGGATGAGTGTAGGGCTGGGGATATGGCATCCTCTGTGGACCTGTCATGTTGGTAGGCAAATTGAGGCACATTGGGAAACTGGAGTTGATGTGGGCCATGCCCAGCCTCTCGAAGCACCTCATGACTATTGAAGTCAGAGCTATTGGGCCGTAGTCAATAAAGCACACTGGGTATGGGGATGATGAAGGGTACTAAATTAAGTTGGAAGATGGCGTACTTGAAGCCCACCAGCTTCTTGCCTCCACAAGAACAAGGTTGGGGCAGTAAAGCCTATGGTTGGACTTCCTTCACCCCACAGCCACTAAAGTGGCCAATTAATGAACACAGAAGGGCTTCATCCCGCTGTGACTTTTATTAATCCAATGGCAAATGGCATGTTAACATGCCAGTATATGCAACAGGTAAATCACAGAATCAAAGAATTATTGTGGTGCAGAAGGTGGCTACTCAGTCCATCATAAAACTCAGTCTATCCAACATCAGGTGCAGGTACCCACTGAGAAGCACATCCCTACATTTGACACTTGTTTACACCCCTCACTTAGCAACCCCCACCCTGTGAAATCTATGACCATCCTGATGCCTGCTGGTCCGCCAGCAACCATGAGATTCCTAGCAGCACTGCTGAGCGAAAAGAGGTTTGGCTGACAAATCTTGAAAGGCAGGACCTCTGTCCCTAGGGTCCTGACCCTGGTGAATGGCTCACCACTGGCTTCACCACTACCTGATTTGATTTTGGTTCAAAATGAGGCGATGCAGGTCTCTCACTGGTTGACTAGCCAGCGGACAAAACCCCTAACGCCTTAACAGGTTGTGCCCCATGTTTCTGTCATAGAGTTAATGGTGAACAAGCTATCTGTTAGTGACAGCTGCACAGTGACTGCTTGTTACTGGTTACCTGGTCAACAGAGGCTTAGTATAAAAACAAGAGGTCTTGCTAATGCGTGAAATAAGCAGGACGGAGGCCAGCTCAAAGGAGTGCATCATCGACAGAGTATTTAGTTTGAGCTGTTAGTGATCGATGGAATTGTAAAAAGTTGTCTTTCTCAAGACAAGGAACGATCTGAGGACGTGAGCAGAGGGTAGCAGGATCTGACAGCTAAAGTCTAGGGGCATTAATTCGGTGAAAAGTGAAACAATTCATTGGTGAGTTTTATGTGTTTTTCTTTAAACATATGGAGGAATTTGAAGTAGAACTGGGGTTATATGTACTGTATTCAATTTGTAGATTAACTAGTTAAACTACTTGATATACCTGGAAATGATCACTGCGCAATTTTTCAAAATGTGACATCCTAATTATCTGAGTAAAGTGCCAAAGAACTGGTTAGCAGGTAATGTGTTGCAGCTGTCATCTCTGCAGTAAGTGCCTAAAGCTTGTGGAATCCTGTCTGAGAGTTGTTCAGATGAACTCTGAGAGTTAGGCACTGTAGTACATCAGGGAGGGAGAAAATTGTCTGGACATTTTGTTCCATCAGGCTGTCACAGCTCTCAGGTTAAATACTTCAGATGTGGCTCAGGATCAAGGGCAGAAGGGTGACTATGACTAAGAGAGGAGATGGTGGCATGGGAGGACCCTCAGTCCACATGCTTGTCCAAAGTGTTTTATTCTCTTGCAGCCTATGTGGACGACAGTAGTGGCTGCAGGGTGGATGAACCAATGCACTGTGGACTTTGTACTATTCAATTTGAGAGAGTAAAGAGAATATCTATCCCTCTAAATTTCTGTACCCTATCTAGAGTACAGAAAGTCAGGGAGATAGCTATTCTTCTCTGAAGTCAAGAGCGTGAATACCAAGGTTGTGTTGCCTGCCATTCGCACATTTAAGGACATCTCAGATTTGAACCCAAACTTGGAATGGGTGGGAGAAGAATCCAATTATTGTGGCCTAGTTCAGTATCAACAGATTTGATACAACTAAGAAATATTAAGGGGTATGAGCAGCTGGGGACTAAATTTAGAGTCATAGAGACATAGAGATGTGCATCATAGAAACAGACCCTTTGGTCCAACTCATCCATGCTGACCAGATATCCTAAATTAGC
This sequence comes from Ginglymostoma cirratum, assembly GCA_024137785.1. Taxonomy (NCBI): domain Eukaryota; kingdom Metazoa; phylum Chordata; class Chondrichthyes; order Orectolobiformes; family Ginglymostomatidae; genus Ginglymostoma; species Ginglymostoma cirratum. Next base: position 8,383,642 of record JAHRHZ010000087.1, on the reverse strand, counting down.
CTAGTCCATTTTCCAGCATTTGGCCCATTTGGCTGAATCTTTTCCTATTCATGTACCCATCCAAATGCCTTTTAAATGTTGTAACTGAACCAGCCTCTATTACTTTCTCTGGTGGCTTATTCCATACACACACCATCCTCTGTGTGAAAAAGTTGCCCTTTGGGTCCTTTTTAACTCTTTCTCCTCTCACCTTAAACCTATGTCCTGTAGTTTTGGACTTCACTAGCTTGGTAAAAAGACCTTAGCTACTCATCCTATCAATGCCCCTTGTGATTTTAAAAACCTCTGTAAGGTCACCCCTCAGCCCCTGATGCTCCAAGGAAAGTAGATCCGGCTTATTCAGTTTTTCCTAATAGCTCAAATTTTCCAGTCCCAGCAACATCCTTGTAAATATTTTTTGAACCTTTTCAAGTTTCACAACATCTTTCCTGTAACAGGGAGACCAGAATTTAATGCAGTGTTCCAAAAGTGGCCTAACCAATTTGCTGCGCAGCCGCAACATGACCTCCCAACTCCTATACTCAATTCACAGAACAATAAAGGCAAGCAAACCAAACACCTTCTTCACTGTCCTGTTTACCTGCGACTCCACTTTCATGGAACTGTGAACCTGCACTCCAAGGTCTCTTTGTTTGGCAACACTCCCCGGATCTTACCATTAAGCGTATAAGTCCTGCCCTGATTTGCCTTTCCAAAATGCAACACCTCATATTTATTTTAAAAATGAAGAAAATGGATTTTAATCTTTGGATGACTATCTGGGCCAGGAGCCAAATGCAATAAGGTAAATAAGATCAAAAACAGTTGGTATGAGAGAAATAGAATTCAATTCATGGGACACTGACATGAGTACGGGGGAAAGAGTGAGCTGTTGCAGGGGGACAAATTTCATTTGAACTATGCCAGGACCTGTGCCTTGGAGAATCAAAGACCTAGGGGTACGGAGAGGGCTTTAAACAACATAATGGTGGAGTGAGGATTCAGGTGAGGGAAAATGTAGAAAATTATAGAGAAAAAGAAAAGAAAAGTAATAGTGCAACATACTAAGAAAGTTAATAGGTAAAGGTAAAGTTGCCTTGGGGCCAGACCATAGCTGCTGTATCATTAGAGAGATATGACAGGTGGTGGTTCAATCTGAGGGTCACTTAACCTCAGGTAGGTGAAAGATTGAGGAGGAGAGTCTTTCATGATAACCTGAGCCAGAGTAGGAATCAAAACCATGCAATTGACATCACTCAGCATCAAAAACTAGTCATCCAGCCAATTGAGCTAATCTAAGAAGAGTGGAATAAGTGTTCATAACATGATGGATTGTTCACCCCAAAAATTCTGAGTTTGAAATGAATTACTTAAATTTAAATAAAGGTAATTACAAAGGTAATAAGATAGAGGTAATTAAATTAGATTGTGAAATTACTTTCAAAGGTAAGACAGTATCAGCAACATGGCCTAGTGATATTATTGCTGGACTCTTAATCCAGAGACCCAGATAACATTCTGGGGACCTGGGTTCAAATCCCACCACAGCAGAATGTGGAATTTGAAATCAATAAACTAGCTTGAATTAAAAATCTAATGATGACCATGAATACATTGTTGATTGTAGGGAAAAATGCATTTGGTTCACTGATGTCCTTTAGGGAAGGAAACTTCCATCCTTACCTAGTCTGTCCTACATGTGGCTCCAGACCCATGGCAATGTAGTTGACTCTGAACTGCCCTCTGGGCAATTAGGCATGAGCAATAAATGCTGCCCAGTCAGTGATGCCTTCATCCCTTGAATGAATAAAGGAAAAGAAAAACTCAACAACAATATTTTCCATTAAGAAAGAAAGACTCTGTGAGAAGAGTGAAACATCAATGTACAACGAAGGATGTTAAGCATTGTATCGAGTTGGAAAAAAAAATTAAACAATGCTATAAACATTTGTGATAATCCAAAAGGTTGTGAATATTTTGGAAAGTGACAAATGATGATAAAGAGGAGAAATTAGAATATGAGAATAAGCTAGCATGTAATATTAAAAAAAAGACAGTAAGAGTTGCTACATATATATAAAAGACAAGCAAGCAGCAAAATAAACCTTGGAAGATGAAAAATGGGAATTAATAATAGAGAACAAGGAAATGGTAAGGACTGTGACGAAGTATTTTGTATTTGTCTTTACAATAGAAGTCACTAAAAGTGAGTTAAAGAACAGTGGAGAATCAACGGACAAAAGAGAGGGTAGAATTTAAAACAAGCAATACCACTACAGGAAAAGAACAAGGAAAATTATGGGGACTAAAGATTGCCAATTTTCCAGAACTGGAATCCTAGACCTACATTCATTTACAAGGGTAAATATCCTCTCAGCATTTCATCGTCAAGACTACCCCTCAAAATCTTATATGTTTTATGAAAATATGGTGTAATTTTCTAAACTCCGATGAATAAATTGAGATTGACAAACTATTGTTATGCAAGGTATTAAGGGATGTGGGCAAAGTCAGGTACAGTATATGGAGATAGTAGGAACTGCCAATGCTGGAGAATCTGAGATAGCACGGTGTAGAGCTGGATGAACACAGCAGGCCAAGCAGCATCAGAGGAGCAGGAAAGCTGA
>JAHRHZ010000087.1:8330693-8365460 GCA_024137785.1 Ginglymostoma cirratum | reverse complement strand
TGTAGAGGTCAGTGCGCCATACTACGACTGCCCCTCCCTTGTCCGCGGGTTTTATGGTGAGGTTGGGATTGGAGCGGAGGGAGTGGAGGGCTGCACGTTCTGCGGGGGAGAGGTTGGAGTGTTTGAGAGGGGTAGAGAGGTTGAGGCGATTGATGTCTCGACGGCAGTTGGAGGTGAAGAGGTCGAGGGAGGGTAGGAGGCCTTGGGGTGGTGTCCAGGAGGAGGGCTTGTGTTGGAGGCGGGAGAAGGGGTCAGTAGAGGGAGGGTTAGATTCGCGGTTGGAGAAGTAAGCGTGGAGGCGGAGGCGGCGGAAAAACTGCTCAATATCCAAGCGTGAGCGGTATTCGTTGATATGTGGGTGGAGGGGGACAAAGGTGAGCCCTTGTCTGAGTGACTGAAGTCATACGGGTTAGGGGAACTGTATGGATTTAAAACAAAAACAGAAGTTGCTGGAAAAGCTCAGAAAGTCTGGCAGCATCTGTGAAGAAAAATCAGAGTTAACATTTCAGGTCAAGTGACCCTTCCTTAGAACTGGTTTGGTTAACTCTGATTTTTCTTCACAGATGCTGCCAGACCTGCTGAGTTTTTCCAGCAGCTTCCATTTTTGTTGTTTATGTTATTGTTGTTGCTGTATGGATTTAATTGCCTCCTGAGCTTTCCTTGTACCCATGTCCTGGTTCCATCCATGCAGCCCTTCAGGAGCTTTCAGGATACTATGAATACTCTTTAGCTTTCTCATCCTTCTCTTTGACTAAGGATTCCTCACACTCCAACCATATTACAACAGTCAAGAAGCTTGACACCATTCAGGACAAGGTAGCCCCTTTGACTGGCAGCTTATTCACAGATATTCTCTCCCTCCACCATCCGTGCACAGAAGCAGCAGTGTGTACCTCCTTTATTCATTCACGGGATGAGGGCATCACTGACCAATCAGTATTATTGCCCATCCCTAATTGCCCAGGGGGCAGTTAACTGTTGACCACAATGCTGTGGGACTGGAGTCACATGTAGACCAGACCAGGTAAGGATGGCAGTTTCCTTCCCTCAAGGACATTAGTGAACCAGATGGGTTTTTCCTGACAATCAACATTGGATTTATGGTCATCATTAGATTCTTAATTCTAGATATTTATTTAATTTAAATTCCACCATCTACCATGGCAGGATTCAAACAAGGGTGCCCAGAATGTTATCTGGGTCTCTGCATTAACAGTCCAGTGATAATACCTCTAGGACATCGCACCATCCTTGCCCTCCCCACCTCCAATCTTATTCCAGATGCACTGCATAAGTCCACCAAGGGTCTTTGAACAGTACATTCCAAGCTATGACCACTACTATCCACAAGTACGAAGGCAGCAGTTACATGGGAACTCCATCAACTGCAAGTTCCCCTCCAAGCCACTCACTATCCTGATTTGGAAATATATTGCTGCTCCTTAACTGGTGTTGGGTCAAAATCCTGGAACTCTGTCTCTAATTATATTGTGCGTGTACCTATACCAAAGGGATTGCAGTGGTTCAAGAAGACAGATTGCCACCACTTTCTTAAGGAAAACTAGGGAGTGGCAATAAATGCTAACCCAACCAATGAAACCTGCAACCAATGACCGAATTATGAAAAAAGTATATATATTTCTTTAGCATCTCTATAATTCCAGGCTATGTCAAGCACAGCAAACCAAGAAACCATTACTGGGATAGCACCCTCTGATCAGACCAAACATCTGAATCTCACTTTGAAGATGCTGATTAGCTACCAACACACAAATTAGGTGGAGGATTAAGCCATTTGGCCCCTCAAGCTTGCTCCACCATTCAATGAGATGATGACAGATCTGATTAATCCACATTCTTGCAAGCCCATGATAACCTTTCACCCCCTTGCTTCTCCCTACTGCTACCTTAAAAATATTCAAGGATTCTACCTCCATCAATTTCTAGGGCAAGCGTTGCAAAGACACATGGCCACATGGGAGAAAAAATTTCTCCTCATTTCTGCCTTAAATGGGTATCCTCTTATTTTTAAACAGTGAATTCTAGTTCTAGAGTCACCATAAGAGGAAACATCCTTTCCACATCTACCTGTCAAGACCTCTCAGGATCTTACATGTTTCAATCAATTTGCCTTTTACTCTTCTAAACTCTAATGGATACAAGCCTAGCTTGTCCAACCTTTCTGCATTAGATAATGCCACCAAGCCCCTTCCATTCAATGCATTAGTCTAGCAATCCTTCCCTGAACTGCTTGCAATGCACTTACAAATCCATTTACATTCTTCCTTAAATAAGGTCCCAATACTGTACATAGTACTCTATATGTGGACTTCTCCAAAATTTTTCTGTTTGTATATTGGATTTCCAGCATCTGCAGTATTTTACTTTTATTTTCTCTAGATGTGGTCTCACCAATGCCCTGTATAACTGAAACAAAATCTCCTTACTCTTGTATTCAAGTCTCCTCATAATATATGATAAATTATATTAGCTTTCCTGATTAATTGCTGCACATGCACTAAATCGCTGTGAGTAACGCACAAGGATACTCCAACCCTTCCGCATCATGGAACTCTGCAATCTCTCACCATTTAGATAATATGCTTTTTTTTTAAGTTGTTCCCACCAAGTCAGACAAATTCACCCTCTGCCACATTACATTTCAATAGTTACTATGGGGCAGCAGAGCAAGCATTATCACATTCCTCTGCCTCATTCATAGGGTTCCTTACAAGTGTTCTCAGTCATTACTTCACTGGGTAACCCTGTGTGCACCAGCATCTATCCTTACAAATGAGGACTGGGGAGGTTAGAGACTGTGGTTCCTAGGCTTGCCAGAGAATTAAGTGGCATGGCTCTCCCTGGATAATTACTGGAGGTTTCATTGGCAATGGTCACACACAAGTACCCGCTGAGTAAGCAAAATCCTTTCCTGGTGTCTCCAGGGTGGCTTGGAATGAGCCTGAAGCATATGAATTCTGTATCACAGTCATTTTAAGAGCCACCAGCTTTAGATACCTGTTGATACCATCAGATCTCACTTTCCCTGTGGCTGTAGAGCATGGATTGGCCATGACCTCTCAGTACAGGTTTTACCCCAGTGCTGATCTGATGTGAAAGTAGTTCATGTGTTGTCTGTAAACCCTATCCACAGCTACCCTCACTTCTGTGCCAGTCTTTGTGTCTGGACACATGTGTGAACTTCTGCCACTTCCCCATTATAAGATTGCCTTCCAGCTGGCCAGGAGGTAGCTAATGTCTCTTTCATTTTGCTTGTTTCTCCCTTTTTCCCAGGTTAACCTCCTTCCTGGAAGAACTTCCTCTGGATTGCTCACTCTCCTACCTGGTAAAACGTTGTTTTAATGCGGTTACCATGCTTGTGGTTGCTGAAATGCTACTCAATCCCACATTTCTCTTCAGTCCCTCTTAATGAGCCCCCCAACTAGAGGACAAACTGCCCAAGGTGTCCATTCTTACTCTTTTCAATAAAATGAGTAGTCCTCATCGAATGTCTGGTGAGCCCAGAAACAACAATAGCTGTCACATTTTAAAAGTTGCCAAGGTGCCTGTGAATGGCTGGCAAAAGTCTGAAGGTCTCATAAAATTACCATTAAGTACCTCTTCAATTGGATTCTAATTGCTTTTTTAGAGATCACAATTGGGTTCCTCACTTGATTTGCTGTCCATCACCGGTGAAATCATGCTCCAAACTCATGCCATCAAGGACCTAACGGATAGTTTAATGGCTCTTCCGCACACTCCATTGTCATTTGTCCTGCAAAGTAAAAAATCCAGTCAGGGATTGTATTGGCTCCTAGTGTTCTCAATACAATACTGATATTCACATTAGGGAAAATAATGCTGTGCTCTCTGTTGTTCACATAGCATACTGTTCCTTTTTGGGCCTCCAAAATGTCATGTCAAACCTATAAATAGTGCCATTAGCAGGGTTCTTACAATATGAAGTGGCAGATGTAAATTACAACAGCAAGATGAATTCATATTAACTGAGTAAATCCAGCAATTATTACAGATTTTTCAAGACTAATAGTGGAACTGCACAAATTGTCAAGTAATTTTGTGGAAAATCAGTTCTCATGACACATTTCCTCTTTGTCACAAGCTGCAAGATTTATTTTTCACTGCGAATTAGTCATTAGCCTTTCAACAATTGCCAGCCTATTATTGAACACTACCATTTTATAAAACGTTTTTCAGTCATGCACGCTCGCACCAGAAAAAAAATTCACCCACCGCCATAACTTTTAGGAAACCACAGATATCTGCCCATGATTCTCCAACCATTAAATCATAAAATCCACTTCAAGATCTTTGATTATTTTCCCAATATTTTTGCACAGCTTTTCTTTCATGCCAAAGCAACAGATTTAAGACTAATTTATATCAAATTAGTTCTCTTCTATAAAATTATTTCTCAAAATTCCATTAATGTTCCTGCAAATTTATGATGCTGCTTGTTTATCCAAAATAGGCATGCACCAATCAAACATCCATTCCATTTCCCCACTTTTCCTGTTTCCTATTTTCAATTTTTTTTCCCTGTACATCTATATCTTAAAATCATAATGCTCACAATGTACAACTTCAACTGGGCATCTGGTTTTTGCACCAGTTTTGAGTTCAGAATCCCCTCTTGAGTATTGAACTTAACAATCAAAGAGAAACTGACAGTCTAGTTCAGTAGTGAGGGACTGTTTCCAATCAGTCATTAAACTGGGGCCCCTTCTGCCCTCTCAGTTGGATGTTAAAGATGCCAAAACACTATTTTGTAGAAGATCAATAGAGGTATCTCCTGTATCCTGGCCGGTATTGATCTCTTGCTCAACATCACAAAAATCAGATTATCTGGTCCTAATCACATTGCTGCTTATGGGGGCTTCCCAGGAACTGTTATATTTATCGCAACGAAGACAGACCTCTAAAATACTTCATTGAAGTAAAATAATGCTGATGCTGGAAATCTGAGACAAATGTAGGGAACATGAAAGAAAGTCAACATGTCTGGCAGCAGCTGTGGAAAGAGAAACAAAGTTAACGTGTCGAGACAAAGGTGACTCCTCTACTTCTCTCTGGAAGTCAGACAAAGAAAGTGAGAAAACAAGGGTCCCAAACCGAAACGTCAACTTTGCTGCTCCTCTGATGCTGCCTGGTCTGCTGAGTTCCTCCAGCTCCACACTGTTGTTTCTGACTCCAGCATCTGTAGTTCTTGCTATCTCTGAGAAAATAAGGTTGTCATTTTGTGGCCCACATGGCTGGGAACAAGAAGGGCCTCAGCTTCACATTGGTACTGACTAATTCTACAGGGAAAGAGACAAAGAATTTCCTAACTGCTACTGAAACAAGTGTCTCTTGGGCATTTTGCAGAGAGAGAGAGAGAGAAAGACAGAGAGAGAAAAACTGAGAAGATTAGAAGTTTAAAGACAAGCAGAAAGATATACTGAAAAGATAAATGACAGAATTAATGTTAGTTAACAAATACATTTTAAAAGGGCTTTGATTTAACTTTAGTCTCTTTTAATTTTATTTAATCAATGGTGAAATTGTTTGACTATAAATGACCAGAGCTGCATCCAGATTCTCAATTTAAAACTGAATGTAAGTATTTATTTTTGAGAATAAAATTTTAGGATAACCTCATTGGTTTTTAAAGGCACAAAGTAAATACAACCAGCACAAAAGAGTGCGGAGAAACAGAGGGAGAGAAACGGTGTAGGTGACATATAAATGGAGAAATTATGGGAATGGCATCTGGAGGAAAGGGCCACTTATAAAAGAGGAAAAGAACTTATAGAAAAAGGGGAAGAGAAGAAGATGGGCAATATCTGTTAATGATACAAAAGAGAGAAGGAGAGATATAGAGAGCAGGATGCAAAATGACAAAGGAGATTGAAAAAAAAGGAGACAAAACAGATTTTGCTTTCTTATTTCTGTACTTTTAGTCGAACTTCCAAAAACACTTGGCATTATTTTGCAGAAATATTCATGTTGTAAATAAGTGACTAAGCCCAGTTTTCTGATACTGACAGTTTTGAATTTCTGCATACCAATGATGCAGACACATGTGTATCCATCATGCAATAATAAGGCATACCAGGTTTTGCTTGAAGTGTTTGGTCAATGGCAAATTTGGCTGGGAAGCACAAAATCTATTAACAAAATAGTGCCTAATAAGCTGTAACACATCATAAAAGAGGAAATTAATTCTTCAGTACTTGAAAAAGGCAGTTCAATATGTTTTGGAGGAAAGAGGACATTTCAAAGCAAAGGAAGCAAATTATGAATTGGAAATATGGAAAGCATTATTTGTTAGGATTTTACAGAATTTTGGTGCCTCAGTAGTTCCTGTTTGCTTTTTTTTTTCAAAATTTGCTTCAGGGATTCTATATATTTTGATTCTTGCAGGTGCCCGAATGACTCAGGAGCATGTCAATGACATACAAAACTCTACCTTGTTGAGACGGTCTTTTCCTGATCTTTGTTCTTCCTAGTCATAAGAAATCACATTTTCAGGTAGAATATGTTGAAAGAAAGAAATTGCTTTCATATAGAGCCTTTCATAACAACAGGAGCTGAATTTTCTCAGTAAATGATTAACTGACAATTTTTTCTGAACGTCTCTGGACAATCCAATCTATTAATTATACAAAGCACTTCTTTGGAAATGGCAAGCAAAATTTAAAGAGATCTTTTCTTAGGCTCATTTATTCACTGATTTCTAAAATAGAACTAGATATGTTTTTCAAGTTGTTTTAATTCAATAAACGTGTCACTGAATGTCCATTCCATAATGAGCTTTCTGATATCCATGATTTAGCCTTAGAATGGTAAGTTGAAGAAACTATAATTAATTGAATGTCTATAAATGTGTTTAATAAAATAATATGTTCACTTACTTTGTTTTATAATGCCACGTGAAATTTATTAATCATTAAATATAATTCTTAAGTATTACTTGCACATCTTCACACTTACTGTGATCCAAGGGAAAGCATGTACTTACTTTATGATGAATGTCAATATATGACAGAACTTATTGTATGTATGGATAATGAGTGGATGAATGTTTGTTTAATGCAAAGGATTTGGATCCAAAGTTGGCTGAGTAACAGGAAACAAAGGGTAATGGTCGATGGCTGCTCTTGCAGATGGAAAGCTGTTTCTAATGGTGTTCTGCAGGGTTCAGTGCTGGGACCCCCACAGTTTGTTTTACACATTAACAATTTGGACTTGAACATGGGGGCACAATTGGGTAATTTGTTGATGACACAAAAATTGGCCATGCATTGAAGAGTGTAGGGGATAGCTGAAAGCTCCAACATGATATAAATGGGCTGGAGGAGTGGGCAGGAAAGTTGCAGATGTGGTTCCCCGCTGATAAATGTGAAATAATGCATTTAGGGAGGTCAAACAGTAACAAGGAATACAGAATAAATGGGAATATACTGAGAGGGGTAGATGAAGTGGGAGATCTGAGCATGCAAGTGCACAGGTCCCTAAAGGTAGCAATACAGGTAGATAGGGATGTAAAGAAGGCATATGGAATGCTCTCCTTTGTTGGCAGAGGTATAGAATACAAAAATAGGGACATAATGATGAAATTGTATAAGACTCTGGTGAGGCCACAACTGGAATATTGCGTGCAATCCTGGTCACAACTTTATAGGAAAATGTAATTGCTCTGGAGAGAGTGCAGACAAGGTTTTCTAGAATGTTGACAGGGCTGGAAGACTGTAGCTTTGATGAAAGGTGTGGTTGTTTTCTTTGGAACAAAGAAGGTGGAGGGGTGACATAATTGAGGTATACAAAATTGCAAGGGTTAGAGTAGGCAAGATAGAGCAGGCATGAGGAACATATTTCTCTTGGCCGAGAGTTCAAAAACTAGGGTCACAGATTCAAACTAAGTGGCAGAAGGATTAGAGGGGATGAGCGGAAAAAAACTTTCTTATGCAGAGGGTGTTGGGTGTCTGGAGTTTGCTACCTGACTAGGTCGTACAGGCAGAGACCCTTAAAGCTTCTTAAAAGTGTCTGAATCTGCAGCTTAAGTGCTGTAAGCTGCAGGGCTACAGACCATGTGCAGAAACATGGGATTCGAAAGGCCATCTTTGGGTTAACATGGACAACGTAGGATGAATGGCCGTCTTCTGTGCTGTATCATTTCTATGGTTCTGTGGGATGTGCGGGGCAGGTGGTGATGGATAGGTTCCTTTGTGGTGATAGGATCTACCTTGGGATTTCTTTTGTTCTCTTTCACACTAGGTGTTGATATTAGGTCTTTTATGGCAGCAACTTAGTTACTGGTTTGGTAGTCTGGTGATGGGACTCCTCATCCTTTATATTTTCCTCATCCAAAGATGAGCAATAAGCCCCTTCATCTGTCTCCCACTGCTTTCAGTGCTCCCAGCACTGAACCCTGCAGAACACCATTAGAAACAGCTTTCCATCTGCAAGAGCAGCCATCGACCATTACCCTTTGTTTCCTGTTACTCAGCCAACTTTGGATCCAAATCCTTTGCATTAAACAAACATTCATCCACTCATTATCCATACATACAATAAGTTCTGTCATATATTGACATTCATCATAAAGTAAGTACATTTTTTCTCCTGTACACAAACTGATGCTACTGCAGCATGTCTCAGTTAACGGTCTTCCTCTTCTGATGCACTGACAAATCCATCCACAGCATCTCCCTTAAATTCTTAAAGGTTGAAAAAAAACTGTATCGAACCAAATATGCTCTAGCAGAGGAATCAGAATCAAGAACTGCAAAGTAAGTTTCATTCAAATCAGATAATAACAAATATAAAACATGAACTACTACTCAACTTCACTTCCATTTCCTTGGTCAGTTTCCTGTGACCCTGGAAACTCCACTGTTCAAGTAAAATTTGGAGCCTTTATAACATTACCCCTCAGCCTCCAAAGCTTAAGGGAAAAAAGCCCCTGCCTATTTAGGTTCTCTCTCCAGCTCAAACCCTTCTGTCCCAACAACATCCTTCTAAATCTTTTCTGCACCCTCTCAAGTTTAACAACATCTTTCCTGTAGAAAGGTGACCAGAATTGAATTCGGTATTCTAAAAATGGCCTCACCAATGTCCTGAACAATATAGCCATAACATGACATCCCAATGCCTATACTCAATGTTTTGACCAACAAAGGCCAAATGCCTTCTTCACTACCCTGTCCATTTTTGACTCCACTTTCAAGCCTGGGAGATTGTTGCAGAAGTTCCTCAGATACAGTCTTAGGCCCCACCATCTTCAGCTACTTTATCAGTGATTATTCTTCCATCATAAATTCAGAAGTACCCAAATCTAGCCCATTTTTGGGATGGGACAAAACCTCATGCTGTTGTCACCAATCTGATCCACACCAGTCCTCTAACTAGTAATACAAAACAGCCAGTAAGAATAAAGGAAAAGACAGACCAGAATGAACATAGGACCCTTGGAGAACAAGGGTGGAGAAATAATAATGGGGAACCAGAAGATGGCAAAGGAGTTGAATAAATACTTTGCACCAGTCTTCACAGTACAGAACATTAGTAGAATTCCAAAAATGCAAAAAATCAAGGAACCCAAATGGAGAAAATGAACATAATAATATCACAAGAGACAAATGTTCCAGGGGATCTAAGGGAATTAAAGGCCAATAATTCTCCTGTACCAGATCAGTTGCATCCTAGAATTTTAATGGAAACAGCTAAAGAGATAATGGATGCACTAGTAAATTTCTAAGAATCCTAAGATTTAGGAAATGTCCCAGAGAATTGGAAAACTGCCACTCTTATTCAAAAAGGGAGGGGGACAGAAAGCAAGTAATTATAGGCCATTTAACTTAACATCTGCTATTGGGAACATGTTAGTCTGTTACAAAGGAAGAAATAGTAGACTATTTAGAAATACATCATACATTCAAGCAGAGTCAGATAGCTTGATGAAAGGGAAATCATATCTGATAATATAATTACAGTTCTTTGAGGAGATACCAGGCAGGACAGATAAAGGAGAACCAGTTGACATAATTGCTTTGATTTCCTGAAGGCATTTGATATCTTATATTCCCTATAAAACTATTGAGTCCATGGTGTAGGTAGTATACTGGTATGGTTAGAGGCCTGGATAGCTAATGAAAAATAAAGTTGAGATAAAGGTACATCTTCAGGATGGCAACCTGTAACTCGTGGAGTGCTACAGTGTTCCATTCTAAGGCCACAATTATTTCCAATTTATGTTATGTGGTTAGATGATGGAAGTGAATGTACTATATAAGTTTGCAGATGGCACAAAAATAGATTGGACGGTAACTAGTGAGAATGATATGGAGTCAAATTGAATGTAATATGGAAAAATGTGAAGTTATGCATTTTGACAAAAAGCATAGGAAAGGTGAATATTATTTAAATGGGGAAAGATTATAAAAAGCTGCAGCACAAAGGTAGCTGGGAGGACCTCATATGTGAATCACAAAAATGTAGTATTCAAGTTCAGAAGGTATTTGGGAAAGCAAAAGGACTGTTAGCCTTTATTTCAAAGGGAATGGAGTATAAAAATAGTGGGAGTCTCGCTAAAATTTTATGAGACATGAGTCAGACCATGATAAATTAATCACAAAGAACAGTAGATGCTGGCAATATATAACAAAAACAGAGAGTACTCGAGAAGCACAACAGGTCTGTTAGCATCTGTAGTAAGAAAAACAGAGCTAGTGTTTCAAGTCCAGTGACCCTTTGTGAGAACTTATAATAGCCGGGAAAGGGTGGCATTAACGCTGATGACCAATGTGCTGGGGCAGTGAATAGGGTACATGGGGATGGAGCCCTGAAAGAGATAGAGAATAAAGGGATAGGTAAACAAAGAGAAAGCTTATGATAATCTAAGTGAGAGATAAATACTAGGTAGGGGCTAATGAGAAGTGTGAATAATTGAAAATGGGTTGGTTGTGCATGGAGATACCCCTAAAACACATGAGCTAGGGGTGTTGCAGGGAGGGGGGAGTGGGTGTAACTGACATGGAGGGGATTGTGACCATGTTTTGAAATTGTTAAACTCAATATTGAGTCCTGAAGGCTATAGGGTACCTAGGCGGAAAATGAGATGTTATTACTCCAGCCTGTGTTGAACTTTGCTGGAGTATTGCAGCAAGCCTGAGTCAGGAAGTTTGGTGTGGGAACATGGTGGTGTGATTAATTGGCAGGCAACTGGGAGCTTGCAGCCAATTTTATGGACTGAGCGTAGGTGTTTGGCAAGTGGTGGAATCTGGTACAATTACAACATTTAAACGACATTTGGATGGGTATATGAATGGGAAGAGTTTGGAGTGATAAGCTGGCAAATGGGACTAGATTAATTAGGGATATCTGGTTTGTATGGAAGAGCTGGACTGAAGGTTCTGTTTCTATGCTGTACAGCCCTATGACTTTGACTCTATGAATACGGGGAGTAGTGGGGTGGAAAGTGAGGACGAGGGGAACCCTACCCTTCTTGAGGGAACGGGTGAGGACAGAAGTGCAGGAAATAGGTCAGATACAGCTGAGGGCCCTGTCAGCCACAGTGGCAGGGAAATTTTGATTGAGGAAAAATGTGGACATTTCTGAGGCCCCGTTTTCAAGGTGGCATAATCAAAACAGACGTGACAGATATGGAAAAACTATCAGAATAGAATGGAGTCTTTATAGGAAACAGAGTGTGAGGACATACAGGCAAAATAACTGTGAGAGTTGATGGGTTTGTAATGAATATCAGTGGCCAGCTTATCCCCAGAAATGAAAAAAGAGGTGTCATGGAAAGGAAGGGAGGAATCAGAGGTGGACTGGGTGAGGTGAGAATAGGGTTATGATTGGAACTTGTCAGACTATACAGTAGTACTGCTAGGTTTTGGTCTCCTTATCTAAGGGAAAAAATCTGATTCCAGGTAGGAGATTTGTACTCATTGGAATTTAGAAGATTGAGGGGACACCTCATTGAAACATATAAGATTACTAGGGTGCTTGACAGGGTAAATGAGAAGAGACTGTTTCCTCTTGTGGGAGACACTAGAACCAAAGGGCATAATCTCAAAGTAAGGGATCGCCCATTTAAGACTGAGATGAGGAAGAATTCTTTTATTTGCTCTGACTGTAGCAAATCTTAGCATTCTTCACCATAGAAGGCTAACAAAGTTGGTTGTTAAGCATATTCAAGGCTGAAATAAACACATTTTTAATCATTAAGGAAATCACAAATGTTTATAGGGGCAAGCAGACACGAGTTGAGGATTATTAGATCAACCATGACCTAATTGAATGGTGGAACAGATTCAATGGGCTGAATGGCTTACTTACGCTCTAGATCTTATGGGGCTTATGGTTTCTGTGTTGTTGCTGAAAGGTACGGGTCATGATGGCAGATTTCTTTCCATCACATGGCTGACTAGGAATCTCCTACTGTTACCATCTGGCATTGCTGGAAAGAATTGAAACTTGACACTCAAACTATTTGGCCATGTTATGAATGCACCTTCCTAGGACAAGAAAACATTGAGTGGCTCTTGAACCTGTAGCTTCTAGCTCACATCCAGCAATGCTACATATTGTACCTAAAGTCATCCTTACTGTTCACCCTCTGGCTTATGAAATATGGCAAGCATGCAGATTGCACATACACATACTCAAACAAGTTGTAACAATATGTTTGATCCAGCTTGGTTTGGCTTCAACTGTACTTTTTTTATTCTGAGTTTATGAAGCTCAAGATTGTCATTCTTTTACTTCTTGTTGTTCTAATACTACCTTCATGGTTAATATGGTATATTGCTGTCTACAAACATGAAATTGTAACCATTTATTTGAAACTTTGTCAAAACTTGTATTTAGAAATGTGTGGTAAAGAAAATGCATATAACTGCATGCGCTTAACTAACCATGTAATAACCATGTAATAGCTTTTGCATCTATCTAAAATTTAAGTTTCTGGGTAGACTTAATATGTTTAGAATAATCAAGGGAACTGCTAACGATTTTTCTTATGAAACACAGTGGTGTCCATGTTGCAGTTGCCTGCCAGTGTTCACACTTAATGTTTTATGACGGTGTTACAACCACCATTTGGTAAGTTTATCACGTGGAAGTTCATTAATAGACAATATTACGGTTGGTATAAAATTCTGTAAAAAAGTTGAACGTCTGCCAAAACCCCGCTTTAAAATGTAGCATTGTTTCAAAATTATTCATAAACTTGACAAAATTTACTAAGGATTGTAAAGAGAAATTAAAATACCTTCTGGATTGCATCACAGAGATTTGCTGTGAAGACAAGTCCAGAATGTAAGAGTTTTATTTATAAAGTGGAAGAGAAAACCAGAGATTGCAAGAAAAATTTGCACTTTTCACAACCACCAGTTGTAACAAAGCACTTTGCAGTCAATTAAATACTTTTGATGAGTAGTTAATGGTGTAATATTGGAAAGGTGACAACCAATTTGTGCACAGCAAGCACTTGCAATCAGCAATGTGATGATAACCGAATCTGTTTATGTGAAGTAGTTTGATGGATAAATGTTAATCAGGGCACTGGGGGCTCTTTTTCAAAATAGTGCTATGGTATCTTTGCAGCCAGATCTTTACTTAAGCAAATAGCTGAGACATCAGTTTATTATCTCATCTAAAAGACAATACCTTCAATAGTGCAGAAGTCCCTTTGCACTACATTGCATACTAGCCTAGATTTTTGAGTTTTTAAATTAGTGACATATGGGGTTTTATTTCTCTATCTGGGGTAACTAATAACTAACTTAGGTCTTTTAACTTGTTACCCATGGTGATTTTAAAAAAAAGTTTGTGAAAGCTAGTTTTCAAATCTAATGAATTTTGTTTACCTTGGAAGGGTTGACAACTTAGCAAGCCAATTGTGCTTCAAGGTTGTGTTTAAAAAAAAATCCTTGACTTGTTTTTTTGTAAAGCTCAAGGGAATCACCCATAGCTGAGAAAGAGATACTTAGTCAGTTTTCCTTTCAGTTTGGGGCAGTTCTGTAGAAGATATTCATGTGTAAAATTGCTCCTGAGAAAGGATAAAATCTAGTTAGATGTGTTAACACTAGATTACTTTAGCGTAAGGAGTTAGAGATAGTTCCCATGTTATAAAAACCTGAAGGGGTTATTTGAAGATTGGGCATATAAGCTGAGTAAAATCTCATTAGATTTGTTACACCAGATTACCTTAGAGTAAGGAGATAGTGAAAGATCCAGTCAAGAAATGTTTGGATAAACCTTAAATTGGTTATCTAAAGCTGGAGACACTTAAGCTCAGATGTATGATTGTTTCTTCCTGAATTTATTAGATTTTGCAGACTGAGGGTTGAAGTCAAAATGAACTATTATTGATTTGGTTAATTCATTTTATGGGGAATTTGATATGCGCATTGTGGCCAACAGGACTGTTATACGTGGTGTCAATCGAATAGAAAGATTTAAGTCTGTTGTTGAACTGAAAATCTTGTGTTATATTCATTCAAGACACAGTTAAATGAGTCAATCATAGACAGCCCAGCTGGAACTGGGATTCAGTGGGTGCCTCTTCTCTTGATTTTCCTTGGCTGCTTGGCATATATTTGGTGGTAAGGGCTATGCCTCCATCTGATGATAGTGAATTTTGTGCAGGATCTAACCATCGTGTCAAATTGGGACACGCACTCTCACAAGCAGAAAAGGCCCCTGCGAAGCAAACAGGTTGATAGAAGCATTGCTTAAGTATGTCAAAGATCTGTTGAATAATATTCTGTGTGACAACATGGCTCTTGTTATATGCATGCTGTCCACAGGGTTTGAGTTGTACACCAGAGTCATGAGGTAGGTGAACACCAAATAGCCATGTTGCTCAATAGTTGCCCTCTGCTATGACATGGTAACTCAAATACAGTAAACATCTACCCATGGGCATCACCAGTTTGATCAAGTATACTCTGGAAATGGTGATCCACCCTCATTAGGCTGCTGCAGTAACAGGAAGATCTATGACAGCGTTATGCTATTCAAGAATATGATTGTCTACATTCAGACAAGGGGATGGACACTCATTTGAATGGTTTGGAGTAGGAAAGCTATTGACAGAATATCACAAATCTACAAGATTGACCAACTCTCTAAAATTAAGTTTAGGGAAAAATTCACAACTGGATACAATTGCTCTCCAAAATTTTACAATTAGAATAAATGAATAGAATAATTGCAATTAATTATATGACCTGTGATTATTAGCATAGTGAGACAACTCAGAGTGCATTTAATGTGCTCAAATAATTCAAACTTTGTTGCACTTTTCATAATGCCACACATAAATAGTTTGGTGACGTTGTGCCATAAATTTTATGAATAAAGGTACTTTTAAAAAAAAACAAAATACAAGAGCTAAACAGCTGGACTTTTGCAGCCTAACCTGTGATGACCCAAAGTGAACATCATTCTTTGTGTCATCAAAAATACATACTCCACAAGTAAATCAAAAAAAGTTAAGAAATCATTATTTGAAAGATTTTTTAGTCCTCATCAAGCTGCAAGACATAATTACTGGGAAATGGAAGATTTGATTTTAGCTGTCTTTGCAATGTCTTTAGCAATATTTGAGAAAGAAAAAAATGTTGCTCATGTCCTGTTGCAACAATGTGCTACACTGCAAACCTGGGCTGAACATCTAGATTAGAACAATGTGTTATTTTTATTAGTCTCATTGAATAAACTCTGTAGGCTCAAAAAACAAGATTGTTCATTTAGTATCAAATTGTGGGCCAATGCCAGTAAGAACTCGATTAATCTGAGCTTTATCATCACCAATTTGCAGTCACCTGATGTTTGCATTTGGCCTGCTGCCAGCTGCCTGCAGAATCTTGGAGTTCAGACTCCTGACATGCACAGGAGGTTTGATTAAATTTTAATTTCTTGTTTTGACATTACTAGTCTAAGAGGCAGGTTTTGTCAGCATCTGGTAGCTTTAGATACCCAAGCTAACTGGACTGATTGGCAGGCCACCCAAGTGAGAAGGAGATAAGCTAAGTTAGAGAGCAGCTGCTATGTTTCTTGGCTTTGAGCTCCTTGCATTATTGGAAATCTCATTGCCAAAGTCAGGTGAACCTAACATTTGGTAACAACAAAAAGTCTGCTGTCTGATAGGTAATGTCAGCAACCTCTCATTGTGGAATTAAAGGGAGACTCAATAAAGCAGCCAAATTGAAGCCACAATTTTCCTATTGATGTGAGGATAACCGCCTTGTGGCTTCATAAGTAAAATGATAATCATTATTGAATGACAATCATTATTAGACCATTAGTGATGTCAAGCCTCAACAGTGTTTGTATAACATGATTCTGTTCATCAATGTAAAACATTTTTCTCATGTGTGTTTTATACATTAAAATATGTCAATTTACACTCCATATCAGCATTACACTTTTATAGAGTTCTGTGATCACATTTACAAAAGAACCTACATAAGGAAACTTGTGCTGTAATTGCATTGGCAAAGCTGGAGAACCGTGAAATGGCAAAGGGTATTGTTTTTACAAAATGTTTACAGGGACAGTTTCCATTATAAACTGGATCAAGATTTGTTATAGAAATAGACTGTGTAGCCAAATTCACCTCTAACTCCATTTACAAATTTGCTGGTGATACCACTGCTGTAGATCAGATCTCAAATAATGATGATACAGAGTACAGGAAAGGGACAGACAGCTTAGTGGCATGATGCAAAGACAACATTCTCTCTCTGGATGTTAGCAAAATGAAGGAGTTGGTCATCAACTTCAGGAAGCGGAGTGGAGGATGCACTCCTGTCTGTATCAATGGTGCGGAGGTGGAGGTGGTCGAGAGTTTCAAGTTTCTTGGAGTATATATCACCAATGATCTATTCTGGTCCATCCACGTTGATGCTACAGACGAGAAGGCACACCAATGCCTTTATTTCCTCAGAATGCCATGGAAATTCAGCATGTCCAGAACAACTTTTACCAATATTTATAGATGCACCATAGAAAGCATCCTATCTGGATGCATCACTGTTTGGTATGGCAACAGCTCTGCCCAAGACCACAAGAAATTACAGAGTAATTTCTCTGTCCACACTTCACACTACCTTGAGAAAGCAGCCAACATAATGAAAGACCCATCCCACCCCTGTTATAGTCTCTTCCACCCTGTACCATCAGACAGAAGATATAAAAGTTTGAAAATCCATACCAACACATTTAAGAACAGCTTCTTCCCCACTGCTATCAGATTTATGAACAGACCTCTCATATATTAGAGTTGATCGTTCTCTGCACCTTCTCTGCAGCTATAACGCTATAATTCTGTATCCTGTTCTATTACTCTGATTACTTATGTAAGTTATGATTTGTCTGATTAGCAAACAAAATAACACTTTCCACTGTATCTCAGTATATGACAATAATAAATCATATCGAATTAAAATGTACAAATTTAACATGGGAGACGCAATTTGCTTTGCGTGTTCTTGTCCATATGCACCCCCGCCCTTTCCAACTGAAGGCAAACTTTTTCTAGTACAGTGTGCACAATGTTGCAGGAATTTGACACATACTATATTGTTGTAATGGAGACTTTTTAAAAAATCAAATGTACACTTTATTTTCATTTATTTTGTACACGTCCTTCATTCTCTTGGTTTTAATATTGCATTTTATGTATTGCTTGATTTCTACGTGATGATTTGAGCTTCAATCATTCAGTTCTGACAAATCTCTGTTCCTCTCCATAGATGCGTCAGACCTGATTAATACTTCCAGCACATATTGTTATTGATTCAGGCTTCTAGCACGAACATTATTTTTCTTTTGTGACTTGATTTTTTTATCCACTTTCCGTCCTGAATGATGTTAAAATTTTAAATTTCACTTCTAGACAGTTAAATATATTGAAGCGAGAAGTGCAAGTGATGAAAAGTTTCATCTGCCATACTCCTAAACGGCACGCAAAACTCAGTCAACAAGAAAAAAAACTTGAGTTTGTCGACACTGCTTTTCTTACGCTGATGGTCTAGGGTGAAAGCATTCTGCACTTGTCTAATATATCTCTTATGAGTGATCGAATCCAACTGCGCGCTTTTGAAAGTATTGTGAGCAGCAGATTGCTCTAGCAATAGGAACGATCTATCATCCCATCACAGTGATACTTAGCTTAGTGCCCTTAGATTTTGCATACACCCAAAACAAAACTTGCGCTGTGTTGGAATTGTTCCTTTTGTTGTCCTGATCATTATTTTGTCAGTTAGGAAACCTTTGAATGAACTCAGCTGTTCTTTTGTCTTTTTATGCACTTTTACACTTAAAAAAAAGACTTCGCACAATTTCTTTTCCACGTGATTTTTAAGCATCCCAAACTGGGACATTTTACCTTGTTAAAATCGCGTTATGAATTGTAAATTGTTGTTTCCCACTAACTATTTGGATTGCTGTCCAGCTTTGCGAATAAACGTTACTTGCCCCATCTCGACAGTAACACTTTTACACAGATCACAAAAATAAACAACACATTAGTTATACATTAATTTATTCCAAGACCATTTTAACACAATTGTTCTGTAATGGAAGTAGAGTGCTAATAACTGACTAGATGTAAAGTTAACTGCACCGTTTTCAGGCCAGGATATTACTTTGTGGTTCATATCACGTGGAATATGGGACGTTATAATTTTCAAATTAGTCAAGTCTTTCAGCTTTGTTTTTAGCTCAAAACAAAACATGATTTTCAAAAGTCGTTGCTCAGACTAAGCAAGAAAACACAGGGAACTTTATGCCCCGAAAGAGATTTTTCTATTTTATCTGGGGCATAAATTGGGCTGGTCTCGAGTTGTCGGTAGGCGTTGTCAAATCTCATCTCGTAAAATATTTTGAGATACTTGGAGCCTTGTTCTTGAAGCAATTTTTTTGTTGTTTATATTTGGAAAAAATAGTTTTAGTCGAGTTTGGACAAAAAAAAACTGCAGCAGATAGTATTACATAAAGACGAAGTTACATTTGTGAAGAAGGTGGAGGCAGTTCTTCTGTAGTTTCGACTTGGGCTGCGGATCCTATTTGTGCAATGATATTCGATGGAAGTATGTAATCTGTCGTCTGTTCTTGGCAGGCACGAAGCAGACATTTGCAGCGTTGAAAATGCAGATTTGCTGCTTGTGCTGGAACTTGAAAATCGTGCAGCACTAAATAGTAACGCGAGAGTTGAAACTTACCTCCTCACTGTACAACTGTCAAAGGACAAGTGGAATCGCGCATGACCCAGGAATAGAGTCTACTGTAAGGCCCTGAAGATAATAATCTAACCAGAAATTTTAAGGTAAGACGCCCGACTCTGTGAGGGTCTCCCTTCCCTTTAGCCGCCGCCTCGTATTTTCCACCTTTTTCTTTGTTTTTACTCTTGCGATTATTGATCGATCGGGGCAACTTCAGATGATGCAAAATGTTTTTCTGCCTCTTTTTTACGCGGCCAGCTCTGAGTTCGCCTGCTTCTTTAAAATGTCGCCATTTTGCCTCAGCGCTACCGCAAGCTCATCTTGCTGCCGAGCTGGAGAAACAATGTTGCAGCGTTTGCAATTGTTACAGTGTGTGTGCGCTGGCGAGTTGAAGGAGGAAGTCGGCGTTTTGTGTGTTAATGAAGGAAGGTGAGAGGTTCGAGCCCGGGGGAGAACGTCGGAACTTCTTGTGGGGTTTTCTCTTTTTTTCTTACTGGGAGCGCGCTGCCTGGCGCGCGTGCACGCCCAGATTCCATGTTGGGGGCTGGCGCGCGCCCGCCGACCGCGGTGGAGGGTGGTTTGGGAGCGCGCGCTCGTGCCCACGAGCACGGACGCGCGTGCCCAGCTTGTTACCCACACCTTCTCCCCCCACCACACACACCATCATCAGTGCTGGAACATCCCACCAAACGGGCATCTGTCTATTCGATGCGAGCCTTACTGGGCGTAAGGTTTTCCTTCATCTCTTGTACTTGGATGGAGTTCTTTACATGTATACATCGAGCTGTGGTGGAAGGGAAAGCCAAGCACTCCAGTTGCGGTCTTGTTTTGGTCTGGCCAGGATTTCATTCCGAGGGTGTGCCAGAGTCCACATTGTAAAGCCAATGCCCCGAAAACAGCGCTGTCAAAAGGCAAACCTGCTTACTCGGGTGAAACACGGATTGAATAGAGGTGTCCAAAATTAAGTTATGGAAGGTCTCGATGGACTGGAGAAGGAGATACTGATTCCTCTGGCAATCAGCCAGAGAACTGAAGGAAAGATGAGACTTTTTCCACGCAGAGGGTTGTTAAGATCTGGAACATGTCAACTGATGGCGTGATGGATACAGGTTAGATCGAAACTTTTAGGCAACATTCGATATCTACTTGGAGAGGACTAAGTTGCAGACTGTTGCGGGCGGTGTGGGGGGAACGGAGTGGAGAGCGATGTTATCAAATTCGTTAACACTTCCACATTATTGGTTCAAGCATCACAGACTAAGTGGCCAACTAGGTTGTAAGGTCGTGTGACTAGTGACTTTGCCAAACAGGTGCCCACAATAAATCTCTCAGTTCATTATTAAAGAATGAATAATCTCCCATTCTTTTTGAATAAAGTCTAGAACAGTAGAGAAGATTTAAAAAAACTGAATGTGAGGGGTCTCAGTCTGTTGCAGGTGGATAAATGACAAGGTGAAGGTGCTGACTTTATTGGGTTAAAGGGCTAGAGGTGCTTTGGTGTTTGTAGGAACAGAAGTTGATGACTTGAGTTGTGCAAAGAAGTTGTGGTTGAAAATCATAACAGAAGTTGAAACAGGTGGTGACAGCTTTGAGTTGATGAAAGAGGCAGCATTGTGTCTGTAAAGTGAGAATGAAAGGCATTTATCTAGTGCCTTGCATAGTACTCGGGATGTTTCAAAGCAAAGTTCATGTTCTGCAGAATCATAAAACAACACAGCACAAAAGGAGGCAATTCAGCCCATTATTGCCAGTGCTGACCCTCTTTTAAAGCTATCCAAAATAGTCCCACTCCTCTGCTCTTCCCTAGAATTTTCCTCCTACATTTATTTAGCCAATGTCTTTTAGAAAGCTACTCTTAAAACTACTCCACCATTTGAGCCATGTATTCCAGATCAAAACAATTTGCTATGTATAAACTAATTCATCATACTTGCTCTTGACAGTCACCTATATCTAGGTCCTCTGGTTCAACTTTCTCTGAACAATTTATCTTTTTTCACTCTTTCAAAATTATTCATAAATTTGCATACTTCAATGAAATCTGTCAACTTTTGCTATTCAACGGAGAAAATAAGCTTCTGTCGTCTTTCTATGCAAGTGAAAGTTCTCCTCCCTTGTTCTATTATAGTAAATTACTTATGTATTTCTGTGTCTCTTCTCACCAAGACCTTGACATCCTTCTTAAAGTGTGGTGACCAGACTCCGATGAGGTCTGACCAATGGTTTTTCTTTAAAATGAAAACAAAAAAAAAGTATGGCAAAACTTCCTTGCTTTTACTCTTTTCCTCTAACAGGAATATCAAAGGTTCCCTATAGCTTCAAAAACAAAAGCCTTCTTTGCCTTATTCTGTCACTTTCAAAGATGTCTCCATTTCTGCATCACCTTTAAAATTGTTTAATAATTTAATATTGCTTCTCATTCTTGCAACCAAAATAGAGCAATTCGTATTTCTTTATATGACATTTGCCTTGTCTACCCATTTGACCAGTGTGTATGTTCTTCTGAATTAAGTTTTTATTCTCTTCACTTGCTAAATTTTGAATTTAAATGTTGTTAACCGCAGATTTTGAAATTTATACTCAAAAACAAACGTGTTTCTAATACTGACCCCGGGGTGTATTCCTGCCTGCAGACAAGAAAATTGACTATTCGCCGTTGAACTATCCTTCCTGTCCCTTATCTAATTCTATATCCAAGCGACCTTTGTTACTTTATTCTATGGGCTTCAGCTTTACAAACAGTATACAGCATTTTGTAAAAAGACTTTTGGAAGTCCGTATACACAACATCAACCACAAAAACACCATGATGTTTCCATACTCCACTGAAAATCTTGAATTTGTACACATTAAGTTGCATGTGCTCTTAACTGCCTACTCTTCAAGATTTTAAATACTTTTTTGTTTAAACAAATATTGAGTCAATATTATTACATTTTCTAAACAAAATAACAAAGCCAGTAACAGTTAATAAGGACAGCCATTTCCAACTGTAGGACATTTTTTATCATCATAAAATCTGACAATATTTCACAGTAAAACCCTTTGCCCTGAAACTTTTCAAATAAGCATTAGTATCCGACTAACCAATATTGTTCAGATAGTGTGTAATTTTTCAGTATCCATTGATCAACCTGAATTCTTTGAAAGCTTCTCCACCCCAACATCCACGTTCCTTCAATCCTACATAATATCATCAGCTCCCCTCCACCAACATCATCAATTTCTCCACCTCCCCAGCTAACATTCTCAGCTCCTCCACAAACGCTTACCACACTCACCAACCATCTTCAGCTGGACCCAACCTATTTACAGATATGGTGCAGCTTCCAACTACACACTTTCCTCCCAGAAATTGCTGGAAAACTTCCTGGTGAAATTTAATTGAGTATTTTGAAGAAGCAACTAAATGAATGCACAGAAGAATGTCTCTGGATGTGATTTGCATGGACTTCCACTCAGAATTCCTTTGCAAGAAACTGTATTAGTTACAGCTGAAGCTCGTAGAATTGAGGGAAGTCGGTGACCTGTTTGAGTCCTCTAGTGGTGGAGTGGTAGTGTCCATACCCCTGGACTGGGAGGACCATGATCAAGTCCTACCTGCTCCATAGGTGTGTAATAACATCTCTGAACAGGTACAATAGAAAAATAGGTTAAATAACAAAAAAAAAATCAGTGACCTGTTTGAGCAGTGGTAGAATCCATACCTTTGTGCCAGGAAGTCTGGGTTCAAGTCCTGTCTGTTCCAGAGTTGTGTATTAACATTGCTGAGCAGGTTGATTAGAAAATAGGTCAACGACCTGGTTAAGACACTTGTGCACCTGCCTCCAGACCAGGAGATCCAAGTTCAAATTCTTCCTACTCCAGAGGTGTGCAATAATATCTCTGAACAAGTTGATCGGAAAAATATCTCAAAGACCTGGTTAAGACACCTGTGGCACAGTCAAAGTGTCCCTTCCTCTAACTCAAAAGGCTTGGGTTCAAGTCCCACCTGCACCAGTGATGTATAATGACATTTCTGAACAGGTTGATTAAAAATATTAATAACCTGGTTAGTGGATGAGCTGATAGCAAGAACTGGGTAGTAGTTGCAATAGGCAGGATTTTATTGGTAACACTGTGCACAGATTTGTGCTGGGCAATAACTATTAATTGTACTTATTAACGAGTTAGATGACATAACACACAACCACATGTCCAAGGGCCAATACTGCAAAAATGTAGTCCAGAGTATGATCTCAAAGCATCAATGAGATGAATGACCATTTAATTTATTTTTGATGACGTTGGTTGGGAGAACATTGAATTCAGCTTTTGATCAAATGCTGCCACAATTACTCAATGCAAACAAATGGTTCATTTGAAGGCAGCACTTGCAACAATAGGGATTTCTGTCATTGTTGTATGATTGTATCAGCTTAAATTATGCAGTCAGATCATGGAATGATGCTTGAATCCACACTCTCAAGCTAACTGTAAGGTGCTTGCCCAGTGCCTACAGATGCTGCTGCCAAGGAACTGACAAATAATGAATAGTATGAAATCCTGAGTTAAAGAAGAGGCATAGTTAAGGCAGGATTAATTACTGAGGATAATGTAGTAACTATGATATAATAAGTAGGAGTGTAACCATAAAGAGCAGTGTGACAGTGATGGACTGCAGAAGAAGATATATTTATTGAAGATGATGAGATTAATGGTATTGACCAGAAAAAAAAAAGTCTGGCCAAGGGCAGAAAGTTCTGATCACAATCACATAAGTTGCTGTTTGTGACAGTTACTAATGTAGGTTGAGTGAAAAGGAAGTAGATATTCAAAGCAATCAAAATGTTCTCTGCCTTTAAAGAAATGCGAGAGAAAAGGTGGAATGATGGTTGGAAAGAGCAGGGCAACAGCAAGTTTTTTTTTTAAAGAGACGGGTTGATGTCATCAAGTTTGAATAATCATGGGATCATTGTTGAAATAACTCCACAGAGGCTAGTATCTCCTCACCAAGTCACCCTTTATTTGCATGTCAGGAGTCTTTGACACTGATCCAGCTACTCTTGGAGCAAACAGGATGCCTGACACTCCTATTCTTATCAGGGCTCCCCAATTGGACCAGATTAACAGCCCCCATCAGGGAGCTCATATTCAGTGAGGTTCACTGGGTTGACCTCATTACAGTCACTACATCCCTCCTCCTCTGAGGTCATTGGCCACTTTTTTTTTTTTGTAGCTCCTCCTAGGGCAGTATAGCACTGGATCAGGTTCCTCTAACTCTGCCTCTGATATGGGTGGTATGTGATGCACAGCAGTTCACCTCTTACGCCCAGAGTGTCTTGGAAGAAATTCATTCTCTACTTCAGGTGGCAAAGGCATTGAGATGGTGATATTCACTGTGTTCATCTCAGATTCTGAGGTATCTTCAATGCTTGATGGAGAGGGAGAACCCAGGGGTTCCGGAATAGTCAGAAAGGCTGTTGAGGAGCTGGGCACATTATGCTCCTGCAGTTTGCAAATTTACAACTTTCACATGGTCCACATGCTTGTTCAGGATCGTTGCACCTACCCAAACTTTATATATCACTGGACCTGACCTCACGTTGACCATACCTCTTAGCCACGCAGGACCATTCATTGTTCCCACACCAAATTTCATCCCCTGAAGTAAACTGTCCCTGTTGCTGAGTGGCGTCTTGTGTTTGGCAATGATGTTCCCAATGCAATTTTATTTTCCCTGCAGGTCCAAGAAGATCACATTTAACCTGATGAGGAGTTTTCTCCCTGTTAGCAACTCTGCCGCAGGAGCGGTACAGTTTGGTAACTGGTGAAGCTGTAGGCTGTTTCTTTAAGCCTGCCTTCAAAGCTTGGACTGCTCTTTCTACCAGACCATTGGATAATAGATAGTATGGAGCTGTCCTTATATACCATTCTACTTTAGGAAATACTCAAATTCCCTGCTGGTAAACGATGGCCCATTATCTGTGACCAACACTTCTCGGAGTCTGGTTATTGCAAAAGATGCGTGTAGTTTTTCTATCGTCTCAGTCTTTGATGAATGAACTCTGCACGTTCAGCCACTTTGCATGGGCATCCACAATAACAAAGAACATTGGCCCATGAAAGAACCTGCATAGTCAACGTGTAACAGAGTCCAGGGTTTACCTGGCATTCCCACGAATGTGGGGGAGTTACTGGCGGTAATTTTTGTCCTTCTTGGCACTCTGGGCACTATCCCACCAATGTGGCTATATCTGCATCCAATCTTGGCCACCAGACATAAACTCTTGCCAACGTCTTCATTTTGGAAACCCGTGAATGACCCTAGTCAAGTTCAGCCAGTATCTGGTGGTGACCGTTGCTCGGGGCAATCACTCTTGCCCCTCCATAATAATATGCCATCCTCTGCTGTGACCTGGTCTCTCCGGGTCCCAAATGGTATCACTTCAGTTTTTGAGAAGATTTGTAGCTCAGGTTGTGGATGAGGTTATAGATTTGCTCGCCGAGCCGGTGTGTTTGGTTGCAGATGTTTCATCACTCTGCTAGGTAGCATCGTCAGTGTGCCTCCAGTGAAGCGCTGGTGTTCTGAACCGCTTGTCACTTTTATATGCCTTGGTTTGCTGGGGTGGTTGGCATTACCTCCCAGTTCTGTTTTTCAGTGGTTTGTACATTGGGTTCAGTGCAAAGTGTTTGTTGATGGAGTTCCAGTTAGAATGCCAGGCCTCCAGGAATTCCCTGGCATGTCTCTGTTTGGCTTATGTTATTATGGATGTGTTGTCCCAGTCAAGTTCATGTCCTTCTTTGTGTGTATTGAGACCAGTGAGAATTGGTCATGTCTCTTGGTGGCTAGTTGGTTTTCATAGTATTCTTATTGTAAATTTGTATTTATTTATACTCAATATTGTAAATTTACAAACCACTGGAAAAAAAAACAACAGAACTGAAAGTGATGCTAATCACCCCAGCAAACTGAGGCATATGGATAACAAGTGGGACAGGAACACCAGCGCTTCACCATAGGTGCACTGACGATGTTACCTAGCAGGGTGACAAAACATCTGCAACCAAACACACCGGCTCGGTGAGCAAGTCTACAACCTCCTGGTTTCACCTCTGTTTGTGACAGCCCTTCAGTTTACCCCATCGCTACCAGCTGTTTCAGTTTTTCCAGGATTGGATCTTTCTGCATCCAAAGTCTGATATTCTCAGCTGTGACTGGAAGTGTGTCCAGAAAACTTAAAACCTTTAAGGACTCTTCCAGTGGTGAAACCACCGTTTGTGTATCTGCCAGAGGGAGGCAGCTCAGTGTATTTGTATTTACTACTTTGTCTTCCAGACGGTGTTCCGACTTGTAATTATATGCACTTCGCATTAGAGCCCACTGCTGAATTAATTCTGCATGCAGCTTTGGATGGCATTGCCTCGTCCTCTTTAAGTAGACGTAGTAAGGCTTTGAGGTTCATTTATTTTTACAAATTTATGTTGGCAGAGGTATTGGTGGAACTTCCTGACTGCGAATATGACTACAAACCTTTCTTCTCTATCTGGGCACATAGTCTGCGTTAGCCAGAGTCCTGATGCATACACTGTTGGGTGTTCTTCTCCATTGGACCATGTGTGAGCTAATACCACCCTGATGCCATATGGAGAAGCATTGCATGTCAATACCAGATCCTGCTTGGGATCATAGTGTGCCAGCACCTTACAGGACGATAGCTGTTTCTTTGTTTCCCTGAAAGAAATGGCTTGGCTACGTGACTGTTTCTAAAGCTGACTCTTTTTTTGAGTTGATGCAAAGTGTCAGGACGGAGGCCAGTTTGTGTGAACTTTCTGTAATAACTCACCAGCCCAAGAAAGACCTAAGCTCCGATACAGTTATGGGAGCTGGGGCACTTTTGATTGCCTTCGCTTTATCTTCCAACGGGTGTAACCTGATGTTGATGACTCTGTAGCCTAAGTAAGTCACTTGTGGTGCCTGGAACACACATTTTTCCCTTCTAAGGCATACGTCCTCCTGGGAAAAATGTCTAGGCACTATGTCTAAGTTGCTTATTGGTCTCCCTTGTTATTAGCACATTATCTAGATAAATGGCAACCTGGGGTAGATCTTGTAAGAAATTCTCCATCATCTGCTGAAAAATGGCACAGGCTGACAGTTCCCCAAATGGCAGTCTCATATGGTGGTACAAACCCTTATGAGTTTTAATTGTAGCATACATCTAAAAGAATCCTCATCTAATCATAATTGCGAGTATGCAGGGCTTTTTGAAGGACTGTTCCCCCTGCCAGCTTTGCATATAAATCCTCTATGCGAGGGATTGGGTATTTATCCAGCTGCAAAAAGTGGTTTACTATTTGTTTAAAATCTCCACAAAGGTGAGCCGACCCTTCGGGCTTCATAGTCGGTACGACTGGTGTTGCCCATTCTGCAAACTGGACTGGTTTGATGATTCCTTTGCTTTCCAGCCTCTTGATTTCTGCCTGTAAGGCAAATGGCACTAAGCCAGTATTGGCAGAATCGAGGAATTGCTTCCTGGTCAACATGCAAGGTGGCCTTGGTTCCTTTAATAGTTCCTAGGGATTCCTGAAAAATGTCATCTGGGTATTTAATTAGGACTTCACTCAGGCAGCCATTTTCCAATTGAAAAAATATTGAGCCAATCTTAGTGAATCTTTCTCAACCAGTCTTACCTTATCAAGCTTGGGCCTGAGCCATTTGCTACAATCACTGGGAACTGAACCAGCTGTCTCTCAACGGCTCATTGTGCGTCCTGGCCTGGTCTCTTGGTGGCTTGTGGCGGGTCCTGGCCTAGTCTCTTGGTGGCTCATAGTAAGTCCCGGCCTAGTCTCTTGGCTGTATGTCAACTAGTCTCTTGGCGGCTTGTGGCACGTTCCCAGGGCACTGGGGAGATCGGAGAGGCTGCAGTTCCAGCAGCAGCCACGGTATCTGCGATGGTGTTGTCGAGAACAGATGGCTGAGGTCTCCCCATAGAGCAAAATTAGCAAAGACTCAAAGACTGTTGAACTTTTAACTTCTGCCTTTATTTTCCTAGTTCAAACAATGAAACATTTTAATATAAACTATTACCTATTTCTTTGCTTCATCACATAGCAGAAAAATAATGCTTAACTTTTTAAGATAACAAGCATGGGGCTGGATGAACACAGCAGGTCGAGCAGGAAAACTTGAGTCAAGTTTTCCTGCTCCTATGATGCTGCTTGACCTGCTGTGTTCATCCAGCCCCATGCTTGTTATCTTGGATTCTCCAGCATCTGCAGTACCTTTTTATCTCTTAACTTTTTAACTCTCGTTTCTCTTACTAATTCGTACCTAAGCTTGTTTTGTGTCTAGGTACCTTGGTACCTAACATAGTGCCATGTGTGAGAACATTGTACGCTTTTCACTGTACTCCTGTACTTCTGTACTTGAGTACAGATGACAATAGAATCTAAATCTCAGCATTTCATTAAGAGTTGAAACAAAGTCATGTACCTCTGCCAATCATCTTAGCCTAGTCAAAAATCCCAGTACGGATTCCCCCGGTTTTTGAATTGCCAAATAAAGCAGATAGTGTCTCAGAATTAGAGGATAGGGGTCGTAATATTTCTTAATTAAATCTGTCATTCCTTGGGAGTTTTAGTATCTACTGCC
Organism: Ginglymostoma cirratum; assembly: GCA_024137785.1. NCBI lineage: Eukaryota > Metazoa > Chordata > Chondrichthyes > Orectolobiformes > Ginglymostomatidae > Ginglymostoma > Ginglymostoma cirratum. The sequence goes on along the minus strand of JAHRHZ010000087.1, from coordinate 8,336,585 downwards.
TCAAAAAAGGTTAGCTTCCTAATAACTGAAGAAGCTGTGGGTGCACAAGCTGTCAGAAGAATTACAGATAATAAGGTGTAGAGCTGGATGAACACAGCAGGCCAAGCAGCATCATAGGAGCAGGGAAGCTGACGTTTCTCTAGGCTGGAAACATCAGCTTTCCTGCTCCTATGATGCTGCTTGGCCTGCTGTGTTCATTCAGCTGTACACCTTGTTATCTCAGATTCTCCAGCATCTGCAGTTCCTACTATCTGAGAAGAATTACATGTTGCTTTTCATCTGCTGCGGTGTCATTTGCCTGGAAAAAAATTAACGCATCGTTTTCGCATTCACATTTCGTAGTCTTCGATGACAGGATTGAAACAGCCAAGCTTCCCAAATAATGGCATGATGCCAGAAATGCCTACCCCAACTCAAAGACGACTACTGCAAATGCATTTCCTCAGTGTGTTTTTCTCTCGTTGCCACTGAACCACCTCCACAGAGACTGGTATCCCATCACCAAGTTACCCTTTATTTACATGCAGAGAGCCCGTGGCACTGATCCAGCTCCCTCAGAGCTAGCTCTCAGAATGAGCAAAACTTCTGTTCTTATCTGCCAGCCAGGGGCTTCCTGCTTGGACCAGACAACCCCAATCAGGGAACTCTTATTCTATGAAGTCCACCTGGCTGACTTTGTTACGATCACTACAATAGTCAAGATAGGAACAGGTTTATATCAAGTATTGGGTTAAATTATGCTTTGTCTTGAGTTCATGAGCTGAATTTTTGTTTCCCACTGGAATTGTGAATTGGATTACAAAACCAGATAATTTATTTTGTTAAAAAATATCCTCTGCCTTTCCTGATCCATTTTTGTGTGGTCTTTTTGTGGGTGGAGAAGGCCTTAAGTGTAAAATGCACACAAACCTAATCTGAGGTCAGTATTCTGATAACACCAGGAAAATTCCATTTCCTCTCACTTACAATTTGTATTTGTTAGAGTGGGTTTTCGAAGCCCTAAAAGAAATGCACCTCCTTGGAGAGTTTGTAATCACTGTAAGAACCCTCCTGAAGTGTCAGGAATATTGTGAAAGGTATGGATAAAATAGTTTCACACTTTGAAATGTCGTAATAAGATGCTGCATTGTAACTTATTCCCAAAGCAGTGATTCGTCATAGGGATCTAATCCTGCAAAGGTATGTTGACCCTTACATTCACGTCAGTGACTAAATGTCATCATGTATTATGCTAGCTTGTCCATTGGAGAAAGTGCCAAAAGGCTTCAAAAATATTTTAAATTGCCTATTAGTCCCTGCTGATCATATTTGATCCAAGAGTGAAACAGAGCAGAAACAACAAAATATGCCTTTGATATAATTTCTTATTTGTTTATGGACTTGATAGGTAACTTAAATAACTAGAATTTTTTTTCACTAGAGTATGTTTGTTTCTTTCTTTCCAGTGTAAGTATACAGGCTTTTATTAGAGTGAAAAACTTAATGCTGCAACGATGATTTAAAAATAATTCCCACTCTTATTGCATGGCTCCTGAGGACTTTATATTGTGCACACGCTGAAGGATACTTGAGAGGTATGGGGGTGATTGTGCATGGAGTGCCATGGAGGTGAGTGGGGATGTGAGGGGTACAAAGGTTGCATGGGTGATTTGATGTCACACAAGTTCTCTGAGGTGCGTGGAGTGAGTGGTTGAGGTGGTCGAATAGGGGCCTTTTAAACAAATGTGGGAAATAGGTTGCTATTTCGGAGATATGGGCTGTGCCATGTAACGGGCCCATTTCTGTACTCACATCCCTCATGAACTTTATTGTATTTGACAAAACACAGTTATTCTCAATAATTGAGATTTCTAGTATTCAAATGAGTATTTGAAAATAGGTATTTTGAAAGATGTTTTCACAATAATAGAAAAAAGTGTATTTAGTGAATTACCTTATGAATATTATTTAGTCTGTTCAAAGTTTTTTTTTTTTTTTTTTTTAATTTGCTTGAAGGTATCAAGTTCTCCTGTCACTCCAAAAAACACCTTGCTATGGTATTTCATCTCCCATGATCTGCAATTACACCCCGCCCCCACCACTGGCCATCCACAATGATTACCTCCTAATCATAAACTATTTAGAGTGAAATGTTTTTACCTTTCCAGCAAAGGAAACTTCCCTTGTGTCTCCTACATGCAATAGTTACTCCCACCTTGGATGATATGTGTGCCAATGTTCCATTTCTAGTGCTCCTCCAACTGACTGTCCAGCCTCTGGAGCCTGCCCATTGGTTTTAAGGGGACAGCAAGCATATCCCCTGATCACAAGTTGATGGTCCTGCACAGATCACGTACAGACCCTGACATTCTTTGGGAATCCTGACCTTAAAACACAAATCCAGCCCAATAACTATTGTATTTTTGAACATTGTACAAGCTATACTGCTATGTATTATGCTACAGGCAGTAATAAAGTATTTTTGCCACTGGTTTATCAAAGATTTTACCTAAGAGCAAATCAGGGTATTTAAAAAAAAAAAAGCAAAGGATACAAATATTGAAGAAGGCTTTGCTTTATTTGGGACTTGCCTAGACACGCAGAAATACCTGAAAGCTCTAAACAAAATGAAATACAGTACAGCGATCGTTGTTATTTAGGCAAGCATGGAAGCTATTTTGCGCTCAAAAGAATCTCCTGAATAGCAATAATGATTACATAAATGACCAGTTAATCTGTTTTTGATAGTGTTAGTTATAGAAATAGTGCTGGCAGGGACTTGAAGCAAGCTCTTGCTCTTCAAATGGAGTCATTATTTTTCCGATGTCTCACGGTGGCACTGGAACAAACAATGAGGCCTCTATTTGACCTCTCATTCAAAATTGAAGCACTTTCCATGAATTGCATTGAAATGTTAATCCACCTTATGTTCTGTGGTGGAGCTTGAAACCACAGCTTCTGGTTTCGGAGGAAGAGTGCTACCAACAAAGCCAAACTGACACATCCAGTTATTGGAAGTGTACAAATTCACGAAAGTGTTTGAGAAAGTACTTGATTAAAAAAAGAGCGCAGATAAAAAATTAGAAGGAATTTGATATTTTCAAGATACTATAATTGTCCAGATGGACAGCAGCTGCCTTTACCATTTATTTCTGTGTTTGTATTACGGAAACGTTAACGTTTAAGTGCTTATGAAATCAATCTATACCACCATTGGGTGGTAATGCCTGAAAATGTTTTGTTGTCTTACAGAAATGGCAGATTCCAGTGCTGCTGGAAAGGTTCGTGGAAGTAAAGGACACAATGTAAAGGGACTTGGTGATCGGAGTAAAGCAAAATCAACTAAGGTTAAAACATCTACTGATGGCATTACATTTGGTATGAACTATGGCTTTTCTTTTTGTATCTATTTTCTGGATTTCCTGTATCTTCTTCCTCCTCCTCTTCCAAAATCCCACAACCCACTTACCCAGTACTCTATCACTGAATGCACTAAAGACAAAATGAATTAAAGGTAATTCATATGTTTATTCATTACAGAAATGCAATAGATTTTCTTATACTGTGTAATAAATGTCCTTAAAGAGACTTGTGAGAGGTGGTCATAAAATAAGCTATAAGAAAATGTGCTGTGGAAAGATTATTTTATCTGATTTTCCAAAAGAAAACAGGCAAACTTTTAAACAATTCATATTAGATTTTGGTTGTGGTGGATTAGAAAGTATCCATTGGGAAACAACAGGACAGTATTTAACACTTGGAATTAAAAGCAGCAAAATGCTGCAAATAAGCAAATTCTTTTCTTAGCTCCAGCATTGGAGCCATTATCAGTTGAAGACTGAACACGAGGAAAATAGTAAAGACTTCATTAAAAATCATATGCTTTTTCAATAACGCATTGTCAAGTCAGACATCAGAGGTCATACATTTACAATTTACAATTTAAATAATGGGAACACTGAAGCCATTATTTTTGATCCCTGCTCCAAACTCCATTCCCTGCTAATCAATTCTCTTAGATAAAGCCAGTCTTTTTGCAAACTTAGTATTACATTTGACTATGAGGTGAGCTGGTGAGCTTCTGACCTTAAATTCACAACGCTACATCTTCTAAACATGCTTACTTCACCCTAATCTCAGCTGATCAGCTCAGAAATAATAATTCTAGACACTAGACTTGACTATTTGAATGCACTTTTGGCTGGTCTCCCACATTCTGACTCCATTGATCTGAGGTGAGTTAAAATTCTGCTGCCTTTTCTTAATTTGCATCAGGTTCCATTTATCTGTTATGCCTATCATTAATGAGCTACCGTGTTTCCCAGAGAAGCAATGTTTTGATTTAAAATTTTGAATCCTCCATAGTCTCACATTCCCCATCCATATAATGTCCTCAAGCTTCACAACTCCTTGATCTATCAACACCGCTCTCATTCTAGCATGTTGTGTTTCCCCAATTTTAATTGTTCTAGCATTTATGATTCTGTTTTCAGTTGCCTAACCATCAAGCTCTGGAATACACTCCAAGTACTTCTATGTCTCTCTACCTCACTTCCCTCCATTATAACACTTTATAGGACATTTTATTAAGTTAAACACATAATACAAGTACAAGTTGTTTTAATGTTCTGTCCACTTATGATCCCATCTCTGATCCCAGAATGAAACCTGGCTTGATTGATCATAAGTTTAATTTTGCAAATGGTTATCTTGATAGTTAATCACTAAACATACTTGCACAAGGCTGATAATGTCGTTTTAATAAAAGAATACCAGTTTGTTGTACAAAAGAAAATAAAGAGAGCTACATGTGACTGTTTAGAAAGATCTTAATATAAACAGCAAAACAATGTTTCCCCGCAGTTCTCCAGTCCAGTGGAGTGTCACTCCTATGCTAAGTATTTAAGAGTTGAATGGGTATTCCAGGTTGGTCCCTGGAGCTCCCAAACATCCAAATGCAGCCGTAAAACTTTGGGTAATTTCATGATGCCCTCTTCTGTCCACTTGTGACATTTTTCACATGCCTGTATAATGGGAATACTTAATAAATATCATTTATTATTTCTGAAGAAGGGAGTTAAATAAATTGTATAGTCATAGAGCACAGGAGGAAGCCATTTGACAGTTTGTACCGATACAAACGCATCAGTAATACTATGCTGCTGTTCCACTCCCCTCGCCCTTTCATCATCGACCTGTAAATTTTTCCAATCAAGTATTCTTCAAGTTCTCTCTTGAAAGTTATTATTGAATCATCTGCTACTACTTAAAGCAGTTTATTTCAAATTCTAACTACTCACTGTAAAACAACATTTCTTTGTGTCATCTCTAGTTCTCTTGCCAATCACCTTAAATCAGTGTCTTCTGGTTACTGACTCTTCTGCCATTGGAAACAGTTTTCCTTCCATACTCTATTGAAAAAGTTAATAATTTTGAGCATCTCAAACAAATTTTCCCTACTTTAAGCTTCTCCAGTGTTTCCATGCAATAACTGATCTTCATCCTGGTGCAATTCTATTAAATCTCTTTTCACCTTCATAAAGGCCTGTATAGCTTAACTTATGTGTGGCACTCAGAATTGAACACAATACTCTAATTAAGGCCTAACCAGTGATCATTAAAAGTGTGATGTAACATCCTTGCTTTCACATTCCACACCACTATTAATAAAGTTGAGCATCTCATCAGTTTTTTTTAACAGCCTCTGAACTTGGTCTGCGCCTGCAAAGATTTGCATATATAGATCCCTCAGATCCTGCACTCCCTTTATAACTAAGATAACACCATGTGGAGCTGGATGAACACAGCTGGCCAAGCAACATCAGAGGAGCAGGAAAGCTGACGTTTCAGGTCGAGACCCTTCTTCAGAATCTTTTTCTGAAGAAGGTTCTCGACCCGAAACGTCAGCTTCCC